>OY759160.1:6081496-6681496 GCA_963662125.1 Diplazon laetatorius | reverse complement strand
TCCTCTCCTTGTATATTCTATCTCTCTTTTTCTCTCTTCTCTTCCTTATACATTCTATCTCTCTCAATCTTTTTCTCTCCTTATATAATCTATCTCTCTTTCTCTCTTTTCTCTCTTTATATATTCTGTCTCTCTTTCTCGTTTTCTCTCCTTATATATTCTCTCTCTTGTCTCTCTCTATCTCTCTTGATCTAATCTCTCTCTTCTCTCTCTCTCTTGATCTATTGTCTCTCGTCTCTTTCTCTACATCTCGCTTTCTCTTTCTTTATCTATTCTCTCTTCCATTCTGTCTTCTCTCCTTATTCATTCTTCCTCTTTTTTCTCTCTTTCTCTCTCTTTCTTCAATCCTTCTATACTCGTTCTCTCTTCTTTCTCTCTTTCTCTCTTTATCTCTTCTTGCTTCCTCCAACTCTCACGTTTCTTCTCGCTCTCTTGCGAATCTTTCCAACTTGTTTTTTTTTTTTTTTTATTTTTTTTTTCATTTTTTTCCGTTGTTGCGTCTTCGTCCCACCATTTTGCCCCTCTCGGTAGACTCCGAAGAGACCCGTTACATCGGCAAGCCGGTGCGGTGCGGCGGTTGCTGCTGTGCTCTTGCCACTCTCGAGACCTCCTCGTGCCCACCGGTGACCACCGCTTTGCCCGTATGCGCCACGGGAGGGGAAAATGTACCTTTGCCGGGGGCCCAGGGGAAGGGGAAGGTATCCAGATCTCGGAGTATACGTGCAACAGAGTATACGATTTTTCTTCCTCTTCCTTATCCCTTTCTTCCTCGTCCCCATCCACTTGAGAATTTTTCTTTCACAGATTTTTCATGCACCTCGGTTTCAATTTTTCGTTTGTTTTTAATTTAATGACCGAACAACTAAATTTGAATTCCAATTTTTATTTTTCATCTAAATATTCTGTCCCTGAAAATTTTTCTATCGTTTATTTAATTTGAATTCCGATTTGGAGCTTTTTTAAAGATTTAAATCGTCAAGATATTTTTTTTCCCTAACAATAAAAAAAAGAGGGAGAAGGGATTGAGGGGGGGGGGGAACTCCTGCGAGACTGGCTCACGGCTGCTTACGTGCTTCGGTACTACCGGGACTTCCGGTAGAAACTTACGGTACATCGTGTACATGCTACCTTCATCGTCATTTCTTTTAGTTTTTTTTTTTTTTCGTTTTCGATTATTTTTTCATTACCTATAGAATTTTATTTTACGATAAAAAAGCAAAATTTCCCCCGTCGACAAGGACTTCCGGTACTGTCCCCGGTTGGCAATGTCTTTATCCGACGATTTAATCTTCGAGTTATCAAACATCGCATAACAGCTGACAATTTTTTTTCATTTCATCATTTTTTTTATCGACTTAAATATCGATTTCTTTTTAAATTCGATTTTTAACCACGTTTTTTTTTTCACGTCGGTTTAATGCACATTTTTTGAAAATTTGGATTTTTGGTTTCTGATTATTTTTTTTAGACAGTTCGATGCCGATTATTTTTTTTTTTTTTATTAAATAATTTTTTTTTCTTATTTATTTTACGTCAGTTCAATTCGCATTTATTTTTCTTTGATCGATAATTGTGATTCGTTTGTGAATTGTAAATTGTAATTGGATTATTTTTTTTTTTTTTTCATAGACAACGTAATGGGCTCGATCTATCGGTGTTACGATGGTCGTTCGGTTTTTACCGTAATGTACTCAATCACGCGACTGTGCACACATATATGCGTTTACGTACGCAACGAATATGAATTGACGAACACGTTCTCGAACGTGATACGAATTCCTCAATGATTCACGTGGGGTATCGGTGTCACGAAGTACGTACGCCGAAGATTCAACGCCTCAACTCGATCGATCGATCAATTAAATATTGTCGAGTCTACGAGCATGAAACTGACACTCGTTTCGTATCGTCAAAGTTTTGACAATGAGCCATTCCGTTCTACAAACCCACAAATCCAATAATTCATCATCGAAAAAGTCTCACGAACCAAAATACCGTTATCATTATCATTATTATTATTATTATCATTATTTCAACCCTAACCACGTTTTACGACCATTCTACATTTTTTTATGACAGAAAAAAATCCTTTAAACGTAAATAAATAATTGTATTGTTGAGTAGAATAGTTGTACAATATTTCCGAATTTTTTACGATAATTTTTGGCGTACAATAAGCAGTCCGAAAAAATTCATTGGGGTCACGAGTGACCCCACGACGAAAGTAAAAATACTAACTATATAGTTGCCATCGATATAACTATAATTAAAAAAGCCTCAAAGCTTCGAAAAATTACAAAATCGATTTTTCCTATCTGTCTTTTATTGTTATTGTTATTATTGTTATTATTGTTATTATTGTTATTATTGTTATTATTGTTATTATTGTTATTATTGTTATTATTGTTATTATTGTTATTATTGTTATTATTGTTATTATTGTTATTATTGTTATTATTGTTATTATTTTTGTTTTTTATTTATTTATTTATTTATTTATTTATTCATTTATTTTATGTCTTTACAATTTTTTTTTCTTTCTCTCTCTCTCTTTCCCTCTCACATCGTTACCACAACCGATGTGCACAGAACCGCGACTGCAATGCATCCACGTGCATAATAATTTCGCGCAGATATAGACGCTCGACAAGTCCCGGCAGTGCACAGTTTCCGCATCGGCGCCAAAAAATATTCATTCGATGCAAATTGCCCAACTATACTCTTCGAGACAATATTTCCGGTCTGGTCGATCGTTGCCGAACGTTTTATTCGCCGCAGAACTTTGTTTCCGAAATTTATAGCGATGTGGGGATTCTTTGGAAAGTTGGTTAAGAAAATGGAATAATGGTGTCTGAGGAAATGAAGCGAGAGAGGTGATGAAACCTTCGTGCTTACCTCAGTTCCGGTGGCGCCCTACTCGTGGCGGCTTCGAGAAACAACGACATTTTATTTAATAGATCTGACTGCCTTCCACCACCGGAAATTTCGAAGAGTTTTGAGATCTGTGTGCGTGTGTTTGTAAGACGACGTGGTCGAGAGTGAGATTGCGATAAGACTTTGCCACTTCGACGACGTCTCCGTCCGTGTTTCCATCGCAAACACATATATGGACTTTTCGACGTAACACACAGTCCATCGTGTGGGTTGTCGCGGCGCCTCGCTCTGTCTGCTCCAACGCCTTTCAAACCTTCCGCCTTGCAATTCCAACACACAACGATATATCCACATAACGATAATTAATTTATATTTACGAAATACAAAAAAATACCTACGAATAAATTAAAACAAAAATAATTGCATGATAAATAATAAATATAGATTGAAGAAATAAAAATGATGAATTTTTTTTATTGAATTTATATTTTTATAAATAAGTATAATAATTGTTAAATTTTTTGGGCAATTATTGTTGTTTTATTATTGTTTGTTGAGATGGGATTATTCGTTGACTTGGAATGCTGATACATCGAATAAATTGAAATTATCAATTTTTGTTCAATTTATTTTCATGAGAAAATAATAAATGTTTATTTTTTTCGGGTAATTATTGTTTTATTATTGTTTGTCGAGATGGATGATTCGTTGATTTGGGATGCTGCACTGTCTCTTGGATGTCCCACGTTGTTTGGAATTTTTGAATTCTTTTTTAATTTAAAAATTTTTTTTTTTTTTTTTTTTTACGTGATTGAGAAAATTAATTGCAAAACACCTGAGCCAATACGCGAGAGAGTTCGTTGGGTTTGCGGATATTTTATTACGTCATGGAATTATTAATTCGCGTTGGCTCAAACGCGTCTTATTTGCATTTTCAATCTCGTTTCTTCATCATCGTGAGGTGGTTCATGCATATAAATATATATATATATATACATATATATTTTTATGAACATGTATGTGGATATTTAAATAGTTAAGTTGTAAATAATTTCAACCGCAAGCACGAGAATCGATGTCCAAAGCTGTCTTCGTACGTATCGTCGAGTAAATTATTTTCTCCCTTCTAATCAGCAACACCATGATCAAAAAAAAAAAAAAATCATTTGAACGCATTACAATAAAGCTGAACATAATCGTCGCGAATGGACCGCAAACATTATTTTTTTTTTATTTATCTTTACATCGACGATTTTTTCCAATTTTACCAATGACAATAATAATAATTTTTTTTCATCAAACTTATCGTCAGCCAAGATAATCTTTGGCTGACAATGAGATTATCTTCGGAGACGATGAAAAAAATTGAAAAACGGACCTTGAGAGGGTCGCACAGTAGCCACACAAGGGCATATCGATAATCTCTTCCATCTTATTTTAAAAAATAATTTTTTCTACTTTTATTTATTTTTTAAATATTTATTTATTGTCGTTTTTTTTTTTAATCACGGTACGCGGATAAAAATGATATCTGTGCGCACTCGCAACTTTGATGCACGAAGCGAAACTGCGAGATTGGGACCTCGAAGATACGGTCTCGGTCGACGTGTTATCTCGAGCGAGTTAATTAGACACGAAAAAGAAAAAAAATAAAAAATTAACACACGAGCAAACACTCTCACCTTGATACGAGAGAAAATGACTCAACTGATGGGCTTCTCGAATTATTCACCGTGCATATATACTGTTACGCATATGTCACCGAATGTTTTACATCGTATAAACATTAAACATAACCGAGACATCATGCAATCGTGTATATCGTATAATGTGTGTGTGTTTGTGTGTGTGTGTAAGAGTGCAGTGTCGAGTAATATGGGACTTGCTGTAGTTTGTCATGTCAAATATATAACTTAGAACAACGCCGGGTCGTTTATCATTCACCTTCTTCGAGGACTCTTCGTTGAATATTTCGTCATAGTCACATATAGGTATATATATATATATATATATATATATATTTTTTTTTCGAATAAATTATATTTTCAGTGATACGATTATTGTTATTATTTTTTTTAATTAAAAAAAAATTGACGGGACGTTATAAAAAAATAAGTCGACAATAAGTTGAGAATCTTCAAAATCTTATCGTTATATGAGAGAGAGAGAGAGAGAGAGAGAGAGAGAGAGAGAGAGAGAGAGAGAGAGCCATGGTAAATGGATGATGATGACATTTTTTTTTTTTCTTCAAACCCAAAAACAATGAATTAAACCTTTTTATCGAATTATCAATTTTTATAAATTTTCGAATTTTTCAATAAAAAAATTGATTGCAACATGTTATTATTATTATTATTATTATTATTATTATTATTATTATTATTATTATTATTTATTGAATTTTTTTTTTTCAACCCGGAAATAATGAATTAAACCATTTTATTGAATTATCAATTTTTATAAATTTTCGAATGTTTCAATAGAAAAAATTGATTGCAACATTTTATTAGTAGTAGTAGTAGTAGTGTATTTATTGACAATACATGGTGGAATACAATTTTGCCACATTGAATACAATTTTACAGATTGAATAGGTGCATTGCCAATGGGCCATCGACCGAGGTCCTTCAGCCCTTTTTTTTTTTTTTTTTTTTTTTTTATTATTATTATTATTATTATTATTATTTATTTATTTAATTTTTTTTTCAAACCCAGAAAAAAAATGTAATAATAACGAAAGTGAGTCGCATAGGAATTGAACACACACACGCACACATAAACATAACGTCAGATGGGAAATTCTCGAGCGTCAGATAAGCAGTGCAAATTTGTTGATCTACGCGAGGGGGATGTACATAGCCGTGGCCGAGGTACGACAATCGCACATGCATCTGCATACATATATATACACATATACGTGCATTCGTTGTAGGTCGAGAAAATAAAAATGTGAAAAGAGTTAAAATATTTGTCGGAGCGCAATGGCGACGACATTATTTTTTTTTTTTTTATTATTTTTTTTTTCGTATCTCTCGTTGCAAACACACACAAGCCGGAGGTAAAACACAGCCATTTGTGTCTGGGTGTGTGACAACGGGTTCGTTTACCCCTTCGGGGCACCACGGGGTCTTTGGCATCGATATAAAGACCGTCGTTGGACCTCACGGAAAGTTCTTGCGAGATCAAACGTCTCACGATGACGAGATCATTGAGAGCGGCACTGTTGTCGATTCAATTGTGTCTGATCGTCGTTGATCTTACCACTGGGGGCGCTACGGAAGATGAAAAAATTGTCAACTCCACCGATATGTCTCAACCTCGGGACGAGCACAACAAACTTTTGCTCGAGTGTCAACATCCGGACTATCGGACTTATATCAAATGTCTGAAACGTCACAAGAGACATCATTCGTCGCACAACGATCACGATGGCGATGGGGGTGAGTTTTTGTTTGTTGTTGATGTTGTTATCATTTTTTTGGGGGGGGTTCCAGACCTTCGGAGGAATGAAAAAAAAATATGGGAATCTTGTAAGATCACTGTTCGTCTGTCTGTCCTCCTGTCTGTCTGTCTGTCTGTCACAACAAATTTTCTCAGAAACCATGGGAAGTAGAAACTTGAAAATTGAAGATATTTTGACGTAGAAATACATCTTTGCACTATTTTGTACATTTGAAAATATTCATATGGAACTTGAAGAGGTACTGGAACAAAAAAAAACAAATTTTATATCATGTATCGTTATGAAGGGCCTTTCATGTGGAATGCAATTTTTTTTTGTTTTTTTTTTTCATAATTAAAAAAAATATATATTGAAGAAGATGTATTGAAAAATATAATGATAAATATTAATATTAGAAAATATAATAATGTATATTGAAAAATATAATAAATATGCAAGAATGGAGCATTGTGCCCTCCCCCCCCCCTTCGTTTTGTATAAATTTGTGTGAGCTTTCTTAATATTGAAAATAAAAAAAAAACAATAAAATTATTAAATAATAAATTCGTTGGGGGTTGTGATTAATCGGTAATAGTGATAAAAAGCGATGAGAATTCTTTGTTACCTACCGGGTGGGATAGTTAATCACTCTCGTAGAAACTGGCGGCGCGCGTAGGCGATTCCAAGACTTTTCGACCTAAATAGTCTCGACTTCGATCTGTCGGTAAAACAGATTAACCGTCATGTAAGAATTTAAAAAGAAAAAAAAATGTATGCATATAATTACATAAAATCATCAACCTTATAAATAAATAGAACAGCGTTTATACCGAATAAAATATTTCGAATAATCGTGGAAAGCTTGAGATCAATAATAATAATAATGGAAAAAACAATGAATTAAACCATTCAATTGAATTATAAATTCTTATAGACTTTCGAATTTTTTAATAGAAAAATTTATTGCAACATTTTTATTATTATTATTATTTAATTTAATTTTTTCTTCTTTCACATTGATTATCCAGGTGATTTCAAAAACAAATGTTTCGACGATTGTGGCATGGATCAGTGCGAAACGTCTAAATGCGTTCACGAGTGTCACAAACGTTGTATGAAAAAAACCAAAGAAACGCGTCAGATAATAACGCAGTACGAGACTACTTGCGAATCGGGCGAGTGCAAGGAGGATGGAAAAACGTCGGATTTGCCAACGACGAATATAACGACGAACATCGATATAAACAACGTAATCAACAATCACATGCCGAAAGTTGAGGGATCGGGAAACGTGCCGACGAGGCCCGGTACGAACGGCAATAATGGACACACGGGAGTGGATCACAATGGCAAGGTCGTTCCTTGCTCGGGAAATGTTCCTTGCTGCGGTGGAACTCCGTGTTCGGGGGGCGGAGGGGGAGGGGCATGGTACGGATCGAATTTCGGTCTGACGCTTGTTCCGCAAATACAATTCGTTCCCCAACTCACTTTCGGACTCGGTGGGGGTGGATTTTCCGGGGGTGGTTTATGGCAACACGGCCAGGTGCGTTTTAACAACATTTTACATTTTACAATGTGCAATTATTTCGGAATTTTCGGAAAAATCATTTTATTAGTCAATTTTGAAGGAATATTATTTTACTCAACCCTTTTTCGTCACGATGGATAAATTTCGATCCCAGGGCGTTTTGTTTTCAGCCGGAAATATGTAATATGCAAATATGTTGACTTGATGAGGATGAAAGTGTCTTGAACATTTTTTTTTTTTAAGTTGTTGCAACTTTAGTGAGAAAAAGTCGTTTTTGAAATTTTTTTATTTTTGAAGATTTTTTTTGAGGGTATGAAAAATTAGATTTTGGTGGTTGTAAAAATTTTTACTTGGAGAAAAAAGGTTTTGCAAAGAAAAAGATATGCTCAGAATTTTTTTCAAGATTATTTTGTCAATTGCAAACATTTTTATAGCAATTTTAGTGACAAAAGTAGTTTTTTTTTCAAAGATTTTTTTTTCAGTATATTAATAATTATATTTTGGCTATTATAAAAATGTGTACTTGAAGAAAAAAGTGATTTTTCACTCCGACTGAAGAGTCTGACTGAGGAGGGTTAGATTTTTCATTTTGTTTATTTTATTTATGATTCGTAGACCGGCGGAGTGGATTGTTCACCTTGCGCCAATCCGTTTTTGCGTTATCGTTGCGACGTATCGTGCTACGGGTCGCAGGTCACCCAAAACACAGCCAGCAACATGCCGATCGGCAATAACGGTTGTCAGAGCCCGCATTGCGTCGGTGGTGGACAATGAAACCACGAAAAAAACTTTCCTACCATCATTCACGCGATAATTCATCGTTTATTTCAGTCGTGCTAATTTGTTATTTCATTGATTTCGTTAATTTCATACATTATGTACTTCGACAAATACATGTGAACGTTAAAAAATAAAATTTTCAAAATAGATACAAATTTTGAAATAGATAACGATGTATGTATTCACCATGGAGCATCGTCGAGGGCGCCTGAAGACCGCAACCCTCCTTGCTTCGGCGACAGGCGTGTTGCTGTCCGCCGGGCCCGGTCATTTTACTCCGACCGGTCATTTTCCATCGCATCGGGTCAGTTCGAGCCACACGGTCAATATTATTGCACAATATTCGTGAACGTGCAACAATATTTATCCCGTATGTTCTATATCGATCGTGTATGTACTATATTGCGCAATATTAATATTGATGACAATATGAATCAATATTATCGCACAATCGCTTTTTTTTCTTAACCTCAAAACTTTTTTGCCTAAAAAAAAAAAAAAAAAATTAGCAAATCACTATATCAAAAAATGAAAAAAAAAAATCATTTACCACATAACCATCTAAATTTTTTAAACAAAAATCGACGATTGCCAAAAAAAAAAAGTCGTATTTATTTTCGTATATGGGAAAAATAGTGTTAAAAAAATTATCATTTATTTTTCCATGAGAAAAATGATGTCAAAAAAAGTATCATTTATTTTTCCATGGGAACAATGGTGTTAGGTCAGCGTCCGAGCGTTCGATGAAACGTTCATGATAAAAACACAACTATATTCATCGTCAGAATCGTCGCAGTTGAATTTTTATTGCCACGTCATAAATATTACGATGTTGCAAAAGCGAAAAACGGACTGTGTGTGGACGGTTGTTGAACGATGGACGAGGACGAGGAATGGGTCACGAGGCGGAGGGGTTTACGTTGTTCGAGCACGAATAAGGCGCGTGAACCCCCCGCGGTGCGGTACCGATGTGAACGACGTCAGGTGCGTTGTCGAACAGGTGCGAAGCGCGGACACATCGGGGTGACCGCTCGAGAAAACGTTTTCCATCACGTTTATGTTTATGCTAATGACGATCACGTGGGCACGAGTACAATTTACCATCGATGCACTCTTTCATCCACTCGTGCCAAATTAATTTTTCACCGGTTCAGAAAAATTAAATAAATTACAATGATGATAATAATAATTATTATTATTATGATTTGTGAGCAATGGTTCGAGTGTCGTATGGTCGATTATGCAATGATGCAGTAGGAAATATAAAATGGTTGATTGAGTGGTCTCGGACAAACAGCTTCGTCGATTATAACAAAGATGTAATAATAAAACGGAGATTACCCAAGTAAAAAAATTATATAAATAGTTTGTAAGCGAACTTTGTATGGG
Source organism: Diplazon laetatorius (assembly GCA_963662125.1). Taxonomy (NCBI): domain Eukaryota; kingdom Metazoa; phylum Arthropoda; class Insecta; order Hymenoptera; family Ichneumonidae; genus Diplazon; species Diplazon laetatorius. The sequence goes on along the minus strand of OY759160.1, from coordinate 6,671,483 downwards.
ACTGAGCTTATATAGTCTATGCATAAGCTATACATAGACGATATAGCTTATGTATAGACTGATATATATATATATATATTTTTTTTTTAACTTGGGTAATAATGATAATTTAATGCAAATTTTAAATGATAAATTTATCGTGATCGAGATTTTCGTTATTTTCATTATCACAGTATTTGAAGAAAAAAAAATAATTTTACTCGTTTGTAATAAATTATTGTTATATCTATCAACGAAAATGTTTTATTGATATTATAACAGAAAAGCAGAAAATTAAATTTAAAAAAAACATTTACCGAGATGGTAAATCTGATAAAAATTCAATAATAATTTTAAAGAATGCAATAATGACAATTCTAACAAGTCTGAATAAACATTATAACAAAATCTATAATATGACAAAAATATATCATTAATAAAACACCAGAAAGTTAATTGTAATAACGTGAAAATAAAAAAAAAAATAAAATAATTTCAAAAAATCGAATATTAAAAAAATCGTGTATAACTGGATTACCATTTCAAGTTGGTTATTTAAAACATTTTGAATAATTCCAAATTCAAAAATATTCCGTCATGATTAATTGTTTTATCGTGCCAGCCTATATATATACGTTCGTTCGTTCGAAACTACGTTCCTGCTTGAAAAAAAAAAACAGAAATAGAAAAAATAAAGAATGAAAGAAAAAAGAAAAATGATGCGGGTACTGATCCGCGATGAGCTTTCGTAAAGTCACCGAAAAACTCTCGAACGATCGAGACTAACGCAGGTGGATTATCCCGAACGCCTCGGACAGCGTTGAATAATTTTTTTTTTTTTCGGCACAGGTGCGGAAAGTCCGCCGGGCGAAATGGGCGGGAAAAGTGCAACGCGTGGATCGGGCTAGTCCACGATCATCCTCGCAAAAACTATTAAACCGATGTGCACCGGCGAAAGCTTTCGCACGGTTTCCGCGCGCACGCGCGCAACACTCGTTGCCGAATTTTTCATGAACTACAAAAATGCGATTCTATGTAATACGAAAATCCTTCGAAAACAATTTCGTCGCCTAGTTTTTCGGAGTTTAGCCGATGAAAAGTGTTTCGAACACGTATTGGACACTCGGTGGATTTGTGGGTTTCGTAATTGATGATTTTTGAATTACACCACGCGTGGATTACACAATGTAAATCAATATATCTATATATTATGTATATATGTGTGTGTAAATTCAATGTATTGGGTTAATGGCAAAACGTGTGTCGACAGATTTGTGTGCGTTTATCACGGATTGATGTACCACATAGCGTTGCAGCGAAAGTGCGACTTCTTTTAGCACATATATATATATATGTTTATAGGTGTGTAGATATAGATATATATGAATTTATGTGCAGCATCTCAGCGTGGGAATGGCAACCAGTTTCACTGAATCCTACTCTCCCGCCCTAACAAATGCCTCAATCTCACTTATGTACATTCGATAAACTATTATTGTTATTATTGTTTATTATTATTGTTATCATTATTACTTGTATTACAAAACTTTCGATGTGGGAATTGTAAATCGTGTTTTTTTTTTGTCATTCTTTGCTATAAAATGTCCATTGGGGTGTGATGAAAAAAAAGTTTTGAAAAAAAATTATGAATTTTTATATTATTAGAATATACAATATTATATTTTTTAATGTCATAAAGTGTTTAACTCATCTTGATAATTTATTATCGTATTACAACGATGATGAACAAAAAAATTTCTTGAATTATGGAAAAATTACTTGAAAAATTAGTTTAAAATATTGTTTTATTTATTTGCAGCTTCAGACGACGACGACGATGATCGTCTAGACCGCGTCTTCGACACGCTCATTACTCACAGACGCTCGTTCGTTTAGTCTCGAACTTTGGTCTCGCCATTTGCGTTACAATATTCACAGTCAAGTGAATTACTTAACGTTCGATGTGTAACTCCGTCGATCGTTATTCCGGATTTTCCGACGTTCCCATCAGGCCGACGTCTAATCGACGCGTGACACGAACGTTTCCAGTCCTCGACTCGCGATTGCATGTTTGCAAACGACGCATCGAGTCTATATCGTCGTTACACCCCTCGAAGATCGTTTTGTCCCCACGAAAAACGCCGGAAAAACGCCCCGACGGCAAAATTAGTTTTTAATGTTCGACCACTTGGACGAAAATTTTTAATGTGATCATTTACTCAATTTGGGGACTGTTAGTCACGACTGTACGTATTTTTGTGTTAATGCGTAAAGTTCTACTGTTTTTTTTTTGTTTTTTTTTTTTTTTTTTTTGCTGACTTCGAGCTTCGAGAACTATTAGCAGAGTCGTTTGGTGAATCTAAACGCTTATATTATTGCGATTATTAGCAAATATTTTATCTCACAGATAAGTACTGATGAGACAAATCATTATGTTCGTCATTTTTAAATTGATAAAAAGACTTAAAGTTTTACATAGAAATTTTATTAGAAATTGGTGAGAAAAAAATTATCGAATTGAAGAATCTTTATTAGTGCCACTTATTTTTGAGTTTAATTGAAAATTATATGAATTTTTATTCATAGTTATGTAAATTTTAAAGTGGAAAATAAATTTAAAAAAAAAATTAAATATCACGTTCAAAAAAAATTATAATTCAATAATTATACTTAAAAAATTGTGGAAATTACGATCTTAGATTATATTCAAAAGTGAAGAATCAATATTTTTTTAAACTGCATAACAATTTTTTTTTTTAAATAATAAAACTTCCATAATTCGTAATGAAATTCAGTATGAAAATTGTATAAATTCTAACTTCAAACTACACGTCAAAGTGAAGAATCTATTTTCATTCCAATTACCAGTGACCCAATATCGTTGGATAATTAATCAATAAAAAAAATTAATCAGCAGACTCTGCCTAAAAAAAATAATTTTCGAAAATAAAAAAAATATAAAAAATTGTTTCCTCTATCCGTACGAGTCGAACGACAAACGATTACGTGGTGCAACGTACCACGAGACCACACGAGTCAAGCATAACTGCACCCGGTTATTTAATTTTATTTTTTTCATTTATTTTTTATTTCCTTATTATTCTTCATTGAAGAACCGTTTATGATTGCACATTTTCACAGTCCCGATGGTTCTTCCATTATCATCATCATCATCATCATAATCATCATCATTATTACCATCATCGTTGCATATAGTTCAACGTTGTACTCTCGTGATATTGCATTAAATTCGTGACGGGGAGGAAGCCCCGTTCGGTCGTCTTCCGAATCGTCCGGATGTGACCCAACGTAAACACAACGGGGTGAGGCCCCATAGTTGCCAGCAGTTGAAAAGACGTCTCATTAGCCCATCGTTTCGCGCCCCACGCCGAGGGTCGTTCGACTCGAAAACGGAAGAAGACGCTCGGGGGGGAGAAAGAAGAAAAAAAAAACGAAGAAGAAATTCAGGACCTCCCACGGCTTCCTTTCGTCGTGAATGGGGAACCAGCCGAACGTGAATCCAAAAACCATACCCGTTAATAACGTGAGACCCGTTCGAAACACCCGTCGGCACAGTCGTTGGCCGCTTGAGAAAACCTATTTTTCAGGTTCTTCGTTTTTTTTTCACTTATTTTTTTTTCTTGAAATTCGAGAACGTCTTGGAAATGAAATAAAAAAAAGCTGTGGGAAAATGGATTATGGGATTATGTTTTTGAATAATTGGGAGCAGATGAATAAAATATTTATCGTCGATTTAATAATGGTCGATTATTATTTGTGACAAATTAACGAATAATTTTATTAGAAATTGATGAAAAATACTTTATTTATGTAGAAATTCATTGCTAATGAAAAAAATTACAGTTGTTGGCACAGTTTTATTTTTTTTTTAAGGATACAACCAAGACTGCCAATGACTGAGCTCACTGGCTTATGACCGGTAAGAATAAACCGTTTCCTCGGTTTATCATCGTGGGGTGGAAGTTGCTTCGAGTTTTCATTATTTTCGTATGCCACTTCCGTTTGTGCAAGGTGAACGAGCACCACACGCAGGACGTCTGTGACGAATAAGAAATAATAAAGAAATAAGAAATAAAACGAAGAAAAAAAAACAATTTTTCACGGTTCGATGATCGGTTATATTGAGACGAAAGTCGTAGTCTAGCCGTCGCGACGTGGGGTGCTGGCCACGACTTTTGTCGCGCCACTATGCTTCTCCTTTTCCTCCCTATTTATATATATATGTATGTATATACGTATGAACGTGGTGTGTATAAGTGCACCCCGTGTAGCAGACGATTCCCAAGACCCCATAAGACACACGCGGCATGTGGCACTCGCGTGTCCGTTCATCAAAGGACTCTCACTCTCTCGTAAAAGTCGTGGAGGTCCCCAATTTGCCCGAGGGTCCCCCCACATGTGCTATATACGGGTCTCGGTGTGCTGCTTTTGTCTCTTTTACACATTGTTCTTTCGGGCTCTTGACTCCTTGACTTCGGCCCATCGTCGAAACGTCTATCCATGGTCATACATCGATGAACTTCTAAATTTTAAATAGTTTCCTCTTTTTTTTCGTTTTTTTTTTGTTCTTCTTTTGGAATGGAGAAATGGAAAAAAATGGAAATTTAAAGGGGGATTGGGTAGGAAATACGACTTTTTTTAATTGGGTTTAATATCGTCTGTATATCTATATCTATATGTATATTATCTATATATGTATGTGTTTATTTATTAGGATGTTCGTTGGAAATTAAATCTTCAGCTTGAGAATTAAATAGACGTTTTTCGAAAAAATTGTGGGAACCTTTCTTACAGGGAATTTAATTTCCTATGAAAGTATTCTCGTGGTTTTTTTTCCTGATTTGCATATTTCACGAGTTTTTCTCGAAAAACTGTAATTTTAGATTTTTCAAATTAATTTTGATCATGATTCGATTTCTTGTTTTATATATTTTTTTTTGCAAAAATAAAAATGTCCTTGTTTTATTTTGTCAAAAAGAAATTTTTTTAGGGATGGACGCTGAAGATTCGACTTTTAACGACAACCCCGATGGACACATAGCTGTTTTTTTATATTCGTTTGATGAAAGATTGTGATAAAATAGAATAGGCGACATATGGAACGGTTGGCAAATTTTAATTGTCGAAGGACACGATATTTCAAAGTCCCAGCCAATGATTGTTATCTTAATGTGAAACTGCATCGAGTTATTAAAAACCTTAATAATAGTCCAAATAAAAATGTGTCTTCTGAAAAATAAAGGAAAATAATTCGCTTCGAAATTTCATCGAACGATGTGAAATTGAATAAAAAAAATGCAGTCTCCATTTTTTTTCGATGACAATTATTTTTCGCGTGTAATTGTTCGACCGTTGAGACCCCCTCCCCCTCTCGTCCCTCTTTATGTTCACCTTTGCTCGAAAGTCCCTAACCGAGTGGTTGGCATAGTCGAAAGGTGCGCCATGAGCAAGCTCTTTCATGCAGAATGAACTTTTGCGTATGGTACTCGGTTTGCTTCCTCTCGAGTCACGCACGGTTCTCGGATCCCCATGAGAATGAACGACGAAGAAGAAGAATGAAAAAGAAAGACGAAGAAGAAGAAGAAGAATAAGAATAAGAAAGAAAAAAAATGAAATAAGGAAATAAGGAAGCGAAGCGAGAAAGAGTCGAATCGTTCGGCGAGGCGGAAGGCAAGGAGTGAAAGATAGAGAGGCGGAAAATAATGTAGAAGCCCTCGAGCGGGCAGGAAGCAGAGCTGAACGACGAGGGTTGCACTTTGACTCCCAAGAGGCCCCCCTCCCCCTCTCTTTATTGTTACACGAGTCGGAGTTTGTAATATTATCACAACGACGAAACGATCGAACGTGTTTGTAAAATTATTGCCAACGTTTTATTTTATATTTTTTTTTTACATTTTTTTAGCGCGGCAAATGTTTTCCAACCGTTTTTATCGGATAATTTGAGGCGATTTCGCTCGTTCTATGTCGGCCGTGAGTGCGAGAGAGACAGGGGTATAGGGACTCGTTGCGGAGCGAGAGAGAAGGAAGTAGCACGTCGCCTTGAAGGCAGATTTTGCCTGGTATTCGATTTCTTTTTCTTTCGATTTTTTAATTTTTGACATTTTTGTAAAATTCACAGTCTCGAGAATAATATCTTTAAAAAATTACCAACGTATTCACGAAAATTGTCGGAATTTTTCTCGATCATTTTTAGGTGAAATTCTGAATTTCACCGGAAAATGACCGAATTAAACTAATAAAATCCAACTCTCATCTTAACTCGACTGCAGTCGCTTCGTTTCATAAAAATCGTTTTTTTTTTTCATATTTTTTTTTTCATGCAAACAGCCTTTCACGGATCTCAGAGACGCATCCAACACATTCGAATTGCCATTTCAAAGCCTGAGAAACTTATCGCGTTAGTTCGCACGACGTAACATTGGCGCTGCGCGTTACCGCCCGAAGCTAGCCGAGTGAGGCGCGCCGCCTCGCGGCGGCCCGGCGAACCATCCACGAGAGAATCGGGATTCGTCGATCCGTGAAATGATATTCGAACGAAATTGTTGGGTTCGCGAACGCGGTGTGAACACATCCGTCGAGCCGAAAAGAAAATAAATAAAGGAAACGAGAACGTTTCTTTTTTTCTTTCTTCAAACGTCTCTCTCTCTCTCTCTCTTTCTCTCTCTCTCTCTCTCGCGTTTCTGGCGCCGATGGCGGCAGTGACCACGTGATCCAACGCGTGGACACGCTCGACCAACTTCACACTGTACTCGCGAGAGAGTAAACGTGAATTTTCGTGCAGCTATCCAGTGTCTCGACTCGATAATGGGCCACCCGATGACTACAATGGGTCTTTATGGGGACCGCGTAACGTCTTATTGCGCACAGTTGCGATTCGCAATGACCGTTAACCGACTCCCATGTGCACGCCATTATTATTTCGACTTGAAAAAAACGTTTTTTTTTAATTTTCTTTATTTTTTGCAACCTGACAGAAGCTGCTGTCGTATAATCTCGTATTATGCACGAATTTAATAAATACAATAATCGTTTTGAAGGATTTTAATGAAACTGATGATTAATTCCTTCGAGAAAAAGTTGAACGAATAAGTAAAATTGAAAACAAATCGGAGCGAATTAAATAAAGATGATTTGCTTAGCTTTGGCGTTTGTCCGATCTTTAACATGAGTGCCAGAGAGATAGTGCTATAGGGTTTCGCTGCGGAGCGAGAGAGAGAGAACGAGGGAGAAACTCAGCCACGATCTTTTAATCTTTGACCATTTTTCCTTTGAAAAAAAAAATATCTTCGTGTCAAAATCGTCGAACACGTGCGGTCACAAGGCGCTTTGATGATCCTCCAATAATCCATCAATGTTAACAACCATTACCGAGTCAAATCAACCCCCTAATTTCCCGAAAATGCAAATTTTTCTTGCTCAACAATTTTTGCGATGGAAAAAAATACATAATTCGTAGCTCGAGTTGGAACATTTTTTTTTCTAGTCTTCGGAACTGAAAAAATTTGCGAAATTTTTACGTGGCAAGTTCGTGAACGAATCGACAGGTATGTGAAAAAAAAAAATTTGGGAAAGTCCACAATGGTCCGATGTTCCGGGGTTAGAGGAGTGACGAGAAGACAATGGGAACTGAGACGAAGCCTCGAACGAGAAAAGATTTGTGTGTGTGTGTGTGTGGGTGGAAGATGGAAAGAAAGTTTGGTTAGGACGATGTGGGAGTGTCCGAGAGAAATGCGAAACAATGAGTCCTTCCTTTGGCGGTTGGTTACCTGAAATTCCTCCCTTACCGTCAGTTTCACCGTGAGCAATGTCTGCAATCATTTTTTTTTTCAGGCGAAGAAACGATGAGGAATAGTGCAAATCGTTATTTATTTCAATGTGTGTGAATATATATTATGTTTAACGGTTTGTGAGCAGTCCAAGCATCGAGGTCTCTGGATATTGCGGTCTGCACTCGAGTGCATTTCGTCGCTGATGTCGAGTGCACGCCCAAGTGCAAGTGGTTTGTCATTTATTCTCTTTTTTTTTTGCAGGGGTCAGATGTTTTCTCGTCATCTTGTTCGTTACGGAAATTGAATAGAAAAATACAAAGGAAGAAACATATTGCTTTTGGAAAGACGCGACATCTCGAATTTCCCGTTCGTCTCGGCGACCCGACGCCTCGTGCACTTTGCAAAGCGATGGAAACTGTCGTGCCAGCGTCCTGACGTCTAGACGAAAATCGTTCCAGACGTCGCCGAGCCACCAGAGTCGATTCTAGGATTTTTCAAAGGGCATTATTGATTTGTATGGTGATAACTATTGTCGTACGATTTTATTGTCATTGAAATAATTATTAATCAGGTCCTTTTGGATCTCCAATTTTACAATTCTTGTTGGAAACATTGAAAAGGAAGACAAAGTAAATTCCTAACTACCGCCAGAAAGTGTCGGAACACTTATTGCGCAACCTATCGAAAACTAGTCGCGACTTTGAAAGATGATAACTCCGTCAAAAAAGGAGATACTGATTTTTTCCAGAAACCGTTGAAAAGCTTATTGAATTCTGTGTATAATGAGTCCTAGTTGAGTAAATTTGGACTCTTGGGATCCGAGTTATCACGTGAGGAAGGCAAAAGAATAATTCGGATTTGAAGAGATTATTTTTTTGCCTTCCTCACGTGATAACTCAGATTCCAAGAGTCCAAATTTACTCAACTAGGGCTTATTCTACACAGAATTCGATAAGCTTTCTAACGGTTCTCAGAAAAAATTGGTAGCTTCATTTTTAACGGAGTTATCATCTCTCAAAGTCGCGACTAGTTTAATCTGCTAAAAGTCTCGCCACAATTATTTCACATTTGTCGTTTTTTTCTAAATTAATATAAATTCGAAGAGAAAAAAAGTTTCCAACGATTGAATGGAAATCATTGTATAAAAATAATGTTCCTGCAATAGATTAGCAAGTGTACGAGGGTATACGAAAGAGTGGACGGTCCTTATTTGACCGAATGAGATCGCGAGAGTCTCGAAGACGATCGAAAATGGCGCGTGGAGAGCAACGGCCACACCGTTCCTCCTGTCAATTCCAATATAGTCACGAAGTCGTAAGAACCGACGATTCAGGAGTCCCTCGATCACCAATAATTGGCTACACCGAGCCAAACGTAACTCCGACGTAATCGTGGACGTATAAAGTTCGACACAGACGATAATTACACGACAAACAAACCGGCTCGCACGTGGGCGTAATAATTTTATTTTATCATTATTATTATGTTCAATTCTTATTTCTTTCTCTCTTTCGTTCATTCACCCATCTCTCTTCCTCTCTCTTGTTTCCCTTTTTCGTCGTCATTACAACGCAAATATACCGCAATAACCGCAGACGATGCAACGTTCGTTGGCATCGTCGCCTCTCGTCCGGTCATCGTATCACCGTACCAACCGTTCAATTCGCTGCTCATGCGCTTTTAGGGCAAATTTTCGGCCCTGAAGACATGCAAACGAGTTCTGTTGTTTTTGTCTCAACAAGAGAAAGGGTTTCTCAATTCTTCTGGCAGTTCCTAAGTTTGAAGTGGATGATATCAGAAGACGACTCCCAAAATTTGAGCTCAATCGGACAATATTTGGAGGTCAAAAAGACAAAATCGAATTCGTGAAAGCGGAACCTCTAAATATTGTCCGATTGGAGTCAAATTTTGCCAGATGTCCCCCGATAGTATCTACTTCGAATGTAGGAAATGCCAGACAAATGGAAAAAATTCCCATCGATTGATCGACTGATTATGAGTCATCCCCATGATCGTCGCTCTTATTTTTCGTTTGTTTGTGGTTTTTATTTATTTTTTGGGCCGACGACCGTTGTCACGAGCCACGAGCTTTCGACACACGTGGGTGGACGCGACCAATTATAAATATATACATGTATTTACGTTTACACGCGTGTGTGCATAGCTGTTTGTGGTGAAAACACGAGAAAAAAAAACGTGAAATTTACGTTGGTTAGTTATTATTTGGGGGGGTGAGTTTCACCCCGTCTCATCGTCGGACATTTAATTATAACGTTTTTAACCGATGGCACGGTTCGCGTAGCATATTTCGGCAGGGGGGGGTTAATTGGGTCTGAGGCACGTGAAATATTTCATTTTGGTAACCGATGAGGGGTGGAGGAGGTGGGGAGGGGTTGGGAGACACGAGTGTGGAATAAATATGTGGGGGGTTTCCTTCAGACAACGTTTTTATAATTTTTAGGTTCAATTTTCGATGTCCAGGAATTTTTAGAAATTTTTATAAAATATTTCTCGACAATTTTTGAGAAATCGATTTTTTTTTTGCATGCGAAGATTTCAGATGATTTTAGTTCTGGATGATTTTAGATTTTATTCTTGGTTCTCAAAATGTGTGTAGATTTTTGTTTAATCTCAAAATGGGATCGAATCAATTTTTCTTTGATATTAAACATCTAGTCAATTTTTTAATTTTTTGTTTTAATCTAGAAATTGGAACAAATTTGCTTCCTGAATCTAAAAATTGGACCGAGTGTCCTCTGTAAATCTACAAATCAAGATAAATGTCCTTTCTAAATTTAAAAATAGAACTCAATTGTTATGATAATTATTTTCTTAACCAAAAAATTAGATTATACAATTTTCGAATGATCCACAGATGTGTTAATTGGTAGTCAGAAAAAAACGTAGCAGATTGCAGATGTGTACGAATAGACACGCGTCTGATGGAGCGTGTGTTAACGGGGAAAGGTGTGGCCACTGGAGTGTCCGGATGAACGGTAAGAGTCGTGTAGTGGGGTCTCTTTTTAGATATTTCACTGTATAACCGGCCAGTGGTTGTGCATGCGGTTCTCGCTTCACGAGCAAGCCGTTATTCGTCGATGACCGATCCCCTCACCTGCTCACACTTCACCTGTGAATTTGGTTACATCACATTTGTGTATTCACGCGTCTGCGCAGTTCTCCTCAAATATCAATTATTCATCACATCAACCTTCACACAAAATTGAGAAAATTAGACATTTGTATGAAAGAGTTTATGTCCAAAAAAATCACAGGCCACCATTTTTTTTTCGCCTTCCAATCTCACCTGCAAACCAACGCTCAAGGGTTTCTCCCTTCTTCTCCTCTCATCATCCCCATCCATATAATCCCAAATCATTTCTTATCTCAAAAGTTTCCAAAACCGATTTGAAAACACAATAAAAATGTTATCTCCAAAAAAACCGCAGGCCACCATTTTTTTTTCGCCTTCCAATCTCACCTGCAAACCAACCCTCAAGGGTTTCTCCCTTCTTGTCCTTCTCTCATCATCCCCAACCATATAATCCCAAATCATTTCTTATCTCAAAAGTTTCCAAAACCGATTTGAAAACAAAGTAAAAATGTTATCTCCAAAAAAACCGCAGGCCACCATTTTTTTTTCGCCTACCAATCTCATCGGTGAACCGGCGCTTGAGGATTTCGCCCTTGCCCTTGTCCTTCATCTTCTTGTTTTTCGTTTTATTGCCGTCGAGATTCCGGCTGTAGAAAATTCACAATGCTACGACGGGGAGGGTGAGGAAGGGAGGGAGGCAGGGGGTCGTGGTGACCCTGGAAAATTTGGCCACAAAGTGCATTGCGTACGACCTACCGGGGCGCGGTACGTACTCGGTACTCCAAAGCCCCCGTACGAGACACCTCGGACAACCACCGTCCGCCACAGACAATCGCGCAAAATTTTATGGGAGCCCATAAGCCCTAAACGCGGGCGCGCGCCCGCTCGGCTACTACGCCCCGGCGTCTGGAAAAATATAGCGGTGCCAATATCGAGGCTCGAGGATATTCCATCGCGCCGTTAATGGCCGCGAGCCGTCTCGGCTCCGTCTTGCCGAAACGCTCCTTCACGAATAACCCAACGCGCCGAAACGGAAATCCCGAACGTCCCGACCTCTCCGAGGATAATCCTCGGGACCCGAGAAGGCGGCAAACTACCCCCGTATCATCGGGTGAGCCTAACGGCCATGGGAAAGATGCGCAGCCAGTCATTGGCCACCCGACTGAATAATCGAGAGATTTTCATGATTTTTTTAGTCATGTTAAAATGATTTTTTTTGGAACACACTATGAGCTAGCTGTTACAACGTGTATTGAGGTACTTGTGTGATTTTTTTCATGAAAAAATGTTAAATTTTGAGGGAGCTATCGCCGTTTTTCCGAAACATTTTTTTTTCAAGGTCACTTACGGCGAGCGCGATAACTCTGGAACGGCTTATCGGAAATGAAAAAACCGAAAAGATTTCGTTGGTACAATGTTAGAAGAAGGTCGTGTACAAAGGGTTTAGAGAACTTTTTATTTCTAAAATGATGGCGTCGATTTTTCCGAAAAGTTCGATTTTCGAGATTTCAAAAATTATGAAAAATCGACGGAATTATTTTAAAAATCGAAATTTGCTTGAAAAAAATCGTGAAAAATCCTTTAGTTTCCGCTAGACATGATAACCCCTTGAAAAAAATTGTCATAACCGAAAAATCTTGTCCATCCAATCACCGAACGTAATTTTACCACCTTCGTGCACAGTCATCGGCCACTTTTACGACACTGTCTTGCGGCGAAGCGCCGGAGCAGTCAGGTACCGAGATTCAGACGCACCATCGCCTCGTCTCCCTTCGATTCCCGATCTCCGTTCTCACCCTCTTCGTGTTCGGGTGAGGAAAAAAACCAACAACCTTCCTTCCCTTTTACTTACTACGAACGTAGGGAACTGTGCATACGGGATGCATGGTAAATACACGTGCATGCGATGCGGAACGATGCATAATTTATGAACATGGTTTCCCCCAATTTTGACGCCCGTGTGAATCGACGAATTTTCCAACGAGACAAAATTATCCAAACTTATTTTTAGACTCGCGAGTAAGTGAAGGAAAATGTTTCATATACGAAACAAAATTGTATGCTTCGAGAACGATTTTTCCCATGCTTGAAAAAAATAATTTCCATCCGACCTTCGTCGAGTCATGAAACGTGAGTTAATCATCCCCTCGTCTGTGAATCATGGATGAGCAACCCGAGACTCCCAATGCACTTGCATTACGAATATTCATGCACACGAAAAGTTCTTCCTGCACGAGAGTGAATACACGACAAAAAAAAGCAACAACCCCTGTAAACCGACGAATGTATATTTATGTTAATGCATTCGGAGGAGTCAGTCGTGAAAGAAAAGTTGGCAACTTGCCACGACCGAATATAATCATCGTTCGGCAGGTAGACACTCGGTCGTTTTACCACCTTCGGTACCTGCGATCATCCGAGCGTGTTGACACGGACACGAGGTAATCCCCTCGAAGCTGATATCACCTCACAGTGTCGACCGTTGGGAAAATCTATAACCGACGAATCGTTCGAACGATAACGATTGTTCGAAAAATATTTGCATAACAAGAATAATAGAAGGAAAAATGTTTTTTTCTTTATTTTTTTTCTTCAATTTCTTTTCAATTTATCTACTGTAAATCCTCCAGAGTGTTTGTGTTGGCTTAGAACGACGCTGTGGGGATTTCATTTCCGTTTTATCTACTCGAAAAAAAATATATTACAGCCAGAAAGTATCGGATCACTTACCGCGCTCTCCATCGAAAACTAGTTTTGACTTTGAAAAATAGTAGCTTCGTCGAAAATGAAGCTAGCAACTTTTTTCAAAAACTGTGGGAAAGCTTGTTGAATTCTGTGTCGAATGAGATCTCGTTGAGTGAATTTGGACTCCTCTTATCCGAGTTATCGCGTGAGGAAGGGAAAAAAATAATTCCGATTTTTGACAGAATTTCGTGACTCGACTTTGACTCTCGATCGGAGCTGAGGAATTTTTTTTTTCAATTTGGCAGCTTCCAGAGAGAACCTTATAGACCTTAGCTCTCGATTAATCCGAAAAATACAAAAATTTCAACGGGTTCCTGAAGAGAGTGAAAGTTGACGTACGACATACTGTCAAAATCGAAATTATTTTTTTGCATTCCTCACGTGATAACACGGATTCCGAGAGTCCAAATTTACTCAACCAGGGCTCATTCTAAACATAATTCCATAAGCTTTCTAACTATTTCCAGAAAAATTCGGTAGCTTCAGTTTCAACGGAACTACAATCTTTCAAAGTGGCGAATAGCAAGTGTGATTGATAAATATATTCCAATATAAAACAACACAACAACACATATGGCAGTAATAATGATTTCTTTATTCAAAATTCCCTGTAAAAAAATCAATTAACATTATCTTAACTTATACTAATAACAATAATTATTATTATTATTACAAATCGTCCTGATAACAAAATAAATCAATGAATTATCATCTAATTCATTTTTCTTCAAGGTTTCCAATGGGGTCGATGTTCCAAACTGTATAAGGAGCGTATCTGGAATCGAACGTGTCTCAAAAAAGCTTCGATGCACGATCCGTTAAACCAGGGGGTAAGGGGTGGGGGGAGAAGGGGCAGAGGCGTGGGGAGAGCAGTGTCAAAATGTCTCAAATTCGTTAATTCATCACGGCTGACCACATGTGTTCGAGCTTGTGAACCGTATATATATATACAGACGCGTGGGCCGTTACGGGAGGGATTTCATAATCGTTGACGATGTTCATCGGCCGTGGACGAATAACCCGAGGGACACGTGACAGAATCCAGAAGATCCCCGGGATCCGAAACCCACGCTTCTGCCCTCGAGTTGTTCGGTTCTTCGGTGCGAGAAAGCGTTGGCCGCGGATCATGAAAAAAAAAAAAAATCGACGTGGATCGGGGATCAGTGCCTCGAGATAACAACCCCCCCCCCTGCCCTCTCTTATGCCAGCATGTATTACGCGCGCCTCGTGAGATTTTTGAAACCTTCGAACGATCGCACGATGCGTGTGATACGATTTCGTTTGATTTTTAAAAAATTTATTTTTACTTTCATTATTTTTTTCTAGTTTATTTCTATCGAATTATAAATTCACCAAACGAAATAGCTGTCCCCACGTGTTTCGTCAATTTCGACGAGACGATAATCCGATTAACACTCGAGGACCAACGGTCCATGAAAAAAATTCTCGAATTTTTTAAATAATTTTTTTTCTCGTGTTCAATTTTTTGGTTTTTTTTTTTGTACGATTTAAAAAATGATGAAATTTATATTTGGTGCGAAGGTTGTGGGCTGGCTAATCCGATTTGAGATCCAGATGCAGCCTACTTATGCCTAACTATATATATATGTAGATATATATATAGTTTATTTTTTTTTCAATCGATATTATAATTTCGAAATTAATTCGACAGGGATAAATCATGGATGGGGTCTGTGTGACCCCGTGTGAGAAAAAATCGTTCATTTATATATTATTATTTTATTATTATATATATTTATATATTATTATTATTATTATTCATTTCGTTCATTTATATGTTTCCATGCGTTTCAACTATATTTGAAACGCATGGAACAAAACCTCACGTTATTCGTACGGCGAATGGTCTCCTCGGGCAAGAAGCGAAGATTGCAAAAGGCCCAATGAACACGCATGAACAACGAAATCGTTGCGTCGAAGAGTTTAATGCTCACGTTGGAATAATTTTCAGACTCGTGATTATGGTTCGTTCGAGTCAAATGATGGTTGAAACACACGAACGAGTCTTGTCGTTAACAAAATGTGTCTCGTTAGCGAGTAGTTTTTTTTTTTTTCAAATTTTTTTGTTTCAAGAATTTTCTTCATGCATCGGATATGGCATCGTTACTTTTGTGGAAAATTTGCATACGAGACAACAGGAGATACAATTTTTATTTGCACATGTTTGCGACGTTTATTCGCGTCGCTTTGAGACGATGAAGAATTTTCCCAGTGTCCTACTGTCTTCAGGATGATGTTTTCATGGGAGCATGTACATGGAAATGTGTGAAAATTAAATGTTAAACGTACGCCGGTGAAAAAATTGTTTTTGGTAAAAGAGAACGAGGACATATTTATTTTTGTGACAAAATAAACATGTTTTTGGGAATAACTCACGAAATATGGAGATTTGGAAGAAAAACCCTGAAAACAATTGTGTGGGAAATTTAATTCTCTGTAAGAAATGTTCTTACCATTTTTGACGAATAACGTGTACTCGCAGAGTTATCGTGAAAAATGTATTACGTGGAGTTTATCAAAAGTGAAGAATCTTAAAAATACTGTTTTATTCTAAATATATAAAAAACAAAAGAAATGTTAATTATTGATATGTTATATAAGCAGATTTTACAAAAATTGTATCTTATGATTTTTCAAAAACTTTCAAATTAATGCAGGTAATGCAGAGCATGAATTAAAAAATCGTAAAAAAATGCAAAAATGTATTTTTTCATGGTCCAGAATCATTTGGAAGGTGGGTAGCGATACTTTTTTGTTTTCACTTGGTTATTTCCGAAACAAGAACCACCCTAATGTGTTGTATATATTCACAACCTATATATATTCATGAGAAAAATTCACACACACACACACACGTTGTGAAATAAACGAGTATGGGTATGCACATCTAGATGGCGTGGTCGAAGCTCAATTTATTTTCATCTTTTTTCGCCAAGTCCGAATGGCTTGTCCAAGGTCTCGGAGCACGCGAGAGAGATGTGAATGAATCTAGAACCTGTTTCTCCGGCCATCGTTTCTTCCCGTCCAGCCTCGTCCGAGGCCCGCCTCTCTCGTTATTCCCGTGAGGTTCGAATTTCATCCGCAACCGTTCGCCCCGTTCGAACTCCCGCGAGTGTCTGCCGATCGGCGCGCCCTCTTGCGAGCTCACGGGAAAGCTTGAATTTTATTTTATCATTTTTACTTCCTTATGGAAGAAATTAAAATACAATTTTCACGTCAAACATTTTTTAAATGTCCCAAAGCATCTAGGAATCACAATGGGAGAAAATATCCGGTTATGTATATGTCCGTCTGTGTTTGTGATGACCTTGAAATTTTTAAACGTCGATTAGTTAACTATCCGCAACGGAAATAAATAATTAAACACACGATTAATTATTACGAGCATCGTTCGTTATTTAGAACCGAAAATGCAAATCGAGCCCTGTCAGCGAACGTGTCGAGGCTTTGATTGATTCTTGCGATTCAACATCGACCCACTTGAGTCTCGAAAAAAAAAAATGTTGTAAAATTTCCATGACAATGGACAAACGAGGAAACTATCGTTCGTGCTGTGTCATCGTATTCGTAATTTTTTTTTCTTTCCTCTAATTTTAAGGTGGAAGCGCTTGCCTCAACTGGCTAGTTCGCACTTCGCCGTGAGTGCGACGGAGACAACGCTATGGGCGCTTGCTGCGGAGCGAGAGAGAAGAAAGTCGATGAAGCACTTTGGTGGCCTCAAGGCCATTGAATTTTTCTGAACAAATTTTTTTTGTTTCTTTCAGTTTTTTTTTTTTTTTTTTTAATTGATAATGTAAAAATTATTCGACAATATTTATACAAACATACACGTATATTTAAATATGTATATGTATTGATATATCAATATTAATACATCAATAGTATTTTTAATTAATCTTCTGAATGATTTTATATATAAATATTTTTTTTATTTTTATTTTCACGTGATTGAAAAAATGAATAAATGTGACAAAATTATGATTTGAGGTTTGATGAAATTATTGGGACATAATCAATCACAAAGAGCACTTTCGTCGGCTTCTTTCACTGCTGCTCCATTTTTCGTGTAAGTTTCAAATCCGTTCCACAGCTGGAACTCTGTTTTTTTTTCCTGTTTTTTTTTTTTTTTTTCATCATCTAGCACGGTGCAATCGGATTACGCCTTTGCCTCTATATATATATATACATTATCTCTGCTGGGGCGCGCTTGAACATTCGAGCGTGATTTTTTTGTTGGCTTCTCGGTCCACATACTCGGCCACGCTATAATCTCGTATATAAAATCGTTCGAACAACTTTGTCCCTTTAACACCTGTACATAACCTCAATGGGCTACGTAACCCGAGTGTCCCGAGAAAACGACTCAAAAAAATATTTTTAAAAAAATAAAACGATACTTGACATTATTCCGAACGAATCAGAGCCATCGTAATTTATTAAAAAATATTTTTTATACAAAAGATGAGGCAACGTAGGACAACATTTGATTATCGACAGGACGAAAACGACCCTGGTTTACGGACTGAGGGTTAAGAATAGTCTCCTACGCCTAACGAGCGAACAATTAACAAAAAAAAAACCAAAGAAAGTAAAAAGTTATAAAAATGATTACCAAGCTAAGCGTTCGAACGTTCGATCGTAATTTTTTCCGAGATGAAGATAAGAGATAAGATGCATTTTCGTTGATCCTCGGGTTCGGTAATTTCGCACGTCCCCCACTCCCACGTATCTCAAAATGGGCGTGGTGGTGGGGGGAGGAAGGGTAGTTTGCAAAAGACGGTCTGCACCGTCCGGCGATATTCAACCCCCCCCCCCCCCTTTTTGCTGCGCCGTTGCAACACGTGCATCGTGGCCGGCCCGGTGCATGCGGCTGAGAAACGGAGCGCATCGGTCCGACGACCGAGACTACTCCACCATTGGCCACTGGCGCGCCGGAGAAGCTCACTCGACAATCCAGCCACGGGCCAACGCGTCCGACTAACCCTCACAGTCTTCGGCCGGGGTCTCTTCAGTGTCGAACGGGAAACGACGGTGAACGGCCGCATCGAGCAAAGTGAACCGAAAAATATTTAAAAAATAAATAAACATCAAACGATATTACCAAAAAAAAAAAAATAATTTTTTTTTTCAACGAGTTTAAAAAAATTTATTTCACACTTTTTTTTTTGATTTTTTTTTCGTCGTCTTTATCAAACGTCGAGAGTTTGAACAGTGATTGTTGAATTATATTACCATATTTATACGTTTGTATAAATATAAGAAACGACGAAGATATATTTTTTTTTATTTTTGAAAATATTGAAAATAATTATTGTGAAAAAAAAAAAATTAAATTGTTATAATAGTTGAGGTGAAATTTTTTTGGTGAATCTTTTTCGACGAACAATTTTGTGATTCCGGGACCGGACAGAGTGCACACGGAATAAAGTCTGAAGAGAGGAGAAAAAAAATAAGGAAGAAGGAGGAAAAAAAAATAAAATCGTGATTGAGTGGTTGTCTTCGTTATCGAACATCGTTGGGATCGGACGACGACTCCCGATGATTATTCACGGAGTTTTAACAGTCGAATGCTTCTAGTCACGCAGGTGAGTGATAACGACCCAGAGATAAGAAAACAAAAAAATACGTGTTTGTTTCGTTTCGTTTGCGATAACGAATGCAACATCCCAGTGATTTTTTTCACGTTTTATCATCGACAAAATGTTTGTTTGTTTATTTTTTAAATCTTACAATTCGAAATTTTTCGTTCATTCTTTTATTTTTTTTGATCGATCGATCGATTATCGAACGCGAATGATAAATCAATGTTCGTCGTTGATAAATGAAAGATTTTCATTGATCGATCGTCTATCACAAAATCACGATTTAACCAAACGAGAATTGAGATGAATAAAAATTGTTTTCATGTTTAAAACTTTTTTTGTTGTTGGCTATTGACATTCAATCGTGAGTCGATTAAATTTTGAATCGAGTGTCAATTAAATTTTGGATTCAGTGTCGATTAAATTCTTGATCGAGCAACGATTGAATTTTAATTGCCACGCTGAAAGTTTGTTTTCGAAATTGATGAAAGTTTTATTTTTTATTTTTTTTTACGGCTTGTTTGTTCAGGACAAGTTTTTTGGGATTTTTCGATGGGATTTACGGGAGGCTGAGAAACTTTTTATTTTTCTGGCTTGTGTTGCCAACCGACTCTCGGTGCTAAGTTACAACCGGTCTCTCTCTCTCTCTGTCTCACTTTTTCCGCTCTCTCTCTCTCTTTCTCTCTCTCTCTCTTTTCATCCTCGTCCTGGATAGCACGGAATTTACTCCAAAAAGA
This sequence comes from Diplazon laetatorius, assembly GCA_963662125.1. Lineage (NCBI taxonomy): Eukaryota > Metazoa > Arthropoda > Insecta > Hymenoptera > Ichneumonidae > Diplazon > Diplazon laetatorius. Next base: position 6,651,535 of record OY759160.1, on the reverse strand, counting down.
AAAAAAAAGCAAAACAACAAATTCGCGTTCGTAAGAAATTTCTTTCTTCTTCTTTCCTCTCTCTACCTCATTCCCTCTCTCTCTCTCTCTCTCTCTCTCTCTCTCTCTCTCTCTCTCTCTCTTTCTCTTCGCTGTCATTCGATGTGGATACCGCGTTCTTCGACGTTTATATATATATATATTTTTTTTTGCAAAACAAAAAATATAAAAATGATGGCACGAAAAAAAATGATTCGCGATTATTGTAATATTTGTTGAAACTATAATGGATATAAATAATATAGTAAATAAAAAGAATAATAACAATATACCAAATAAAAAATAATAATAATATAATACATGAAAAATAACAATAATAATAAAATAAATATGAATTTGGAAATTTTTACGATCGTCGACACTTTTATTATAAGGATCGAGTCTCGTTGTACGAGCTCGTGAAAACATCGGTCACGGATAATTCGTTGCTCATGACGGATTGACCTGTGTTCGGTTTATTTACTTTGTCCGGATGACGACGAATTTCGTCAACCGCTGTATTTTCACCAGTCAGTGCTCCGAAAATAAATCTTCGAGAGCGATCGAACAAGCGTCTTGCTTCGATCTTTGAAAAATTCCTTCCCCCCTGCCCCCCCCCTACGTACATTCAATGCGCACGTGCTAGGTGCGAAAAATAAATAAATACGAAAACATCGTTCGAGCAAAATCACAAACTTTTGTACGAAGCATATCGATCTTTGATCTCGTTTAAAATTCTAAATTTGCAAATTTTACCAAAGTCGATCCTTCGATCGTTTTTAATTCCCTTCGGTTTCCCTTTATTTTATTTTCTATTGCAAAAAGAAATGAAAAAAACAAAATAATCTTTTGTTCGAGTTTTCAAATTGTATTTTCACATTTTTCCTACCCTCGAAGTTTCAGAATTTTCCGACGATTTTATTCCGAAAACCCGTCGACCGATTCGACACACGAAAAATAACATCTCGAAACTTGTCGAAACTACCCTTCGTTGACAATTGCCGAACAAACTGGTCGTAAATTTTTGTGAATTACGAAAAAATTTTACACCGAGATACAATGTTTTTCACGCGCCCCCGGAGCGCCCGGTTTGCGGACTCGGGACCGGGAAAAATTTTTCTCCCCCGAGTTAACCCCCCCCCCCCTCCGCTCACCTCTACCCTGGTCGTCCACCGAAGCCCCCCCATAAATCTTCGGATTATAATTTCTCTTTGTGTATTTCGGAAAAATTTTATTGTTTCACTTTGTTCACGGATGAGTATCGTTTTTCCGAAAAAAATTTTTAGTCACGGATTTGCGAAGAAATGTTCAATTGTTATCGTTTGGTCCCAATGGCTTATGGGGGATCTGCAATAATATATATATTTTTCACCAAAATATTTTTCAAACTTATTTATGGAAGTGGAATTTTTTTTTAAATGTTCGTTTTTTCTTTGTTTTTTTTATTATTATGTTTGTCGGTTAGTTTTATTTTTTGTTTTATTTTGAGGGGGAATGGTGGATTTTTTTTCATAACTTATATCGTTAGATCGCTTTTTAATCTCGCTGAAAGAATTTTATTTATGCAATATTGCACTATTTGTAATTTTTTTATCAAAACATATATTTAAATAAATATTATAATACGAATATACATTATAATATTTATTTAAATATCACAATAATGATTCACGAATTGTCCATGAAAAAAAAAATGGAAGAATAAATCGAATGCACAATTATCGTACGACAACCAGGGTCCATTAGTATTTTGAGAAAAAAAAAGAGAAAAGACAAACAAAAAAAAAGAAAACAAAAAATAAATTGCGGTGATTTAATTAATCGACGATGCAATCTCGGCAAACGATCGTCCGCACGATGTCGCCACGACTATAATGCCCCCCCCCCCCTTCCCCACCCCCCTCAAGAGTATATATTTTAAAATACGACTGTCACGGTCGATGAGGCACAGAGATTGGCCATTATCCGCTTTTGGCGCGTATAAGCTCGCAGATGCAACGCGTTTAAATCGCGTCGACGGGGGCGAAGGGGGGACGGGGGACGATTAGTTTGCTCGAGCTAACGAGTAACGTTTGCTCGTTTGGAGAAAAAAAAAATAATATGTTTCCCAAGTCGGTCGTTCGACTCGCTCGGCAGCAGCTACCACGCTAAAGGCAAACTATATGGCGAACCTAATGACGTCGCCCACCCGAGTTCACGACGAATTATAAACCGAATAGTGCTTCGCGAGTATAACGACCCCAACTGACAACAATCAAACGTCTGAGTAATAATTCTAATATTTATTTATTAGTAGCTCGGTACAGATAAGAAAAAAATATAAATAATTATAATAGAATAATAATTCTTGAACATACGAATTAACATTCTTCAATTATAATTTTCTTACTCGACAGAAATTATAATCCAAGAAAAAATGTTCACGAATAAAAAAATTCGTATAAACTGAATGAAGAAATGAAAAAAAAAAGAAGTTCCATGAATTAAAAATCTTGCTAAATATTTTTGAGCGAAGAAATGAATGGAAATATATACTTTTTCCATAATACAACTTGTGTATTAAAAATATTTTAATTCGTAAGAAATAATATTCGTCGAATTATTCCAACGCAAAAAAAAATATATATATATAAAAAAATATTAATTTGGAAAATCATTTGAAATAATGAAATCAATATATGTTCATATTCGAATCGAATGATTGTCTCGCACAATGAGACACAATTGCGTGTGTATTATCAAAAAAACGTCTTTCTCATCTCGTCGATTTCTTCGATGCCGAGTTGGCGCGACGGGATGACGTCACGACCCGATGAAAGGAACGTACCACACAAAATAATAAGAATAAAAAAGGATGTGAGGAAAGAAAAATGAGAAAAAAAAAGAAAAGCTTGGTAGCGAGTTGGCTGGACGAGAGAAAAAGAGAGAGAGAAAGACAGACGGATGCTGGCAATCGGGCAACGAACTCGTCTACCACGTGCTCTCTCTTTCTCTCTCTCTCTCTTTCTCTCTTTCTTTTCTCGTTCTCTCTCTCTTTCTCTTTTTTCTCTCTTTTCTCTTTCTCTCTCTCTCATCTTCGTTTCTTCATCGTTTCAGTTTGTGATCTCTCGCCTCTCTCATTCTCTCTTCTTCTTGGCAGCCTCTTCCTCTCTCTCTCTTTCTCTCTCTTTCGTTCTTCCACAACTTCCATCCTTCTTCCACTCATTCGAGACCCACGATAACCAACCAACTCGAACTTTCTTTCTTCGTCCAGCCACCTTTCTCCTCGCGAATCCGTTCACCGGTCCTTCATCACTACCGACCGACAGTCATTGGCCACTCAAGCCCTAACAAAGATTCCTCTCAATGTTCGGAAAACAACAACCAATTCCCCCCCCCCCCCACTAACAAACAAATTTGTATTATCTCGATAACGTTGGTTCACTTCGATACGTTTTTTTTTTATTTTTTTCTTTTTGGCTTTTTTTTTTTTACAACGTCGATGGATCGTGGAATTCGGGACTGATCGATAAATTCGGAAAGCCACGATATTATCAGACTCGATAACTGTTCGGATGGTCGATGGAATTGATGGTCGATCTCGACGAAGATTGTCGATCGACATTCTGCCATCGTCGAAATATACGATCCAAACCCTTTCACACACTTTTTTCTTCCTCCTTCTCTTTTTCCTTATTTATTTTTCGTTCCATTCAACGGATAGACTTGCGACACCGCCCGTCGATTGCTCAACGATCGAACGTCGTCGTAACACATCACGATCAAGGGTCTTGGATAAAAAAAAAAAAAAAAAAAATGAAAAAAAAACATCGTTATGAAAAATAAATAAATAAATAAATAAATAAATAAATAAATAAATAAATAAATAAATAAATAAATAAATAAATAAATAAATAAATAAATAAATAAATAAATAAATAAATAAATAAATAAATAAATAAATAAATAAATAAATAAATAAATAAATAAATAAATAAATAAATAAATAAATAAATAAATAAATAAATAAATAAATAAATAAAAATCACATCGTTATCGATTATGTGCAACGGTTTTCATTCGTATCCTGAAACCATCCAAACCCAGGAAATCCGGACTCGTTGACAAAAATTACTGGGGAAAAAAAAACAACTTATTTGCCCTCTGTAATTACCCCATGAATTATATCTGACCCAAATGAAAAAAAAAAAATTTGAAAAAAAGTGAAGAAAAATAAATAAAACCGTCCAATGTCCGTCTCGTGAGGTTGTCTCGCCCCAAATCCACGATCGTGACCCCTCCCGTGAATCAAATTCTATTCACCTCAAATTATTTCGATCCGAACGTATCACATAACCTGTCTCCGACTGTGAGAACCAATTTTTTTTACTTTTTTTTTTTTTTTTTCAACCGTTCTACATTTCCTTTTTTTTTCCGAACCCCAATGGTTCACCGATGGGACGACGAACCGATGCATCGACATTAATATAATTCACGATCGATCACCACCCAACGGTCCCTCATTGCGTTTTTTCTTTTTTTTTTTTCATCCCTCGGTAACCGAACCGATTTGAATGTATCCGAAGAACCGACCCCACATGTGTAACACGTCGGTTGACATATTACCGTAATCATTGCCACATCGAACATCCGTAACCAACCCGATCCCAAACATTAATAAAGAAAAAAAAATGGGGGGGGAAAAAAAAATAACTGATTTGTCAGGTAATTCATAAAACCGATAACAACACGCACATATATATATGTAAAAATGCCAAAAGACGACCCGTGTGTGTGTGGTTGCCATTAACATGGACAAAAGGTGTTCTACCTGCAACGTGAACAATGGCAGGGGGCAGGGAGGGGGGGGGGTGTCGTGCTCGTACCCTTTCGATGGAATCTATTTAATTACGAGGAAGTACAGACTGCAGAAAAAGAACCGACGATGCTCGAAGGGATAAGGGACGAGAAGAGGGTGGGGGGGATTATGGTGGGCAGACTGCAACGCAATGAGGGAGGGTGAAGGGCCAGGGGGGAATCCCTTGAAGGGACACACCTGACCAACTGTAGGCCTGACTGCCTTCACTGCCCTTTATTCATTTTAATTCTATACATACATACATAAATATATATATAGGGGTGGTATATCAGCCGTAGGAACTTATGTTTTGATGAAAGAAAACGAGGGGATTTTTATTTTAGTGAAAAAAAAATGATAAAAATAGGATTTGAGTTATGATCATAGCTGATTTTTTTAGATGAGATTTTTGTTTTTTGGCGATAACTCATGAAATATGGAAATTTGGGGAAAAACCCGTGAGATCGATTGTATGGGGAATTAAATTTTCTACAGGAAAGGTGGTTAGCATTTTTTGCGAGAAACGTGTATTCGCGATGTTATTTAGAAAAGAATACTAAGATGTGCCCATACCTTGTCTCGCTCACTTTACGATTGTTTTTTACCCGTGATAACTCGATGAATACACATTTCTCGGAAAATATGGTAAGAACCTTTTTCATAGAGATTTTAATTTCCCATACAATTGTTTCTATGGTTTTTGTTTCAAATCCGCATATTTTACGAGTTATTACCAAAAGTAACTGAAATTTTATCGAAAAAATTAACTTTGATCATGATTCGGCTCCTGTTTTTATTATTTTCTTTTACAAAAAAATAAATTTTCCACGGACGGATGGTGAAGATTTAATTTTCAACCACCACCCTAATGTATATATATGTTTGTTGGCCATACCTGTCCATGGGAACCTGCCCCAATGGGATCTCAAAACTGGCCCGCTCACGAATAAATACCCGGACAGATGTCGATTGTCCCGCTGGCTTTTATTTTTTTTTTTCCACCCCTGCCCACCTCGGTCCCAAACCACGAGTCGAAAAAAAAGAAGGTAAACGAAAGAAGAAAAAAAAATTGAAGAATACGAAAAATCGTTGAAATAGTCTTTTGGCAGTTTTTCCGAAAAATCTACGAGAACGACGACGACGACTCTCCCACGCTTTTTCCATTCGAACGACCATGGGGCCCGGTGGACCCCGTGGCCCGGGGTTGTAAAATTCCCTTGTGCGAGGGGATGAAGGCCCACAATGGAAAATGGAACAAAGTCGAGTCGTCGTGGGACTCGGTTTGAACGAAAAAAAACTTTTTTTTTCTTCCTCTTCTTCTTTTTCTTTTTGCTCCAAGGTCGATTTTTTTTATTTGAGGACTCTGTTGCGAAAATATTTGCCAGGGGAGGGGGGATGATGTTTGAGACGGGATTATGATGAATGGACGATGTCAAAAGTTGAGATCAGTGCGTGGGAAGATTTTCGACGAATTAATGGACCAATTATTTGTGATTTGAAAATGTTTTTTTTAATTTAATTTTTATTTCAAAGGACGTTGAATAATGAAGAGTTTTTGGATCGAGTGGCGTTTGGCCTTTCGAGAGAGTTTCGAGTCCTTGAAGGACGATTATTTTCGGTAGCTCCTTATTCGGCAATGTCGTCTCGAAGGTGTAACGCGTTTTCATCGATTACGGTCACATTTTTCGACGGATCTTGTGAAGATTATTTTTTTTTTTTGGGTACGCGCTTGCGCAAAGAACAGGCAAGACCTTGGTACATCGTTTTTTCTTTTCTTTTTTTTTTTCAACGAGTTTCAACAAACTCTGTGAACGTTGGACTTTGGAAAAACTTGTTTGTCGTTGTTGTCGTCGTTGAGTCACGTTTTTAAATCCATTTTAATAATCTTATTCCATCGTCCAAAGCCCACAGTTACAGTGATTGGCCACTCGAGCGAGAACAACGAAAAACAAAAATTTCACACCGGTCTATTGACATGAAACAAAATTGGTAATCATCAAAAATCGAATTTTTATCTAACAAATAAAATATGGAAAAGAAATGTTAAAAGAAATTAATTTAAAATAAAAATTAATAAATAATAAAATTGCATCAAATTCGATTCTTAAAATTTCTTTTTTCGTTGATCATACAAACATAAAATTTCAATTTACGAAACTCATGGCGTCTGCAAATGTGGCAGGTGAAATAATAGAAAGAAGGAAAGAAGGAAGAAGTAAGAATAAGAATAAGAAAAAAAAATGTCCAGCTGGAATCGAAGCTCGTGACGAAGCGACGATGATCGGCAGTTCGTTTAAAAACTGCTCGGTCAGCGATTCTACAATGGTTCGCGGGCAATGACGAAGGTTTCGTGCTCGAACGACGTTTCGCGTTTGAAAAAAAAAAAGAAAAGAAAAAAAAACCGTATCGTAATTCGACGTCGGTTTGCGAGAGAATCTGCTAATCGGGGCGTGCGATTTCATTCTTCGGACCGTACATCCTCCGGATTCGGATTTTTATCTCTTGTGTGTTGCGTCGAAATACGTTACGAATGGGATCGAAGCTCAAACTTACCTGCCCATTGTCACAAAACTCTCTCGAATCACTCAAAACACATTCAAAAAAAAAAATAATAATATTACGATAAAATTTCGAATAGATCATTCGACAGCGCATGCGCAAAGGATCGTCAAATATATCTGCCTTTTGTCATGAAACTCTCGAGACAGTTTTATAGACGAAAAAAAAAACAAAAAAATTCAAAAATATTACGAAACAATTTCGAGTCGATCGTTTGCGCATGCGCGAAAGTTCGGTGACGCGATTGGCGCGGCGGTCGGCCGCCGACCTCGGCCAACCGCAGTGCTGGGTTCTCACGCATGCGCTCGCGGGCCCAGCGGCGAATCCTTCTGTTTTTGGATCGGACTGTACTCGTATGGTCGACTGGCGGAATTCGTTTTGCGACCGACTGTCCCGATCCGCAAGAATTATACGTACGTGAAAATGCGTAACTAGAGCACACGCGTCACGGATTACACAAATATGTGTGTGTTTAATTCGTTTCGCATCGAAAATTTGGATTACGGATACGACTTTGCCATTCCCGTGGATATTGACCATACGAAAAAATTAAAAAGCAGGAATGAGGAAAACGAGATCAGAGCAGAGAGATAAAAAAACAAAAAACAATTTGATGACCCACATTGATCGATAGACGAATATTTTAATAATTATAAAATTAGTTTGACGATGATTGAGTTGAAAATAATTTTCAATCAAAGAACAAACCATTGTCGAGGAATTTTCCTCGTGCGATAAAAAGTTTGTCCCCTTTCGTTAATCAATTCGATGGGAGTCTTTGTTGCAAGACCGAAGAGAGATCGAACTAATATTTTGATTTTTTTAATCACGAATGAATAATATATGTTGAAGAGTAGATTCGTGTATCGAAAAATGTCCAAACGAATGTTGGCCGCGGTGATCGAAAGCCGATTTACGTGACCACGATACTCTCGTCGCGTATTTCGATGTAGAAAGTAAAACTCTCAGAGAAAGAGAGAGAGAGATAGCAACTCACAGCATCCACGATTCGCAGCACGTATTATACATCGTATCGTGAAATACACTCACCACGACTCTTCGAGATCATGACACAAATTCGATCCTGTTTTTTTTTCTTCGTCTTTTTTTTTTTTTTTTTTTTTTTTTTTGCGATATCGAACACTTTCGACCGGCTGAGAAACGTAACAGACAAATGTTGACGAGGGGAGAGAGATGGGGGACGAGGGTAAAGTGAAAATACAGGGGAGACATTTTTTTTTTCCAACTTTTTTTTCTTCTTTTTTGCACGATTGACCCCATTTAGAACGAGAGGGGGCTTCCACGACCATAATTACCATCGACTCGTGTGACCCAATTGAATCCAACGTCTTATCACAGCAATCACAACAAACGGTTTTTTTTTTCTATAAATCAATAATTTTTTCACAATCTTCGCTAAAAAATAAGGTAAATAAAAATGAATGAATAAATAAAATCTCCATTCGAGGAGAAATACATTTTTGATGAGATATATTAACTTTGATAATTAATGTAAATTTGATGGATGAGAGAAAAATTGATTTTTTCTTGATTATCATATTTTTAATATTTTTTAAATTGTTTTTTTTTTATATTTTTGTGTCGATGAAAAAAAAAGGAAAATAACGATCGATCCTTGCTCTGAATTTTGGACAAGGATCTTCAATTTTCATTCATTCACCTCGTCGATTGATCAAAAGTCAAAGAAAATGGCGAATTATTGAAAAAAAAAAATTCAATATCAAAATATTCAAATAATTTAATTAGAATCAAATTTTCGAAAATCATAATTCGTTGATGAAAAAATCAAATAATGGAGTTAATGAATGAAAAAAAAAAAAAATGGACCGACGTCGGACGAGATTCCTTCGTCTATAAATAAATCATTTTTCCAAGTAGCACCGAGTCACACTCGGTGTGCGACATTTTCGGGGGAACAAAATTTCTCGAGACAGCTGGGGCTGCTCGTATTTTTTTTTTTCTACACTGCCCGAAAACCTTTCTTCGAACTTCCGGCCCAGTCGTCGCTCGTCGTCGTCCCAAAGTCGTTGACTCAGCCACGAAAAAAAATGGAAAAACGAAATTATTTTTTTTTCATCGTTTTTTCAATTCGCGTCGCAACTTTGTTGCATCTTTGTTTTTGTTTTCGTGGAGTCGAAAGCGCGCGCGAACCGTTGCATCCGAGAATAGAAGCTGCGTGGATCTCGTCGTACAATCGGCGAGAGAGGAGAGTCGTCGCGACGGGCGGAAGCTCCGACTTCCGGTTGACGTTATTTCCGTCGTTGGACTTTCGATAATCAGCTACACCCGCGAATTTTTTTTATTATGGCTCGATAATAAAAAAAAGAAGAAGAATTTTCATCTGCATTTCAATTTTTTATTGTTGCAAGAATAAAAAAAAAACAATTTTTATCTGCATTTGAAATTTCGATATTTAAAAAAAAAATTTCATCCGGATTTTAATTTTATATACCAAAGAAAATGTTATTCGCATTTTTATTTTCATATTGGAAGAAGAAAAAAATGTCATGTTCACTTTTTTTATTTTTTATATCGAAGAAAAAATTTATCTGCATTTCTATTTTTATATTGAAAAAGAAAAATGGATCTGCTTTTATTTTTTTATTTATGAAATTTTATATATTTAAATATTCTATTATATTTTTCATTTTCAATTTTATTATAATATATATTCTATGATTCTCAATTCAATTTTATTTTTTTAATAATAAAAAAAGTCATCTGTATTATTATTTTTTATTAAAATAAATAATAATTTTATCTGAATTTTAATTTTTTCGAACAAAAAATGTTTTTTTTTTCGATGTAACGGAAGAAACGAGTGGAAGTCCGTTGGCTCGGGTTGATTATCTGTTTGCACTACATTTGAGACGATAGCTACCAGTATGTGTGTGTGTGTGTGTGTGTGTTGAATGCTCGCAGCTGAAGCTGGGTAATCCAACGAACCACAGCCGCGGGGCAACCGATAGCTCACCCACTCCGGAATAACGGTTATGCAGGATCATAGGTGATGCGAGGTGCATTACAGTTATTCCAAATTGCTCGCTCGTGGTATACTTTTGTTCGAGAACCCCATCTTAACGTCGACAGTTAAGTACGTGTGAGCTTTTCAATGGACCACGATCGTAACCCATACAATTCTTCGATCAATTGTTACCAATCATCGCAATTGTTTTTGCTCGCGTACCACAAAAATAGATTTCCAATCATCGAAAAAACAAAAAAGAAAAAAAAAACTAAATGTACATTTTCATTTTTTTGGACTAATTTATTGAATATTTATCGGATACAAAATTTCAAAAATTACATACATAACACATATTGAGAAGCGTTGCATATAAAAATAATGTTTTATTCAATAATTAATCGAAATAAAATATATTTTTTAAATTTATCTAAAAGATTTATCTCAATTTCTGCATGTCAAAAAAAAAAAATGCATAGCATCAAAAATTTCGTCTCCATAAACTATTAAAAAATTCCCACAGCTTGTACCATCGAAAAACTTTCACGGAAATCATTTTCCCAACAATCAAATCCCTTTTTCAAAATAAATTTCCAAAAAAAAAAAAAAAAATCAGCGATTCGACATAACTCCATAAAAATAAATTCGTTGAGTTTCTCACTTCAACAATGCATCATCGTTGATCGATGAAAATCGGTCGTACACGATTTCCACGCTTTTTCCGGCACAATCGATTTTCCGAAAAAAAACAAATCATTTTATCGCATCTCGCTTCTAAAAAATAGAAAATAAAAAAAAAAGTGCATATAAAAAAAGTGCATCAGCCAGGGCGTGCATTGCCGGCCGGTGCACTTGGTGGACCGTAGGTGGTGTAAGCGATATGCGCTTATACGGCCTCAGGTCGTGAATAACACGTGGGCAGAAGGTTAGACCGTCGAGGCGAGTCGAGTCGAGCTCAGTCAGTCTGCTGCTCGGTCTCGGAGTTTCTCGCGAAAAAAAAAAACGAAAAAAAAAAAAAAAAACGAAACTTTTATCCCGGTTACAGGCCGTTTCAGACTGTCGGTAACAAACGTGGGGCCGGTACCACGGGTATACGAAACCTCCCTCGGGGATTTCGCCACGTTTCTCTCCTCCGCTTGTAACGTTCGTTCGCGACGACGCGAGTTCCAGACCTTAGTTCCCTCCTTCGTGTGTGTATGTGTGTGTGTGTGTGTGTGTGTGTGACCCACCACCTACCGGGTGGCTCGTTATAACCAACCATTTTCCCTTCCACACGTTCTAAATTTATCCCGATGACTCATTTCTATATATATATATAGATATATATGAATGTGAGTGTGTGTGTGTGTGTGTGTGTGTGTGTGTGTGTGTGTGTGTGTGTGTGTGTGTGTGTGTGTGTGTGTGGATGTATATATGTGTGTATGTATGTATGTGCACATAGCGACGAATCTATTCCTTTCTTTAAAGGTTCATTATTTAAATATTGTAAAATTATCTAAATATAGATTTATTATTTATAATTATTGTAATAATATGTTTTGAGTAATTGCTATGATTCTAGCATATATTGATATGTGTTATGATATATTGTTATGATAAATATATGCAAAGAAAATGATGATAGATTATTCCTTTCTTGAAAGTTTTATCATTTGAATATTTAAACATTATTTTTTTTTATGAATTAATTATTACCATTAATAATAATAATGATAATGATATAGCTTAAATATTATTATAGATTGTTGGGATGAATATCAGCAATGAAAATTATAATATAATATCCATGTCATTTATCATAACGATATGGTAACGAAATTATATAAAATTGAAGAATGCAATATTGCTTGCCAATAACTGAACACACAAAAAAAATTCTTTTAATCTCGAATATATATATATATTTTTTTTCATCATGATTGGCGAAGATGATTGACGATGGTAATATTTTTTTTTGCGTGGGATTTCGAAGCGAAACGAAAATTTTAACTGGAACCACCGGATAGAATGACAGTTGAATGGTTGGGAGCCGGGAACAGTGAGAAACCGTGATTCGGATGAGGAGGGAGTGAGACGGATGAAATAGGGCTCTTGTACAGTAGCCCGGCTGAGATAAAAATATATATATATGTGTGTCTGGGTGTATATATACATATTTATTTGCATTAGTGGCAACAGACGCCGACTCCTGGACCGAGTCTCGATCACGAAGGCCGTCGGGCGACTCTTCGTCGTTTTTTTTTCTCCACTCCATTTTCGTTCGATTTTATTTTTTTCTTGCTTCCATTTATTTCACAATCTCTCCGTCGGTCGATTTTTTTAGGCGAACGAAGAAGGAAGTCTGTGCTTGCTCGAAAACGATCTCCGATCGAACCCCCGGGGACTTTGGTTAGATCGATCGATTTTTTCGAGGTACCGTTTCATCGATTTATGATCCACGTCATTCAAAATTCGAGACTCACCGAAGAATTACGATTTTTTGAAATTTTCACGAATAAAAAGAAAACGAAAAAAAATGCTGATGGAATGATTATTTGCATTTTGGGCCGTTGAATTTATTTCGATCGGATAATTTTTTTTGAAAGAGAGAAAAAGAATGAATAATAATAATAACAATAATAATAATTTTCAACTATTTATTCGAGTCAAATGCATTTTTAATTTTTTAATAAAATTATTTATTATTGAAATGCAATTTTTTTGTTCGGGTGAATTTTTTTTTCACATTTCTCGGTCGAAATAAATATTCCTCGTCGATCGATAACGCAGATCGAGATGACCCAAGCTGATCAAAAATGCCCGGATAAAAATAGAGAAAGATAGAAAATAAAAGAAAATACATTTTTCAATTATTTTCTACTATTCCATTTTTTAAATAAAATAATTAATTTTTTCAATGCAATTCAATCGTTCAGGCAAATTTATTTTTCCCATTTCGATGATAATAGCGATCGTCGGGACCCAAAACGATTCACAGGAAGATAAAACAAAAAAAAAAAAACGATCACCGGATGGTCACGTTTCAAGCGCATCGTTTAAAAATAAAAAATAAAAAAACAAACAAACAAATAAAAATGAAATAAAAATCGTATGAAAAATCTTGTGATCCGGTCGAGCGAGTAAAGTGCGTCCGGCACAATTTTCTCCGTCGAAAAAAAAAAAAAAAAAAAAAAAAAATCGGATTCCGCGATTAGCGATCCCGATCGGGTTGGCGATGGTCGGCCATTTTATATCATACCCGGTTCACGTTGGCCACAAACGTATATTCCGTTGGAATGCTTAGAAAGTAATCTCTCGTTTTCTTTCATCTCGAAAAAAATTCTTCGCGATTATATGTTCCGCCCATGTAGACGGGATATATATCGCTTTGCGTAGGCACACACAAACACACGCACACGAGACTCGACCGACGATCTCCATTCACGTCTCACAACCTTCTCAAGGAAGCTCGACGATCTCTCACGGTTGTCGTTTGCAACCCGAACCCGGTTTTCTATGATTTAGTAGTCGTGGCTGATTTATTTATCGGTTATATGTTGCAGCAGTTTCGATCGGTAACATTTTTTTTTTTTTTTTGTTTTTTCTACAAATTTTTAGCCTATCGTTTATTATATATATAGCTATATGTATACAATTTTGAACATCCCTTTGCCCGGATTGGCTCCAAATAAATTTTCAAAAAGTTATTCTTCAAAAAATATGTAATTTAATATATTTTATAAAAAGTAATTTAAAAAAAAAATTAATATTCATGATAAGAAGTAATTTTTTTCGAATTTAATTCGATATGTATTATATAATGCAATTTTTTTAATAATATATATAAGTAAATTCCATTAGTCCATTTTTTCTCTAAAAACAATTTTTAGTGTTTTCAAATTCAAATTAATTTTTTAAAAAATTGGCTAATGGAATTTACTCATATATCTTTATATATATATGTGTGTGTGTGTGTGTGTGTGTGTGTAGGAATTGCGCATAACATTGCCAACAGGCCATCGACCGAGGTCCTTTCAGCCTGTCTATGATTTATTTATCGCAATTTACGTCTTGCGATGCTCTCGCCCGAGCGGCTAACGAACGATTATAATCGGGGCCCCCTCGGTAAGGCCGAGTCCGACAACTTTTTTTTTTCATTTCTTTATTTCTTTTTTCATTCACGCAACATCGACTCCACACCACATTCTACAAATGCCAATCGTGAAATGCATTTTCGTAGTCGGCGAAAAAAAAAAAAAAAAACCTGCAATCATCGAGTAATTCAATGATCAATCAATGTTGCATTCGATTTATCGTTTCAACTGATTCGATCGATTATTCGAATCTTTCACCATCAATGATAATAATAATAATTATTGCTTTTATTTTTTATCGCTATTATCATTATTATTAGTATTATATATATTTATTCGGACATATCGATTATCATTGCAATAAATTAATTAAATTAATTTGAAAATATTATAATTTATTGCTACAATAAATATATATATATATATATTTATCACAAATGCCATGTTCAATAATAATAACGACATATCAGTTTACGTAATTGATTAGACTGTAATGAAATAAAAATTCTTATTATTACGATTACAATTAATCATCGAAATAAAAATGAATAATAATTTTTATCGATTGTTCGATTGCAGATTGTACAAAATGCGACTTTTCAAGAGACCGAGCACGAGTCCCCAGTTGGTATCGGCCACGCCGATAAGGCAGGAAGTTGCCGATTCCAAAACAACCTTGACCGAGAACAATGTCGAAACGATTGGAGACGATGCACCGATAAAAAACGATGATGCACGTTGCACCGTCAGTGCGAATAATGACGAGGACGTTGCGAACGATAACACACAACAACCAACGCCATCTACGTTTTCCGCACGCAAAGGTAAAAAAAATATAGATATATCTATATATAGATATACATGCGAAAACGACCTTTGAAATAAATGATAAGGACACGTGGTTGAGCACTCTTCGTTATTATTCACTTTTGCCGCGAGGGGGCGACTTTTTTTTTTTTTTTTTTTTTTTTGGTGATATCTCGGAAACGAATGAGTCGAGACTGGGGAAAGGAAGTGACATGGTTTGCGATATCGAGTGGCGCCAGTGTGTATCGACAAACGATTTGTCATCGTCGATATAGACAACTTTCATGTGTGGGAGGAGGGGAGAGGGGGAGATATGCAAAATGAGAACAGTTGTTAATTAAAAAATATTACGATTGATTAGCAGAAACCAGAGAAAACAATGTGATAATGAAGGGAAGCTGATAGTCATTTGTTTTTCAGTAATTTTATTTGTTTGTGAATTTTGTTTGATTTATTTTTTAATTTGTTTTTTAGGTATCTCGACTTGGGGACGAAAAGTTGGACGAAGATGGGACCAACTCAAGAGATCGGAGAGCACGGAATTGTTGTCGGTGTCGGGTAGAAGACGACGTTGGAGCCCAAACAGAAAAAGTCTTTGCGAACCCAACGATGACAAGGAAAAGGTGAGAATCTTTGAAATTTTTGAAGAATAATTTTTTCTGGATTTATATTTTTTTTTTATGTTAAAAAATTATTATTATCATTCAATAATATTTTTGTTATTCCTTTTTTGAATTTATGAGAGTCCTGAAACTTGATTCTATGCATTTCGAAGAATACTTTTTGAAAAATGCATAAAAATATAAAAATGTATATAACATAAAAATACTTCAGAACTTTTTTTTCGTTATCTGATGAAAAATGTTGAAGCACTTGAAAAAAAAAAATTATAACACTTACGAATAAATTTGGGTACAGCTTCGTCCAAAAATACTGCACAATTAATTATTTCTTTTGTTTTTTTTATCAATCAAAATTTTTCCGTAACTTTTAATTCTAATGAAAAAACAAAATTTTCAATTTTTTATGGTTTTGTTTCGAAATTTTCAGTGTCGACCGGAAGGTTCGTCAAGCGCGACTGTGACAAAACCAAAACGCATATCACGAGTGGAATCCCTGAGAAATTTGTTTCGCGCTCACGATCGTGGAAGCACGAGGAATTTGAACAACATTGACGTGACATCGAGAACGTTGACGATCGAGGAAGAGGACGACGCGACGAGTCTGAGTCACTACACGATGGACAAAGCTCTGAGCGAGGGAGCATTGAGAAACGTTTTTCGTTTGTCGTCCAGCGATTGTCGAACCGAACGTTTGAACGAGAAGAAGAAACAGATAAGCGAGAGCATTCAGAGCTTTCAGGAGCAACAACGTGTGTTCGATTACATACTGAAGAATCAAGAAATTTTGAAGACCCAAGAGGGCATGTCCTTCGCTCGCGACACTCTCGACAAGGTGCAAAATGTTCTTCAGAACAATGCCAATAGCACGGAAGAGGAGAGAATCAATGGTAATCGCGATGGCGATAAGAACGACGGATTATCGCGTAATCTCGATGCCAGCAAACTCAGCGTTAAGAGAAATTTGTTCAACGTACGAAGCGGCGATCACGAAAGGTCAGTTCACATTATTTGTTTTTTATTATTTTTTTTTTCTATATTTTTTATAAACGTTATTTTTTTTATTATTCTTGAACCAATTTTGCATTTCGATATCTTCGAGATTATTTTTTGCGTCTTGATCTTGAATTTTTTTATGTTGAGTATGGATTTTGAAATATATTGGAATTTGTAAAATATCGGATTTAAATGGAGAATGAATTTGTGATTTAAAAAAAAAAATGTTATGCTTGTTGATGGATTTTGCCGAAAAATGGATGAATTCCTGACGAGAAATACTCGAAAAATAACTAAAATACGATAAAACTCGAAAAAAACACTAAATGAACAAATAAACAATTTCAAAAAAATAAAAACAACAATCAAACAAAATCGTCACAAAAAAATTCTTTCCATCGCAAAAATAAATAAATAAATAAGAACAACAATTCAATAAAATCGTGTCAAATAAATTTTTTTCGTCACCACAATAAAATAAAAATAATAACGAAAAACAACACAAAACGATATTATAATCCAACCGATCGATCGTTAACAAAAAAAAAAAAAATATTCGTTTATTTCCACAGAACGGATCAGCAAAGAAGATCATTCGTGGGTTCGGGATTGGAGGATCTAATGTGTACGATGCGTTTGGGTTGCGACGAGAGTGGTTACGATTCGGACAGCACGAGAGCCGGTGCCGATTCCCCGGACAGCGAACAAGCATCGGTACCATCGATGTTGAAACGTCGAAGTTTTTCCATCACCTCGGACGATTATCAGGGCATCGATCTCTCTCTGCCCCATTGCATTCCCAAAAAATCGGTAACAACGTCAACGATAACAACGACAAGCACCATAAAAGCCCAATTGATGGAACCATGTGGTTTGAGCATAAACGACGCCGACAGCACGATCGACGAATCCGTGCGAACCGACACGACTTTAATGTCCGACGACGATAACGATACCGACAGTTGCGACGACGATACGTTCCACGAATTCACCGGTTATCGTTTCACCAACAATTTTCCACCCCGTAAGATCGAAAAAATCAATCCCCAACCCACCTGGACCCCAAAAAACGCAACCCCGAAAAAATCGGCAGCGAGATCGGTAACGATCGACGGTCTAAACGTTCAAAAAAATCTGGAAAAAACTCCCGTAAAACGTCGAGGTCCGAACAACGATGAAAAACCACTTCCCACCAATCGTGGGCACCTGGAAAACCTGTTAAAAATCGATAACAACAAAAAACCAACGTTGATCGGTACAAAAGGACGTAAATTGTCGAACGCTAGTGTTTTGAATCTTCTGGAAAATGCTGCATCGCCGAGCAAGGACAGTCCACCGGCCTCGAAAATACGTTCGTCCGTGATTACCGATCTCCAGTTGAATTATTACAGTCCGAAAAGATCGCGATCGAAGTGCGAAATCGACAACGACAACGACGAGATCGTCAATCGTCGAAAGAGATCGGTAGACGAGAAAAATTTCGTCGTTCCCGCAGCTCCATCATCGTCGTCGTCCAAGTTATTTTCACGACGTGAATTGAAAACCATGAAACTGACGATCGGCAAAACCGGTAATCTCGGAATTTCCGTGACAAAACACGAAGCCGTGAGGCCTTATTACGTCGTATCGAAACTCGACGAAAACGGCGAAGCCGCGAGATCGAAACTCATCAGAGTCGGCGACGAGGTCGTGAGAATATCCGGTCGGCGCCTGCGCGGTATGTCCATGACCGAGGCTCGCGTCGCTCTGAAAAATTGTTCGGGCGTCGTCGAGCTGCAAATCGCACGCGAACCGAATTTCAATTTCGACGGTGAATTGGGCGACACTTGGGGCGAACTGATTTCACGAACTATCAGCGCCGACGATGCCGTTTGGACTTTGGAAAAAAATCAAAAAACCATCGTTAACGATGATTTCACGAAAAAATCGGTAAATCGTGAAACTATGAAGAAAAATCCGTGTCGCATTGTCGGAGCATTGACGAAGGATGGAAAAAGCGTTTCCATGCATTCGATGCCGATTTCCGCGTTGGAAATCGATGGAAAGACCAAAGTGACCGGTATGAGAAAATTTCAGGTTATGAAAAAACGCAATTCCATGCCGGCAATGAGAAACGGTAGAACGGGAAGTTTGTCGACGGATTTGTTGACCGTTGTTTTGGAAAAAGGAACCACGAAAAAATTGGGTTTTTCGATCGTCGGGGGTTCGGACAGCGTGAAGGGCAGCATGGGGATTTTCGTGAAGGACGTGATGGACGGGGGTCAGGCCGCTGAGGAGGGAACTCTCAGACCGGGGGACGAAATTTTTGCCATCAATGGACAAACCATGGACGGTTTGACGCACGCCAAAGCTTTGCAATATTTCAAAGCCGCTAAACCCGGAAAATTGATTCTTCACGTTGGACGAAGAGACAACACCAACAAACGGTTGACGAATAAACGTTGATTTTTTTTATCATTAACGTTTGGGAACGATTAAAAAAAAACAAACATACGGATTAATGCATTAACGCGAAACTGGTTAGTTCTAACGCTTTGCTTTTATTAAACATATTAATTTATTTATTATTTTGCTTATGGGTTGATATTTTGTTTTTATTGAATAATATTTTTTGTTTAGTAATTTCTTTTCTTGAAGAATTTTTTTATTTTATCAAATAATTTTTCTATTAAAATATTTTTTATTATTAATATATATTATTATTATTATTGATTATCATTACTTATTACTAATTTTTTTTATCAAACAATTTTTTATTTATTTTTTTTATTCTTGTTAATAATTTTCTTATGATTTAATATTTTTTTTTTATTTACAATCCGTTAACAATTTGCTGGAAAAATGTCAACCTTAACCAGATTTGATCGAGATATTTTTTATTCTCTTGTACGATTAACAGAAAAAATGAATTGCGAGAACTTAATTTTCCAACATTAATTTACTAATATTTTCTTTTCTTCTTCTGTGTTGCAGGTTTCTTGGCCAGTCAAAGTCTTACGACTGTCTCGACAAATTGACGGAAAGCGGTGAAGAATGAAGAACTCAAATCTCCCTCCGATGTGTTTAATCGGTGACAAACTTCGATACGATTGATTATTCGGTTATTCATTTTTTTTTTCATTCGTATCTGTATATATATATATATTTTTTTTCAACGCGATTGACAGACACACGTTTGTTTTATTTTGTATGATTTGTTACGAAATTTTGATAACGTCGTGAATTAATTCGAACGGTCGAAGATTAACGCAATGTAAATACGCATTTATTATTTAATATTTTTTAAGTCAGGTATATATATATAAATATAAATATATATTTATATATATATATATTTATACGTGTATATATATATTTATGATAACGTTTGTCGAAACTACTGAAAATTGTGATATTCGCTCGAGATCAGGGAAATTTATTTTGTACAGTCGAGAAGACGAAGAGAGAGGGAGAGAGGGAAGCGGAGAGAAAGAGAGAGAAAGAAAAAATTAATTATAGAATCGCGCGAGAATTTCGAAAAGGATTGAAAAAAAAAAAAAAATAACTGGTAATTACTTTTGCCGTTCATAATTCGTGTGTTTCGTGTCGTGTCCAAGTTGCGAAAGAATTTTTCCACATTTCAAAGTAACTAAAAAGCATTTTACATGCTGCAAAATTATTCCCCAAAGTTTCAAACAATTATTTAGAAGAAAAAAAAATCATCCTTCGAATTAATTTCGACCTTCGTAAAAATTAATTTTTGCGAAAAAAAAACGAAATGTTTCAACATGGACCTTGCAAGAATCGAACGAAATTCTGAGGCTAATTCCACATCAGCCATAGCTAAAATCTATTTGAAAAAATCATGAAAATTCTTTCGCAGCTTGGACACGAAACTTTTCTCGATGCTCCAGAAAATTTTTTGGAAATATATTTTTCTGGCCCGCGATATATTTCCTTCTGAAGCATGGAGATGCACCGAAAAAAAAACCAAACTTTCGAACATATATATTTTTTTCATCATCCACATTTGTTCATTGTCATTTTTATTTTATTTTTTTCTCAATTTTTTAGAAATATTTTTTTTTTTCATTCGAAAAATCGCGCGATTTTACGTACCAGCAATAGAAGGAACTAAAAAAAACCTGTCCCTGTTAGATTATAAGACGCTAACACGTGGAATACGGTTTAATACTAAACAACAGAAAAAAACACACACACACAATTATAACAACTAAAAAAAAAAATACTAGAAAGAGTTGTGCAGTTACTAAACATGATTCATGCTTAACATATCGTTTTATGTTAAAGACACTGTTTCACACGCACTCCATTAATTAGCCCTAACAATTCGTGCATAACACAAACCCCGCAAAATAACATTTTATCCAAATCATACGAACGAGAAAATTCTTCGCAAAAATTATTCAACGATGAAGAATTGTGGCTATAATATTTTTTTTCTCATTTGTTTCGTTTTGTTCGTTCATTTCTTTTTTAAAACATCAATCGATTAATTTTCTCGATTGATCGAACGTCGATGTGTGAAATCTTTATGATCTAAGAACGTAAATCGGACGTAATTATTATGATTATCATTATTATTATTGTGTAAGACGTTGAGCTGAGGAGAGACTGACATTTCGAATGTCTGAACCTGATATAACTGCTGTGATACAGATTGTAGTCGCGTTAGTACAATATACCATTATATATATATATTATATATATTATATATTATCATTATTATTACATCTTCGAGACTGTATTGTAAAATTTAGTAATAAGATGAAAATAATAAAAAAATTTAAATAAATAAAATTGCTGGAAAAAAAATAACAACGACAATATTATTTTTTGGTATAATGCTTGTGGTTTTGAATTTGTATTTTATTCGAAGCAATGAAGGCGAAGCAATAATTCGTCGTTGCTTCAATTTTTCTTTTATAACAATCGCCATCGCCGAAAGGTTTTGATTGCCAAAGTAAAGATGAATTCCATCATCAGACGGGCGGAAGATATCTTCTGTCTTGCGAGGGTGGTTGACTCGGTGGCGGTAGGTATCTTCGGTTTTGCGGTGGAGGCGGTGGTGGCGGACGTGGTCTCGGCGGCGGAGGCGGCGGTCGCGGTCGCGGTGGCGGTGGCGGCGCCGGAGGACCTGAAAAACCACATCGAATCGACGAATATTATGCAAACGATTCAGCAAGTTAGATAAATCATCGGAAATGCATTTCGAGATGACGAGCTGCATGCCGTCTGTATCCGAATCTTCCCAAACCATTTTTCTCGACCGCCATAGACGACTCCAACCAAAGACAAGAACGACTGACTGCGGAAATGCCGGAAGCAGTCATCCGTTCTCGTCGTTGGTTCGAAAGATCAACCGTGGGCGAGAACAATGCGTTACAGTTTTCGTTACCGACCGCACAGTCGTCAATTATTTCGAAGAATCCGCGGGATTTTGACATCAGCGGGATCGCCGAGCGTCACTAACCTGGAGTGGGTCTTGGATAATTGTAGCTCGGGGCCGGAGGACCACTCGGATAACTCGGTCGAGGTCGCGGGGTCGACGGAGGCGCGGGACTCGGATAACTCGGTTGTGGACTCGGGTAAGTCGGTTGAGGACTCGGATAAGTCGGTTGTGGACTCGGATAAGTCGGTTGTGGACTCGGATAACTCGGTTGTGGACTCGGATAACTCGGTTGTGGACTCGGATAACTCGGTTGTAGACTCGGATAACTCGGTTGCGGACTCGGATAACTCGGCGCTGGTCCCGGAGTCGGAGTTGGCCGTGGAGCCGGAATCAATACTGGACTAGGTTCTGGACTTGGATAACTGTAGGCCGGAGTTGAAGCCGTTGACGGATAGCTCGAGGGAATTGGCGTCGTTGATGGCGAGTAGGTCGAACTCGAACTACCAGCAGAGGCTGATGCTGAGCTCGAGGATGTGCCGGAGCCCGATGAGAAGCTCGATGCTTCTGCCGAGGCTGATGATGAACTCGATGGACTGGGATATTGAGGATTTGTATATGGCGGTAGATATGTCGGTGCTGGTGTTGAAATTCTTGTAGGTTGCGGTACAAAAGGTGTCGAGGGACCCGGGGTATTAGGTGGCAAGTACGAAATCGGAGGAGGTGAAGGTGGAGATGGTGGAGGAGGAGGAGGAGGCGGCGGAGGTGGTGGAGGAGGAGGAGGCGGTGGAGGTGGTGGAAGAGGAGGAGGCGGTGGAGGTGGTGGAGGAGGAGGAGGCGGTGGAGGTGGTGGAGGAGGAGGTGGTGGTGGAGGAGGAGGTGGTGGTGGTGGAGGAGGAGGAGGCGGAGGAGGACGGCTAGGTGGTGCTGGTGGCAGATACGCTGGCGATGGAGGAGGAGGAGGCGGTGGTGGAGGAGGTCGCGGGGGAGGCGGTGGTGGAGGAGGTCGCGGGGGAGGCGGTGGTGGAGGAGGTCGAGGGGGAGGCGGTGGTGGAGGAGGCGGTGGCGGAGGGGGAGGAGGAGGAGGTGGCGCAGGTGGCAAGTATGTTGGTGTGGGAGGAGGAGGCGGTGGTGGTGGTGGTGGAGGAGGAGGAGGTGGTGGTGGTGGCGGCGGAGGAGGAGGAGGGGGAGGAGGAGGCGGTGGTGGCGGTGGAGGAGGAGGAGGAGGTGGTGGTGGCGGAGGTGGAGGAGGAGGTGGAGGAGGATAATTATAACTGGGATAAGTTGGAGGAGGTGGTGGCGAAGGAGGACGAGGAGGAGGGGGAGGAGGAGGAGGTGGCCGTGGAGGAGGAGGAGGAGGAGGAGGTGGTGGCGGTGGCGGCGGAGGAGGAGGAGGTGGAGGATAATTATAACTAGGATATGTTGGAGGAGGTGAAGGAGGACGAGGAGGAGGGCGAGGAGGTGGCGGTGGTGGAGGAGGAGGAGGAGGAGGTGGTGGAGGAGGATAATTATAACTTGGATAAGTTGGAGAAGGAGGTGGGGGCGAAGGAGGTCGAGGCGGTGGTTGTGGAGGAGGTGGAGGGGGGTAATTATAATTGGGATAATTTGGAGGTGATGGCGGTGAAGGTGGACGGGGCGGAGGTGGAGGAGGATAATTATAATTGGGATAATTTGGAGGAGGTGCGGGAGGAGGAGATGGGGGTGAAGGAGAAGGATAATTATAATTAGGATAACTATTTTGAACCGGTGGTGCTGGTAATCTGGGAGGCCCGTAATCAGGTGACGCCGCTGGTGGACTTATCGATGGACCTCTCGATGGCGATGGTAATTCGAATGACACCTTCGGACGCTCGTACGAGTAACCGGCCTGACGTGGAATCCTCGTTCGCACCGCAAACACGCCATTGACAATTATGAATGTTCCTAACTGTTGAAAGCGACAAAGTTGTATCGTTAAAAAAAAAATTTGATTGGAATGAGATTAAAGACGAGTCCATCGACAACTCACCCATCGCTGTAGCTGCATAATATTCCGGCTTGTAACGGATCAACGACATCGCGACAGCTTTTATACCAAAAGTGTTTGTAGCTCATCCGGGGAATTCGTGATTATCGTCGTTGCGCCACAAAACCGCGATCTCATAATAACGTTTCATTAAATTTTCTTATTACAATTTTTTTTCGCGTTGATGTTAGTCGGGCGAACAATTGCGCAATACAATGCGGCAATGTTGTGACTGAAATGCTTGTTTTGTTTGTCGTGGGGTCAATTGTCTTGTCAATTGAAATTGATGGTTTGCCATGAGTTATCGATTTTGCAGAGTTCTCGATGAACGTGATTATTAATTTTTTTTGTTGATGGGATCGTCGTTGCCGACGGAGTTGTCGGTCGGAAGCTGCTAGTGGGTTGTCGGTCGTGCTGGCCTACCTGTCACGGCATCTGATGGCTGTGAAGAACAACACGAGCACCTTATGGGCCTCTGGTGAAACGGTGAGAGACGAAGGGGAAGGATGAGAAAGAAGCAGCGAGAGAAGATGGAGCTCGTTGGAAACATCTTCTCCCTCCACGCCTAATTGGTTTAATTTACTTAATAGCTGCGTTAGCTCGGTGTTTTCTCGGAAAAGTTGCAGCAACGGTCGACGACGGTCGCTTTGGCACAGACGTCTTCTCGTTAAATGACATCTTCTTTTATTATTTGTCTTCTTTTTCGTACCATTTCCCGTTTTATTAGACAGCCAAAGCAACTATCTTCTACTCGTTGTTTGTTGCCAAAAAAAAAGAGAGACGAAAAAAAGCGTTCGGAAAAATGGTGACAGACCGCAAAAATATACTTTTTGCTCCTAGCCTCACCATGGAAATAAAGTCGATTGCGGATTTTGACCGACATCGTTATATTGTTATGTCACAATCACAGCGACAGCTGGGTTTCGTGCAGCAACCTCTGATCCCACCGACTCGCAAAAATGAAATTCAATTTTTCAGTTTTTGTAGTGCATAACGAAGCGGGCGGCGGTTCACGGTCCAATTCGACCGTTCAGTGGGGTGACACGCCCCGGGAGGGCGCAGTGGGACGTAACCTTTTTTTTTTTTTTGCTTCACCGTTTTTCACGGATATTCACGGTCAAATTAATCAATTTAATGTCGGTGAGAAATTTCGGTCATTAAAGATTCATTTGAGGGTGCCAGGTGGCGAATTTGGTGAATTGGTTGTTCGAGGGCTCGTGAATCCGGAGTCGCGTGACACATGTTTCAGTCGGTAACGAATAATGGTAAGGAAAAACTTTGCGATGGGCGAAAATCGGAGGGTGTAGGTGGGCGGGATTGTAATTCCCCGAGTAAAATAATTGTTGAACTGTATATGGATTTTGGCGGGTATAATATATACACAGACATGCATAGACTATGCATAGACATGTATAGACTATGCATAGACATGCATAGACTATGCATAGACATGTATAGACTATACATAGACGTGTAGTCCATGCATAGACATGTATTGTCTATACGTAGACATGCATAGACTTAACATAGACATATATAGTCCACACATAGACATGTATAGTCTTTAGATAGACATATAGTCTATATATATTTGCAATTTATTGTCCGGGAAAATGATAAATTCTATCAGAGGGAGTATAAAATAATATATGAGAATTATTTCAAATAAAAAAAAATAAGTTGATTACTAGCAGCTAGCCTTTCTTTGTGTCCTTGGGGTCGAAAAGACCCCGGTATGCCAGCCGTGTAACACGCCAACGAGTGTGCCAGCTAAGGGTTGAAAAAAAAAAAGAATTTCTTTCATTTTTGTCCGCAACTTAAGACGATCGTTTTATAACATTCGCTCGGAGAAGCGTGTCGGTGTCTTTCGAGTCTCGATGTTTGCACGTTGGGACGCGAGTGCCGGAAGGCACTCTCCGAGAGCTCCGAGACACTCGGCGCTCAATGTCGCGAAGATTGGTTTTCATCCTCGGCAATCATTGGCACGAGAGCGAAAATCGCGACACGGGACGAGAGCCGCCTGGAGATCGTGCGATCACAAAAAAAAGATACTCGCTCATGATTTTTTTTTTTCGATCTTCTTTGTGATTTTTTTTGTTTTTTTGAGGTTCGAACGTCGAGATCGTGTCTCCGCGAGCCAGATGGCAAATAAGTTCGGACCTTCGAGAAGACTCGTCTTACTCGACTCCTTTTCATCTTCGGGCCGATCTTTTTCGCCATTGTTCGCTAACACGTGCTCACTTTCTCGATCGAGACACGTCTTATTCGTCTTAATTCATCAACGATCAATATTTAACATTTCTCGGAGACTAATTTTGGGTGTTTTTTTCGCAAATTTTTGTGTATTGTAAATCAATGTATTTATTTATATTTATTTATATTTATTTTCGACATATTTGTGATCGTTTTTTCGCTCAAAATTCATTATTATTATTTTTTCGCATACGTTTATCAGGTAATCCATTTATTTATTAATCGCATACACTGTACGGTTTCTCGAATATATCGCACACGTCCTCATCGGGGCTTCTTCCGTATAACAAGTTTACCTCATAACATTATTTCCAATCGATCGCATTATGTCGTATCCGCAAAACGAACAACAACGAAAAATCAATCACGACGGATATTCCATTTTACATTTGTCCAGAACAATAATTCCCTTCACTTTTTTCTTTCGTTTCAATCGTCGATGACTCACGTGATAAATGCGCATTGAACGTTGTGCGTGCCCAGATCCATCACGTATGGTTGGATAAACGTTTATACACATTGTGGTAAGACACGTAGAGTGTTGTCTGTCGGATTGAGCACGTTCGGATAATTCATCGAACCTTTGGCTCGTTTGCTACCTTTCTGAGAGTAAAAAAAAAATATTCATCGTCTATGTATAAACTTTATATGGGATTGGGCATACATAGTCTATACATAGATCATGTGTACACTATATATAGACTGTATAGTTTATGTATAGGCTACATATAGACTGTTGAGTTTATGTCTAGACTATGCATAAACTATATAGACTATGTTTAGACTATATGTAGACAATGTAAATTATGTATAGACTGGATGTAGACTATGTGGACTATGTAGATTATGTATAGACTATATATAGACCGTATAGTTTATGTCTAGACTATGCATAGACTATGTAGATTGTGTATAGACTATATGTAGACTAGATAGATTAAGTATAGACTATATGTAGACTATGTAGATTATGTATAGACTATCTATAGACTATATAGATTATGTATAGACTATTTATAGACCATATAATTTATGTCTAGTCTATATACAGACTATACATCTCTAGTCCCATGTATAGTTTTCATATAATTTTCTTACTAGAATCGATATACTAAACCCCAAGACTTACCGTTGAAAAAAAAATTGAAAAAAGAAATGCAACGTTGCACTATGGGCCACGACACCTGTTGCTACAAGACCTTACTCACGTGGCGGTTGCAGCATCGTTGTTTATCGACAAGCACCGTGAGTGAGTCAAAGAAATTCACGCTAATGCTACACCATGTATATTTATATTATTATGTGTATATATCCATATATGCTTACAATATGTGGCGTGGTATTATCGTAACACATATTATATGTGTATAAGTATATATATATATATATATATATATACATAGACATGAGCCCGAGCCGTCAATGCAGCTCGATGGCGCTGTAACAATATATTTAACAAGCGAACAGTATCAGCCATCGGTCTCGGAAGTGTCGTGTCTAATGTCCTCACCCCCCCGCGGAGACCCAGAGCAAACCTCGTTCGCGTTATTAACCGATTTATCGTGGCACCTGCGCGACTCGTGGCAACAAGGCCGAAAGAGAACGGTCATCCACGTCATGTCGGATTTAAGAAAGTCAATCTATGTTGTTGCCTGTCGCTAGATTCTTATGTAAACACGAATGTCCATTGTGCTGATAATATAATTTTTTAAAATAATTCTCACGAAAAAAAAAAATGATTAACCTGATGGAATTTTTTATTGCGGTGACAAGTTTTTGTAAGATTAATTTTTTTTTATTACATTGATAATTATAATTCAAGCGATTTTAAATCTAAAGTGATCTAATTATTTCCGAATCAATGTCTTTCGTTTGAAATATTAAAAAAAATATATTTTCCGTTTCTTTTTCTCACGAAAAGCTCTCCAAAAGTTAATTACATCTATCCACGATGCTAGAAATCAATTCAATTCAAATTTATCAGAAACAAATAAAAAAAAAAATTCTCCAAACCAATTATCCTGGATTATTTATTTGTCATTTTTTTGCTTCATAAAACACGAACCCACAATTAAAAACATTCCAAACGTAGTCCGGACAACATATATATATATAGATTCGAACGATCATACGAATCTCTTGAGAATGTTACCAACGTTCATCGATCCGATCGTAATCACAGATCATTAACGTGAAATAATGATAAAAAATAATCCAGAATGTTAATTATCGTGAACGGGGATATATTTAACGCATTTCTTATCATTGGTACGAGCACGACAGGTGTACACGTGGGTTAGGGGAGGTGCACCGAGGTGCACGTGGCGGAGGGGGGGGCGAGGTGAATTGTATATGCGCGCATATCTCCGACACGAGAGACCGGTCTCTCGAGTCAACATCTATCTTCGCGTATGCATTTACAAACTGGTGCATCACCGGTCCCGACAGTTCAGGACCACGCCTCGCGCGCCTCTTCCTTCTCTCATCTACTCTAATCGCAATCCACGCCGTGACTTCCTGGCCGGGTTCGCGGCTTCCTGGCGAAACCCCGCAGAAGCCCGAGAGCCCCCGTGTTTTCTCGCATCGCGGAACATTCAACGCCTTTGCCGACACTCGACGTTGGCCGAATTGAAAAAAAAAAAAGTTTTCATTCCGTTTAAATTGTTTTGCAATTTCGCACCGGGGTCAAATGCAACGATCTCCATGAAATTATTATTTTTATTATTATTATTTCGTCTCAATGAAAACGCAAAGAGTCTTGACATTTTTTTTTGTTACTCCTGTGAAAGGTTTTTTTGGCATCTTGCAAACTCGAAAATAATCGAAAATTGTCGAGTTGCCTCCTACAATTGACAATTGAAAAAAAATCTAATAATAGAGATGAAAATAATTATTTTTTTTGTATTACAGCTTTGGCAATCCCAAGTAAAACAATTATGGATAGTCTGTAGATAGACTATACATGACTACGTATAGTCTAAACATGTCTACGTATGGACTAAACATGTCTACGCATCGACTAAACATGTCTACGTATAAACTAAACGTCTACGCATGGACTGAACATGTCTATCCATGGACTAAACATGTCCATGCATGGGCTAAACATGTCTATGCATGGACTAAACATGTCTATGAATAGACTACACATGTATAATTTTATATGTATGGACTAAACATGTCTATGCATAGACTATGCATGTCTATGCATGTCTATGCATCGACTATACACGTCTGTGCATAGACTATATTTAAAATTATTCAAATCCATGGTGCTCGAAGGAGTGCAACTCGGGTCGCAAAACCCGAGACTCGATTTTTTTTTTTTTCGGTTTCGCACTCTGGCACCTAACTCACGATAATTACGTGTAATAATCGTAACCGAAAACAATGATGATAATAATCCATGGAAGCACAGGCGTTTGTACGGCTGTTCTAATGGTCGAGCCGTGGGTTTTGTTGTACACGTGTATTTTTCCGTGCAACATAGCCACTCGGCGGTCCACCAGACTATTTTCGCAGTACGCAGGTACTAACTCGACGTCGTTGCACTCTTTTCCCCGTCTCATCTCAGCTTCCCCGTCGCCCCTTCTCTCACCTCTAAGTCGTTTCGCCGTTTATAGCGGTCTCCGCTAATTACCTGGACGAGTGAGACCATTGCCACGGGCTCTGGAAAATGCTACGGGTTGCACTCGGTGCAGCTGCGATGCATCTACTTCGTAACCAAGTCTCAGCTACCAAGGCGACCGGGGTCAGTTGACACAGGACGATTTTAATATTTTTTTTTCTCGTCGATCTGAATTTCGCAAAAAAAGGTTCAAAGTAGCGTGTTGAACATGCACATGATAGAATTCCGTGGTCATTATGTAGTAGCCATTGCTGCAAGATGTGATTTCCACAAAAAAAGATAATAAAAGTCTTTTAAAAATTTAATTATACGAAAAATAATAAAAATTTAAAAAGTTAATTTTTATTATTTTTCGTAAGGATTATGATTTTTTATAATTTATGGGAAACAAATAATATTCTTCTGGTGATTGAAGATTTTTTTTTTAATTTATTGACACGATATTACAATATTTTCTTCTATTCTAAATATTTTCAATTTTCGATTTCTTTAAAATATATTTAAAAATGATAATAATAATATTGTTCTGGTGATTGAACTCGGGGAGTTACGTGTCTTCTGGAACGAACATCGGTCGCTCGACGTCCAGGGTGGATAATCGGCAATCGAAAAGAAAAAAATAAAATAGAAGAACGAAATAAAAAAAAAAGATATATATATGGACAAACAGAAAAGCCACATACTCTGCGACGACGACTTCTCCGAGGTTTTACGCTCGGCCACGGAGTCTCTCGGCGGAACGTCCAGTTTTTGCACGACGGTTTATCTACGGGAGGAGATGAGCGTGCAAGTTGCTGCAACTGTTGCAACTGCTGCTGCTGCGTGCGAGGGAACCATGGCGCAGATCAACAAATGCAATGTATAGATATATATTAGAGTGGTCCTTAGCAGGGATAATTTTTTCTAATAAAATTGCGTAAGCTTTCATATAGATTTCAAATAATTTTGCAAAAATTTTCGCCAAGTCCCCCCAACCTATCTCAACATTTACTCATGCCTGTGGAATTTTAATTTGTGGAAAAAAAATTGATAAAAAATCATTTCTATTTTCATTTTTTAGGTTATGTTCGCCGGTTGGCTGTCAATTTTTTTTCGTGCATTCATGGTATAATCACCTACAATATGTATTTTTTCCGTATTTCTTTTCCCGGCCGTTTTCATTAAAAAAAAAATAAAATAAATGATTTCAAAAACTTTCAAATGAATTCAGGCATTGCAGAGGGTCAATTTAAAAATCGGAATAAAATATGAAAATTTCTTTTTCATGGTCCAGAATAATTTGGAAGATGGGCAGCGATACTTTTCTTTTAAAGAAACACCCTAATACACATATATACATGTATACACTTATATAAATGTGTATAATATATAAAAGCGCATCTTCGTGGATTCCCGACGTCCGGCGTCACGTGGAAAACGAGGCGGAGAAATCATCGTGCGAGTGCCAGTCGTAATACCGTAATCATAGGCCAGTCAACCTGAATCCGTAACGACCATTGTCCCCCACCCCCCTCCTCCCCCCTCTGACTCGCCGATACTGGATACGTACTTGTGTTAAAGTCGTACGGATGGTCAGTCTGTCCATTCCACTTGCCTTTTTCTTTCCTTCAACTTCTTCGTCTCATCTCGTCTCGATCGGGCGCTCCATATGCGCTTCCTCCGGGGAGGGGGAAAAGGGGGGGTGCAACTTCGTCGCACACGCACGCTCGAAGCGAATACGCTGAAAGATTCTCGAAGGCTGCGAAGCTTCGGACTTGTCCGGATTGGCCACATGACTCGAAAAGGCGAAAGAAAACTATTTCCTGATTTGCCCCCCCCCCTCCCCCCTCAAGCCACTCTTCGCAAGTTCGAAACACCTGTAACCACGCAGATGCTTTCGAGACACCTGATCTAACACATCTTTGTGCCATTGCAAATCTTTTTGCTTGTGCCAAACATCGTTATCTCATCGCTCGAGTCGATCATTACA
Source organism: Diplazon laetatorius (assembly GCA_963662125.1). Taxonomy (NCBI): domain Eukaryota; kingdom Metazoa; phylum Arthropoda; class Insecta; order Hymenoptera; family Ichneumonidae; genus Diplazon; species Diplazon laetatorius. The sequence goes on along the minus strand of OY759160.1, from coordinate 6,619,395 downwards.
ATTTTTTTAACTTGTTTTTCATTTTTTTCTAATTTTATTATTGCATTATGGATTTTTTTTTCTTTCTTCTTGAGGGTTACGAGGTTTTCGTTTTCGTTGGATCGTAAATGATTTTACTTTTTATGAAAAAAAATATATAAATAAATTCTTCTGATTTTCCGTTTTTTAAATGATTACTTTTTATTGTTTTATTTTTTACGAAGCTTTTGACGATTGGGACCGATTTTATATTGATAATTTCTTATGATTTATATATTCAATTCTTTTTTTTTCAAATAATTTTTTTTAAATTTTTTCTTTGAACACAATTTGTATCAATTTATACTTTGTCCTCTCAATAATTGAATTTGGTAATTAAGAATTAAATTATCATCAATGCAAATATAACTGTCAATTATATTAAATGTCAAATTAAATATACATTGATGGAAATCAAAATATCATCAAAGATGAATAATGAAAAAAATAAGCAATCATTTTTACTGACCCATTTGCATTTTCAAACGTCAAACAATCAAATGCATTCGTTATAAATGGTATACTCGAGTTCGCATTCGTACGAACGGATCGTGATTATTCGCAAATGCTATAAGTGCAGGAAATAAACCGAAGATTGATGCGAAACGTGTAAAACTGTGTTTCCTCGTAATGCAAAACTTTCTATCGTTCGCCTCATCGCGATTGTTCGTGTTTCTTTTTCTTTTCGTTCCGTTCACCAAGTTTCCAACATGCACATTATCGTTTCGCACTTATTTTTTTTTTTTTTCTCTTTTTTTTCGATGCCATCTCGTGCCGATTGCCGTGGGTCTCGGGCACGGTTTGTTGCTCGTTACGATACTACTACCGACATATTACGAAACCGCTGAAAGTAACCTAGGTTGTATCCCAGCCCCGGTTGCTCGACATTCGTGACGCTGACATCATATACAACAAAAGTTCGAAGTTACGTATGTGGGTGCCACATGCTGATGAGGAAAAAAAACGTTTTTCCATCCGTGGCCCATTGTTAACGCGATGGCATCGACGAAGAGGACAACGTGCCGTTCAAAAACGTCATGACGAATGAACGCCACGACTCGGAAATGAGAAACTACGTGTAAATACAGTCATTGGCACAGTGATTGGCCACACAAGTTGATAAACGGGAACAGTCATTGGCATGCTTGTTTCGCTTTTGGATTGTCATGAATGACAGAATAAAGTGCACAGTCACTGACCGATGGCTAATGACTGTACCACATCGATGTGACAACGATAGGGTTGTCGTCTCGCTGGGTTTTCGTGTTGCCGGCATCCCCTCCCCACGGTTCAACTTTACAAATTTCTGATTGCACAGCTGACACTCGAAACAAGTGCAAAGAAACGATAAACGAAAAAAAGAAAAGATGAAAAAATAATAATAATAATAACAATAATAATAATAATAATGCAAACTCGTTTACATGGTTCGAGTCAATGTTCGAGCTGGTCCCTCACATTTCAAGTTCTCGGTTCTGTCCTGCCGAACTTTCGTTCCTCGTGCAGCTCAACCGGAAATACACGAACGACGAGTTCGACGTTGCATTCTTCGTTCACCTGCATTTTTTTTATGCACCGGGAAATAAACTCGAGTGTAAAACGGCGTAAGATTTTTTATCATATGACGAAAATTACAATTTTTCACGAATTTTTTTTTTTGTAAAAAAATTAAGATTTCGTGAATTTTTTTTCTTCATATTGTGTTTTGACTACTTAAAAATCTTGGATAAAAGACAACGACTATTAGATCATTTAGAAAACATGTTAAATTGCATTTTGGCCCAAGATTCAAGTCTATACGTTAAAAAGAACGCAGATGGGATCGATTTCAGCGAGTGGGATTCTTTGGACCCCATGTGACCGATGTGTTATTATTCAGAGTTGTGACCTCAACGGGTTGAAAAAAAATAATTTTGTTGAATTTTTTCATTTTCGAATTTGGAATGTGGGATTTTATGTCTCAGGGTTATCACGTGCATTAGAATCCATCGATGCATGAAAACCGTTGGTCGTCGATGGGCCGCTCGATCGTCGAAGTGTTGTCCGGACGTCGGGCCATTCCGGAATATTCAATGAGGTGTCAACGGGGTCCCCCCCCCCTCCCCCAAAAGTTCATTAGTAATTCGAAAGACGAGCCAGGTAGCCGATGTACGACTCGGATGTATGGGCTACCGTGTGTTTCGTGTTACGAAGAATTTTCCGAGTCCTTCATTCTCATCTCCTTCTTGCTCCTTCTCAATGTCCATCGTGCGGTCTCGTCTTATCGAGCCGACAAAGCCATTCGACGACGACGATTTAATTCGTCGAGTCGATGCACCGTGTTCTCATCAACGTTTCACGTTTATGCGATTACAACGTTCCACGATTATTCGACGAATCTCAACACGAATTTTTATTTAAAAAAAAAATTAATTCGTCGATATTTTACCCCATGACGAATATCGAAAATAGGAAGAAAAAAAAAAGAAAATAAAAAAAGAAAATAGTGAGGAACAAAAATATTTGACAGAGGTGAAAGTTTCATAGAGAGTGAAATGTTTTGTTTTGTTTTTATTTGTTCCCACTGGAATGTAATTTGGATATTATTTCTTTGTTTTGTTTTGTTTCCATTTGGTCCTACCAGAATGAAATTCTTATAAGAATTTCCAATTGTTCGTCTGTTACAAATTTTATTTCTCAAACTAATCGTTCAAATATGAAATAGTAAATTTTGTAAAAAAAAAAAACATTAAATAGAAAAAAATATTTGAGAAAGATAAAAAATTGTGAGACAGTTTTCAGTTTCGGTTTCTACTTGAATTCTATATTATAAAAAAAAAAGTAAAATCGAATATATGAAATAAAATTTTAAAAACTCATTGAAATATTGTTCAAGGAAAAATCACGAAAATAAATGAAATGCGAACAACAAAACAGAAGTGAAAAAAGTTCGGTAGTTCTCGTTTCTCGCACGGGGCTCGTTAGTATCCCCGAGTACGTCGTTATCAACTCGTGGGTTTTATCTCGATAACGGTAACCTTCACACTTGACGATTTTACCGGCGAATAATTGCTTCCCTGGGAACAACGAGCGAATCCCCCGGGAAAAAAGAATCACACCCGCGTCTCGCCATCGTCGTGGTGTGCGCTCGCGCGAATGCGACGTAAATTGGCCACTCAAGCACAGTCGTTGGCCACTTAGTTACAATCGTTGGCCACCTCCGGTCAATCCGAGTTATCCAGACATCGCAGACTCGGCCAAACAACCGCACTACAATGATTCACCTTGACTCAGATATTTCTCGAGAAATATTCATTCACGAACCTATTTAATAATAACAACAATAACAACAACAACAATAATAATAACAATAACAACAATTGCAATAATGACAACAATAATAATAGTAACAATAGTAATAATAGCACAGGGTGTGAACGTTCCCGAGGCGATTAACGGTAGGTGGCCAATGACTGTGCTACAGGTGCTCCACGAGTTGCAGTACGCGTGGGGGCCTTCCGGATGGCCCCCACGCGTAATTCTTCGCTCTGACACCACATCGCACACCGTTACGTAACTCTCAACCCGCTCCAAGGGCTCAAGGGTCTCGACGATCGACCGATAAGTCGAAGGGTGGCGACCCTTCGTCTGGACGTGCATCGATATAAGTCTCCACAATCCTATTTCTTATCAGTCGCACGACGTTTCATCGAATTTCTTCGTCACAATTTGCAACGAGAGATTTATCTTCTCGATCTCGAAAACGAATTCCACGTGTCCAGCCGGATTCCTCGCCGCGAGGGGCGGGGGGAGGGGGGCACGGGGGCAATATGGCAAAAGACATTCGTTGGCGGTTCTGGCCGCGAAATTTCCGAGGGACCAAACCGACCGGGCACGAAATCGTCTCTCGGGCAAAAATCTGTTCGGCATTCTGCGGACGACGAGGATGAATATAGCTTGGCTATTTATAGACCGGGATGGCGAAGCGCGCGCGCGCGCGAGTTCCGCGACGGTCCCGACGCGCACCGGAGCGTCCGATAGCAAAATCCGCGACGAGACGATCTCGCGACTTTAGAAGCTGTTATCTCGCCCATTCACCGTTTTGGTGGAATTATTCGGGTTTTTTTTCTGGAGATGTTCATGAAGAAGGTGTTCAGAGTGTCCGAAAACATGTAATGACATTGTGAAAAAATGTCTGGATGTAATGGGCCAAGGTTACATAACTTATAAAAAATAATGGGTCATTCAAACTTATTTGATTACTCATTGAAAATAATGGCTAATTCAAAGTCATCCCATTACTAACTAAAAATATTGGGAAATTCAAACTTATTCCATTACTCATTAAAAATAATGGGTAATTCAAACTTATTCCATTACTCATTAAAAATAATGGGCAATTCAAAGTCATCCCATTAATCAATAAAAATATTGGGGAATTCAAACTTATTCCATTACTCATTAAAAATAATGGGTAATTCAAACTCATTCCATTGATCATTCAAAATAATGGGCTATTCAAATTTATTATTATGTATAACTTATTTTTATATCATTTTTATTTTATTACAACTAATATTAATACCATTTGTTGAACCTCTGTTGACATCGCAATTTGCCCAATAGTTTTTTTTACTGGAGCATAATCAACAAATCAAATCATTCTCGCTCTCTTACAGTATGTCTCTCTCGTGGTCGAGCAATAAGACGTGAGCGACTCTACGCTCGTCGAATCATGCATATGGATTCGTGCGATTGTTTTTTTCCTTTCTTTTTTTTACAGTGGACAATGGAGACTCGCTGTCGATGACGTCTCTCACACGAGTCTATTTGGCATTGGGCGTTAGATTGAAATATTCTGAAGTCAGCTAATCACCACGTACCAGCGATTACGACACGAGGAATGCTCGTTTGATTCCAGGAACGAAAAAAAAATTATGAACAATTTTTTTCTAATTTGCAATTTTGCAAGACGAATAATAATCACAGCGTTCATAATTATTTAGTTGTTGCAATAATTATTCTTCGAATCAGTTTGTTTTCATAATAAAACATTGGAATAATAAAAAAATGTATTTTTCAAGAATTCAATAAATTTAAATCGAGATATCATTTCATAAAATTTGATTAATTCCATTATAATATTACATTCCACGAATCAATATTAATATGCCAATTGGAATTATTTCACGTACTCAAAAAATTCCTAAAGAAAAAAATGTAATCCCAATAAAATTCTAAACGATTTCCTCGTCGATGTTAATCGCCATTTAAAAAATCTCAAATGCCACAAATTCCTAATTATTTTAATTTCAATGATGCGGATTCGTCTTTGTTGTATTATATTATTTTTTCGCGTCCTCGAGCCGACGATTAGAGACGGCGCAAAGTGTGGCAAGCGCGTCCGAGTGAAAACTCGATTATGCTCGAGCGCGTGCGCGCGAAAGGCATTTCGTTGATAGAACCGCGTGGGTAAGACGACGTGCATTGCGGTTACCGAGAGTACGTACCCACAACGTTGAAACTCGGTGCGTCCGGCAATTTACGGATATAACTTGAAGGCGTCAAATCCGGCCACGACGAAACAAACATAGTCTCTTGGGCAGTCAAGTCTGTTGGTCGTCATTGAGGAACCCGCAGCGAGTAGTTGGGGTCCACGCGACGAAGGACCCTCGTCGACAATCACATTGTAGCATAATAATCCGTGACGAAAGGTGAAGAGAGGGGGGCGCCATCACGAGGAGCCATGACGAAATCCAAATGATTCGCTGGACACGCGCGACGCTATGAAAAAATTGCAGCACATTGTCGCACATCCGGTTCTACGGAAATCCGCGTATTGCAGGTAAGTGCTTTGTCCCTCGTCTCTCTCTCTCTCTGTCTCTCTGGCACGATCCGCAGAAGTTTCAATCGCTCCGCACTCTTCATCAGAGCCTGTTCACATTGCGAGGCCTCCAGATGCTTCGTGAGTAGAACAAACGACGTCTTCGAGTGTAACATTGTGTGGTAAAAACGTAATAAGAGACTTTCGAAATTGCAATGGGTTGGCGCGCAAGGTGCGCGCGAACCCAGCGACGCGTGGCACACTGCCGGGTTGATAATCATTTCGCACGGACTGTACGTGCGTCGATGACTGATTATGACTGTGGGGACGGATAGACCGTGGAAAGACGCAACGAAAAGTCCTTTACCATTTTGCTCTACGATGGAAATTGGTCGAGTTATTCGCGATTGAAGTTGGGGGTGTGTAACGACCAATCACGGTGGATTTTTAGCTACTTATGAAATGATGTTATCGAATGAAATATGAAAGGTTTTTCGTGATTGGCTGAAATCCGCGAAACTTTGAACGCAAATAACTCGGCCAATTTTCGTCGTACGACAAAACGAGAAAGGACTTTTCGTTTTCTTCGGAGACGATTTATCGATAATGAAATGCGTCTATTGATTAAGACAGAAATTTTTTTACAGTTTCCATTACCGACCGAGTACAATCCACTCCAACCGATCCGATGTGCGAATAGAAATTCGCGGGGGACGATGGTCCGGAACAATCAACCCCCAATCCATCGACCTGAGGCCCAACGAAACATGATGCTCCGGAAGAGGGGTGAGGGGGCAGACCGGAAGTCGGACGAAAACGTAAGCAGGGAGCTCGAAAAAAAAGGAAAAAAAAACCCCATGTGGAAGGACGCGAAGCATGCGTGAGCGCAGCGTGGAATCAAATGAGCAAACATGTGGCACTTACTTTTTTCAGTGGCACGGAGAAAGGCCAAAGCCAAACGTCGTCGTGAGCGAGGAGGGTGGGAGGAGGAAGAAGGAGAACTGGCATGACGAACGCGAGCGGCGCGTCGGCGGCGATGAGCCCGTGAAACACGGTCGTCCGACAGTCTGCGCACAGACATCGATCGAAAACCATCTCACGACTCGCCACGACGACCAACCGCGTTCCTAACCTTAAAACGAAACAGAAAAAAAAGCGAAACCCGGTGAGAGCAAACTCACAGGTCCACCGTCTTCGTTCGACCGTAGTTTCCACGAAAACTCGGTGTTTTTTTTTTGTCTTTTCTTAATTATTTGATTTGCACGGCTGCCGTGCGGCGCGAGAGTCGCGCGCGCGCACGCCCGCCACCGGTTGGTTCGCCCCCGTGCCGACGGTGGCGCTGCGGTCGCGGCCGATACACCGGCCCATGCACGAACCCTCGCTGCCGCGAAACCACGCGCCCACTCGTCAGTCACAGTCGGCCGGCCAACCTCGGCCGATCATCGCGATTCCTTTATCCACGATTATTATTTTTTTTCTTAATTAACAAAAAAATTGGTTTTTTCCAAATTTGTATTTTTAATGTAATGTGAAACGTGATTGTGAATGAAAAAAAAAATCATCGTGTAACGACTTTTTTTTTAAACAATTTACGAACCGTTCGAGGTGTTATAATTATTGTTTTTTTTACTATTTGATAATATAACGAAATTTTGAACGAAGACAGTTTCGAGTTTGCTTGGTTGATTTTTATGAACAAAAGTTTTGGTCGCTGAACCGGACGATGATTATTGTTTGCTGATCGTTTATGCTTCGAATCGGTGAGTTTGGAATATTTGTACATGGATATGGAGACATATAGATATATTTATATGTGTATATTTTTTTTTTCGTTTGCGATTATAAATTTTAGGGTTTGGAGCAATTTGATTCCTCCTGTGTGGATGATCATTTTCCGGCGTTTCCGTGAATTTTCACGATGTTAGTTTGATGATCAACAATCTGTGGCGTCAACAAGATTTAGTATCAAATTTTATTTCACACTCCAAATTATTAATTAATATTTTTTATTAAATATGCACGGAATGGAATAGTCGATAAGAGTCCGAATTTTAAAATCGTAATTTTGTTGATGGATCAACATCGTCGATCAACAATAATAATCATTGATATACCATGTTTTCCCACTTCAAATTTATCCAAACGCATTCCTGAAATAAAAAACAAAATATATTAAACAATTTGAATAATAGGCAATTTCATCAAATATAATTGAATCAACAGTGCCAGACGAATGTTGATAGCATCACCATGTGTTGTGATACGGGATGATAATAGCCAGACCCCTGCGTGAGTCGTAGCGAGGAATCCTCGCCGCGAGAGCACACGTGTGTATACATGTGTGTGTCGTCGTCGATAATTAATGTAAACAAGCGCGAAAAGCTTGTCGACTCATTTGCGCGGGACACCTACGGCAATTTCGTTTGTCGTCGTCGAATACATAAACGATGTATTTACTCGACACTAACGAATGAAATTTAGTACGTGAAATAATTTTACAAACGCAAATTGAGTCGGAATGTCCTTTGTATCCCATCCCGAGGCGATATCAGCGCCACCGCGTGGCCGTACCTTGAACCGCTCCAAACGATCATGATTCAATCGAATACAACAACAATTATCAGTCGAAACACGAGTCAGTGATGAATTTCGTAAAAATATATTTTCGAATCTCCCGCGTGATGCGCAGTGGCTTCGTGCGCACCGTGGCGCTCATTTCGAACTGTCGAGGCTTCGCGCGACCGTAGTTCACCCGACGTTTGTCCCGTTTCGGAACAATAATCTAATAAAACGAGATAATGCAACAACGTTTATCATCACTATCAGTTTCCAAACCTTTTCCAACTCTTGTCGCATTGATTTTGTCCTCGTCTTCGTTCGTTTATGATCGTAATAAACGATTTGCTTCGTGAACGAGTGGGGCTCGTGTTTGTCATGGTGAAAACGAGCGAACGTTTGGCCGAGCACATCGCGATAATTATCGAGGTGAAGAACTAGTCTTCTCTCACTCGGAAATTACATCGACACGTGGGGGGCGGGGGCGGAGGAGGGGGTGGTGGCCTTGTGTGTGATCCACGCACGAAATAATCATATAACAACAACACGACTTGCTGCATAGCTGCATATCGTAATGACACTCTGTCTCTCGTTCTCTCTTTCCATCTTCCTTCCTCTCTCACTCTCTTACACATTCATTCTAGAGATGCGCGATTGCTTCTTTGCGCAACACTCGAGCCGTCTTCGCGTTGTAAAAGAAAAAAAAAAGAACTGCAATTCGAAGAAAGAGAAAATGTGAAACGGAGAAGAAAAAATCGAGACTAAACATTTTTATTCGTCAAAAATTTCAATGAGAATCTTTTTCTTTTTCAAACAATTGAATTGTTTTTTTTTTTTTGCTTTTTGGAACTCACGTTGCTCCAAAATTGAATGAATATTGTTCTCACTAAATGAATAAACGTGCCTAATAATAATAATAATAATCATAATAATAATAATAATAATAATAATAATAAATTATTGTAAGCATATAATCTAATATAATAATATAATTATATCGAATGACAATAATTCATTATTACAGTTATTATTATTATCATTATTATCGTTATAGCATAATTATAGAATAAAAAAACAAATTTCGACCGCGTGACGATAATAATAATAATGTCTGAGCGATTATTGAATCGATTAGGCAAATCGATGGGGGTTTGGAGTCCGCGATATCTAATGACCCATAACGGTAGCATTATTCGCGCGATAAGTGCGCGCTTCGCCGATGGGACATACTGATGTATAACGCACACACGCGAGAGACTGTGACACAAGCGCGGCACGGGTTAACGGAATGCATACATACATATATATACATATATATATATATATATATATATATATATATGTATCCACGCGTGGATCCGTCGCCGGCGGGTCGAAGGAGGGGGAGGGGGACGATTTGCGATGTGATCTTCGTGGAGTTTCTGGTGCGTTCGCCGTTCTAAGCTTTATCGGCAATCGTAACTTTATAGATCGAGATTTCCGTCGGCTGTGCTTCACAGCCGCCGATAGTCTTCGTTCTCTCTCTCTCTTTCTTTCTCTCTTCTCTTTTAATTTATCTGTCTTTCTTTCTCTCGTCTCTTTAGATCTATCTGTCTCTCTCTCTTTTTCTCTCTTTTCTTTGGATCGATCTCTCTCTCTCTCTTTCTGTCTCTGTCTCTATTTTGTCGTTGGCGCGATATCGACGATACCGCTTCTCTCTTCCTACAAACTGCACACGCGATATGCACCGATATGCACTGGCGAGACCGCCCCGAGCCGAGATCCGTGTATGGTCCACGCGTGATATCGCAGTCTGAGCGCGCAGCCAAGACGCGGTTTTCGGACCGAACGTTTATCGAACATTTTTTTTTGTTTCTTTTTGCTATTGTTATTTTTATCTATTTTCCTTTTTTTTTTTTTTTTGCCAAGCGTGCTGCATATCTGATGGACACTCGAGGTACAATTAATCACACCGATTGTCCATAACGGTGATCATTGACAATAAGAATCAAATGTAATTTATATATTGTATCACGTGAAAATTTTATTATAAATTTAATCAAATTTATCATGCAATATAATGATAAATTGGATTCTTCTGAGAACGATGACGAAAAAAAAGAAATGAAGAATATAAATTCGAATGAAAATATAATTTCGTAGTAAATTTTGATTGTTACGAATTATTTTGAATAATTTTTATCGATTGTTCGAACGATTTCCACAGTCGTTTTATTTTATTCATCGATACGTCTACAATGACAAATATTTGTTTAATTAAACGAGTGAGCGAAGATTTGTGGGGAAAAATGGAATAAAATAAAATGAGGAATTGTGCAACGAGATATGACTGATTGTGAGAGAGATATGTGCAGCTAGACAAATATAAAATAAACGAAAAAGAAAAAGAGAGAGAAAGAGATTTAGAGAGAGTGAGAGAGAGAGAGATAGTAAAATATAATCAGAATGACCCATAGCGCCAGAACCCACACGAAAACACATATACACTCCCACACAAACACACACACACACACACACACACACACACAAATTTAGCAAAGTAGCAAAGCTCACAGACGCATTCGAGAGTGGAGATTCGAACTGATCGCTTGTTAAGTGTCATACACGTTCGGAACCCCGAGAGGACCTCGTGTAAGCATTGATTTATAGACGGTGATAAAGACCCCGAACACCTTCTGACGTTATATATATATATATATACACACACACACACACATACACACATTGGCTTTTCGTCTGGTTGTAAGTACATGCCATACGCACACAGACTCATTCGGAAAAGTCATACATACCCCTCTTGTACCCCTTTCCTCGAACCATCCTCCTCGCACATGTTATATGCACACGTTTGTACGTCGCGGTCCTCTTGAAATCATTTTTTTATGGTTTTTTTTTTTTTTTTTTTCAGATAGTGCATATTTAGACACGCTTGTACGTGTGTTTGTACGTGTGTGCAAATGCATACATACATATATATATATATGTGTATATAACCGCAGCAAAGTCTCGTCCCGACCACGAAAAAAAAAAAAAAAAAAAAAAAAAATGCACAAGTGCACAGTAATAAACAGCCTCGTGAGACTCGAGTGCAGCTCGGACACGTATTTTAGATTATAATATTTTGTTTGACTGTAACGGTGATTCTTGTAATTGTAATTTACTCACACCATCGATTAATGATGTTGACTCGAAACGAAAAATAAAAAATTTCTATACAATCACGAAATATCACTTCGATGACGAGTCGTCGTTGAGTTTTCTCCACTAAACTCGACGATTAAAACACAGTTAATTGCCCGACCGTTGCCCACACTGCATTCCACGTGTAACATCAGGCGTATGAAAAAAAATATAATGCAACGTGTTATATCCGACGTCGGAGGGAAAGTCGACTCGTTCGAATGGGTTTTCGACTTTTGATTTTTTTTTTTCGGATGATGCAATGAGGTGTTTCGAATTTTTGAATCGGTTTAATGTGATTCAAATGATTTTATAACATTTTCGTCTGAATTGTATTATCATATTAATTATTGTTGTCATATTAATTATATTAATGTGATTACATTCAACCGATAGCAATGATTTCGTAATGAGCCGACATGATTTTAATGTTATTTCAAAGCACTCTGACTAATGCAATTTTGATCATAATCTTTTGTTATTTTTTTTTTTTCTAATTAATTTCAAACAAAATTTACGTGATTCTGATTTATAAAATTTTCAGGCGATTTCGCCAATTTTTGTTGTTGAGCATTCCTCTTGATTTCACTTGAAACCACTTGAAAAGTTGCCGTTCTGATTTTAATAGTTTTTTTTTTAATTTAATTTCGAAGATATTTTCGTAATTCTGGTTTATTAACATTTTTGGCGATTTCTCGAATTTTCCTCAGTCGTCACACGTGATTTCGTTCTAAATTGGTTCAACGATCCCACGGGCGACAAAGACCCATTTGCCCCCCCCCCTCCCCCCCCCCTCGCAGTTGCACTTGACAGGGCGGAGGTGCGAGCCAACGTTGCAAATTTTACTGCATTGCAGTGTTGCAGCTCTACGATGCGCCGGACTGCAGTCATTGCTCCGGAAAAGTCCTCGAGCCGGAGCTTCGTCTCCGAACCTCGGGGATTCGAAATTCTCAAAGGTCTCAATCATCCTGCTAAATAAAACACACAGACACACACACTTACCACACATACAAATATTTTTATTCACTTTTTTATTCGACAACTATTTTAATTCCAATATTAAATTTATATTTTCAATTTTTTTTTTGAAATAATTAAAATTTTTAAAAAATTATACAATCGCGTTTTTACATGGAAAAAAAAAACATAGAATAGAAATTTTGTATTGCTCGTTTCTCATACAATGATACAATTAATTTGCACAATAAAATGATAACGAGAAATCAAAACGATGAGGAATTATTTTTCTCTTTGTTGATTATTTATTTATTTATTTATTTTTTAACATTTCTATTTTTATTTTTTAATTTTTTTATCAATGCTGCAATGGATTGTCACACAAAACGCAATTTCCGTGGGTTCAAAGAAAACGTGGGAAAATGGTTGTGTGAAAAGCTTGTCCAGAGTTGATTGAAGGTATAGGAGCAACAGCGAGGGGCAGCACCTGAACGTCGAAATCGATATTGAAGGAGCGCCGGGCCAGGTGGTCCTCGGCAACCCAACCGACGAAGGGCGTCGTGATGATCGTTGCCTCGACGTCGTTTTATATATACACGAGAACCTCTGGCGCCACGTCCATTGTGTCTACGCGATGTGCGTGTTGAATTCACGAAATTCGTCGCTCCGTGACTGAAAAAAAAAAGATACGAAAAAAAATACGAAAAAAAAAATCCGGATGGTTCCGTCTCGAAAGCAGCAACACCCACGAGAATCCATTAAGCACTTCCCCTCGATCGATGACCACACAAATTGATGTGTATATATTTATTTTCACATTTACATTCGCAGACGACAAGTGCAGGATTTTTTTTTTTTTTTTTTTAATATTTTCAATCTGTCAATTTTTTAAATTGTATTTTATTTTTTTTTATTGTTGCACAGTTTTTCTAATATAATGAATATTTGTTTTTATTTTCTTTGGGCTTGGTTTCGAGTCTCGGACTCGAATTATTTTTCAAAAATTAATATTAAAATATTTAATATGAATTTCAAAATATAATATATATATTTTTTGAAAATTCGTAATTATTCTGGAAAAACAGAAAATAATTAAAGTATCAAAGTATAGTAATTAAAAAAAAAATGTTTCATTTATTTCAGATTAATTTGAATTTTTTGAAAATATTCTCAACAATTTTTATCATACTTTTTTCAGTATTTCGTAAATTCGAAAAAAATCATAAATTGATACATAATTCAAAAAAAAATGAATCAGAAACGAATACAGATAATATTATGTCGTATTGTATTATTTTATGAAAAATAAACCAAAATAAATAATTTCTTTTCACACGTTACAAATTACGCGGATTCGTGAAAGCGGAACCTCTAGATATCGTCCGATTGGGCTGAAATTTTTGGAAATGTTTCCTGATAGTATCTACCTCGAATGTACAAACTGCCAGTAGAATCGATAAACTGCGTTTTTTTTTAAACACACCCTAATGAGTTGTACGTAGTCGTTTGAGATGCGACAGACGAAGAATGTTAGAAACACTAGAGTGAATCAATTACGCGGATATGCGGTGATACATGTGCTTGTGCACGTTTGTGAGGCTGTGTACGTGTTATTCATAGATGTAACCGAGAAACGCGAATCCAAGCAATGCAGCCAATGGCCACGACGAACGAGGTGAAACGATGTTTTATTCACCGTTGCATCGATCGACGTGCACGTCAGGGCCATGCCCGCGTCTAGGCTTTCTCCGCTCGGGACAAATACCAACATGTTGAACGACATAATAATGCATTTCGTTGACCTTTCGGGGAAAATATAAAAACGCGATAACGGAATTATCCAGCGAGGGGGAATGGAAAGGGGTGGGTGGGAGCAAAAAGATTTAGAAGATTGGAAAAGTTTGTTTGCAATAATATTAAACAATTGTAATAATTGATTGTAGGAAATTCCAAATTATTTGAAGACTGAAAAATTAAATATTGGAAATATGATTTGATGTAGTTATAATTGAAATATTGTGAAATAAAAAAATTAGATTAATTTTGATATCAAGTAATTAAAATAATTATGATAATCAATAATTGAAATAACTAGAATATCAGATAATTGAAATATTAGAATAATTAACGAGGATGAATCTCGAATGTAATTGAACAATTTCAATAAAAAATTGTCGCCCCCATTGAATAATATAAATATAAAAATAAAAAAAATTTAATATCGATCGTTGAATCGATGACTTAAATTAAACAATTCATTAACGTAAATTTAGAATATCCAAAAGAAAATGGCCATATCTACTACCAAGATCGTATTTCCAAGCTGCGACCAATCTGCTCCTTGCTCCTTCCTAATGTGAGAATAATTAGGAGAAACTTTCTTTCCTCAATAGCACTTAGTATAACTCGAAACCTATCCCACATGGCTATTACAATAACATAAGAAAACAAAAAAAAAAAAAAGAAAATAAACAGCATTCCAAAATAATTGCCTGTGCAACGATGTACATAACGATGCAGTGTCATAGGGGATCCATTATCGAGTGGTGCCCGATGCACTCGCAGCTGAACTCTCCTCAACCCTCATCCCTCGTGTTTATGAAAGACAGTCTCGTGTCGCATTGCCCCAAGTATTGCCTCGATGTCAGACTTGAAGACTCGCAGCACGCCAAGACGAAGACAAAAAAAAAATGAGAAAAAGAAAAGAAAAATTTACAGGACCACAGTGAATATTAAATGTTTTGTATTTTCAAGTCATCTTATTTTTTCTTCACTCGTTCGTCGATCTCATTATTTTCCTTATTTAATTTTTTTTAAATAAAAAATAATTAAATAAAATAATGATTCTTTCTTTTATAAAAAATAATTAAATAAAATAATAATTTTTTCTTTTATGAAAAATAATAAAATGAGGAAAATAAAAAAGGGAGATGGAGAGGGAGAGAGAAGGACACTAACGAAGATTGTCCAAAGTCGTATCGGTCGAACGGGGTAACGGATCAAACGGAGCGAGATGAACCGTTGGCGTTTGGATGCTGGAAGACGTCGCACGCCGTATGGTCCCGATGGAGCCAGCCCTTGTTCGAACCATCGAGGACGAGGGATATCTGTTTCCCGAGATACCCAACGCCCTAGGTCCTCACGCACTTAAGGACCCACGACACACACACACACAATCCCACCCAAAAGTACACGTCAATCTGAGAAATCTCGATCACAACTGCTTCGTGAATGCCAGATAAATTCACAACCATCGAATATCGTGAAAACAGATGTCATCACATCTCGCATCGTGTTTCAATCTTGTATCCGAAAAAACTTTCGAGTGTGGCTCCAATTTTCCATACTTTCGCGCGCATTTCTCGACAACCGGATGGTCGATCGATCCGAATGTTTTTCGCGGACATTCGTCGATCTTCGTTCCGCACATTGAAATTTTTTCCAAAATTTTTTTGATTCCCGTTCCACGCGTTTGACGTCGATGATAGCCTCGATGGCCGCGTTTCCCATAAGAACGCGTGTTAAATTTCGCACAGCCGTAACTTCCGAACGGGACGGTCGATCGTTATGAAATTTTGCACGTTGTTTCGAAATTGTTGAAGCTAGTGACTGTGATTATTTCAGAATTTTCTTGATTGTTTGACACATGGGTGTCATACGTGCTTGAAGGACTTTCATCACGTTCGACTCTGTATCGTTCGGGGTGGGCCTGGCAATCTCGTGTCTGCTCAAACTTTCTGGCTTGCATAAAATTTTTAGTTTTTTTTCTTCTTCTTCTTTTTTTTTAAGGAAACCAAACACTAGGGATCGTATTCATGTTGTATTTTTTTTCCTTGTTTTTCACTATTTTCAAGTGCACACCGATTGCGAGTGCGTGTGCGTGCGTGTGTGTGTGTGTGTGTACAGTCTGGATCGTCTGTCGATTCATGAATGATTTATCAGATGGTCGTTGTGCGTTGAACAAAGTTTTGTAAATTATTCGGAGCGAATTCTCGTACGAGATGGCGATTTGGCAAGGCCAGAAATATATATAAGCGTAGCCGTGCGGTGAAACGGTCATTTTTTTTTTTTTGGAACGTTGATATGCGAAACGTTCGTGGTTGAACGATCGACTATGGTGCACGTACACTTATATATAGATACGTGGGTTATCACGTGAGAAGCTGAGATGAAAGTTCACGATCTCGACTGCAGCCCACACTCCCTCAAACTTCGTTCCAATAATCATTAATAAAAAAATAAAATAAAAAATAAAAAAACAATAGCTCAATTTTTTTTTCATTCTATCTCATTTTATTTTGTTTAAAAAAAACAAACAAATAAATAAATAAAACTTAAAAATTTCGTCTGTCTTGAAAAGGCTTTCTCAAAAATTGCATACATAGTGGACATGCAATTGCAATTGATAGTGGACATAAAAAATGTCCACCATCAATTACAATAAATTTCCATCATCCCCAAAAATTAAATCCATCCCTCGCTCCCTTCCAACCCTTCCACCCTCCTCCCCCTCCTGAAAAAAAAAATCCACCACTAATCCTCACGAGAAATAGAAAAAAAATTCCCCAAAACAAAATTGCAATTCCCCCATACGTTCAAACTCGAAACTTTCTCGACAATTTCATCCAACAAAACCCATGGAATGGCAAACAATGCAAATCGCGATGCCAGCACCGTGTGGTTCTTCATGTTCCGAGCATAAGAACCAACGTATATATATATATATATTACATATATATATCGTCGCTGTACTGTCGGCCGGTCGCAAAATCCGCTCAGACGAATGGCTCGCGCGCGCCCGCGAAACGTTCGGTCGAAAGGATTTCCTTATCGGACGGTAGACCGTGGCTGAGGGTTTTCTAGGTGCCGCGTGTTGTGCGAGCGGAGAGGTGGAAAAACGTTTTGTGTGTGTGTGTAGGTGTGTTGTGAAAACCAGCCACGCACCTCGAGACATTCTCGTACCACGAGCTTTCTCATAGATGTACAATCTACTGGATCCTGAATTTATCCACACACCCACACACACACGGGCGCATACGCACACACGTGCAAATAGTTGGTGAAGATATATAGCTCGCGAGATGGTATATAGCGCAAGACGTGGATAAATAAACGTTGCGTCTCGGTGTGACGACTACGACGCACACGAGAATCCGTAAATGGTTCGAAACTCTGCCACCAGTCGACTCTCCATCGTAGCTATAGATATATACCTATATATATGTGAAAATATATATATATATTTGTGTATGGGGAAAGACGACTCAATTCGAATGGGTTAAAAAACTCTCGACCCTTTGGGAATTTTTGTCAATTTTGATTTTTTGATTTTTTTTTTTTTAGTTTGGGGTAACTCCAAAAACATCCCCCAATTATTTTCTGAATTTTATCCCGACTCCCTTTCCCCTTAAAAAAGATATATAAATATGTGTTATGCATATTTGTATATTTTTAGATGTTTATTATATATTATAGCGTTCAGTATAGTATTACATAAATTATATAATTTATGATTAATATGTATATATTCTGATATATATTCTGATATATATATTTTTTTGACAGAATATGAAGAAAAAAATCTTTATCAATTAAGAAAATCTCAAAATTGCTGTTTTTTGTTCAATTTTCGATGTTATATATATTTTTTTAGGGGTGAAGGGATGGGGGGAGAATTTTGAAAAAATCAGGGGATGTCTTTGGGTTACCTCAAAATGAAAAAAAAAAAAAAAAAATTGACGACTATTTCTGGAGGGGTGAGAATTTTGAACAAATTCGAATTTAAGCATCTTCCCCCATATATTAAAAAATATATACATATATATTTATATACGTGTGTGTATTTGTGTGTATTTTCGTTTTTTCCGCATCTTGCTGGCTCTGGTCGGCCTGGTTGTTGTATGGCCGAAGTAACTTGCAACAAGCATTGCGGTTGACCGCCGAGAGGCAAGGTGGCTGTCTCCGGTGTCTCTCGCTTGAGTTCCAGACTAAAAAAAACTAGGATAGACCTAGATGGGTTCTAGCGTTCGATGCACTCGACCGAGGGGCCCCCCGAGACTTACCGCGAGTCAAACGTCGCTGCGCAGCCGCAGTCGCCACGTAAGCGAGTTGGAAAAAAAAAACAAAACAAAAATGAAAGAAATAAAAATGTGGACGAAAGAAGAAAAAATAAAAATAATAAAAATGAAGAAGTTGTTCGTTGGGTTGGCAGAGCTTTGTCGAAGCTTCTGTGTACACTCGCAACTATCATCAGTCGTAAGATGTGCGGCACTTGGAAAAACTTGTTCAAAAATAATCAATCAAAAAAAAATGTTTAAGATAAGTAAAATTGAAAATAATGAATAAAAATAAAAAATTCGTAAATGAAGAAATAAAAAAAAAAAAATAAAAAAATTGTTGAGATAAATGAAATTGAGAATGATGAATGAAAATAAAAAATTCGTAAATAAAGAAATTTAAAAAAATGGTTGAAATAAGTAAAATTGAGAATGATGAATATAATTAAAAAATTCGTAAATAAAGAAATTAAAAAAAAATTGAGGTTGTTGTGTAATGGATGGAGATGTGTCTTGTGCTTGGATTTGAAGTCGTTGAGCTGTGGTCGGGAGCATCGTCGCAATGACCACGAGATTTTCTATGTAACACTCAGCGAGAAAGAGAGAGAGAAAAAAAAGAGCGAGAGAGAGAGAGAGAGAGATGATGATGAGCAAGTTTCGCGACGAGTTTCAAGGCACATGCAGAATCTCGAGGATTGTAAAGAGCGGTGAGAGAGAACCAAGTTCGCGGAGAGAGCCAACTTGTGTCCGTCTATGTGCTGTGGAAGTTTGAAACGAGAGGGAAAGCCACGTCTCGTTTACGCTGCACCGAGATTACAGAAGTATATAGGCATACATGTATGTATAGTATATATATATGTACGACGGAGCAAGGTTTAACGTTAATACACTTGTACCTTGCATACCAAATATTTGAGACATACATATGTGATAATAATAATAATAATAATAATAATAATAATAATGATAATAATGATAATACCTTGACATCTGCTGTGCCTGAATAAAAATTCAAATCATTATTATTATTATCATTAATATCATCATTGATAATATTAATGTGCATTTTCACATTCAAGCACAGTAGATGTCAGATTGTTATTAATGTTAGTATAATTATTACTGATAATGTGAATTATAATTGATAAGAATAATAATGTGCATTAATTCAAACACAGCAGATTTCTATTATTATTATTATTATTATTATTATTATTATTATTATTATTATTATTATTATTATTATCATTTGGAATAATAATAATGATAATAATAATAAAAATATGAATTTATTCAGGCGCAGCAGATGTCAGATATCATACATTAATATGTGAAGGATAAATTCAGTCTGACCGGAAAGTGCAGTGAACTTGAGGCAACAAATCCAACGTTGCTCGTGTGTCTGCATGCTGATATACAGAATATACATATTTTCGTGTGTATGTGTGTGGATATGTATTTCTCGAGAAACCTTTTTTTTTGGGAGGCCAATATGTGTGTGATTGTTGGCGCGCAGATAAGTGAGAAATTTACTTGTACACACATGTGCTCGAGTGTAATGTGTATACAGGCTTAATGATCTAGTTTCTTTGGTAGTCGGAGACTCGGGGGAAAGATACGATTCACCATTATGCATTCACGGGGGATTTTAAAGGACGTCGGAAACCCGGGAGCCTCGCCGTTAGATAAGATCCTTAACTTTTTTTTTTTTTCGTGAGACCCCGGGCGAGGCTCCGGCCTTTTTTTGTCTTATTTGTTTGCATTTTTTTTATAGCTTCGCGGAAAATTTGCGCGAAAATTCGGAATTTAAAGTTTTTTTATTTTTTTTTATTTCCATTTTTTTTTCCATTTTTTACGTAAAGATGTAAAATTGATTAATGCGATTTTTGACGATTGAAGGATTTATTCTGTACTCGATTTTAATTTTTGTCAAGATATTTTATAATTCTTTTAGATAAAAATTTTTTTTTAAGGATTTTTTTGTGAGTATTCGATTTTTAATCGTTTATCGATTTATTTCGTCATGAAAATATATGATTGGGCCTCATGTCGTTGAACTCGTGTGATAATTACAATTTTATTCTCGTTTTATTTCCATCATGATTTATCATAAACCTTTTTTGCATTCATTTATTTATTCTTTTTGTGGGTAACTTTATTTATTTTTCGTGAGTCCACCGACTTGAAAATATGTTTGATTTATTTTCTTCATCATGAAAATATGATTGGGCCCGAAGTCGTTGAACTCGTACCACGATTAACATTTTATTCTCGCCTCATTTTCCTCGCGATCGTTTCGTAAATTAAAAAAATAAATCAATTTTATTTTTCAAAATCATTTTATTCGTATTTTATTACTCGCGGGTTTTTAAATAATTCGTTATTTTTTTTTTCTTATTTATTTCATCATTACCTTGAATGGTTTTTTTTATTTTTTTTCCATTTATTTTATATTATTTTTTTTTTTTCGATATCTCGATCGGCCGACGTTTATTGCAGCGGCGAAACGTCTTCGTGGCCCCGCGTCTTGCCAATCGTCGTACTTTATAAACCCGGTGAAAAACCCGTACACGTCCTTGGAGCTAAACGGGAGCATTACGCGACGGCCGGGGCGGCGGCGGCGGCAGCGACGGCGGTCCACCGATAATCTACCTCGTAAATTCTTAATATACTATAATACGTAAATTGGCACACGCGAATGAGGGTCTTTATGATGGACCGAAAGGGCGAGAGAGCAAGAGAGAGAGAGAGAGAGAGAGAGTAAGAGGAATCTCGTTCGCCTTACGCATCACGAAGATCGCGACAAATTATATTTATCCGACGGCCTCGTAAGTTATCTTTTATTTTTTGTTGTTTTTCTTTTTCTTTTTCTTTTTTTGGAGAATAATTTAACCATTTTATTTTTTGTTGTTTTTCTTTTTCTTTTTTTTTTTTTTCTTTTAAATAATTTAACAATTTTTCTGACGCTATCCTTCATTTTTCTTCTTTTTAAAAATAATTTAACCATCTTTTTAAAACTTGGTTTTTTTTTAAAGATAATTCAACGATTTTTTCACGCTATCTTTTATTCTTAGTTTTTTTTTTTTTTTTATAAATAATTTATCGAAAATAATTTTCAATAATTTTTTACGCTATCTTTTATTTCTCGTTTTTTAGGATTGATTTAACAATTTTTTTACGGTATCTTTTATTGTTAGTTTTGAAAAAATAATAATTCAATCATTTTTCACGCTATAATTTTTCATTTGTTTAAATAATTGAACAATTTTTCATTTTTTTGCGAATTATTATTTCTCATTTTTATTACGTGTGTTATAATTTTTTTAATTTAATTTCATGGCACTATATATATGTGTAATTTCGAATGCTTTGGGATGTCGAGTTGCGCATGCGCGATCGACGGAAGAGCTCTCCGGAGACGAAGGTTCTTTGGAGCGGTTCGGTTCTGATTATCTGCAGCTATATCTTTGGTGGAGATACTGCTTCGATGTATAAATATATATAGATATATATATTTGCAGTTTAGTGTGCAGCGATCGATGAGTCGGTCAAGAGGGTGCGGACACGTGTTTATCGCTTCATCGAATGACCGGTAACTCGGCGAGGCACGTCCCCCATGCCACGATCGAGTGTGCAACACTTCACCTTATTTTTAAGGTGCATCGCTTCGAGGTTCATAAAGAAAATTGATGATCCGAGAAAATCGTTGAGCTTTAATGGATCATCACGATATTGCCGATCTTACAGGGCCATTCTCACTTTGGCAACACCGTCCCACTCGTCTTCATTGCGCATGAACGATTTTTTTCTTCAACGTGCATTTTGAAAAAAAGAACAATTCAAATCGCTATTCGAAAAAAAAAGATTTTTTTAAATAAAGCGTTTATCTGACTTTTCTGATAGGGAAATTAGGATTTCTCTATCCTGAAAAATTTTCCTGGTACGAAAATTAGGATTTTTCCATCAGTAAAGATTTTCCCTGATAAGAAAATTAGAATTTTCATATCAGAAAAGATTTTCCCTAATAAGAAAATTAGAATTTTCATATCAGGAACGATTTTCCGATCAGGAACAATTTTCCGATCAGGAACAATTTTCCGATCAGGAAGAATTTTCCGATCAGGAATAATTTTCTTCAAAAAAGAAAGTTTATTTTCGATGCATTTTCGTGCAGCTGATAAATTTTCAGTGGGAGTGCTGTATCGTATGAAAAATTATGGTATTTGTTATATTTTTTGATGATTAGAAATTATTGTATTATATATATTTCGGATGTTCGTGGGTGATGTGAAACGATGATTATTATCGACAGGTTTTATTTGCAACCTTGGAAGTGTTTACTCGTGAATGTGCATCGACGATTACGCCATTCGAAAGCCTCGACTTCTCATAATTACATGCAATTTTTTTTTTCTTCAACCACACGTGACACTTGAAATCATACGCTCGACGGAATTTAATGCAACTCATTATCTTCATCGAATCACTTGTGTGTCTCATTAAAAAAATGATAAATCAACACAGGAAAATGATAATGGAGTTTTTTATAAACTATAATGACACACCATCGATGAGATATTTATTGTCAATCGACAAATCGTCTTGAGATAAAAAATTTGGAACCACGGAGCCTTGAAAATGTTTTTTTTTTCAGTTTGTTTTTTTTTTAATTTACAAAAGTTTGGAAATGTCACTTGACACATTTTTTTAATAATCAAATCGTTAAATTTATCTTATTTCTACTTTTTTATTTTTTTCCTACATTCATTAAAGTTTTGAAATGTCACTCGACAGGTTTTTTTAACAATCAAATCGTTCCATTCTTTTTATTTTTATTTTTTTCCAGTTTTTTAAATTTTATTTAATCCACAAAAGTTTGAAAATGTCACTCGACACGTTTTCGAAAAATCAAATCGCTTCGTTCTATTCATTTCTACTTTTTTTTGGTTTTTTTTTGTTCGAAAAAGTTTCGGGACAAGATTAATGGTGATTCAACCTGTCGTGAAGTCAGGTATTTAAGGTGCGATATCGTTGTGAGATTACAAATGACGTTAACTGGGTCTCAGTGGAGATTAGAAGTGTTACGTTCATCGGATACTCATCCTACGTTCTGGCCACCTTGTGCCCCTCCTCCTTCTTTCTCACCGTCGTGTTTTTTTTTTTTTTTTTTTTTTCGTTTTTTTCCTTCTGGCCGGCTCGTCCTCGTCCTCCCGGACACTCGAGAGTCCAGACCGAAGGACTCGTTTCTCGAGAAACCCGAGACGAATTTTTTTTTTTTATTTTTCTTTTATTTTTTCGACAATAACGTAACACGATCTCGTTTCATCGTAGACGACACTTTTGACTCCTCGGTCACTGTCCATCACCTCAGTGCTACACGAAATAGTCCGAGACGTCTCTATCCTCATCGTAACAATGCTTCCAATCTCACTCGAGTACCCCTCGACAATTTTACAAAAGAAAATAAAAAAACTATGAAAAGGAAAATACGAAAATAACATTTTTCATTGTCAATTTGAAAGAAATATTTTTCGTTGATTTTTAATGGAAGAATGAAATTAATTATTTCTCGATATTCAGATATATCAATAAAATATTTGTATATTTACTAAATAGAGTTGAAAATATTTTAAATGTAATCTTTGAAAAATTTATATTTAGAGTCATATGAAATAAAAATTTGATTTATAAAATAAAAAATAAATATCAAATGAAAATAAAATGCACAGATATATCAATATAATATTTATAATTTCATTTTAATATTTATATATTTATCAAATAGATTTTTAAATATTAAAAATTATTTTATACGTTTTAAATATTTGAGACAGAAGTAAAAACGTATAAAATAATTTGATCTTTGATTCTGAAAATGAAGAATATGATTCCACTTGCAACGTGAATAAAAAAATTTCGATTTCACGCCCATGGTCCAGGACGTCGTGAAATATGATGTATATCCAACCCGGCAGCTTACCATCTTGGGGATTCCAGCCGTCTGTTGTTCGCTTCGAACAAAAGCGCGCATCTCTCTCCCGTCCCACGAAAATTTCCCCGTTCAAATTTGCGTCACCGTGCAACACATTCAATCGTTCATAACTATGTCAAGGCGACGACGACAAAACGAGCGTTCAAACGCGAAGAATCGATCAACCGACGTTCACTCTCCTTTCCCATTAAACGTGACAGGGCCCTACGTGGCGAACCGAAGTGATCGGCTCTCGTCTGAGTCAGCCCTGAATGTCACTCAAAAGAAAAAAAAAAAAAAAAAAAATAACAAGAAAAACAATTCCTTCAACATGTTCCAGGGACACATTTCTTTCTGTGCTTCTAATCATTTGGAAATTTCGAATCCTTTCCTTCTCTTCCTTTTTTTTTTTTTTTTTTTTTTTTTTTTTTTTTTTTTTTTTTCATTGCGGTCGACACGTAACATCTTGCGGTGTGTTGGCTTCGTCACTACTCGAGGTCGCAGGAGATCGACGAATACGACGATCGGCCACGAAACGACGGACAAGGCTGCCTGGAGGACGACTCGCAGGAAATGCCAAGCCCTTGTGGAATGCAGTCAACGATACAAACAGACGAAATCCATTCAAATGGACGTCTCCGACGATGAGACAGACATCGGGGAGTAATACAGACACGACGAACACGGTGCCAGAAGGAACACGACGTGAAAATAAAAAATAAATGAAAAATAAAATAAAGAAGGAAGAATAAGAAGAAGCCGAAGAAGGCGAGTCCTTGGGTTCGGGTCTGTCTTTATCATTTGGTTCGCGCCCCGTGCGCTTTGTGCGCGCGAACTGTCGGGGCGTGGCATGCGTAAAGACGCACTACGGGACGTGGAGAATGACGATGATGATGAAGATGACGACGAAGGAGCGTGAGCGAGTGAGAGAGAGAGAGAGAGAGAGAGAGAGGAGTGGGACGACGTGTGTAGGGACGGGAAGAGAGCCCTCGAGGAACGTGAGGCGACTGGCGATGCGAATTCTAAGCCAGGCCGACGGCCTGCGGAGCCCACGAACCCCGGTCAGGGCTTCTGAAACCCGTGGCGTGGGTTCAACGCCTATAACTCGAAGGTGGAGGGGCCATATGGCACATGTCGAACATCCACTCACGAATTAAAATCTTTTGCTGATTCAAAAATTGAAAAAAAAAAATCCAAAATTCGTCGTTTGTGATATCGACGATAATTATTACAATTTATAGAAATAATTGTGTCTCGCTTTATGCGACGAATTACAGAATTTTGTTAATTGTGACTTTGATTGTCAATTTTTATTTCGATAAAATTAATCATTCGTAAAAGTTGATGAATTTATTTTATGAAAGAAAAATTATTATTTTATATTTTGACAGATAATTTGGGTTCTGTTTAATCACATTTTGTTAATATTCTGTTGAAATTTATGATAATCAATTTTATTGACATAGAATTGATTATTCGTAACATTGATAATTAATTTTTCTGTCGATAAAATTATTATTGTATATATTTTGACAGATAATTTGGATTCTCTGTCAAATCAAATTTTGTTAATATTCTGTTGAAATATAATTTAAAAAAAACGAGGGCAAAAGTTGAAAGGCTTTTATTGCAAAGCTCATCCGACGAGCACCTCCTACGCTTCACACACACACACACACATACACTTATACTCGGATACAAGAACACGTGGAAGCGTACAAGCGGAGTACCTACGGAGCTACGTGTAAATGAGGAAGTGCACGAACGGAATCGCTCGGGCACTTCCTCTTCCGTTATTCGTCTCACATAATATCTTCACAACTTCGTTTATTTTTTTATTTTTTTTTTTTTGATTTATCAATTTCCTGTTTACCACGATGAGCATGAAAATAAGAATTTCGTCCTTGGCTCTACAATTTTTTTTTTTTTTTTTACTTAATTGAAACAATTAAGTGATCAATTTGTATATACTTATTTTTTTTAGGATCTTCATTTATCCATTTATTTATTTATTTTCGAATTTTTAGTATTTTACATTTATTTGTTTATTGATTTTTTCAGTATTTCCATTTATTCATTCATTTATTTTGTTTTTACATATATTTTTTTTCGTCCAGGCTTTGTCGATTAAGTGGATTTGTCGTGCATTGGCCCCAATCCGACGAGCGATTGCACTCAGACGACGATATATATAGTCACGTACACACACGAGAGTTCACGAGTACGGATTCTCATGACGGAAATCGGCTCTATCGTATAATCGTGTCCCAGCTGACTGAGCCTCTTCCCCCCCACCCCCACCCCACCCCTCCACCTCACCCCCGGACGTCACCAGGTTGCCGACACGAATCCGGACCTCGAGTGGCACATTTCGTTTTGACAATCTTTCGCTCTCCCGAACGTGAACTGACAGTGTGAAAAATAAATTTGAAAAAAAAAAAAACCATAAAAACAAAAATTATTCGATGAGCGAATTTCGTCGATGGGGCTGATATGGTTATGAAGTGACACGAATCGATAAATAGTCAGCCGAGGATTCGAAACAACGAAAAAGCTGTAAAACTGTAAAATTCGGAATAATAATAATAATAAGAATAATAATAATAATAATAATAATAATAATAATAATAATAATAATAATAATAATAATAATTTAGAATCAAATTATTTCTAACGACTAATATTTCTTTTTTTTTTGGGGAGATTTCTAGTCGTACAATGATTCTTTCGACCAATTCGAATGATGAATGTGGGTGGAGCATTGCGTTAGAGGGTCAAAAGGATCCGACTTGGGTTCCTCCATTTAATTACCGAAATTCTTTAATTACGTGGGCCCGTTGGAAAATGTTCGAAAGTCACCGCAAAATGTTTCGAGAACGATTATTAGAACGATGGAAGATTATTAGAAACTTTCTGGTTTGTCCGATGTGGGCAATGAGCGCGAGAGGGATGGCGCTATGGGCACTCGCTGCGGAGCGAGAGAGACAGAACGAGCGACAAACCCAAACTGAAAGGGAAGATGCTGTTATTCGGACATTTTTAGGAATTTTTTAGAAGAAAGGTTTCAGATTTCTCTCAACGTCTGAACTAGCATCTTAATTGAAAAAAAAAGTTGACCAAAATGGTGAAACTATTTCGAAAAATTTCCGATTTTTTTTCCAATTTTTGTCAAAGTCTTATTATTCCTCTAAAAATCGTAATTTTCGAGTTGGAAAAAATATTCCAGTTCAGACAATAGCCAGATGTGGTTCTTAATGGGCTCACGAAATTTCAAGTCAATCGATTAGTCGGTTGCTGAGTGATCTTGGCCCCTAGTTGCAAAAATGCAGTTTCGAGAAACAAAAAAAAAAAATGCGTTTTAAAGTCGTTTTCGTTTAGTCTCGATTTTTAACTCCCGACTGAAAAAAGGGAGTTATGTGTTTCGTCGTACCGACGTGAATTGGCGTAATCCATTGTAAGAGCATAACGCCCAAACGGTTAATCTTCTTCTAACAGATTTTTGCGCATCGGTTCCGTGGGTCCCACAGATGGTTTTGAAATCATCATATTCTAATCGGATGTGAACTCGTAGAGATATTAAATGTTGAAAAAACACTTCGATTTTCAAATTTTTCATATCGCAATTCACCAGAGCAGAGCTCAAGCGAGCCCGCTGATTGGCTGAGTAATACTCGCATCGTTCGTAACCTGCTTCATTCCGATACTGGGTTGTCCGCTTGCCATGCCAAGCAGACGATCAGCTGGCTCGCTCGGAATTGTCGGGCCCACTGATTGGCTGGGCAGGTACAGTCAGCCTTAAGAACTAGGTCCAGTTCGACAGCTACGACCCGTTATATGACTCAAATATTCTCACCCGACTGTCAACGCTGTGCTATATTACCCGGCAGACGCTTTGCGAAAAAACCACGCTTTGCGAAAAGAGCCACGCGTTCCGGTAGAAAAAAAAACAAAAACTCGTGTGCCCCTCGTCCGCTCAATTTAATTCGATTATAGGACACATCGACGCTAGTATTAATTAAAAAAAAAGAAAATAAACATGCAGCCGTTAAAAATAGAAAAACGCATAGAACTAACATGATAAAAATTTTGAAATAAATTTAAATTTAAAAAATTTAAAAAAACTCCCGACTGAAAAAAGGATAATATGAAAAGTATATTGAATAAAAATACATATATATATTCAATGCATGAAAATTTAAAAAGGATGAAATAATTCAAGATATAATCCTAGTTGATCCATAGTTCGAATTATGATCGGGCATTTCGGTGAATCCAATATTTTGAACTAGATTAATTTCCTTAGTGCCCTATATGCAGTCGGGAGACGTCATTGATTGCACAGAAACATGATATTGAATATAGATATTCGATTATGGGAACGTCATTGAGTGGACAGAAAGATGATATCGAATATAGATATTTGACGATGCGGAAGAGGACGTCTCCCGACTGCATATAGGGCACTAAGGAAATTAATCTAGTTCAAAATATTGGATTCACCGAAATGCCCGATCATAATTCGAACTATGGATCAACTAGGATTATATCTTGAATTATTTCATCCTTTTTAAATTTTCATGCATTGAATATATATATGTATTTTTATTCAATATACTTTTCATATTATCCTTTTTTCAGTCGGGAGTTTTTTTAAATTTTTTAAATTTAAATTTATTCTAATCTCAATCAACTCCGACAATTTTCGTGCAATACGTTGATAATTTTCTCGAGATATCATTCTCAAGAATGTGAACTTCGAAATGTCAAAAATTGAAAAATCGAATGAAAAAAAAAATGGGACCAACAAAAAAAATGGGAAACTACAAAAAATTTATTCTCGAACAGGCAAGATGGTGAGGCAATGAATCACTGATACCGCGAACGAGTTCGATCGGTCAACGTTTTGGCACGCATACCGAGAAACTCTCGTGTCGTGGCTTAGAACGAGAACCGCAACGACGACAAAACCGGGATTTCGCTCGGTGGACGCGATGTTATGCGACACTCGCGATGTAATTCCGGCTTCGACGAGTCTCTCTCTCTCTCTCTCTCTCTCTCTCTCTCTCTCTCTCTCTCTGCGTGTGTTACACATACGCGAGCTTCGAGTACCCGCACACACACATGTCCCGAGCTTATCGCGTGTAGGACGTTGACTCGGTTGGTTATGGTCCCGCCCGAGTGGATTGGCTTCTGGCGTTATTGATATCCGCGGTACCGAGACACCCTCTCGCTCTCTCGCTCTCTCTCTCCCTCGCCAATCGAACTGATCCGGTTAAACACCTCATAGCTATAACTATAGATATATATATATATATATATATATGTATATTAAGAATATTAATAATGTTTGTTCGTAAAATTTATTCTATAGTCTGCTGACAAATTCGGATGACAGTATTCGTTTCGGGGTCCCATAGGCATTCTGTGGTAGGCATTGAAAGTTGGAAGAAAAAAAAATTTCAAAATTTCAAATTTGGAAATAAAAACATTTTTTCTTTTTAAAATTGAAATTTTGAAAATAGCGTATAGTCAAACGAATTGACATTGCAGCGAAAAACAATTTTATCAAATAATTTATTTTTTCTCGTTAATTTAATTTTTTTTTTCAAATCGTAAAAATAAATAAATAAAAATGATTCATTTTTTTTTGAGGAACATTCAATGCCAATGAAAACTTCCACAATGTAGCCAATTACCGATCTCAATGAAATCGGGAACTTAATGAAACTTAATGAAAAAATAATTCATAAAGATAATTATAGTTTTGCTCACTTAAAAAAAAAAAACTAATAATAAATAAATCGTTTATCAATCGAATAAACCGAAAAATAATTCTTAAAAATAATTATAATTTTTGTCATTCGAAAAAGGAGAAAACAAACAAATAAACGAAATGACAATTAAATAATTTGTTTATCTCGAATTATTCGTTGGAAATTCAATGCCGCGGGATCACTTTCACGATGAAGTTGTGATATCGTGTAGCACGTAGCTACACGTTCGGCAGTGTCCACGTGGGATGCACCGTTCGCGGGGCCTTCGACCGATCGTTGCAATTTATGTAGATCGTCGGTCGTTGAGGTTTTGTTGTGAAACGATCGTTCGATTATTTCAGCATCGAGCTATTTTTTTTTCTTTTTTTTTCTTTTTTTTTTTTTTTCATTCACGCGCCTAATCGAGCGAGTCTCGAAATGTCCCGGATCGAACACATATATATGTTATATTATATATATATATATTATATATATATATATATAGATATATACGTATTAGACGGCTATATAACTTGATTGCGTAATTCAACGTGTGTACGTCGTATTCACTTTATCCGGACCGGATATGTTGTCGATCCACGTGCAATCTCGAGCAGCAGCAGCAGCACAAACACAACTTCCATCCTATATCTCACTCTCGTGCCGAGCAACAGGTTGCCACTGCGACTGAATACCCAAAGACACACGAGGGGACGGGTGATTAAAGCACGAGTCTCAACAACCACCCATACCCGTACACACACACACGATCCTCGCCCTTCAAGCACGTACGACACCCACGTGTCAAACAATCAAGAAAATTCTGAAATAATCACAGTCACTAGCTTCAAAAATTTCGAAACAACGTGCAAAATTTCATAACGATCGACCGTCCCGTTCGGAAGTTACGGCTGTGCGAAATTTAACACGCGTTCTTATGGGAAACGCGGCCATCGAGGCTATCATCGACGTCAAACGCGTGGAACGGGAATCAAAAAAATTTTGGAAAAAATTTCAATGTGCGGAACGAAGATCGACGAATGTCCGCGAAAAAAATACGGATCGATCGACCATCCGGTTGTCGAGAAATGCGCGCGAAAGTATGGAAAATTGGAGCCACATTCGAAAGTTTTTTCGGATACAAGATTGAAACACGATGGGAGATGTGATGACATCTGTTTTCACGATATTCGATGGTTGTGAATTTATCTGGCATTCACGAAGCAGTTGTGATCGAGATTTCTCAGATTGGCGTGTACTGCAGGCTGGGATTGTGGACTTGAAATAAAATAAAATAAAATAAAATGAAATAAAATAAAATAAAATAAAATAAAATAAAATAAAATAAAATAAAATAAAATAAAATAAAATAAAATAAAATAAAATAAAATAAAATAAAATAAAATAAAATAAAATAAAATATCTTTGTTGGATAATTATTTTTCATCTCCTGACAATATATAATAACGACTACAATCGACGCAGCACAGAAGCGATAGTTGAAAAAAAAACGAAAAAAAAAAAAAAAAAAAAAAAAAAACATTCTTTTACCACAATAATCGATCCGAGAAGATTCTTCTCTACCTGTGGCACACACACAAACACAAACATACAAAAACACACCGTGTACATAATCGCCACCGGTCTCGGTCGCTTGTATCACAATCGATCCGACAAAACGCACAGGTGGTCCATATACAGGCCCGTAGTGCAGAGCCCGTGTGATGCAGCCCGAGATCCATGGAATTAGTCTGCGCCCGAGTGAATAGAACCTCCACCGACGTTTCGAAAACAGGTGCACACGGACCCGCGGGCTGCTTCTCTTCCATTCTTACCCTTTTCATCATTGTCCTTCTTTTTTTTTCTCTCTATCTTTTTACAATCATTTTTTTTTTCTAACCATTTTTTTTCCTCTCTTTTTTTTTATCAATTTTCTTACAGCTTGCTCTTTTTTAAAAAATCATTCTTTGTTTATTGATCATTTTTTTTTGTTTTCTTGCTTTTTTAGAAATTATTTTTTTCTTTGATCAATGATTATTATTATTATTATTATTATTATTATTATTATTATTATTATTATTATTATTATTATTATTATTATTATTATTATTATTATTATTATTATTATTATCGTTATTATTATGATTCCTATTAAACAGCCAGAATAAATTACAGTTATTATAATAATAATTATTATTGTTTATAAACGGCCAAATAAAATTATAGTTGTTCTTATTATTATTATTATTATTATTATTATTATTATTATTATTATTTCAATTCTTTTTAAACTGTTCTCCGATTTTTCATGGACTGATTGAGAATCGTTCGATGATCGTCTTTTCTCCTTCTCTCGTCTTGATTTTTCATCGAAACCGCGTAAACGTTTCGAAGACCGTATCGTTCCGTGTTCGATCAGGTCCGAGCATCCCTGGAGAGTGTTGCGTTACACGCGCGAGCGCGCTTATCTCGTTGGACGTTCGAAAAAAAAATTCAAAAAAAAAAAACGAAAGAAAAAACAAATAATTTTTAAAAAACGACGTCTTGCGTCGGTTCGTTGGTTCGACCGGAGGCGTGGTCCCACCGGGGGCCCCAGCATCATCGTCAGTTCGTTTTCTAATGCACATCGCCGGTTAATATACGAAGGACGGGGAAGGAATGAAGGATTGAACGAACGAGAAACGGGGCAAAAACTTAATCGGCCGTTTCCTTTGCTCTCTCGCAGAAGGGGGGGGGGGGCGTTCCCCCTCTTCCTTCCCTTGATCGTCGTTCGGGCGTCGGCGCCGAAGGGCGAATCAGACGAGACTCGGATAAGAGTAGCAACGTCGTTAGGCTACGAGGCCGCTCGTTCCTTCGTCGATTTTCAATTTTTTTATTTATTTCTAGTTGTTTTTTATACGATTTTTTTAGATCAATTTTTGTTTTATTTAAAAACATTAAAATTGGGTTTAATTTTTTTTTTTTTTGTGTGAATTTTCTTTTGGTAAATGAGAGTTTTTTTGGAACGGCCGTGAATTAGCCTTGGCACGAAAATTGGATTTTTATGGAGTGCAAGGAGGGTGAAAATTCGCGTAAGGTTTCGAAGGAGGGGGGGGGGGTAGGGGTAACGAAGATGAATATCGAAGGACGAGAGCGAGGGAAAGAACGAACGGGAGGATACCGGATGAGTGGAATCTTGTGGGACGTTCGATGGGGGATTACGTTGCCTCCGGGTAATCACGTATCGCGGTAGCCAATAACCGTCTGAATTAATTTAACTCGAAAGGCTCACGGATGCGCGTTACACAAGTGCACGGCATATGTACGTATCCTATATCGTCGACTCTCCGATATAGGTACAGTCATCGGCACAAGAGCGCTCGTCCGCGTGATATCCTGGAATGAAAAAAATTATTTGTGCAAAATCAACACGACGTGGGTTTGGAAGTGGAGTACTCGAACCAAGATGGCGTGTTACTCGAGTCACGGGGGTTCCAATGTCCATCATTGTCGATCGGAGCTTGGCCCAGCATCGGCGGGGGCGGCCAGCATACTTTCCACCGGACTTTCGGCACGAGCCCCCGGCTAAACATTTCACAGATACCGGCGAATCCGTCGGGTCAGCTGCTGCTGGCCCCGGGCTCGAACACACGTTTTTCCCGTCGGAGTTTATGTTTCATCGCGGACCCCACAACATTGTCCATTGGATTGGCGGTCCGGGGGGGATTGTGCGGGGGGCCCCCCCGGTTCAACACGATTATGTGATTTTCCAGTTTGTCCACTAGGTGCACGGAAGGCTGCTGCTGCGGTGTTTCGGAGTCCGTTGTCTTGTTGTGATATCCGATTGTTCGTTCGATAACCGCGCGAAAGTCACAACGCATCTTAGACTCCACCTTCCTGAGTCCTGTACCGTGATTTTTTTTTGTTTCTCGGACGTCGGAGCTTCGAGAGGCGCTGACGACGCTCTTGTGCCACCGACTGTACGATGCGATGATATACTCATACGTGCGTGAAAGGGGTCGAAGATGTGTGTGAGACGCCGGGCTGTGAAATCACGGATCATGGACCTGCGGCACATGTCGATGCGGCAGGAAGGGAACCATGAAAGAAAAGCCTACGGGCGATTTATAACCAAAATAATCATAATAATGAGTATAGACACGAAGCCTACTCGTTGATCAGCGGAATCATAAATTTGTCACAGATAAAAATAACAGTAATGATAAAAATTAGAGAGGAAAAAAGAAGAACAAATAATAAATATTGTAATATTACGCAGTCGTGTTTTTAAAATGTATTCTAAATATTTTTCTAACCAATTTTTCGGACGATAATTAATTTCACCGAATTCATTAAATATTTCAATTAATCGTAAAATAATAATTCACGTAAATTGTTCATAATTACACAATACATAAATTTCACATGAATGTAAAAAAAAAAAAACATTGATTCTTGCATGACAATTAATCACAATTATTCGTTTTAAAAAATAAAAATTCGAAAAAAAAACATTTTCAATTGAAAAAAATATATTTCAAGATTTAAATTAGAAATACATTATCATTGAATGGTTGGGTGGATCAATTAAGGGTGTGAGTTGACGATAAATGAGAAGAGAGAGAGAGAGAGACCGAGGAAGAGAGTGAGAGAGTGAGTGAGACGAAAGCATTTCGCATTCTGCGGGGAACTAGTCAGCCTCTGGGCTAACTATAAGAGGATCTAACTATAACCCGAAGTCGACTCAGCGAAGCGAAGTCTCTCGCTATTTCTGCTGGGTCTGCAGAGTCCTATGTCCTATATGTGTTTGTGTGTGTGTTTCGTATCGGCGAACCCCGCGAAAATTCGTTCCCGAGCTTGCACGTAGAACTTGGGTCTGTCGTTCTGCCAAAGCATTTTGCGAACCGAGAGCGTTTCTTCGTCGCTTGCACTCGAGAAGAAACGCGAAACTCGGAGACACCCGAACTCTGGACACTCATGAGAATTCACTCACTCGCCACTGGACACCCACCCAATGCGGCTGATCCCCATCGACGATATCACGCCACTCATCCCGACAAATTTCACTGACTCGGCGAAATTCGACGGTTTCCAATTATTGCAAAAATTCAGAATCGTGGAAATAAAATTGAGAAAAAAAAAATTATGAGGAAGAAAAAAAATTGTTACGATTGCGATTAATTGTATGAATATTTTTGGCGATGAATTTTTTGTTGCTGACGACTTTAATTTTTAAATGTTTTTTAATCAATTGTTATTCTCATCATTCACGAGTTAATTGAATAAATGCGAATTAGTGGTTTAAAAATTTCTTTTTCAATTTTATTACTTATTCTTCGATGAATTTTAATTTTCTCGTTTTTCATGAATTGTGAAATAATCGAATAAAATTTGTATTTTGGCTAATTTAATTTTTCAACAAATTCATCGAACGAAATGATTGATTTCAGACTCTTCGAGTAATTGGAAAGTAATTTTTTATTCATTCGCCGGTTCGTTTATTTATTTTTTTTTTTTTTTACGCGCAGACGCGCCGAGTGTGTATTTTATGTAACACGATGATCGTGACTCGCGGGCCCTTAAGAGCAACGAAAAATTTTTGCATGTGTTTTCACTCGGATTACGAACCCACCCATGGCGAATGGATTGCCGGCGGTCGGTTTTGCGCCGTCGCGAGAGTGAAAGTACTCGATGGAATTTCTTGAGGCCAGTGTGTTACGCCGGACCCCTCGTGGTCTCTCTCTCTCTCTCTCTCTCTCACTCTCTTGGTCGCCGACGCCCCGACGCGATTGCTTGCGCAATCTCTTTGGCAACAGGTGCATTCCCCCATGGTATATGGTATTATAATTATGTACGTCCCGCAACGACTTTCAGACGCGATTTTTTTGTTTTTTCATATATTCTATAATTGATAAGAATTCAACGTTATTCCATAAATAAGATTGCTATAGATGACCATAAATATTTTTTTCTATTTTTGAAACTGAAAACCCATCGACAAGTTTTAATTGAGAAGAGCACAAATATTTCTGCAATTTGTAAATGAGCTTTTCAATCACAATTAATCGAATTTAAAATTGAAATCAATTTGTAATTACAAATTGATTTGAGCTACAGGGAAAATTAATGATTCTACTGATTAATCCACTGGTTTTTAATTCCGCTGGTATTATATTTGATTATTTCGTTATTTTTAATCGATGGATTTTTAATATCAAATATTTTTGTTTGAAGAAAGTTTTGTTTATTTAAATTTTTTTTTTTCAATTTTGGATAATGGAAAATTATTGTGGAATTGGATAAATCAGGGAAAAATTAATAATTTTCGAATCATTGATATACTTTTAGAACAAATTCTAGAATCTTAAATACAATTCGACAATAAATTCTAAAATCATTGATATAAATCTATAATGAATTCTAGAATCATTGATATACAATTCTAGGATAAATTCTAGAATCATTGATATAATTCGAAAATAAATATGATAATTGTTATAATTAGTAGAATAATTGATTCAACAACTTCGATCATCACGAAGAAAAAAAAAAACGTGTGCGTTATCTCGTTTTCTCTCGTCTCGCGTTCGATCCTTCGATATCAAAACCGCCACCACGGTTCGACGTTTCACGTACACACATACACATTGATAAACACATTACATCCATCCACGATGTATATTATATCGTAAACGAATGAGCGATCCTTTCTCCTCGACTCTCGCGGCTGACCAGCAGCCTTGAATTATAAACCATCGTGATGCTGGACTCTCTTGATAAACACACACACACACACGAGAGAGAGAGACACTGATGCATGTGTATCATCGCGATGTCTCTTTCAAACCCAAGTCCCGTGTTGAATGTTTTTTTTTTTTTTTTTTTTTTTTTGTTACATTACACGCACACTATATACATTGGTATGATCCGAATAAAATCGGCCAACCGAACCGTTCACGTTTTATCGACTTCCTTCTTTGATTCATGAAACCCAGTCACGATTGTTCCTCATTTTTTTTTACACATTTTCCTCATTCTTCCACTTTTACTCGTCAAATATACAAAATTCTTTACAAAATTTTATTAATTGAGTACGATTCGCTATTAAAAGAAAAAATATTTATAAAATAGGAACAAGATAAAATAAATGTTATTCGTTCGCCACGAGCCAAGAAATATATATATGTATATATGTTTTTTTTTTTTGTAATTAAAATGTTGCACTTTCACCGACTGCGAAACACATGACTCGTCGATGCACCTGCGTGGATATGCAGCCCGATGCATCGCACGCACTGATAAAATCGTCACGCGCGCATGCGCCCAACAGTTTTGGCTCGTGCATTCCGAGATATTGCCGGACGGTTCCGGTCGTTGTCAAAGAGCCTTCTCTCGTCTTCGTGGCTCACGAAATCGCCATTTCTAAAATGTAAAAATTTTATTTCAAATAATTATTTTTCGACATAATGAATTATTGATCAATTATATAACAAATATTGACTATTTTGTTTTTTGTATTTTTTTTTCTAAAACTACGCATCTTTCTGATGAAAGAAGCGTATGGAACAAATTATGCTTATGTCGATATTTTAGCTATGATAAATAATTTTGATAAACATTTTCATGGTATTCATGATTACAAAAAAATTCAAAATTCCACAGGCATGGGTAAATATTGAGATAGGTCAGCGGGACTTTGAGAACATTGTTTCGAAATTATTTAAAACCCATGTGGGAGCTTACCCAATTTTTGTACAAAAATGGTCCTTGCCAAGGATCACTCTAAGTTATATACATGAAATTTCAAAGTGTCCCCAAGAAAAGTTTTTAATTTCTTTGGAGGTTGTAAAGCATCCAAAAATTCTAAAAAAAATCAGGGCTGCTTTGGGGTGGAATGGAAGCCAAAAAAAAATCACAAACTGGGTTTCGGACTGTCTAAAATTATGTGGAATTCTCTCACAAACATTTTAGCTCGCTCTTGCATTTTTTCGTTATTTTGAAAAAAAAGAATAGAAAACCATTAAAATCATAGTCGAAGGGAAATAATGTGTAACGACGAACGACTAATGGCACCTGCCACACAGTGCATAATTTTTTCATGACGTTTTCTTCTGGGTCTGAGTATTAGCACCCAACAATAAATATATATATGTGTATATATATATATATATATATGCCTACCCAGGTCTATGTGGATACGAGTGTTTCTTTTATGTACACACGTGGTGCAATAATTTCTCGTAACCGTGGCACTGTAATATCCTTGGCAATACCATAGAGACCTCGTGGGTAACGTAACGAGACGATTTTACGGTTCAACCAATGTTTCCACGTGTGTGGCTAAATGCGTTTGACTGCAACAAGCGTTTCACCGTGTAACACGAATACGACGTGTTTCGCTGGTAGCATTACGAAAATGATTACTCGTGACCCGTTCGAAGCTGAACGAATTAATCGATTGTGTATTTTACATTTCAAATATTTTTAATATTTTGATAACGCGATGGACCACATTGTTATGACTTTGAATGAATTTGAATGACTTCTTGGGGCCAGTGTGATTTTAGCAGAGAAAACAAAAATTGTTTCACAATGATAACAATGACAATCCTACAAATTATTATGTCATCTCGCTTGTTGCATCAAAGATTTTTAAGTCCCGGATTATTTTTTCTGAAAAATTACGTTTTCTTTCTAAAAAATTAATTTTTTCTAAAAACTAATGTTTTCTAAAAATTATATTTTTTCTAAAAATATAATGTTTTCTAAAAATTATATTTTTCCTAAAAAGTTAATGTTTTCTAAAAATTATATTTTCTCTAAAAAATTAATGTTTTCTAAAAGTTATATTTTTTCTAAAAAATTAATGTTTTCTAAAAATTATATTTTTTTCTAAAAAACCTAATTTTTCCTAAAAATCATATTTTGAGGCTAGAAACATTGATCAGAATATTGAACGTTTAAACCGAGAGCCCAAGCGTGTAATTCTCACGAACAGGTGGCGCTCGTTTGGAATTACACACGATTCTCACGTACGTGTGTGTGTGTTTTTGTTTGTGCGCCTCTCATTGCGCCGACTCCGTCGGTCGTAAATGTACATGTTGGTTGCATATACGTCGGATTGCCCGATTATCTTTGACTTACGCGAGGATTCGGCACGGCGAGACGGTTAATTGGCGGGTCAGCTTTGTACGAGACCCAGAACCCAATGAGAATCTTCGTCCGAAGAGCCGCGACCTCGACCCCTCTCGACTCTCGGTTACCCGTTCGGGGGGCGCCCATTGAGCTTCATCCTTGATTCCAATTTCGATCGAACCGTCTCTATATCGATCGTCGAAACGTGGGAAAAATCTCAACGACCACAAACTTCCTCTCGCGGAATCGTGAATCAATAGAACATTTTTTTTTTAATTCTAAAATAATTAAAGTTCACTTTAACAATAAAAATTTCAACCGAAAAGAATAATTTTGAAATTGTATGTTTCTCTGTTGAATGAACAAAATTATTTCTATTGAATTTCTATTATTAATCAATTTATTTATTTTTTTTTTCTGGGATTTCGTGTAAGCTTTGATTCTTCAGGTCCTTCGGGATCGAAGGATTTCAAGTTCTAAACTCAATCGTTGATAAATAGAAAATGAAATAGATATATATTCTTATATTCTATATTTTTTTTCAGCATAATTATTGTTGATCAAGAAAAAAAAAATTTCGAGCACGAACAATTTGAGGTTATGTTTCACAAGCGTAGCTTCCAAAAATTATTCCAATCTTCCAACATAAATGCAACTTCTCCCAATATATTCACAATAATTATTTTATATTATTATAAAAATAATATTTCTCAACGATTTAAAAAAAAAAAAACATATTATTTTAACTCTCAAGCATTCATTCCTACAACGAAAAAAAAAGATCACAATCTGCATCTGTGTCTCGATAAATAACCCGGAAATCCATCGAAATTCTCATTTCCACAAAAAAAAAGTTTTGAAAAAAAAAAAATCAAATTCAATCTCCAATTTTCATTTTCTTCTTCCTCGAAATATCGTATATCCGTTCGATATCCACCGCGATGTACCCGAGAGGGATAATTTACGATTTCCCGTCACGTTCCATGCCGAAGCGAGCTTCGATTAGTACTTGTAAAAAAAAAAAAACCCACAAAAAAAATTCCGGTAGCGATGTAAGTGGCAATGCGAATCGAGTTTAATGCTTCGAGAGCAATCGCAACGATCGGACGTCGTAACGATGATACCCAAGGAAATCGCAACCGGATGTACAAGAGCTTGCAATCCACGGCAAGGAATGGAAGAGTGGAAGGGGGCGGGGAGAGCTTAAAAAAAAATATAAAACGTACGAAAAAAACGTTGAAGAAAACTTAGTTGGTTTGGATAACGCGGTAATGAGAGAAACCCCGCATAGATAACACACACGGATGATAATCAACAACAAGATTTGCGATAAGACAGAACGAGATGAAAATATAATGTAAAAATTCGAATTAAAAAAAAAAAGAAAAAAAAATAACCAATTAAAAAATATTGGTAAAGCAGGCACTGTAGCATTTGTAAAAAAAAAAAAAAAAAAAACACCAAAAAACTACGAAAAAAAATAATAAAAATCTACAATATAGTGAAAAATTATGTCAAAGAGTAACAAAAAAGTGTTTGTGATTGTACAAAAATTTTATTTATATTTATATAAGTTTTTTTATTATTTTTTTAAACTTTCCTATCGATTCAGGCAACGCAAGGCAATGAAGGAAAAAATTGGGAAAAAATGTGGAAATGAATTTTTCATATTTTCTAATCATGCGGAGGATGGAGTAGTTGAATTATTTTTTTTTAAAGTTAAATAAGGACCGCCGTAATATATATCTAATAGATCTATATACAACATATCTATACATATTGGGATGGTCCTTATTTGTGTCCTTATATATATAAACACTAATGCTACAGTACATTACCGATATTTTTTTATTCGTTTTTTTTATTTGGCAACGTATATACATATATACAAAAAATATATATATGTGTGTGTATATATATATAGGTACGTGACGAGATTGCGGTTACACGCGAAACCAATTATGCCTCTTCTGCCACGACACGCCTCAAGCGTCTCACAACTTTTCTACCCCCTCCCCCTACGCCCCATTACAGTTATATATATATATATATATATATATATACAACCCCATTGGACCCGAGCCCTTTGCCCACGAGTTTTACGCCATTTCCGTTGCAACGAAAGTGATATCTCTCTCTCTCTCTCTCTCTCTCTCTCTCTCTCTCTCTCTCTCTCTCTTTCGCGGGAGAAGAGAGAATCTGCCAACTCAAAGCGTCGAGAGACATTACGTTCGACTATTTTCGCATTAATTAAGATATTCCAGTAGCGACAGCACTTTGCTCACTTATCTTTATTTTACGTTACCCACAACCCGATATCCACGGTCGCACGAAGATGTTCGCCTTGTATCCGATATAAACGCATTTAAGCGTTTAATATTATTGTTTTTTTTTTTTTAGAATCGTTTTATTCGAAGAGATAATATTTTTTTTTGTGTTTATTTTTTTTGCTTGTTAATTACATGTTTTTATTATTGTTTTTTTTTACGTACTTAACGATAAGCATTAGGAATAATATTGGAATCATACTTGTGATAAA
This sequence comes from Diplazon laetatorius, assembly GCA_963662125.1. NCBI lineage: Eukaryota > Metazoa > Arthropoda > Insecta > Hymenoptera > Ichneumonidae > Diplazon > Diplazon laetatorius. Next base: position 6,577,448 of record OY759160.1, on the reverse strand, counting down.
ACTCATGATTATTATCGTGTTTATTTATTTATTATTATTATTATTATTATATAATTATTTTGCCCTGAATTAATTTAATCTTTTCATGTTTCATATTTCAACGATAAAGATTAGATATGAAACAACATACTTGTGGTAAAGTTTATGACAACTATCCATCTCATCTATTATTATCATTATTATTATTTTTCATCTTATTTTCATTCGACGAAATAATATTTTTTATGTAATTATTTTCCTCTGAAAATTAATCAAAGTCTTTTCTTGCTTTTTATTTCAACGATAAAAATTACAAATAAAACTACATAATACTTGTGATAATATTTAAGACAGTTATTACGTGAAATTATCATTCACAATAATTACAGTTATCATTAAAATTATTATCATTATTGTGTTTCAGAGCACTGAAGACAAAAAAAAGACGAAAAAAAAAACGAAAAAAAAAATCATGTTCAAACGATTATCAAAATCGAGACGTCACAGTGCGGACGAGGTGGGTTGTTCATTGCCACCGGGACCGATGACGTTGGAAGAGCCACCGGGTCTGGCACCCAGAAGATCCCTCGAGGGCCAGATCCAAGCCCTCAACACCGCCCTGCTCCGAGTCTCGCGGAACAAATACGCCCGACGCAGTTGCGGCGATGCACCTTCGATGCAGTCGCTTCTCGCTTCCGGGGACGAACGCACGACGACTATTCGGCCCAGGGTCGAGGGCGATTATCAAACGGTCACGGCTGTGCCGGCTTTCATCGTCGAGCACGAGCCCGAGAAGCTTCAACAACAGCCCCAACAACAGCCACGAGGTAAAACGTCGAATAATGCGTCAACCATGTACAACACATGTGTCGAATCATCAAATTTTGGAAAAAAATTTCAGAGCGTGGAATAAAATTTTTATTTATTTTATTTTATTTATTTTATTTATTTTATTTATTTTATTTATTTTATTTATTTTATTTATTTTATTTATTTTATTTATTTTATTTATTTTATTTATTTTATTTATTTTATTTATTTTATTTATTTTATTTATTTTATTTATTTTATTTATTTTATTTTTTTTTTTATTTTTTTAAAATTTATTATAATTGACTCGTTCTATTTATTGACGTATCTATTTTGTCATGGAAGTCACTGAGCTCATGAGACAAGAGAGAGAGAGAGAGAGAGAGAGAGAGAGAGAGAGAGAGAGAGAGAGAGAGAGAGAGAGAGAGAGAGAGAGAGAGAGAGAGAGAGAGAGAGAGAGATAGAGTGAGAGAGATGATGAGGGAGAAAGTCGAGTATCCAAGTGAATCCGAGATTCTTAATCGAATCCGGTCTCGAGCTGGCGCGTCTTTCGTTATATATATATATATATATATCTATGTTATCTTAGTCGAGACACACGTAAACCACTTTAATAATACACGTTTTCTCTATATCTCGAGAGCGATGCGCACTTATGTCTGCTAAATTGCTTCTCTACAAATTCTTTTATTTTCACATCTATATATATATTATTATATATATATTTTTTCTCGCCCGGCTATCACATGTGAAGAAAAAAATAAAAAATGAAAATTAAAAAGAAAATAATTCATTAATGACGTTAAAATATGAAATAAAAATGAAAATTCAATGATAAAAAATAAATCAGCCTAGATAACCAAAACGATAAGCAAAACACTCGAAAAACCTCCCAAAAAAAATTGGAAAAAAAATCAAATATGAAAAAAAAAAAAAAAAAAAAAAAAAACAGAACAAACAATGTGCGACAGTGAAGCACGTAGTATAATCAGGCTCATTGAGCAACTTCGCAAACATCATTTCACTCGCTGTCTCCTTTTATTACATTTTTTTATAAAAAAAAAAAATGAAAAAAAAGCAAAAATGTTTTTATCGTCATTCTCTCGCGTTCTCCATCTCTCCGTCGAGTCTCTCGTCGACGGGGCTTATCTTATTGAAACAATTATTGACTCGAGCGTAGGATCCCGAGCCCGGGCGCACCCGGGAGCCCGGGGTGGGGGAGGGGAGGTGGGTCCGTCGTAGGGGAGTGGGAAAGAGGCCACTTGAAATTTTATGAGCTCGTTGCACATCGTAGAATTTTCATTGCTCGGGTTATCAACGGTTGTCGTAACCCATTCCTCGTCGTTTTACCATCTAAACCCCTCCCCCCCCCCCCTCGTCACACACGCCCTTGTACAAACACACAAGAGAGAGAGAGAGAGAGGGAGACTGTAATACCGATCTCGCCCACGCAGCCAGCACGACGAACCCGAGACTCATTTCCTCGTGTCACGCAGTCAAAAAGTATGTTTTTTTCATTCTTTTCATCGCTTCATCTTAGATTACATCCGAGCAACGTGAAAAAAAAAATATTGCGAAATAAAACAAAAAAATTTAATTCCAAAAAATGAAAAAATAAAATGAAAAAAAAAAAAAAATTATTTGCGTCTTCATCGTTGCCTATATAAGAGTACGATGGGACGAGCGAATGTCTTGTGTAACGGAATGGGTTGGAGATGACGCATTCGAACGAAAAACGACGAGAACCAATGTCGAAATACTGAGAAATATATTTTTTTTTTATATTTGATCCTAATTCGAATAATTGATAAAATTGATAAAATTATTGTTATAAAAAAAATATGGAGACGTGTGGCAAAAGTTTGGGAGGTTCTGTCTCGACGAAGTCCGGAGTCGTCTCCCCGGAAAATCCTTCGAAGGATCTTCCGAAAAAAAAAATTCAAAAAAAAAAAAAAAACAAAATTTAAAAATAAAAAATTACAATTTTTTATTGGCTGATGCAGCAGCAGATGGAAATTATTGCTGGACAACGGAGTCAACTGTCCCACAAATAATTCAAAGAACAATTACCAATATCAACGATAATTAATTCACCCGGAAAATAATTTGTAAAACAAAAATTTAAATAAACGAAAATTGAATAAAATTGAGGAAAAGCTTTTTCTTTCATGTTTAATACACGAAAATTTGGAGTTTCCATGAACAAAGAGTGGCAAGGGTTTCGAGTGCTTTGTTCGGGCAAGATCCTTCGAAGGATGTCTCGCAAAAAAAAAAAAAAAAAAAAAAAGTTCTCCGAGCCATGCGCACATCCGAGCAACGACGACGACGACGACGCATCGACCCGAAAGGATACGCCACGAGACGGGCCAACGTCCCCTCCCCCCCCCCTCCCGCATGTCTCCGGATTTTCGTCCTGCGGTCGTAAAAGACGCACCAGGCTCTCTTCATCTCCGGGACTTTGCGTCAACGACAAAACCATATCTCGGCTTCTCCGAGACATAAAAAAAAACATATATATATAAATATATACATATACATGAGGAATTCTATATGAATTCAGACAGTCCAAAACCCTGACCCCCTCCCCCCCACCGATTCAGTTTATGATTATTTTTTTTCGGCTTCCATTTCACCCCAAAAACACCCCTGATTTTTTTTTAGAATTTTCGGATACTTAAAACTCTTGAAGAAATTTCAAACTACTCCCAAATGAAGGATAAACTACCCCCGAATATATATCCATATATATATATTTTTTCATTTTTAAATAAACTAGCCAACGAAATTAAAAAAAAGAAACAAAAAAAATGTTTGTTAATGAAAAAACAAATTTAGCTTGAATGCATGAAACGTTACTATATCTATATATTCGCCTTGATATAATATCAAAGATTTTAAAATCTCTCATATGAATTGAGACAATGTAGAGGGAAAATTTAGAAATCGGAAGAATATATGAAAACTTCATTTTCACGGTCTAGAATTATTTTGGAAGATGGATAGTTAGACTTTTTTCTTTCAAAACCACTCCAATGTATATATAAAACTTTTTTTTTTGTTTGAATTGTGTGGCGTATGCGCGCGTGCGCCGTCTGCCTAAAAGCCCCTGTGGCCATTCTACACGACTTGCACGCACGTCGGTCCTCTCGCCCATATCGGCGAGCCCTCGGCGTCTCGGGAGACATCCTGCGGGCTTTCTTCGTTATTTTCTCAGCTGGCCAATTTGCCCCCACAGTATTTTTTCGCACCGCAAGGCTCAAGCTTTTATTTTGTTTTTTCTTCCTTCTTATTTTTTTTTTTTGCGTCTGGTCTGGCAAATTTTTTACTTTTCCACCGATGAGTTATTTTTTTGTCTTTTCATCGATTTCACGTTCGTTTAATGAAAATCCCAAACATTTTAAAATTCCCTAAAAAATAAAAAAAAAAATAGAAATAAAAAAAATAGAAAAAAATTTTAATCGTCAAAAATATTATTACACATTTATTATTTACAAAACAATCGTCACGAACAAATGGGAACACAGGTTTATCGATCAGCCTCACAAATTCATCACTCGACCACTCATAAATATTCCCAAAGCGTACACAATACCCACTCAATTCCAAATTAACCGTTGTTCCCACTCTCGTACCAACTTACCCTTTTTTTACATTTATTTTTCATCGCCTCACGTTCTCGCACTTACACGCGTTTGTATATATATATATATATATATATGTTTGTGTGTGTACGAGAGAGAGAGAGAGAGAGAGAGAGAGAGAGAGAGAGAGAGAGAGAGCAAGTTACACTCGCTCATAATCCCGTTCATCGCGACACCTTTCGAAAAAAGTAGTCCGAAAATACGCGGAACCTCATCTTCCTCAATTGGTCGTGGAGTCGTTCCTAAAAAAAAAAAAAAAAAAAAAAAAACGTCTTCAACAACTGTCGCGACGACAAACGGCAACGATTCTTTAAAGGGCCCTTCGAGAGCACGAGCCTTTATCCCAATTCGGTGACCGCCTTTTTTTCCATTCTTTTTCTTTCTTTTGTTTCTGTTTCTTGTTTTTCTTTTTTTTTGACAAAGGTCTCATCGCATAGTTCGCGACGCTCATATCCAACTGTTTCGACAGTTTCCGTTCTGTCGTGATGACCGCGAGCACACGCGAGCCAGAAAAACTTTTTGACGAACCATCACGAACCACATGTCGAGACGACGAAACAAGTGCCCTTTTACCGTACGCAATACAATATATATATATATATATATATATATATCTGACCGCTGAAGGTTTTTTCTAACAAAACGTACGAGCACGCAGTTTTCAAACCGGTACGAAAATGTGTGTTGGTTTTTTTTTTTTTGCGTCTTTCGGTCATTCGTTGATCGTTGCAATTCGTAAGAGCACATCCGACTGCAATTGCACAGGTCGGGTTCGAAACTGTTTCGGGAACTCATTCGTGGTTGATTTTTTATTATTCATTTTTTTTTTTTGAATTATTCTCGTGAACAGGTGCGTTTTGAAAATGCGAAACTTTCGAGTTTCTCTGATGTAATTTTTGATAATTACATTTGTTTGTAACATATTTATAATTGTCGTAGAAAGAATGTGGAGAGAATTAATTTTGACTTTTGTTTGTTTAGAAAAAAATATATTTTAAATATTTTTATTCTTTCTTTGTCGTTGAATTTTAATTTGTGGTTCTGAAATTGCAAAACTTATTATAAGTTTCATAAACTAATTGTGCAACGATAATTTCTTTAAATTGTTTATAATTATCAACGAGATACGAAAAGAATTAATTTGAGAATTTTTATTGTTTGGAAATAAAAAATATTTTCAATATAATTTTTATTGTCTTTTAATGACCATTTGTGGTTTCGAGCTTTGTGGGAGGGGGAGAGGGGGAGGGGGGTGGTCTGAGAAGTTTGTGGTGGATGGGAATGCGACTGTGGATGATGAGGACCGATGCGAATTCTCGAAGATGACGCATGCTGCAGACTGGAAACCGTTTTAAATGGTTTTTATACTGCTGTCCATTCCAAGCCTTCTCCATCCTTCTCTCCATCCCTCCGTCTCTCTTTTCTTCGTGGTACCTTCAACCGTCACGAAATTAAAACGAATGTCAACGAAGGTCCCACATTGGGAGCACCTTCTTCCATTGAACATTCACTCCGAACTACATTCCAGACTCAATACGTGTCGTGTCATTTGTAAAACGATGAAAACTTGAGGTTCGAAAGGTTTTACAACTCCTCCACCATTTTACCGGTCCAGAATCTCATTTTCCGACAATATGACACGTAAATTGACTGAAAACAGATTTTCCACTAATATAGTGCATATATTGATAACTTCGATGATAATTATGTTGAAGACTATTTGACTGAGACTGTCCTTTGATCAGCAATATCGAAATCCATTGCTTCATCTCCAGAACGTGGAAATTGCGTTGATTGATCAGTGGACACTCGTTCAGCCAATGAAAGAGTCGCTCTTGGCTTGAATCCTAGGATCCGGGGTTCGAGCCCTGGCTGGGGCAATTTTTTTTTTTTCTGAAAACCGTTTCTTATTGCTCTACCAACTTTTCAATCGATTGTTTAAACACTCTCAATCAACGAAACGAAATGATAGATAAAAAAAAACAATTAACGAGTTGGGAAAGTCTGAAATAGAATAACTAGTCCTAGATTATGGCCAAGTTAGGAATTCTGACTCGTTCTAGAGAGCTGATCGATAGGAAAAACGAGGAAAAATTGTCGTTCCAGGTCAATCAACTCCTCACACAGACACTTAACGATTCTTCTTCTCTTTTCTGTTCCATCGTCCTTCGTCTCCGCCCGAACGAACATCACGACTCCATCAATCACGAAACGTCTTCATCAGGCCTCGGTGTTTGGGGCCGACGAATGAGCAAGAAGATCGAATCCTTCAGACGAGCCGGTTCACGCGAATCCATATGTTCCACCACCGAACGTCACGAACAACTCAATCACGAGAACAACAACGATTACACGAGCAACAACAACAACAATAACAACAAAAATAACAAAAATAACGGCTCGATAAACGACAACGAACGTTTGACCGGTGGTCACACGTGTTCCGACCCCAAAAAACTCGCGAAAGACTCGAAAAACGAAACGAAAACCGAAAGAAAATTATCCGGAACAAATCAAAGATCTCCATCGCCCTTCAAATCATTTTTCATCCGAATGGGTTCAACCGGAATGTTAAATTCAACGCGTTCCAATCGACGTTCGCAAAATCTCGACAACGCGAGAATAACAACACCGGAAAAGGACAACAATTTGTTTCGCAGTTGCAGCACGAGCCATTTGAACACGAGTCCGACTTACGTGAAGGGCGACGATCCTTCCGAAGGCATAGATCTGCAGATTGGCAATCGCAAAGACCGAACACTGTCCTGCGACGATCTGGCAGCTCGTAATCTGGCAACCGACGACGATGTGTTCGCAAACAACGACGACGATGACAACGAAGACGCTGTGTCAATGGACGCGATGTCTTCCAGAGCCTCGTCAGCCTCCTTCAGACCCTGTGACTTCGGTGACTCGAGAAACGAGATACTACGAAAGTCCAACAGTTGCGACTTCAAGGAACAAAAGAAATGTAACTTTCCGTACGCGTTTTTGCGTTCGAAACTTTCCGTATTGCCGGAAGAACGTCAACAACATCATCAACAGCATCAACAGAGTTCAATTGGAACGTGTTCCAAGGACGACAGACTTTTTAAAGCCACTTCGGAGGAACACTTTCCAACTGTCAAGCTGGAAGACACTTTTGATGGAACAACGACTCTGGGACGTCGACGTTCCCGAAATTCCAACAATTCCCAACGTTTGGACAACGGACAACGTTGGCAGAGAAATTCTTACGCCGAGTACAGCGACGGACGTTTGTCGATAAGTTTGGCCAGGTGCGAGCAAGACAGATACAGTTTGAATCCGTCGAATTTGGACAGGATCGGTGACACGTCGATGATGACCAGTGAGGAAGCCTTTCGTTCGACGAGTTACGTCAAGAGAATCGCTTCAGCAGGACAACCTTCGAGCAGTCGTGGAATTGGTGATCGGAGGGCCTCATCGGACACTTTTAATTCCTACGATCACGATGTCATTGCTACGATGAGGAACAATCAACGACGGAATTCCGTTCCAACTTCAGAACAAAGATTGTCATCGCATTACGTGAGTTCCAACGAATCGGGATACGACAGCGATGGTCCGAGGGCCGAATCCACGGCTGCTTCTGATCAGGAAGCTGCGAGCTTGCGGTTCATCAATAACGACGGTTCGGACACGAGCAGCGTCGTTGATTCGGAAATTGAGAAACCGATCAGGAGTTCTACGCCCAGTGAATTTAACAGGGATGTTTTGGAATCCACTAGTTTGATCAGGAAGACACTTACGGGCGGATCGAAGGGGCTGATGCGAAGCGGAGACGTTGCGGAGATGATCGATGGGCTGAGATGGCATCAAAGCAACTCTGGGAGAATCTTGCCGAGTATCAATCAGAGCTCGTATGTCAACGATGATTCGGCTATTGACAGATCGACTTCCGGTTGTACTTCTGATGGCTCCAGCTTGGGAATTAGCGTGGAGGCTCAGGCTCCTCGTTACACGGCTGGTCATCGTGCCAGGTTGCAACAGGACAAGACAAGGTTTTTGGGGGACATTGTGCAATCGCCCAAGAGGATTCGGCGTTGCAGGGTTGTGCAATTGGACAAGAGGGACTCCAGGGAGAGTCTCGGGATCAGATTGGCTCAACAACAGGCTGGGGAACTTCGGTATATCGTCGTGCAATTGGAAAATGGTGGAATTGCTCACAGGTTTGTTTTTATTGTTTATTGGGGGTTGGAATTTATGTTTGTTTTGCGAACTGGGAAATTGTTTTTCGACCACGATTTTGAAATTATTTTTTGGAGGGGATTATTGTTGTTGAGTTCTTTGATAATTTTTTCTTGTTGCTCTTTTTATTCCATTTTCTTGGCTTCTTGTTATCATTTTTTTGTTCGCCTTTTTTTTCGTGATTCTTGCATAAATGGTTGTAGGTGTTTTCATATTAATTTTCCTCTCTCTTTTGCTCTCTATTACTCCCAACTTTTTCTTTAATGCTCCTCATTTTTCTTCTAATTTTCGAATTTTCTAATTTTTCATTTTTTATTTTTATTATTAGTAGATGCATAGATAGACTTTTAGTTGGACTAAATATATATAAACTATAAAATCATTAAATTTTGCATCTAAAAACATTCTACATCACGGTTAATCCATCACGCACGCTTCCAGAAATATCTATCTCATAATAAATTCCAAAGTCGAGAGGATGATCCATTACTTCTCTGCAATGCTAATCACGAGCGAGAAAAAAAAAGTTTCATCCTCGATGTCGCTTCTAGATTCAACGCAATAAATCTCATCGTCGTTGCCCCCCCTCCCCATCCCCCCTCCGCCCTGGTCTCATCATCCCGTTCGATCCCGAGCTTTCGCAACATCGCGTCTCATCCAGCATCCGCGATGCATTTACCGTACTCGAGTTTTTCCGCAACTACTTGATCCCCATACACATTTATAAATTTATACAGGGTGTCCCATCAGAGACAGTACGGTTGAATAACTCTTCGGATAAAGAATCGACAACAGAATAGGGTCTGATAAAGTTGAATCAGTCTCGATAAAAGGCACAAATTCAGTTGGATCAAAAGTGTCGTTCCCATTGAAAAAAAAAATCATATTATGCTTGCAGCATAAAAAACATGATCTGCAATTCGATTTCATCGGCACTTTGTTTCTCCCTTCGAACCCTACAACTTTTATTCGACCCATTTTGTTGTCACTTCGTTTTCCGAGGAGTTATCGATGTGTTTCCAAATGGGACACCCTGTACAAGCCACGTATAAATATTAATAAAATCCAATAAATCAATAACTCGATGAATTTTCCACGCGTGTGTTTATCAGAGACGGAAGACTGAGGCTTGGCGACGAGATCGTCGAAGTCGAGGGCAAGGAACTAAAAACCCTGGAGACGTTGGCCGAGGTACAAGAATTTCTCAAGTCTTTCACGGGCAACAAGGTGCGTCTTATGACGGCTTACGAGGAAACTTTGCCCCAGGTGTTTACCGACGACGACGACGAGGACGAAGACGACGACGAGGACGAGATGGTTGTCAACGATCGTCATCGTCAGTCCCACGAGACTCATCAGAATCCGAGAAATCATCAGTCCGCGCTGCCGACCATCGTCGTGCAAAATGTCGGCCAACGAACCTCGGAATCCAACTTCACGAGACCGTCGAGTCGTTCGGATGAATCGCAAATTCGCAAACGTCCCGACAATCTCCCATTGACCTGCGTCAATAAGAATCCCAAAGAACGTATAACGGGTGGCGAAAATGCGACCGAGAGCCAACAGTACTTGACGAAGCATCTTGCCAAATTTGAGAAGGGTTGCGGAAAACCGAGTTTGGGATTCAGCGTCGTCGGGGGCAGGGACAGTCCACGGGGCGACATGGGCATCTTTGTCAGACGCGTTTTTCCCGGAGGACAGGCTGATGTGTCCAAAGGACTATTTCAAGGTAATTTTACGATAATCCAGATTTTTTTGAACTTTTATTTGTGGTTGATCGTGGAGGAAGCCGGGTGGGAATTTGTATTTTATTGCGATCTTAGTGTCAACGTGTGCGGAACTAGCTGAAACGGCGATATAAGGTATTTGGTGATGACCTTGGGAAATTAAAACGCGTGTAACTCGAGAACGGTTTGAGATACAGCCCTCAGATTTTGCAGGCATTAGCAGCTTTATAATAGCTTCATTGACACTAATTTTCGTCATGATTCAAAATGCGAATTGGATTTTATGGCGTTTTTGAATTTTCAAAAAGAAGGACGTTGGCATTCTAGCGATCGTAAATTTTGAGATATTCGTCCAGATAGTTCTTCATGGATAGATTTGTCATGGATAGAAGCCTCCTAAGCCAACGAAGATTCGTCTATGAAGAATCCAAAGATTTCGAGGAAGTAAATTCCAACTTTCAACTTGTCATTCATTTATTTATTTATTTTTCTTTATGACAAAGTGGAACGTTCCAATTAGGATTAGCATCGCTTCGTGACAGTTTTCAAATGTTTGTGCATCCTCGTCGTACGTACATTCGTCTTGGAGCATTGACACGAATACAGATTGCGTCGATGGACGAAACTCGGTGTACGATATTCGTGACACATTGCGGCGAACACGCGAGGCCACGTGGTTTCTAGAGCGCAATGCCAATGTGCCAGAGATGACAAGATTGTTTGATCCACGAACTGTGACGATTTCCAACGTGATTGTCGCTCGCAATTGCTTCGTTCTCGGTGAATTCTAAATTCGAAAATGATGAAATGACCGTAATTTCGGTTATTTGCGAAGAATCGAAGCTCCGACGTCCGAGAAACAAAAAAATCACGGTACAGGACTCAGGAAGGTGGAGTCTAAGATGCGTTGTGACTTTCGCGCGGTTATCGAACGAACAATCGGATATCACAAGAAGACAACGGACTCCGAAACACCGCAGCAGCAGCCTTCCGTGCACCTAGTGGACAAACTGTAAAATCACATAATCGTGTTGGACCGGGGGGCCCCCCGCACAATCCTCCCCGGACACCAATCCAATGGACAATGTTGTGGGGTCCGCGATGAAACATAAACTCCGACGGGAAAAACGTGTGTTCGAGCCCGGGGCCAGCAGCAGCTGACCCGACGGATTCGCCGGTATCTGTGAAATGTTTAGCCGGGGCTCGTGCCGAAAGTCCGGTGGAAAGTATGCTGGGCCCCCCCGATGCTGGGCCAAGCTCCGATCGACAATGATGGACATTGGAACCCCCGTGACTCGAGTAACACGCCATCTTGGTTCGAGTACTCTACTTCCAGACCCACGTCGTGTTGATTTTGCACAAATGATTTTTTTCATTCCAGGATATCACGCGGACGACCGCTCTTGTGCCGATGACTGTAGGCTGTGAATCGTGTTTGCGGAATAGTTCAACAGGCGGAAATAAAAAAAACCGAGAGTGGGGGGTGGGGGGAGGAGGGAGATAAAATGGAGGAAGAAGGTTGGACGTTCGATGTAAACGAATCGGACTTGTCAGCCTGACCGAAGGCAAATTGCACGTTACCGGTCAGTGAAAACCGGTGATTCCGACCGGGTCCGGTTCGTGTGTTCCATCCCCACGAACATCTTTACGAACCCGATCGCGCAATCTCGTGGCGAATTAGACGCGTCGAATTATTTGGATTCAGTCGCGCGAACGGAGATAGCGTGGACGCCGCTCGGTGTGGGATAATAAAAAAAAAACGAAAAAAAAATAAAAATAAAAATCGGTAGATCGTCGAGTGGAAACGATCGTGAATCGTTCGACTCGCCATCGTCTCTCCTAGAATTCCGTTTGGATCCGCTTCGACCGTTCTGGCGGTGTACTCGTCGACCCACGCGAGATCACCGTTTCTGACCAACTCTTTTACGATTTTCGCAAAATTGCTTTTCGTCTTCCGCATTCGAACGCAAACCGTTTCCGAATCGACGGACGAAAGATTGACCGGAATTTTGCTCACTCAGACGACTGATTTTATTTTTATTTTATTTTATTTTATTTTTATTTTATTTTTATTTTATTTTTTTATTTAGAACTGTTTGGCGAAAAAAAAAAAACAATCAAATTTTTTACCAAATTGCCATCGGCCATACGGAAAAACTTGGCTTGGCCGAAGTCCAACGCGATGCACCTGGTGCAACGTTATACGTTCCTCGCGCTGCACCAACTCGTGCTCCTCGCTTCTTTCTGCCCGTTGCTCGTTTCTTTTCACGCGTCTTCCATAATGCCCCCACGTGCATTTACGAACGTGCGTATTTTCCGATGACTTCGAACACGTTGAAGACTTCGAGCGATCACGTAACGTTCGCGTATTCACACCAACCGACTATCGTACATCCTCGTCGCACGAGTTTTGAATCGTCAATGCGTCGAGAGACACGACCAACGAGTCTTGCATCCCTGAAACAAAACTGTTTTTTTTTTTTTTGGGGAGTTATGAATTTACAAAAGTCTCGTTATGCGTCAACCCGGACGAGCTTTTTCGGAACATTGACTGAACGTTCGAACATAATTTGCGAGAATACGATTTTCCATTTTTACAAATTTTCAATCCATTTTTTTTCCTTTCTCACTGCCGAAAATATAATATATCGAGAGTAAAAAGGCGTTAGATTTTTCACCACATGGCAAAAATTGAAAATTTTTCACGATATTTTTTTTGTAAAAAAATTCAGATTTCGTGATTGTTTTTTTTCTTTTCATATCGTGTTTTGACTGCTTAAAAATCTTGAATAGAAGGCAACAACTATTGGATTATTGAGAAAACATGTTGAATCAAAGTTTGGGACAAGATTAAAGTCGATGCATCAAAAAGAACGCAGATGGGTTCGGTTTTGGCGAGTGGGATTCGCTGGACCCCATCTGGACCGATATCTCGTTATTCAGAAAAGTGACCTCAACGCGTTAATTTTTTTAAATCAATTCCCCAGTTAATTCACGAGAAACTAACGAAGCAATATTTTTCTATCAATCATCTTCTTTGATATAATAAAAATTGATATAATAAAAATTGAATCGTGAAAAAAAAAAAAAAAAAAAACTAGTAATGATTATTATCGGTGGACGACATTCGACAGGATCAATGCCAGTGCTTTTGCCAGGCTTCCTGGATCCCGAGGACGTTTCTTTTTTTTTTTTTTTGTTTTTTTTTTTTTGCACCCCGTCTCGTCGACGAGTCGAGTTTCGTTGGCGTTTCGAGTTTCAAACCCAACGGGAGAACGCACGAGCGAAGGGCGAGAGGGGGCGAGGGGGTGGGGGTGAGGGACGAGGAAAGAAAGAACGTCACCGAAACGTTTTTACGGTGTCGCGCGAATGTGTCGCTCGCGGTTTCCTGATCACGAGAGATCAGCGAGCACACGCGGTCTTCTCGTTTGCCGCATGGTTCGTCGTAACGGACTCGATCATCGTTGCCGCGGCTGGTGCAGCTTCTGCCGTCGCTGCTGCCGCGGCTGCTGCTGCTGCGGGTGACCGATGATGCAGCTGCGACCGGTTGCCGCATTCAAACTCTGTGATCGTTCGCCGCACGTTCGTGCCGAGGGTCAGGGACCGTTTGCCGCACATCGATGCTTCTTATCCTCTAACAACTGGTGCGCCTTGGACTCACACACACACGCACACACACATGGACACACATAGACACACACTGGGAAAATCCATACGCATGGGAAAAAATGTGTAACAATGATCGGCACTCATTTCAATGATCAGCAGATCTTCAAGTTCTTTAAATTTATTTCCAAATAATATTTTACGAGTGTATTTCAATTATCAATAACGCGAATTGAATATTGAAAATTATTTTTTGGAGCAGGAACGAAGTTTAGAAAAGTTACAACTGTAGCAACGAATTTTTTTTTGGGGAAGGATTCATGGAGAATTTTTTTTTTTCCATATTTTTTTTTTTTGGACGAATGTTTGGTGAAAGTTGGAGGGCAATTTTCTCATTGACCCGAAGTGCGGATCGATCGATAGCCGGAAGTGGGCACCTCGGGGGGTGCAAATATTTGACTGGCAAACAAGGCCGGGGGTAGGGGGAGGGGTATCGATAGCCGGTGGGTGGCGGCACTCTGGTAATTGATGCGATTACTGGTACCCCGACGATCACGAGATTATGATCATGGGCTTTTAGGATATTAATTCAATTTTGTTTGATTGGGGGAAAAAAGAAATATGTCTTTTTTTTCAGGGAGGGTTCGTGGATTATAGAAGGAGCATTTCGTGGTGAATTTCACATCTACGGAATATAATTACGTCACAGAGAAATATGAGAATAATTTTCTGGGCATTGGAAAAAAACAAATTCAACATTTTTATTTCGATGAAAAGATTTAAAAGGAATTTTTTTTCTTTTCAAAAAACGTTGTTAGATTTTGATAGGAGATATTTTTGAGTGTTTAGTTGATAAGAGTGATAGGTTTGAGTAAAAATAAATTAATTTGTATTTTTCTATAATAATTTCAAATAATTGAAAAAAAATTAGAATAACAAAAAATAATGTTTGAATAAGTAAAACATTTATCATCTATATAATACAAATTGGTTTCGGTCGAATATCGTTGCAGTGAAACGAAACGAATTTTTTATTTCAATTATTTTTTTTTTTTTCAGGTGACGAGATTCTGAGTCTGAATGGAAAGGTTCTTCGTGGTCACACGCATCAGGAAGTCATCGAATTGTTCAAGGCCGTGAGGGAAGGCCCGGTCGAATTGGAATTGGCGAGAAGACACAGGTGGGTGGATTTATGCAACACGATTCCTATTACAAATAAATTTATAAAAAAAACAAAAAAAAAAGAAGGAAAGAAAATAGGGAGAATTTACAATTACGAATGGTCGAATTAACGACCGAGCAATAATACAAAAGATTGATGTGGCTCGGACCATTTATGGGTTTCCCCTCAGCCGAGTCACAAGGCCGATTAAAATCGATCAACAAAATCGTGTTCGATCCCATAAAAACGACATAACGACTTGTTTTGCGAATTTGCATCGACTGCAACAGGCCTCAAAGGTGGCTTTGCCAATGCAACTGAGCAAAGTTTTCTCTTTTGCTCTCTCTCTCTCTCTCTCTTTTTAAACAATTCTCTGCATTTGTTTCATTTTTATTTACAACAATCTATAGCAAATGTTTAAAATTTTTATCTTGAATATGATTATGTATTTTTATTATTATTTTGTACCCTTTAATTTTTCTATTATTTTGATTTTTTTAATTTTTTCGAAATTCGAAGATAATTAATTTGATTAATTTTTTATTTCAGGTATCCAAGGACTCCGTTGAAGTCGGCGCCGTACTAATGAGAAACACGAGAAGAAACACACGAAAACACGTCGCGAAATTTGAGAAACGTGTGATAATGTTTGAGACGATGTGCTGGTGCTCGGTCGGTAACACGAAACTGTAAACCATTGTTCTCGGTCGCGATTGATGTTTGCGATGAGATTCGAGAACGTTTGTCTGCCTCTGAAGATTCCTGGGTCGACCATTCTCGTCTTTTATCCAACTGCTTAATCATAAGGGAGAATAATAGGTTTTAAGGGTTTGGCTATCTCCCTCGCACTTGTGGCGTGTCTGAGACAGACAGACGACACGTTGCACATCGTTTTAAACAGAATTATCGGACTTGTCACGACACTTTCGCTATTTGGCTTCGTTTTGATCGAACCAAAAAAAAAAGTTTGCGCATCATCTTCGATCCACGAATTTTGTGAAAAACATTTCCTGCAGATGAAATCTGTCAGCGAAACATTTATTCTTCTATAATTTTTTCGTTCTTCTCTGAATTATCAGACAAATCAACAATTTTTCCACGTTGATCGTGGCAAAAATTTAAAAAAAAATTATATTCAATTGAAAATAAAAAAAAATGAAACGAAGCGATAATACGAAAGAAAAAAATATATTGTCAAACAAATTGAACGATAAAAAAATGTGAAACGTATTTTCATTCCAAAGTAGCGAAAAGAAATGTGCATTAGTTGTTTATTTCAATTTTCGCTATGAGATTTGAAATTCGTGTTTGCAATTTTTTTTTACATTTTTATTTTTCAATACAAATATTTTTATTTCGTTTTATCATCTTCTTTTCGTTTTATCTTTGTTTTTTTGTAACTCTATCGGTGTATCGTGGTGTCAATTCGACCCCAGGGAAAAATTTTCAAGTTCCTGCATTTCCCACGAGCTTTTTTGTTTATTATTTATTTTTTGATAATGAATAAATGACGGAGGCTCGATGTTTCAAAATTTTATCATGAAGCAGAAACTCTCAGCTTCATTCACGAATTTTCCCACATTTTTACGACGGGGTTTTCTATTTTTTTCAAGCCTTTAGTCGAGTTGACACCACGATGCATTCAAGTGGGATGCAAAAAACTGCGATACAGCTGATGCGGTTAATTTTTTTAAATTTTGGGATCAAAACCGAGCCGAAAGTGAACCCGTGCGTGTGCGTGTGATTGATTATTCGCGATATTCCTGTCGGAAGTGGTCTTCCCCTCCGAAATCGAATGGATTCCCCAAGAAAACGTCGTGGATTCTAAAATAATTTTAGATTCTAGTCTGCATATCCCATTCTCACGTAAAAAAATCTCGTTTTATCGACGTTGACGACTCCAACCTGACGTTTGTAATTCATTCGTCCTCGTTTTTATTCCCGAAAAAGAAAGAAAAAGAAAAAAATAAGATATCGTAGATTAAGATTTATCTCGTCCCGAAGAAAAAAGTAAAAAAAAAAAAAAAACAGAAACGACAAAAATATCAAAAACATACGTCCTGCCCGATAATTTTTACATTTTTATTTTTCCAACCGTTCTGAAGAAAATAAATTTTTTTACGAATACGTTAGAAAACAAAAAAAAACGTTGTTGTTTGTTTTTGTTTTTTTTTTTTGCAACGCGAAATCGTCTGTACAGGTGCGCGTGGTATTTTTATCATCGTAGCCGATAAACAATAACATCGATTTGTGTTATTTTTTAAGATATTCATAATTACCGACGAATTGTGCTTTTGGAGATAACGAAAAACAAAAAAAAAACATAAATAATAATAATAATAATGATAATAATAATAATGACGACGTCGTTGCAATGCAAAGTGTAAAAATTATTAAATAACATATTTATTTGCAGCATTTATCGTTTATTTGTTGTTTCTTTTTTCTCGTATTGCTTATCTTGTCTTTTTTCTTTTCTATTCCTTTTTTTTTCAAATTTTTCACATTAGTCTCTTTACAAAAATGTACATTATTTACAAACATGATGATTGAGTCGCAGTCTTTGTCTTTTTTTTTTATTTTTTCATTCTATTTTATTTTTTAAATTCCGTCGTGTCGTATTTGTTCGTTTCGATTGAAATTTCGAGGTCACGCGTCCACCATCAAGAGATCGGCGCACGATTTGGCTTTCGGCGGTCTGGAAATGAATGATAGAAAACAAATTATTTCATTGTTTTATTTTATTTTATTTAAAAAAAAATTTTTATCGTCAAGAATATTTTTCTTGGATCGACTCGATACTCACGGAACGTCGCGATTTTTCACTCGTCTGCATAGATGCAACGCGAGTGGTCCGCTCTTGATGTTGCGAAAAAGTTGAACGGCCTCACGGTGCGTCAGATCGTGGGAGACCTGACCGTTCACCGCCAAAATCTCGTCCCCCGCTCGCAAACGGCCATCTTCGGCGGCCTGGCCTCCCGGCAAGACCGATTTTATGAAAATGCCTGGAAAAACACACAAAAAAAAAAGAAAACAATTATTTTATAACACAAACACACACACACACACATACAGAAAGAGATAATTATAAATATTAATAAAAATTAGTAATATTGTATATTATCATAATTTAACATTATTATGAGTATATATATATTATTATATATTATTATATATATATATTATTAATAATATATTATAATATTATTCATAAATAATTTAATCTTATATATTATTTATTATTATTCATTTAATATTGCTCAAGCATCAATATTATATATTGCAATGGAAATCTGAGTCAAAACTATTAATAGAATTCGAAAAAAAATCTGTGCTATCCAATAAAATCGGTAATGCAGGATTCTCTCGAAATCCGATACCGATCAAAACTCCAACATCACAGAAATATAGTAACATTTTGAACAATACGATCGTCGTCGCCCAAAGCCTCAAGAAACAACTTTAAAGAAAAAAAATTACCGATTTCGACAAAAAAAAATTAATTCTTCGTATCGTCGATTCTCGTTAAAAACTTACCGATGCTTCCTTTGGGACTGTCGCGTCCACCGACGATCGTGAACCCAAGCGATTTCTTCCCCTGTCCCTTTTCAAAAACAATCGTGTGAAAAGTCGTCACAGTGCTTCTCGGTCGTCTCGGCAAAGTGCAAAAATTCGAAACGTTCTGATTATTCCCATCGTTGATCAATCCGCCATTTTTTTCCGAAACGATCGATCGGTTGGAATCGTTGTTTTTATTACGATCGCGATTGTGTCGCGAATTGTGTTTGCGAAAATGCGATTTTGGCGAACTCAAAGAATCCAATTGTTCGGAATTATTGTTGATCGTTATGTCTTTGTTGTTATTGTTGTTGTTGTTGTTATTCGTGATATTATTGTTATCAACGATGTGTCCATTTTCCACGCAAACATTTTCATAATCTACGGACGATTCTTTCAATTTTTTCGGCCGATCGTTACCGATCTGTCGCGAAACAACGATGTCAACGTCACCCGGGGCACTTCCGTTTGCCAAAATGTTTCTGGCCTCGGCCATGGTCAAACCGCGAAGACGTTTGCCATTAACGATCAAAATTTCGTCACCGATTTTCAGGGTTCCTTCGTTATCGGCCAAACCGTTTGGCACAACGTGAGCCACGAGATAACCCGGACTCGATTGCGGTGTCTTGGCGATGAATATACCCAGACACTGATCGGCATGTTTACGAGGAAGTTTAACGATCGTCGTTTCCGTTGTGTAAGAACTCGATCGTACGATCGGTAATCTCGATGAAGTTTCACATTTATCATAATTTTTGTTTATCAAAATTTTCAATGAATTTTTATCCGTACGATCGAGAATTTCACGACGTCCCAAACTTCTGACCAATCGCGCTTCGTTACCGATCTTACGATTTATCAGTTCGTTGTTCGAAGCTTGATTAATGATTTTCAGAGGATCACGTTCGATGCCCAGACTCAAATTTCGCATTATCATCGTCGTGGCTTCGCGACGCGACGATTTTACCGAACGATCGGTTGAAAAATCGGTTTGCGGAAGGCTTAACGATTTTTCGTAATCGACGATGGAGGGCGACGATTTTCTGGGTGGAAGTTGAGGCCCGGAGGACGATGGAAAATCGACGATCGCCATTGTCGCGTGACCGGAAGCTCCGACGTTGCTGCAACGATCGTCCAACAACGACGATGTTGCCGATCCGTTGTCCAAAATTCCGGAATCGTTGTCGTCCTGATCCAAATCCTCGAACAGGGGATTCGTTCGCAATTCGTCCAAACCCGGAAGCGTGCCGTACGAAAAACTTCGCAAACGTCTTTTTTCACGATCTTTGCCGTCTTTTTTGTAGATCTTAGCGATCAATCGGCTGGTCGAAGATTTTAAGTAACGATCTTGCATCGCTCGAAATTTTGCGGCGAGGCAGCTGGAAGCGGTGACGCTGTCGTAACGTGAATTATTGTCGTCCAATGGGACATCGTCCGTGGTGATCGGTTCAACCGATTTTTTTGCCGATCGCGAGTTTGAAAAATCGTTAACGCATTTCCACCGTCGGGATCGTGATTCGGACGATTCCAAACGATCGTCGTGATGCTCCGACGTTTTTTCCGCGGCACCTGCGCCAAAACCGAAGAAGCCGAACCGATCGTCGATTATTTTTCTCGATGGCAATCGCGATTGCGATTTGCAACGTCTTTTTCGTTTTGCTTGGGTCTTCTCGTTTTCCGTCATTTGTTTCAGATCGATTTCACATACCGATCGACGAAATTCGTTTCTCGTTAATCCACGACTGCTCAATTCGCACATCGAACGATGATCGGTTGTATCGGCGTTGTAATTACGATCAATTACCGGTTCATCGTCTTCGTCGTCGTCGTCGTCCACGCATGCGCGTTCCCGATCTTTGAAAAAACTCAATCTCGTGTTCTTCACACGATCCAACAATGGATTTCGCTTTTCGCACGAACGTCGTCGTTCTTCTTGTATACGTTTTTTGTCCTTTTTTTGACTGCCACGTTCGGTCGTGACCTGCGACGTTTGCACGTTGTAACAATTTCTCTCGGATTCGGAAGACGAGGATTTTCGTCTTGCCCATCTTACCGGTGACATACCTGAAACAATTATGAAAGAAAAAAAAACGATTTTTTAAAATAATTTTTTTCCAATTTACCGGCAAAAGGGCGTGTGGGGTCCGTGCGGACCCCACGTACCCGAAGTCAAGAAAATAATCGTACGTGTTTGCAACGAATTAACCTTTCGAGGTCACGCATTCTGAAAATAACGCGCTGGTCACATGGGGTCGAAATGACCCCAGCCATGTTTAAACCGTCGCCGCGTTGACAATATCGTTCCCAACGAATCATAAAAATTCAGGATATTAGTTTGAACACTTCAGAATGAGAATTTCATGGGAAAGTTCATTTAACAAGTTTTAAAAATGGCGGAAAAAAATCATTAACCAAAAAAAATCATATTTTTTACAATTTTTAATTATTTCAATTTTTTAAAATTCTTTTTAAACAATTTGCTGGCTTTAAGTTGCGTTTGGGGTCATTTTGACCCCAATGATGTGATCTCAGAGGGTTGAACATCGTCGTGGCCAAATTATTGAGGAAGTCATAACTGCAAGTTGCGTTGAATCGTAAAAAAATAATAAAAAAATGAAAAAATAAAAAAACGGTAAAGCACTGTCAACGGTCGCAGCTTCTGGATCATCGTGAATACGGTATATTAAGCGGACGTTTTTATGGCCATTTTAACGTTAGCCAACGACCGAGGAAATGTCCCAAGAGAGACCCCGAGCGTGTGCCAAACGTTACGTTGACTTCGGTCTGCCATCTGGCTTTTGCGTTTATTGCATTCGGGCATTGAGCTCTCCGGAACATTTCGAAATGCTGTTCAACGTGAGATGCTGTTCATGCTAATTTCGCGTCGCGATGTCGTTTATCGCGAGAATCCGGTGAGACGACGAATAACATTTTTTGGCAATTAAAAAATTGTGGCAATTAAATTTTGGAATAAGGTCGAATTTTAATTGGTCAACGAAAAACATTTTTTTTTTATCATTATTGAAACATCATTCGTGATTATTCGTTTTATCGTGAGACAATATTTTAGCACATCAAAAAAGAGAGTGAAGCTTCAATTTTCGATATCCAGTTTCTTCAAAATAAGATAAAGATTTAAGTAAACATTTTTATCAATGGTGAAAAAAAGAGATAAAAAATCATAATTGATCATTCAGTTGCCAAAGATTGGCAATTAAAAACAATTTATCTCTGAGATAAAATAAAATAATATCTCATTCTATTTATAAAAAAAGTAGTACATAATTAAATAAATTCACAAAATGCTAACTGTCCTGAAGAAAAACAATTATTTTGTAATTAGTAATATATATATATATATATATATATTTTCGACGATAATCCCACTCGTTAGTAAAATCCATTAACTTCGAAACCCACAAAATGACAATTTTCGAAAACCTGTCCCAACTAATTATCCGCATTTGGTGACTATAGTCATTATCGTACGAAAACGAAAAATTTCATGAAAAAAATTAATTCCATTCCAAAGACTGTCGATCGTAACGGCAGACACTGCCACGTTCGCACACCGCATCTACGATACTTCCGCCCGTCTATAACGGTCAAGAAATATCACAAACGCACCGTGACGTTGCAACGTCGTTCTTATCGAAGCAAAAAATAAAATTAAAATCATTCATTTTTTTATTCATTCTTCTTACATTTTATCAATCCTCGAAACAATCTGCCTCGCCAAGTTCTGTGAACGTTTTTCACACGCACTTTGACAAACGGATTATTCACTCCCATAGTCACTGCACTTATCACACACACTCAACAATAACTCAAAATTCTTCAGAAAAAAAAGAATACAACAATTATTTTAGAGGTTTACAAAATTATTAATTCATTAAGAAAAAATATTCCAACGTTCACAAGATTATTAAAATTTATCAACAAACTTTATTCCAACGTTCACAAAATAATTAATTTATCAAGAAACTTTATTTCAACGTTCACAAAATAATAAATTTATCAACAAACTTTATTTCAATGTTCACAAAATAATTAATTTAATCAATAAAAATTATTCCAACGTTCACGAAATAATTAATTCATCGACAAACTTTATTCCAACGTTTACAAAATAATTGATTCATCAACAAACTTTATTCCAACGTTCACAAAATATATAATTTATCAAATCAAAAGAAAAGACGATTTCAAAAAAATATTTTTTTGTTTCACAAAAATTCAATTTTTTCCGTATCACGACCGACCGTGTAAATTCGTGAGTTTAGAGAAGAATATTGTCGAGTCCGCGACTGTATAGCTCGAGGCACGAACCCGGTATGATGAATGAATCAGCGACGAAGAAACGGGAGAGTGGGATTGATGCGTGTACTAACGAGAGAGAAGAGCGAACGTTGCCCGTTTGCCGTGGTTACAAATACACCTACTCCTCGATAAGACTACGACCGGTCATATCCACGAACCGTGACGTATTGTAACGTCGTCGGGGCCATTGGTGGCTCTCAGACGCTTCGGCGTTTCTCGTGCAGGATGTGAACGAGGCAGGACATCCCGTGTGAGCCATTTCTTCGTTCGTTCGGCTTTACCACGTGACATAAATAGCCTCCCGTAAGTCATGAACCGCGAGACGATCGAGACGCAACATAATTTAATATATACGTATATACAAATGTATATACGAAGCATTCCATGTCAAATCGGACGGTCGAAACCCTGAAGACTCCGGCCGATTCGGTTGACGACTTGTTCTTTCACTTTCATCGGACCCCAACAACACCCCTGATTTTTTTCAGAATTTTTGCATCCCTCTACAGTCCTCAAAAAAATTAAAAACTACCCCGAAATAAATAAAATCGTAATTTGACGTAATTTAAAAATTGTTTTTTTCAACTGATTCGTCGCATCAATTTTTTTTCTCTCTGTAAATAAAGTTTTTAATGAATTTTGTTTATATATATTGTTTTTTGTTTGATGATTGATCGATAAAAATAATTATTTGTTATTTGGGGGGTGGTTTTTAATTTTTTTTAAGGGTCGTAGGGGGATCCGAAAAATCTGGAAAAAATCAGGGGTGTTTTTGGGGTCTGAATGAAGGCTATAAAAAATTATGAACTGAATCGGTAGGGTTCAGGGTGTTCGGAGTCTGATTTAACATGGAGTGCCCCATACATGTGTACGTGCGTGATAAACGGTACAATTCCGAGTGGGAGGGGCTCTGCCTATGCGCTTGACGAATCGGTGCACCTGCGACTTTGTCGCCCACTGCAATTTCTTATTGCAGTAAGAAAATGATAGTAATAATAACAACAAAAGTAACAATTGAAATCAAATGCAAAAAAGAGATGAATGAGAATTGATAATTGAAGAATCAGATGGAAACAAATTTACGAGATAGCAAAATTGATTTTTTCTTTTTTTCAGGCTCAATCGAAGAAGAAGAGTTTTTTTCGAATTTTTTTTTACGATTTTTAGTTTCTCTCGTGATAATTCCGTGCCCTGCCTTACCGACGTGTGACGCATCGGAAGTTAATCGAGGATGCGAACGGTGTGCCCTCGTGGGCAGGTCGCTTCGACTGTCGCTGTGAATTTCGTGACATGACTTTCATGGGACTAGTGTCAACTGGGTCGACACGATCGGAAACTTTGATATTCCATGCACAATGTGACGAGCACTGTTATACCATCCACCGGATGTACCGGTCGGTAACCATTTGTGGTTTTTTTTCGATAATTTTCCTGTTGATTCGTCATTGCTTCCGATCATCTGGGATTGAGTGGACAATGACAGGAATCGAATCGTTTTTATCGAAATAATAGTGTACAGTTTCACCGGTTGAGGGCGCTCATGAAACTTTGCGTCCACCTCGAAAACGAGATTGGAAATATCTCACGAACGGATTGACCGATTTTTACGAAACTAACGCCAAATTGTGCAGAATCGTGGCAAGAGTTGTTTAGAGCCTTCACTTTTTAGATTGATCGTCGGCGTTTTAGAAAAATCACTGATTTTCATTTCCTACAACCATATTTCTGGGACTTGCGATGACTTCCCGAGAGACGGCGCTCTCTTCTAACATTAAGTGACTAAAAATAATGTTGGAAGAGTATTTTGTCAATATTTTCCGAGTCTAGAAATCACGAGAATTTTTTTTTTTAACGAGTTGTTCGATCGATTCTCCGAGAATTGGGTTGAGCAATTCCGTCGGAGTGGTTTTTGTGGGACAGGTGACACCGACTTTTGTTGGCTCAGCTCTCTCTCTCTCTCTTTCTCTTGACGACTCGAACGAGTCTACGCACGGTTATACCCGCCTCGCTTTTCGTTTTGTCATTCAATAATGGTTTCGTGCATGCGTGCTAAATATAAACGTGTGTGTTGCCCACACGGTACCAGGCTTTGTACTCGCACCGTGCGTTGCAGTTTTTTTTCTTATTTTTTTTTCTCCACGCTCCGGAAAGTCTTCGAGATTGTTGGCAATCCACGAGGTTGTGAATTACCCGGACTAATAGCCACGAGAGAGATTTTCCAGGTTCGAGAGTCTCGAACGCGTGGTAAGGCACGCTCGATTTTACGTTCGAGGAGGGACCCCCGTGGGCTATGAAAGTTGCACGATACTTCTCGACACGACTCTCACATGTGCAACCAATAAAAATTCAATTGAATTACAAATTTTTAAATATATATATACATTTTTTTTTCATTTTTTCGAATAATAAAAAAATGTTACTTTTCAAAGAATCTAAAAATAAATAAACTACTCTGTCGACAATTTTTTTTTGTTTAAATGAATTTCGTAAATCAGATAATAAAAATCGTAAATTTTGACATTGCGAAATTAATTTTCAACCAAATACAATTGTTAATTAATCAATATCACGAACGATTAATTTACCGATCGTGAAGATGTTTTTTACTTTTGTTATTTTCCGATAAAAAAAAAATTTCCCACTAGTTGGCTCTCAAAGACGAGGAAAAAAAAAATTCAAATTACCTCTCAATCGAGACTCGGCATGTAGTTGAAACGACGCGCCCTCGAGATCCTCGTCGGCCCTTATCGGACTCAGGCTCAATAGTCTCGGTGCTTCGGTCTGGCCACGAAACCAGCGCATTCTAAAAAAACAATAAAACGAAAACATTGAAAAATATTTGAAAAAACAAAAAAAAAACAAAAATAATAAATTACGCTCATAAAATGTATCGCGATATAAAATGTCTCGCTTTGTTCAATTTAGAAAATTTTCCAGTCCCTTAATATTCGAACTTTAAGACTATGCGAAATCTTTCTCGCTTATTCTCTCTCTCTCTCTGTCTCTCTCTCTCTCTCGCTCCTCAGCTAGGGCCTATAGGTATATCTCTCTTGCACTCGTATGACGAACGAGAAAGGTTTCGCATCACTTTATAGCGGCTATTGTAAATATCGGCTGTGGCACGTACGAACGATATTATCACATCGGCATCTTGAAGTCTGGCGACTTTCCAATATAACAGTCTCGTGAATATTTCGTATTCGTGTTTATCGTGTGTGGTCGTGTATATATATAATATATATATAATAAATATATGTATGCGTGGATTGGATCAAGATCCAGCTCAATCCGGTCACCTATATACTTTCTTGATCGCCACGGTTAACATTCCAATCGAGTAATCGACTGCTTCGCCTGTTCCCCCTCCCCCCACCCTCTTCTTCCACCTCCTCAATAAATACCACAACATTATGCAAAAAAAAAAATACATATATATATACAAACCATAAATCTGTCTCATCGAATATCCACAAAATGCATTAAATAAATAATTTCAAAATAATTAATAATTGAAAAGCTATCAACTTTTCATTTTTCAAAATTAAAAATGGAATAAAAAAAAATTATTAAGTCATCAACTTTTTAATTTAAAATTTTTTAAGATCAAAATTCATCGACGACCAATTGACAATCGAGTGACAATTTTTTTTTGTTGTTATCATTGTAAAATCGAAGAATGAAGAAAAAAAGAATAAAATGGAAAGTAAAATAACGAAATAATTAAGAAACGTATGGGAATCCATGTGTCCTCGTTACGTGTCTCGTTATTGCGTTCTTTCTGTCCCATCGAACGCGAACACGACCGAGCAATATGAAAAACACGTACGACACACGTTTTTGCTTCCTCATAGAGGAAGCTTTGTTTTCGTGAAATTTTTTTTTTTCGAGATGTTCATGAAAACGTGTTCAGTATGTCTCAAAACACCTAAAAAACACATTTAGAAAAAATGTCCGGATGTATGTATGTGTGTGTGTGTGTGTGTGTGTGTGTGTGTGTGTGTGTGTGTAGTCATGGTTGACCGCTTACAACTTGAGAACGGCTCGAGATATCAAGCTGAAATTTGTCACACATGTGAAGGGTTCACGGCGCATAGCACAATTTAATTTTTGGAAAAATCTATCAAGTTATTTTGTTTTCACATCATTTTTTCAAAATTCAAAAAATTATTTTTGGTCTCTAGCTCCCACAATTTTAAAGATATCGAGCTCAAATTCAGTATAATGTTGTACGAGTACAGGGAGATGCTCGATACCGAATTTGGAAAAAATCCACGCATTGCTTTACTTTTAAAGCGTTTTTTAATGTGAAAAAAACGATCTTTACACTCTAACTGGAGCAATTTTTGAGATATCGGACTTAAATTTGGTACGAAGTTGCGCAATTATCCAAAGAGAAACCCGATTGAATTTGGGCGAAATCCATCAAGCCATTCATATTTTATGGCGTTTTGAAATTTTTCCAAAAATCAATGTAACTGCTCTAGCTTCCATAATTTTTGAGATATCTGGCTGGAATTTAGTACGAAGTTGCACTACCATCGAAAGAGGTTTCGTATTGAATTTGGACAAAATCCAACAAGACGTTCAGATTGTAAGGCGTTTTGAAATTTTTCCAAAATTCAATGTAAGTGCTTTAGCTTCCATAATTTTCTAGATATCCGGCTGAAATTTAGTACGAAGTTGCACTATCATCCAAAGGGATTTCCTATTGAATTTGGATAAAATCTAACAAGGAGTTCAGATTTTATGCGAATTATAATTTTTCAAATTTCACATGAATTGTCTTTTTACACATTTGCCAAAGCTTCCTCTATGAGGAAGCCAAAATTGATCGACACAAGGTTCTACTTTACATCTCAATAATTTAAAAACGGTACAAAACTATGAGGAAGCAATGTGCAAGGTTCTACTTTGCACCCTTTTTAAATTTACGAACGTGACGTTTATGGAGTAAATATATTTATGAATTTGTTTTTTTTTTTTTTTTTTTTTTTCATCACGCATGCGCGTGTCGAATCGCCCGGATGTTGAACAAATGCCGAGAGAGTATGAAAAACGATTTCGACAGTTTCACAACGGGTTGAACAATGACGAAACTTCGCAATAATTATCTCAATAAAGTTTAATCGTTGAAATGATTTTTTTTTTTCAATTCAGTAAATTTTTTTTTTCACTACATTTTTTATTATTCAAATTACGAAAAATAATTAAATGGCTGTTTCTGTTCACGAGAAGATCCATTGTTCATTGAGTAAAAGAAAAAAAATATATATATATGTATATATATATGCATATATACATAGCATGCCATTGGGCATGGAATTTAGGAAGAGACTACTGTAATTGTTATTGAATGAGCTCGCTGAAAATGAAGAAACACCGGGAATGAAGAAATATCCGGATGCTTGAAAAGACAGTATTATAGTTGTACGAAAGTGTTTTCACGTGATGAGGGGGAGAGGCGCAAAAGAAGCTCGAGAAATTCACACGAGAGCGTGGGCTCGGTCGAGGGCAATGAATGAAAAGGAAGGTTTTGCCTACACGAGTGCAAGCTACAATGAGACGATTTATTCCAGAGTGTTGCATAACGAGCTTGAGGATCGATGTGTATATACACGTGTATATACATATATACGGGCGTTTCGTGACATTTCAATGGAGATTCGACGTCTCTCATCTGCTCCATAATTCTTTTTTTTTCTTTTTTTCCACTTTCCCAGATTCGCAGATCAAAGCGAGTGTTACCCAATTTTGTTTCTTAGAATTGTTTCGACACCTTGACTTTTAGATCGAATTGTTTATTCCATGGTTGAACAATTTTTTTAAGAAATTATGCATGGCAATTTCAAGGATAGATATTATCGTTTTAATTGATGTTAGGAGAAAGATTTCAAAATGAACAAAAAAAAATGTATTGAATTTAATGGAATTTTTCACATCGTCACCAAAATTGTTGCGATTTCTTTTTGAAAATTGTTTTTTTAATTTTTTTTGAGTCTTCATGGAATGCGCCATATATGATGAACACATGTGTATATAATAGATGATACATAGACGTGCATATGAGATCCATGATGCGCGGGAGTTGGTTGATGGTGCCATTATAAATAGGGTCCCACATGGTATACGAGTGAGCGACGTGAACACACACGGGGTTACCGGTTACTTTCTCCGGCTACAGGATCAGAAGCCAGCCGGCCATGTGTATAAGTGTGCCAGTGGCTCTCGACGCGACCTGGAATTCGGCGCGAGTCGAATCCCGCGGGCTCCAAGCGCGCGCTTGCGCGCGCGCTTCCATCGTCCGTGTGTTTTCACTTTTCTTCGAAGATTCGAGACGATCTCATGCGACGCGCGAGCCAGTGCATGCTCTTTTCGATCAAGGATAACCACCGCGGCTCTCGGGCGGCAGTCAGTCAGCCACTCGAAGCTCCGACGTCCGAGAAACAAAAAAAATCACGGTACAGGACTCACGAAGGTGGAGTCTAAGATGCGTTGTGACTTTCGCGCGGTTATCGAACGAACAATCGGATATCACAAGAAGACAACGGACTCCGAAACACCGCCAGCAGCCTTCCGTGCACCTAGTGGACAAACTGTAAAATCACATAATCGTGTTGGACCGGGGGGCCCCCCGCACAATCTCCCCCGGACACCAATCCAATGGACAATGTTGTGGGGTCCGCGATGAAACATAAACTCCGACGGGAAAAACGTGTGTTCGAGCCCGGGGCAGCAGCAGCTGACCCGACGGATTCGCCGGTATCTGTGAAATGTTTAGCCGGGGGCTCGTGCCGAAAGTCCGGTGGAAAGTATGCTGGGCCCCCGCGATGCTGGGCCAAGCTCCGATCGACAATGATGGACATTGGAACCCCCGTGACTCGAGTAACACGCCATCTTGGTTCGATTACTCTACTTTCGAACCTACGGCGCGTGTTTATTTTGCACAAATAGATTTTTTTCGTTCCAGGATATTACGCGGACGACCGCTCTTGTGCCAATGACTGTACGGTGTTGTTAGGGAGGCTATATGCTCTGGAACACGGAATAGGAAACATTAATTCAATCCAATTCATTTTCCTCTCTATAACTTTATGCACATATATTCATAATGCACGTGTCTCTGCATCGATATTCCTCGAGATAAAGTTCACGGACGAAAGCAGCATTGCAGCTATGCAATCGCGGCCATATATCGGAAAATAACACGTGGGATCGCTCGAGGCGCGTATCCTAGAATCGCTAACACTCGTGAGACACTCAGATTCCGTCTCCAACCACCAGAAGAAACGCATTTCCCAATCTTGTCCCAGTTATTGACCGCCCGAGATCGACGATCCATCGACCAATAAAGAATAAACAATTTTTCCAAAATCAATCGACATCAAAATTCAGCTCACTTTCAATCTTCATCATTTTCCACAAAATTTTCCACAAAAATATAACAAAATTTCACAAAATCCACTTCGGATGGACAAAAACGAAGTATCGAGTGTCGAACACGCGAATTAATTTTCACATTGACACTCGACGTGCAAAATGCCCATCTGAAAGGTTTCAAACTGGTTCTGGACCATCGAGAATCGTCACGTGTAAACGTCAGATGAAGAAGATTCCCCTCGTTCGTGTTTTGGAATTTTTCACGAGAAATTCTCGTCATAATCGTGGGGTTGCCATTGCTCGTCATTTCTCAAAGCAAAATGCACGTGCAAAACTTTTTTTTTCTTTCTTTTTTTTTTTCAACGACGTTTGCTCGTAGTTGCGATCGTGGTCGTCGTCATTCTACGAGTTTTTTTATCATCGACCTTCCCTCTCACGGCATCCGAGATCCCCGGCAGGACGATTTAGCCTGAACAGTTTAAATGTTACCGCGTTTCATTTAATTCCCTTCTAAAGTGCATGAGAATCTTTCGCTGCTGTCGACCGTCGCACACACACACACACACACACACACACACACACACACACACACACGAGGATGCCCATTGTACGACATAATTTCGTTCGAGATGTCTGAGCAGCCATTTTCAACGTTCCAGTTCCATCGGGGAAAATTATTATCGAGACTTTTCAGCACAGTTCGAGTGAACTGACATGAGAGAAAGTGCTCCACAGTAACCGGACTCAGTTGAAGTGGTAATAGTCAATTCGAGATGTTCCCAGTTTCATCCACTTCTCGTTCCACCTGTGACAGTTTCCTCCTGTGGCTGTTTTATCCTCTGGCAGTTTCCTTCTATGGCAGTTTTCCCATGAGGCAGTTTTTTTTTCCCGTGGAAATTTTTTCCGGTAGAAGTTTCATCTTTCGGCAGTTTAATCCTTCGGTAGTTCCATCCTTTGGTAGTTTAATCCTTTAGCAGTTCCATCCTTTGACACTTTCATCCTTTGGCAGTTTCATAATTTAACAGTTTCATCATTTAACAGTTTCATCCTTCAGCAGTTTCATCATAGAGCAGTTCCATCTTTTGGCAGTTTTCTTCCTCGGTTCATACCGTGATAACGAAAAAGTTATTTTTCATCTGAACCGAGAAAAACTGCCACAGGAGGAAACTGCCATGGAGACAACTGCCACACGAAAAAAAAAACTGCATGTATGGAAACTGAGTCCGAAGGAAGCTGGGACCATGCCGTAAATTCACTCACGCAAGACCATCACAAATACCTGGCCACACGCCTTTCCCCTCTGAAAAATGTCGGCTCAACCACAACACACAATGCAACGAGTATTAAATCCCCCCCCCCCTCCTCCTCCTCTTTCCTCTCGTGGAACAGGTAGTAAGGTTTCAACAAGGTAACGACCTCAACTTACCTGTTCTCAAATTTCATAACTCACTAAGTCGTATACCGTGCTAACAGTCGCATTCCGAAATATGAAATAATGCATTATAAAGGTTAAAAAAAAAAATAAGCCTCAGGCTGGACAACGTAGTGGCTCATGGATTTCGTAAAAGAACGATTGAGCAATGACAAGGTGGATAAAAAATGTGGAGAGACATGTTGACGCCTGCCAGGATTTGATCACGCATGTAACATTTTCTGAAAGCCATTTTTCGTATTTCTTCATATTACTTTTTTATTTGTGTGTGTGTGTGTTGAACAGCAGAGACGTGAGTTTCGCTGGTTAAATCTGGGATCGGTTATCGGAGACGAGAGTCTTGACCCCGCTGGTCGTTGGGTATACGTGTATCGGAGTGTCTTTTAACTCCGCGTAACACTTTCTCCGCGAGTCTGCGCGAGGAACGCTGTCGAGCTCTTCGAGACCGTCCAGACGATGGTCACCTTTCTGTCAGAGACTCTGCGATGAATTTTTCGTATAGATTTTTATCGATGATACGATATTTTTTTATTGGGAATTAATTTTTTTCTATTTTCCGAGATTTTCTTTTGAATCTTCATCGACGACAAAAAATTAAATTCATTTTTTTGGGCTTCACAATTTTTAGATGGAATTACTTTAATTGTGATACCGAGATTGTTCATAATTGTTTCGATAATTCGCACGATTGAAAATTGATTCAGCATTTTCAAATGTCAATCTAATTTAGACTGAAATTTCTTTTTTGTTGATTAAAAAAAATATAAAAATGGTAAATAATTAATTTTGCGATATATAAAATTCTAGAAAAAAAATGATATTATAGATTAGTTACGACTTGAATTACAGATCCAGAAGTCACGAGAATCGAATTACTCGAGTTACAGAATTTCACGAGAACCAATGAATCATTGAGCGAATAAATAATCGTTGGTGAACCGTGAGATCTCCATCGCCTATCACTTTCCGTTCTCCCTTGGCGAGACAGGCGTATATATATATATACGTGAACGTAGATCTCTATTCGCGAAGTTGCACACGCAGGAGATTCTGTTCGATGGGGAAGTCGTGGAATATAATCTTGATTCTAACATTTTCAACTCGAGACTGGAGTGTAATTGCCAACGTGTAGTCTGGTGATCGAAGTCGGTTCGGTCGTTCGACGAGTCTGTGTTAGATTCGAAGCAACGGGACGGAAAATCTTGTTCTACATGGCGATGCAACTTTTTTATTTTTTGACACCAAACATTTCTTTCTTTTTTTTTTTGTTTTTTTCTTCTCTCATTCATTACGTCTGTTCTGCTTCGTGAGGCTGTCGTTAAGATTTGTCGAAATGGCTTTCGAATTATCTCAGGATTGAATTTTGGTTCCAATAATTAGTTAATTTAATAATAATGATAATCATTATCATTATTATTATACGTAAAAAATATTATTGTTTAAATATAATAGTGAATGACAATTTATTAGACATTATTAATCTGTGAAAATATTTATCGTCGATAGACTAGAATAATAATATTTATAATAATCAATATAAAATTAATAATATTCAGTGGATATTAGTATTATTATTATTATTATTGTTAGGCTAGTCGATCGTTCATGAACATTCTCATCCATGAATAATCTCAAATAAATCGTACATTGCTGTAATAAAAAAAAAAAAAAATAATAATTCCGACGTATTTAATTATTATCCTAATTTCTTTTAATTATAAAAAAAAAGATTCGAGACGACATTTTTGTTCTGGCCGAAGCAAAACATTCGAAAAATTATATATTTTAGCCACCAAAATGTTCCAAAAAAAAAAGGAAAAAAGAAAAAAACAAAAAAAAGGAAGTCAGAGAAAAATGCCGATTATCCCGATACGGACGAATGCAGTTGGCAATTGCGAGAAAATTCTTCGAATGAAATGCGTTCGTGCGACCTCAATTCCAACCGGTAAACAATCTTCCTGGCACGAGCCCGATTTATATATCGACATCTCGACTCGTAGTCTCTCGTCGTTCCAGATACCGTTTACCATGTACATAGATACCCAGACGGATGAGGATTTGTTCGAAATTCCGGAATCTCACCTCAAAAGCTTGAATCACCGGTCGAAACGGAAGTCCGAGCAAAGTTCTTACGACTCGAGCGATAAACTTTCGAGACTGGATGAAAAAAAAAAAAAAAAGTTTTTTTTTATGGCGCAACGAGGTTTTCTAGGTGAACCTCCAACCATGGGTTCTTATGCACGATCTCTTGCAACTTTTTTGTATCAGTCGTTGACCTGTGGTACAAATTTTATATTTCACAATCCATAAAACTTGGTTGCATTATTTTTATTTCTATTCTTTCGTTCTTTAAAAATTTAAATAAATGAATTGCAGATTTGTAAAATGTCTGGCGAGGAATACACATTGTCAATTATTTTTGTTTTGTTTGTTTTGCCTTTTGAGAAAATTACTTCTGAAATAAAATTTTATTTTTTCAATATTATAAAAAAATAAAAAAATTTTCATCGAATAATTTGAATGATTGAAATTATAATTGAACCGTTTTGCTTTCCAAAAAAAACAACAAAATTTTGCTGAATGACAAAATACGAATTCGAATAAACAAATGAAATATGATAATTTAAATCGTCGAAAAAAATTCGATCGAGCGGTCAACGACCGGGACAAAAGCCCAAAAAAATCAATAACTTCGACGTCCATCGAATTGTAAAGTGTAAACGTGACTTGCAACGTGAATCTCGCAACAGTCGTCCCATTGTATCGAAGTTGCGTAATCGATAGAGCCGGTGAGTCGATTATCGACAGGTGCAATGAGCTTTTGTTCGATCTAGTCTCCTCTATGTCCCATAAAAAAAAATTATTCGATTACGTCGAATCGCATATGAATATCGAGTGACAGTAAATCGTTGTAGCAGTGAGTTCGTATGAGCAAATTCGTACTCGACGAGAACTCATTTTACGGTCGGCGAGGTAACAGTGCCTCGTCTCGGCACACACGCGAAGATCCTCGCAATTCGAGAAAACCCAACGATCGACATTAATCCAACCGAATCAAATTACACTCCCCTCTCCACTCCTCATTCGGTCGATAATTTTTGCAATTTATATTTCGACGCACCGACATTTCGACCTGGAAAATATTCGATCGAATGCCAACCGTTATCCGTCGTGATATATATATATATATATATATATATTTGAACTTAAGCATTACGCGCTTACGTCAAACCATATTTTTCAACGTTTGATATCACGGTCGGCCACTAATAATAATAATAACAAGTAATAATGATGATAATAATAATAATACACAAACACGACACGAATACGAAGCAATCAGACCGTGAAAATGTGTCCTCTCGATTTTACGATAATCCCATGCCGACCAACTCTCACGTTGGAAAATTATCACGAAACAACGTAATTTACATTCCGAAAGTTCGTTCAATGTTAAACCAGCTTGATAATTCGCAATGAAAAAGAAAAAAAGAGAAAAGAAAATTTATCGTGATTATAAAAATTTATCAAATTCATAATTATAAAAAAATCATCAAATCCATAACCATATTAAATTCATTATATTCATAATTATTCTGAATTCATAAATTCGTTAATTTTTTCATTAATTATTTTCAAATTCAATTTCACGATGCATTCGAATTTCTTTTTATCACTTTTATTTTCTTATTATTTTTTTTTATCTATCATTCATTCAAATGTTTAATCGTCTAAAAAAATGTTCATCATCATTTCCGTAATAAGAACAAATGATAAAATACGAGCTGACGTCAGCTTTCGAAACGATTGGCGAATGTTTCTTATTGTTTTATTATTTTTTTATTTGTTCCTTTCTCTCTCTCTCTCTCTCTCTCTCTCCCGTTGTTTTATTATCCAAGGAATGTTGCTCGTGCTTGGAGCCCAAGTATGTGAGAAAGGGTGGGGGAGGGGCTTATAGCCATAGATCGCGAGTTGTGCAGTATCTCAGGATCACGTGAAGAGTATGGACGATGGTTTTCTTCTTTATGGGACTCTCGGGGTACGTATGAAAAGAAAAAAAAACAAAACAAAAAATAATGTCGGAGCAACAGCCTAAGCACCGGCAACACCGGCCAGATACTCCGAATACCGTTTAAATCGAAGTGACATACGTTGAGCGAGGTGCTCGGGTACTCGGCGCAGCCTCCGCGGTCTCGATCGTAAAATCCGCGAGGCGCACGCGCGCCCCACCACCGCGCAAGCGCGAGTCTCGTTGCGCAGTAGCACTTTGCTACCGGACAGCGCTCGTGACGGGTCGTAATCCGGGATGGGGCGCATGGGCTTCGCTTCCTGGCCATTACAAGACCCGCGTGGATTCCACGATCTAAACAGGACACTTATGAACGCCAAATGCTTTTCCGTAATGTCCCAAGGCTTCCCGCAGGACTCCATGACGTCTTATTGTCTTTTCTTCACACCAAAAATTATCGCGATGCGCCAAGTGCTTCCTATTTTTATGGTAGAAAGAAAAAAACCAACTGGAAGAATCAGAAGACTCGATGAAAAATATTTCTCGATCATTCAAAGTCTTCGGTAGAACGGAATAAATCGTTTGAAATATTTCTTTCAACTTATTGAAGACATTGAGATAATGAAAAAAGCTCGTTGGGTCATCCAAAAAAAAAACGAAGAGTAAAAATTGTAAATCATTAGATAGGAAAATGTCTTTCGACGATCGATTTCATTTTTCCCAGAAGATTCCTAGCTCGTAAGATGCTGAATTTGTAAGATGCGATAAACACATAGATGAGGAAACAAAACGCATTATCGAAAGTTGCAAAACCGAGAATTACAAAAATAAATTTGCAACATCATCAGCGTTTCATCGCGATGTGCATTCTTCTGCAAGTCGCAAGTCACAAGACTTAAGGCTACGAAGAGTCGGTTGGACTCTCTCGTTAAAAGATCGTTGGTTAGTTCTCGGTGGTCATCATTCCGTTCATGTCCCTTCCAACCGCTCCCAATCCCCCGTAGACGTTAATCTCTCTCTCTCTCTCTCTCTCTGTGTCCGTGTGTTGCTAGTTGGCTAACGTTTTGTACAGCCCACAGTATCCAATGGCTCATCAAATGGCTCGCACGTGAAACCGTGGAAAAAGTTTCTTCAACGAAGCTTCTGTGTGTTTTCACGCTCTTGGTGAACACACCGTGACCCACACGTGACACAAACACACACACACACACACACATGGGAATGGTCGTCCGATGCCATATTCGTTGAGAAGACGCGAGGAAGGCTTATAACCGCGAGCCATTTTCTGTGCCACAAATCCCAGTACGATCGGACACGCCGACTGCCAGTAGCGTAGAAAAACCTGTTGCAACCTACTCTATTCCTCGGGTTAGTCTGTCTCTCTCTTTCTCTTGCATGGACGCCTGGTTGGTCGTTGTATCACCCAACGACAACTTTTCTCAGCCCAGCCAGCATCCTCACATCAGAGTGACATCTTTCATACATCAGCTACATTCAGATCTACTGACATATTTTTCACAAATCTAATCATTAAACACAGTTCCTCTCATTCCATTAATTTTCATTTCATTTGTCTTGCCAGCATTGAGTTTTCTAATTGTCAATAGGAATTTGCAGATAAAAATAGATTTTATGTAAAAGATTGTTTGAATTTTCCATCGTGTAAATGTTGCGAATGTCAGACTCAACTGTGTCACACGTGAAAGCTGACCCCAAACACTCGACTCCCGTAGCTAATACCGTGAACTTTAAGATACGGCACGCACGTAGTTTTCCACTTGAACGATGCTCGTGTCTATTAATATACAAATATTCATTCTCGTCGAACATAATATTCATGTTACAAAACGTAAGAAAG
Organism: Diplazon laetatorius; assembly: GCA_963662125.1. NCBI lineage: Eukaryota > Metazoa > Arthropoda > Insecta > Hymenoptera > Ichneumonidae > Diplazon > Diplazon laetatorius. The sequence continues at coordinate 6,539,760 of OY759160.1, read as the reverse complement.
TTCCGAACTAACACGCTTACGAGGTATATTTATATGTGTGCATACATCGTGTCCGAAGTCTGAAAGAGAGTCGTCGTTTTCGTTTGAGGAGACGTCGTCGGGACTTCACGAGGGCACGTTCTTCTCTCATTCCTTATGGCTCTGTTCTCGGGTCTGAACTGCTGCTGGACCAAGCGCACTATCAAGGCCGCCGAGAGAAGGATTCTTTTATTTTGTTGGGGGATTTGATGAGCAACGTGCCAGACATTCCACGAGCTGGAATAGCCATGTAACTATATGCTCCCGGGGGCTATCGTATGCCCGAACGACCCAGCTACAACGTTGGGTTGGTATATCCCCCCTCACTCGGCGTAGCAATACGAAGCCAACGAAGGTACGAAAGAGCCCGGTTGAGATTGTACGTACGTATCTGCGTGTTCCACACATTCACACCCGATGTCCCTACGGAATGAAACGCCAGACCGTGAAACGATCTTGCCGCACGCAGCCAAAGCCGACAGCATCGTCTCCCCAGGTGTGCTCCGACTCCGGCCTCGTCTCTCCTACGAAACGGGATTCGGGGGAGAAAGAAAACGATGGAGGACGAAAGAGAGAATGGAGAAATGGGAAAAGGGCACGTTCGGGTTTGTCTCGCGACTTTGTAAGCCTCGAGTTTCCATGGTTTGTTGGATTTACATGATTTTACGGAGTTGACCGGGGTCAAACGGGATGCTTAGAGAGATGAAATTAGGGGGGCAAATGTTGATAAGAAAGTTACGCAAAAAGCGACATGGAACCGGATACATCTCGGCCAGAGATACCGGCAAATGCAGTGATAAACTTCATAACGACTTTGTAGACTGGAATATGAGTACTTGAATTTTTAGCGCCTAAACTTGAGTATCAGCTGGATGTACGAGGCGCCGGAGGTGCCAATGCCTTCGAATGATCATTAGAACGATAGATTAAACATATAAATCGCGTTATAACCGAACTAAAATGCCGAAATTCCGGTTTACGAAGATTTCTCCAACTTCTTAGGGCATCCCGTTTCGCCCCGGTCACCTTTGCAAACCACTTCGGCCGACCGTACGGACTCGCGGTGTCCACGTATACCAGAATGAACGATTATGGGCCCGCGTGGTGGTGTTGGGTGGTTAGAGATGCATTGGTGTGGACGAGGTCGCGGGGCCCAAGGACGCCGCTCGGCCAAACCCCCTTCCCCATAGCTCACCGGTTAAGAGCGGCGGGGACCCTGTTCCTCGCCAGTTCTCGGGGGCTTGAAACAATACGGCACGCATCACAACAACATAGTTATACCTCACACTTGGCTATTATACGACTATACATACACGTACAACAATCCTGCCAGTACACAACGCCCTCCCTCTCCTCCCTACGACTGCCCTATGTACTTCCAAAGTCTCTAAAACGGTCCTCCTATTATTTTCCACTACATTCATTCGTTCCACAACTTGTGGACTATTAATTCTTCCTCATACCAACTTTTTTCCGAATAATGTTATCACCAAAAAGAGCCCAACACTCGCTCAAAAATTCCACAATTTTCATATCTTTGAAATTCTCACGGCATTTGAAAAATACAGGTTTCGCAAAGACATGAAGAAGGTGAATTCGTTCAACAAACACGTTGAGATATTTTTTCATTCGCTTGGATAAGATAAATTTAAGTTTGCAAAACATACCGAGAAATGAATAATGGATCAAACGAACAAATGGGATAAGTGGGAGAATTAATGGAAAGGTTGGGAGACTCTTATCAGTTGTCCCGGGAGAGTCCAGTGGCCTCTGGAACGGGCTGCAAGCGTATGATATAACTGCTTCGTACGTATACGGTCGAAACTCGCATACCAAGCCACTTTTATATATTCGTCGTATGGTTATACGCGACTCTGGCTAAAGGGGCGAGGGCGGGGGGGGGCGCATGTGTGGTGGTGAGTCGTGTGTGAATGTGGGAGAGAGAGAGAGGCCGTTGTGGTGGACGTACGTTGGAACGTGGAACTAGTCGACTGGGAGGACGAGAACGTCCTTGAACGACGGGGCCTGTGCCAACGGGGCCTGAGTCCCCGGGTCCAGCACGGTCGACCACGAACGCAGTCGTCCCATCTGTGTGTGTGTGTGTGTGTGTGTGTTTGTGTATTCACCTTTATATTCGTATGGAACACGTACAGAGAGACCGTGAGGTTGTCAGATTAGCCAAGGATATTGATATATATATGTCTATTTATTAATTCTATTTATGGGTTCGGTATGCTACGAAGGAATTTGTCTCTGTCTGACCGTTCACTTGGTGCGATCACTTAACGCTCGTTAAGAGCCTCCGATCGATCTGTTATGATCGTTTAAACATTTTTTGTTAGTGATCACCAAGGTCATCGGTGATTGCCAGGGACACTGACCATCGTGTTTTTTTTCTTATTGTTCTTATTTTTTTCAAGGCCCTGATTTTTTCACGCAATATTTTTTTTATTGGCTATAGTGAGATGTATAATGATGAATTTACATATTTCAAGACAGATCGAAACATTGTTTCAGATGCTGTGATTGATCCTGAGGCACGAAAAGCCTTGCTGCGAGTGACCAATTGATTCTTTTGACTTGGAAAAATTCTCATGTATTCTTTGATACTCCCTTCAAGAAATGCCGTGGGTTATTTTGTTTCAATTTAATATTTAATTTGAAGAAAAAAAAATATAAAAGTTGAAAACAAACGCAAAATTGAATATTTTTGGATTTAAAAAATCGAAACTTCTTCGTTCTTCATTATTTCAATCTGAAAATTGAACCATATGCTCTCTAGATACTCTACTTTAAGAAAAAAAATAGCCCGACAGTAGCTGTCGGAAAAAAAGTTATTTTCTACCGATGAATAAAGTACAATTGTCTCGAATCAGGGTCTTGAATTTCGCTTGGGGGCCTTTTGACCCCAAGTGTGACAGCCAGAGATTAATTCAAACCTCGGTCCATTGGATCTTTTCCAGCCACTCATCGTACCCCAAAAACTTTGCAGAAAATTCTAAAATATTTCCTAATCATTCCACTTCACAAAAAAACATTATTTTCTATTAAAAAACTTTTTTTTACGTTATAAAAAAAATTAAAAATGGTTGTAAAGAGTAGTTAGATTGTCGTGTAGTAAAAATTGGGAAGTACACGAATGACCCGACGATCCTGGGTTAATTTGTCGTCGAAACGACATGCGAGATTGGAAATAATTAATGGGGCAAAGCAAATAACGTATCGGAGTTGCGGTGGACGTATCAATTCGGTGCAAAGACCTGGAGTACCCTCCGGGGATTTAAACTCTGGTAGAGTTCCCGGCAGTTCTTAGACTAGGAGAAGAGAGGTGGGGGGAAAGTTCTTGAGGCAATGCCGCGAGCGAACGGTCGCCAGCGCGGAATACCACGATCGACGGCCACCGGAGGCTCCGAGCTGCATCCTAGCCGCGATCATCTCGATCGTGGACCCGTAGGTGATGCTGCACATGCGCCCCACACTGCGAGGATGCATCCAACTACACACACACACAAGGAACGGTTCGCGGAGATGCCTCCAGGCCCGGAAAGATCGCATCTTCCCCCGCGGTTTGCACGCTCGTCGATGGTTTTCATCGATTCGATTATATTCCCTCAGCCCTTGGAGCTCGTACCAACTTGTGTTCGCGTCCTCGCCACCTTTCTTCCTCGTTCAACACACGGACATCCTTCTCGGGCTCGAAAAATCGTATTTTGTGCATCGCGGACGCAAAGAAGAGGATTTTCGGACGTCGAAGAGGACGAAAAAGTCGATTTATCTACGTCAATGATGGAAATGATACTTTTGGTTCAACCTGCTTTGAAAAACGCTCATTTCATGGGTGTGAAAAATCTGAGATGAAATGCGAAATGAAAAGCAAAAAAAGCAACCGTAATTGTTACACGTACAACAACGTTGATATCATATATATAATATATAAGTATGTATGATGTATAAGATACTGGTGGAATCATAGCTCGACCAGTCATTCTCCGATCGTTCTCCCGCAATGACCGGAAGTCTAATGGGATCTCTCTCACTCTCTCTCTCTCGTTTCTCCCTCGCCGCTTGTTTCCTCGACGCCCGGGATCGTAACCGGCCATCGAGAGCGAGAGCGTTCTTCTCATCGCGGATATAATAATTACATCGAAATCCATCTCTCGGTGGTCGCACAACCATTTTATCCCCGACCGCGAATCGATTAAACGTGCACACGTTTATACATATATGCGTAAACTTGTATGGGAAAACACGCCTCAATTCGAAAGGATCAGAACTCTCCACTCTTCGGATATTATCGTCGTTAATATATATTTTTTTCATAATCGAAACATTTATTAAAAATATTAATATTTAAAATAATATTCATAAAAAAAAAAATATCATTATTAAACCGTTTGGATGAAATATTAATATTGAGAAAAAATACTTTATCCTCTAAATAATAATATTTCACTTTTTGTATTTCAATTCATCAAAACCATTTTTTTTGTTTGCCAATTGATTTTTTTTTTCTCGTATACTCTCTCGTGAGTTCGATGATTCGTGCAATTCATCGTGAGACTGTTGATGAGTCGTGTTGAATGTGTGTTTGTGTGTGTTTGTGTGTGTGTGTGAGACCGGAACTTCAATCGCCGGATCGGCGAAGCGTGATGGCCGAGCCGAAAGCTTGGCAAGCAAGTTCAAATAGGGCGCACCGAGTACCGATGCGCATGCGCACGATCGAGGAACACGTGAAATAATAATGAATGAGACTGACGGGAAAAAGGTAGGGGGGGGGAGGGGGAGGGGTTGGACTACCTTCAATGGTGAGCCATGTATATAAGTATACTACCTATATATATGTATTATACTCGTGAAATTTTCGTCTCGTACTATATATAGTACTATTACGCCCACAATCTTACTCCCACGGTTTGCATATTATTGTCGTTCTTCATTCATTCATCGGACAACTTCACCTCCGGCTCTTTCACATCCGACTTATTTATATTTCTTTACACACACATATATATATATATACAGCTGTCACGCTTCTACTGGCTCCTGTCCCTGCCCCCATTGGTCATTGCCAGTTGTCATGAAAATACGCAAAATTATTTCGATCGATCCAATCGAAATTTCGATTACTTTGTTATCGCATTAAAAAAATTATTCCATTTTTGTCCTTTGATTTAAAAAAAAAAATGAATTCGAGTTTTAAGGATTTAATTGTGAAGAATTGATTTCTCTTTTTTTTTTTTGCTTCGGATTGGAATGTGAAAAAAAAATTAGAAAATTACGATAAACGTATGCAGTGTCCGATGTGTGTCGTACCGGTAACTCAAGTCGTTGGGGGGGGGGGGGATACAAGCTTATTCAGGTCGCACGCGAGATCACGAAAGTTTTGCACGTTGTTCTTGTACTCGTTGCGTACGTCGGGGCGATAGTGTTTGCAGCTTCGAGGCCTGCGATTTCTAAACCCACCCGGCGATTTCTGCATCACGGATTGGTCGAATGATAATCTCGATAAATAATTTCGCAGCACTGAAAATATATTAAATGATTCAATAAAAATTCTGACAATGATTGAAACCAATTTTTAAAAAAAAGTTTTTTATAAAGTTTCAGATTTTTTGATTCATTATTTTGGCAGCTTATAACATGGCTGCTCCATCTCATTTCCGTAAATTGCAAACTGTTTTCAAGGCCGATGACAACGTCGACGCGAGAACGCTCGTGGAATAGTCATTTTTTTTTTTCGAAAAAAATCATGAATTTTAAACTACAAGGAAAATTCATGACGCGAGGTTACCACGCCTGGGTTTTTGTCTGTTCGAGATCAATATTCTTCGGAGCTGCGAACAATCATTCGCAACGTTCTTCGTGGCTCGGTCTTGGCACGTGCGGAGTGTCAATGAACGATGGCCGTCAACGAAATTCATAGATACACGTACGTCGAGAAACACTACCGGTACCATTTATGGCAATCGTCGTGCTAAACTCCTTGACAACAATAATAATAATAATTAATAAGTCTAAGAAAATTATAATAATATTCATAATGATAATATTAATGATAATAATAAGGACAACAAATTTATCAAAGCGTATATCTCATGTCCCCAAAAACCACTTTATTCTTATCTATCTCCCTGTGAACAAAACAGAACCTGCGATGACAATCTCAGTTATCTAATATTCCATTTAATTAAAAAAAATATCGCAACCCATAATAAAAAATTTTTTTAAATTGAAACTTGCAATTTGCTTTCTCTGAATCGTAGTTAGTGAACGAAAAATTCTCTATGAGAAAGCATTGTTTTTTTTTTTTTTTCAACAATCTTTGGTTTCCTCGGCTTGTTTTTTTTTTTTTTTTTTTTTTTCAATTTTTAAAAATAAATTTTGGTTTCTTCGGAAGAATTGATTTTTATGGGTAAAGTAGATTAAGATGGTTTGTTTGTTTTTTTTTGTCTAGCGGAAATTAAGTGTCGGTCGAATTTTTCTCGTCCACGATCGATCATCGTACTGTTTGAAATATCGCGAAAAGTGCATCGTCAATGTGACACTTTTTCGCACTTGCGAACGAACGCGAGAGTCTGCTGTCTGTTTTTTTTTTTTTTTTTCAAATTATTATTTTTTTTTACGCAGCTTCGATCGCGTAACATTGCCGACTGAACGATTATAATAATCTTTGGCTATGGCAAAACATATTATTGCGAGAAACGAATTATTGCCGAGTCATTCGGCTGACTCGAACGTCTGGTGCATATGTGTTTTTAATAGCTTTTAATATCACTTTGGTCGAAACTTTCACTGGAAAGGCTTTGGCTCGAATCATTCGTTTTATTATAATAGAAATTAATAGCCGATCCAATGGCTTATACAATCATTTGAAACTTATTTGTTTATTTAATCACTCATTTAGTTGTCAACTTATTTATTCATTTATTCATTTATTTATTCACGCAATTAGTCAAATAGTTTTTGATAAAGTATTCAATTGTGAATATTTTATTACAAAATATTGTTTTCAATTGTTTTTTTTTGTTCGAAAAATAGAAAAAATAATAATAATAATAATCGCTAAAATTTAATAAATTTTCTGAATGGAAATTAAAATCTTATTGTTGAAAAATTATAATATTTTATAGATCTATGACGTAATAATTATAAATTTCAGCGATACGAAACTTTGCGGATTTTAATGATGAAACACGAACGAATAATTTTGATATTCCAAGAGAGCGACGTTGTGCGCACCGATCGCGGTGGTCGCGGAGTCTCGCGATGGAATTCTCAAAACGTTTCGATCGAATCGTGCAACGGACGAAACCGGGAAGGATCGGTGAGCAGAAGCGGCACGCGGATCGGAAGACCGGCGCGAGGCAGCGGCTTTCACTCGTGGCCTCTTCGTTATCGAGTCGAATACACCACGTCACGAATACCAAACGTCGCGAGTCGTTTCACGTATTGCCGAATCGTCGAGCAAGAAAATTGTGAAAACGAAAAAAAATAATAATGATAAATAATAAATAATAATTATTATAATAATCATGTGTGCATTAAAAAAAAATGTTTAAAAATGGTTTTCAACAAGAAAATAATAATAATAATAATAATAATAATAATAATAATAATAATAATAATAATAATCCTATCCTGTACATTCAAATTTTGAATTGATTGTTGAACATTTTTTTGTTGAAAAGAAAAAAGTCAAAAATATTTTTTTTCAACAATAAAATGAATAAAAAAATATGTTTTCGCATCGAAAAAATTCTGGAAAAACGAAATAGTCGAATGGCTTCCGGCTGGAAAATTTTTCTAATCGATGCCCAGGCTCCCTCGATTTTTCGAAAAATTAACAAAATTCAAAGTAAAAGAAATTGAAAAATTCTATAAATTTGTATTTCGTGTGTAGAATTCTTTTTTTTTTTGTTATTATTTTTTTGTTGTCGTATCTGGAGAATATAATGGAGACCGAGTGTTCGAGGATCAACAGCAAAAGTTCCGTTCGTTCGGGTGAGATTAGGGACCGCGCTTTTGACCCTCCGGTCCGTCGGACATATCTCAACACGTTGAGCAACTGGATCACCAAATTACAACTCACCGCACGGACCATATACGGTAACCCTTCTATTATACGTCCGGAGATTAACCCCCTCGAAGCGTCGAACAACGAAAATTATCGTCGCTAATTTTCACCCAATTTCCGTCCCCGACTTCCCAACGTGCCATTTTATCATTTCCACGAATGGAAAAAAAAAATAAACATTAAATAAAAAAAATGGCCAACTTCCTCGTTTCAAATTATTTTTTCGTCCTCCATTTCGACTTTGAATTTTATTTTTCAAAAAAGTAAATGATAAACAACAATAAAAGTGATAAACTTTCTTGTTTATTTTTTTTTTATTCGATCCTATATCGCTTCGAATCGAACAATCAAAAAGGTAAATAAAAAATCGACGAAGCGAAAAACACGAGAAAATAAATAAAAAAAAAACATACCAACTTCCTTGTTCCATATTTTTTTCACCCCTTTCGCTTCGAATGAGAATTGAAAGAAAAAACTTTGAAAAAAGGGAAAAAACAAAATTAACGGAGCATCGAGATGACTTAACCCGTTTAGTCACAGCATCCCCCCCTCCCGCCCACCTTCATTTTACGAAACTCGTATTTGACCAGCACCGGTAGATTTTTTTTTTTCGCTTTTCTTTGATCTTCTTATGTTTTTTATTATTTTTACTTCTTCTCAAGTTACTCAAAGTGACTGGCAAGATTTTTTTTTCTTTGATACACAACAAATATATATATATATTTTTCCTTCTTTTACGGTCCACGACGTGATATTTTCCGAATCGTACTACTCTTCAGACCGCACTAGATGACTTTTTTACCGAACTGGTTTTTTTTTTTTTTTTTTTTTTTTTTTTTTTTTTTTTTTTTTTTTCGTGAGTCTCGAGCGTCAGTCTCGTACGTCTGAACAACGTTATAGGTTTCGACTAGATGATGAGCAAACGTCGAACACGGAAAATCGAGAACAGAGACGAGACTATATATATGTGCTCTGAGGCCAGGCGGTCAAGTACGAACGTCGAAGAGCGAAGAGCGAAGAGCGAAGAGCGCTATGCCCAGCTACGCGAGACCGCTGCGCGGTCAAACCTGAATAATCTCAGGAATGTAACGCGCAAGTGCACGCTCCCCATACATGCACGGATTGCAGCGGATTGTATTGCTTCCTCCATGAGGCGTATACAAAAAAAAAATAAAAAAATAAAAAAAAATATGACATTACAGAAACGGACTTGGAACGATTCAACCAAAAAAAAAAAAAATTATTATATCGAATAATTTATTCGAACGCTTGGAAAAGTCACGAATATATGAATCATTTCACAGGACGAGGTATTCAAACGAGTGGGAGGATGCTTTCATCATTGGCATCTTCCATTTTTGGTTGAATCAGTCCCCGCTGAGTCTGAATTTTAATTCGTTCATATGTGACGATGAACACACACACACACACGTGACTTTGGATGAGCAAATAATCGTTCTCAAAATTTATTTCTATCAATGTTTGTTGTATATTTGATTTTTTTTTTTTTTTTTTTTGACAAACGATTGAGATTTGTTTTTATTGGGTTTGTGATGAATATTTAATGGATGTCCATTACGCCCCCGCTCGGTCGAACGTCGAAGCTCGACGAGCGACTCAATTCTCAATGTTCGCGACTCGAACGAACTCTCGACAAGTGGAAAACGAATTTTGTGAGCGTATAGTGTGTCATCGTTATCATTGGTGTTGTGTGTGTGAGAGAGAGAGAGAGAGAGAGAGGAGGAGGGATGAGAAAACAGGCGGCACAGATGCGAATGCATGCAAATAGCGTTAACGCGTTGAAGGATATCTCACGATTGCCAGTCTCGAATGAAAAAAAAAAATCCTTTCTTACGTGTGCTTCGTCGCAATGTGGGAGACTTATGGTCGACGGTCAACGGTGAATCTCGGGGGAAAATTAGTCACGAGAAAAAAATAATATATACACACACGATGATGAGATCATTCGCGAAGGAATGATAAATATCATTAATTTCAAGGATCCCACAATTTTATATATATTTCATATATATATATATATATGGATATATATATATATTTTTGAAAAAAAATTATTTTTCAACTAACCATTTTTTTCTCTCAATAAAATATAATTTTTATCCGAGCCCCCATGAAAACGCGTGATTTCACGCCTGCGAAGCGGGGGCAAAGGAACCTATTTGAGTCCAGTACTTCTCACGCATTAAATGACAGGTTTACAAGGAGGAGAAGGGGGGGGGGGGGTTGGAAAAATATAATTTTATTTACTGCACAACTAAACGTCACATTGCAATCGGACCCAAAAAAGTGAGATGAGAAATAAAAATTAAATAACAATAAAATGAAAATAAAAATATTAATAAAAATAAAAAATAAAACGAACGTTACAAAAAAAAAAAAAAAACTTTATCGACTGCAAAGCCATAAACGTTTTCTTCAACGTTTTCATTGGGCAATTGTTAAAATCCACGAGCGAAATATATATTACAGACGGACATGTATTTCATTTACGTCCGTCAGTTGGCTTCATCTCGAATTTTTTCGGAGTCGCAGAGTTGCCAAAAGTGAGACAGAGACGTAAAGAGGGAGAGAAAAAGAGAGAAAGAGAGAGTCACAACTGCGCACGCGCACCCACGAAACTCTCGTGCTTATCAAAAGTCGAATTTTTTTTACGAGAGGTCGTAAAACCGTCGTTTTGCGTACGACCGTCGGGCGGTTGCGCTCTCTGTGCTCTCTGAAATGAGAGTTGAAATTAAAACGAAAAGAAAAACGACGAACAATAAACGAGGAAGACGAAGAGAACAAGTATATCGTTCGCAATATGCAAAGGTGCTCACGAGCAGAGTGGAGTGCCCCCCCCCCCGGCCCTCCTTTGCCCGTGGCGCGGTCTGACGGGTCTCGCGGAAAACAATTCGATACGATTCACATCGTTAGCCCAGCCGGCGCCGTCGTCTCTCGGTTCCGACTCACGTCGTAGAAAAAAAAAAATAATTGAAAAAAAAAAAAAAAATAAACGACGCTTTTGTTTAATTATGAATTATTATTACAGCATTGAGTTCCCATAGTTTCCCTTTTGTGAGATCATCGGAGTGCGTTTCGCGGTTGCGAGAGTGTGTGTGTGTCTGAGAGAGAGAGAGAGAGAGGGAGAGAGAGAGAGAGAGAGAGAGATGGAGAGAATGTTATAGCTCCTCAATTAAATCAGTATCCTGTTTCAGGAGGCCTAAAGAAGCGTTTTTTTTGGGGGGAGGGATTTTTTTGGAACAGTAAAGAATAAGCAATTCCAGAAAAAAAAATGCAGATAATTTTATTGCATAATTAAAAATTAAAAATAAAATTTTTGACATTCAAAAAAAAAATATTTTTCGTGCCTCCCTAAAGCAGGATCCTTTAATGCAAGCATTAATGCACATCAAGAATAATGCAATTACGCATCCTTCGAACAAAATTTGATACAAAAAAATTATACTCTGTAAAATAAAAAATAAAAAAATAAAAAACTAAAGAATTTCATTGATTGTGAGTTTTGCTTACTCATAGAGAAATCTATGTGACGGTGGTTAATTGTTTCTTTTCATTTTATATTTTTCCTGAGATCTTCGTATCGAAAATGTTTTTTTTTTGTTACGCCATTATTTTTTGTTTTGGGTCGTTTTTCAAACGATTCGAGTTTCTCAGGTTGTCACACGATCTCCCCGAGAGAGGCTTGCTCCTCGAGGTCTGTGTGTGTGTGTGTGTGATAATACGGAAGTGATTCGTTACTAGTCTCGCGCATGCGCGTTGTCGTAGATCGTGAAACGGTAGATATGGAGACCCCGTTGTGTTATAGTGTTATACCGAGACAACTCTTGTGATTATCAGCGAGCAAAGTGAATCGAAGCCGAGTCAAGCCGTCGAGGATCTTGTTGCTCGCCATAAAAAAAAAAATTAGAAAAAGAGAAAGAAAAAAAAAGAGAGTACAGTCCGGTCGTCCATCGGAGTCTGCGGCTTCGGTTCGAGCAATACGAGAAATCTCGGCGCGGTTACGCGCCTTGATTACTCATGCCATCGATTCGTGATCTCGTACCTTTCGCGATATCACTCACGGGACGAATCGTGAACGTAACGCAACCGATAACATTCTCGACGCGTAACCACCAACGTGTATAATAAATTAAAGAAATAGAGATAAAAATAAAATAAATAAAAGAATAAAAATTTCAAAAAAAAAAAAAATCGAAAATAAAAATGATTAAATGAAACAAATAAAATTCACGGGCCCGCCTTATTATTGAGATGAAGAGTTGAAATTTGGAAAACTCGTTCTCTTTAAGAACAACTTAAGATTGTTCAAATTGAAAAAGAAAAAGAATAGAAAAATCGATAAAAATAATAATAAACATTATTGAGGGCACCCTTAGCATTAAGATAAGGGGCTCGAAAAAAAAAAAACATCTTTTGGTAGACAATGAGTGACCCTAAAAATCTAAAGGTACCGAAAGTGAAAAGGGTACCAAGACGATTATAATTATATTAAATTAAATGTTATAATTACATTATTATTATTGATTATTGGATCGATGTGTTCAATCGTTCAATTATTAAATAATTTGCTGCACCCCTTCATTTTTTTTCTTTTCAAATTAACTTTTAATTAAGTTAATTTTATGAAAAATGTATGTCTCGTTGTTTATCATTATTCACACTCGAGCCACTCGCCAATAATCCACAATCCAGAACCAAAATAAAGAATAAATAATAATTGAACATCAACAAAAAGAAAAGAAAAAATTCACACGCCAATTAAATGTCTGAACGTCAAAACAAGAAGGAATAAAATTAAATCAACACGAACTGACCTGACACCTCGCGTGCTCGAGATGCTAAAGTCAACGACGAACCATCGTCATCCTCCGGGCAACCCTTTAAATCCGTCGGTCCCTTTAAAAAACCCCGAAAACCCGTTCACGCACGCGCACTACAAAAATTCTTCGTTCTTCTTTTCTTCGATCTATTTATTTATTTATTTGTTTGTTTATTTATTTATTTATTTATTTATTCATTTATTTATTTATTTATTTATTTATTCATTTATTTATTTATTCATTTATTTATTTATTTATTTATTTATTTATTTATTCATTCATTTATTTATTTATTTATTCTTTTATAAATTTTCTTGTCGAATGTCAAACACCTCGATCGAAAAATTTTCCGAACGATAAACACGAAACAAAATTGTACGAGAAAAAAATAAGAAAGAAAAAAAAATAAAAAAATTACAAACGAGATTGTGAATTAAATCGCGGCGAGACGCGATTGATTATTACGTGATTGTATTTTTTTTTTCAATTTCACCCGAAGGTGATAACGACGTACGGCGACGTGGACGAGGAGTGAGGGGTGGGGAGAATGCGAGGCGAGAGATTGTGTGCGCTTCGATCGAGCGAGCCTGAACGACTGAATGTGCTTTTCGTCTCGAAACGCTTTGGAGCACACAGCGGTCTCGCGGTCGCGATGTACTCTCCACTCGCTCCCACTACCGTGAACCAAACGCGGGCCCCCAAGGTACGTCCACTCTTCGACCACGTTGAATAAGCTGCCTCTCATGTGTAAAAATATACACATATATGTGTATTAGGGTGGTCCTCGATGGGGGTGTTGATGAATTTTGACAAGTGCACCCCCCAGATAGGTTCGAAATAAATGAATAAAAATATGTGCGAAACCCCAGCACTGTGGTCCAATGAAAAGACGTGCCTCTAAGCTCGTTTTGTTTCCCATTTGAATAACATGGGATTTTCAGACTTGTTCGGTAATTATTTTTTCGAGTTGTCCCTGAGCACGTGAAAAATTCTTCATTCACACTGATCTATTGTCAATGGGTATAACTACTCGTACATTTTTTTACAAGACCTCACCTGTGTATTATCGATAACGGCGAACCGATGAACGATGGATAACAACTGATAAACCATTTCAACACAAATTCGAAATTTATTTGCGTTTATGTCTTGTAAAAAAATGTACGAGTAGTTATACCCATTGACAATAGATTTGTGTGAATAAAGAATTTTTCGCGTGCTCAGGGACAACTCGAAAAAATAATTACCGAATCAGTCGGAAAATCCCATGTTATTCAAATGGGAAACAAAACGAGCTCACAGCCACGTCTTCTCATTGGACCACAGTACTGGGGTTTCGCACGTATTTTTATTTATTTATTTCGAACCTATCTGGGGGGTGCACTTGTCGAAATTCGTCAACACCCCCATTAAGGACCACCCCAATGCATATATGTATATAACAAATGGGTTGAAGCATATGTACTGACATTGAGCGAGCTCGCGCGAGCGTCAAAGCGTCGAGCAATGATCGTCCTCGTCTCTCGCGCTTTGAGCGATAAGCCGCGTGCTAATCACACTTACACTCGGGCGCAAACACACACACACACACACACACACACACAAACACACTCGCACGACCCCGCCGCGATTGTTGAGGCTCGGATGGCTATGCGGGTGTCGCGGGTCAACGCGATTAAAATTGCCACGATTTCCGACGATCGTGTTGACCCCGCGACGTTGCCGATATGACACTCGCAAATTTTTTTTCACCCTCGCAATGAGTTATCGATGACCAAGAAAATAAAAAAGTGAAAAAAAAAAAAAAACACAAATAAAACCAAAAACGCAAAGGACATGAACCGCGAAAATTCGTAAAATTTTGTTCTGTAAACTTTGGCGTTCATTCATTTTATTTTATCTTATTTTATTTTATTTCATTTTATTTTTATTTTTATTTTTTTTTTATTTTTGCATTTTTGTATTCTTTTTCTTTTCGAGGAACAGGACTTCTCGACGGGGGGTTATAAACTAACAATAACGTGGTTAGCCGGTGGGAGGTGGGGTGGAGGAGGATGGTGGGTGGGGGTGGGGGACGAAACGCCTCGTACCGAAAGGTCCGGGTGGGTCCCGATGGTTCCGACCGAGCGAAGAGACATCGCCCGGCGCGTTCGTTCGGAATGCGCTCGTATAACGCGCGTATCAGGATGTGTCCCGAGGTATATAGTTTGGCCAGGCCACGTGCACCACGCCAACGAGAATGACCGGAGCTCGACCAGGCGGCACGGTTTCGCGTGCCTCGCTCCATACACACACACACACACACACACACACACGCATGCAGTCAGAGGCACAAGAGCGTCGTCAGCGCCTCTCGAAGCTCCGACGTCCGAGAAACAAACAAAATCACGGTACAGCACTCAGGAAGGTGGAGTCCAAGATGCGTTGTGGACTTTCGCGCGGTTATCGAACGAACAATCGGATATCACAACAAGACAACGGACTCCGAAACACCGCAGCAGCAGCCTTCCGTGCACCTAGTGGACAAACTGTAAAATCACATAATCGTGTTGGACCGGGGGGCCCCCCGCACCATCCCCCCCGGACACCAATCCAATGGACAATGTTGTGGGGTCCGCGATGAAACATAAACTCCGACGGGTAAAAACGTGTGTTCGAGCCCGGGGCCAGCAGCAGCTGACCCGACGGATTCGCCGGTATCTGTGAAATGTTTAGCCGGGGGCTCGTGCCGAAAGTCCGGTGAAAAGTATGCTGGGCCCCCCCGATGCTGGACCAATCTCCGATCGACAATGATGGACATTGGAACCCCCGTGACTCGAGTAACACGCCATCTTGGTTCGAGTACTCCACTTCCAAACCCACGACGTGTTGATTTTGCACAAATGATTTTTTTCATTCCAGGATATTACGCGGACGACCGCTCTTGTGCCGATGACTGTACATCTCCGTGACGAGAAAACGCGCGGAATTCAAACGCGAGAGGGAGAAAGACACGTCTAAAAAGAAACGCAAAAAAAAAAAAACATACAAAGATAGCGAGTTATTCGGAGATGGCGGGCGAGAGATGCTCCGCAATTTCGTGGTTTATTGCCATTGGCATAATAAAAATTTATCGTTGCCTCTTTTCCTTACGGTACATCCGTCCACGGTCACGACCATCCGTATCGCACGTACGTGGTGTGCGTGCACCATGGACACCCGGGGAAATCATATAGCTTCGTGACTTTAAGGCCCCGTGACACCGCGAACGTCTTCGGACGATAGCGACTCACCGCAGTCAAAAATTTTCACCTCTATTTCAACTCATTACAACATCACTTTCAGGGTAAAGTAGGTTGAACGTAGGAGAAAGTTAGAAGCAATTTTTATGCGTGCTTTTCACCCTAAAAATGTTACCCTAAAAATCTGCAGTTATTTCCCATTATTCAAGTTTGAAATGTGAAACAGAAAAAATTCTAAAAATCCCCGAACAGCAGGCAACGTTCCCCTTAACGATTTGAATGCAATCGATTTCAGGGCGATCGAGCGCTCGAATTTCGTGTCGTTTGCGAGTTACGTTCGGGGAAAAGGTGGGAGGCATGCTATTCGCACTGCAGCGCGTGCGATATTCGATCTGCCACGAATACCGGAGAATCGCGGTAGCGATACGAAGTCAAGAATTCGCGATAAATGCATGGTCGAGTTAGTTGCATCATGGTCGATCATTGAATTGCAATTTTTTTGGTCTGAATAGCGTCATATAGTCTTAATAATAATGATAATAACAACAATAATAATAATAATAATAATAATAATAATAATAATAGTAATAATAGTAATAATAATAATAATAATAATAATAATAATAATAATAATAATAATAATAATAATAATAATAATAATAATAATAATAATAATAATAATAATAATAATAATAATCACACATTTAGGACAGTCTTAATAATGATAAAACATTAACAATAATAATCGTTATTATTATTGTTTATATTTTCCTCGTTAGTTCTTTTCCTTGTTAACAATAAACTTACTTTGAACCTAATCACAAAAAAAAAAAACCAAAATGAAGACCCGACAGATGAATTTATCGAACTATTCAATTACTATCAGCCTACTATCAGCCTAATTACAAAAATGAAACAAAATCGAGAGCCGACGTATCATCGTAACGAACAGTAAACTAACAATCTCTTCTCTCGTTGTAAAACCACATGAAACCAACAATCGGTTCTAACCAGTTCAAACGCGTCGCTTCTTGCTCAATTTCACCGGTGATGGCAGCACCTCGCAAGCTCGAGAAAAAATTCGCAACGACGAAAGCGCCACCGCGGTGCGAATCTTCAACCTCTTTAAACTCCTCTCCCCGCGATTCGATTGGCGTAGCCGATAACGCGCGCGCAGCGCCTCCGCTGGTCCGGCGGCGATGGTTCCAAGCGGTCCGCCATTTTGGCAAAGATATGTCGTGTCGGGCCAGCAAGCGTCAACACGTCAACGTTTCATCGTGTTTAACGTTTCGCCACGATTAATAAACGTCGTGTTCGTGCCCGACAATAATAACACGCGATAAATATATCGAAAACGCAGTTTATTTTATTTTTTTTTTTTCATTTTTTATTTTCATCGTTCGAGCGTGGGCGACCATTTTGTGGGATTGTTCCGTGGGTGATTGTTTTTTTTCGACCGTACGGGGGTTTTTTTTAGTGTATTAGCGATGAATCGAACGGACGGTTTGGTACAAAGACGACGGGTTGTCAACAGCAGCAGCAGCGGCAGCGGGCTCGGTCAGGATGGCTCGAACGATCAGGGCGGAGGTCACAACGAACAACAGTCTGGCAATCAACAGGATTTGGATGCAAATTCCATCAAGGATCTCAATTCGAATCCGGCTGTCGACGACGATTCCGACAAGGCCACCAGACTCACACTCATGGAGGAGGTACTGCTGCTCGGGCTCAAAGATAAAGAGGTTCGTTATCACAATCATTTTGCACATAACCTCATTTTTTTTTCTTTTTTTTTTTTCGTTTTTGTGTTTTATGGATTCACGGTTATGTTGTTTGTCGCTTGATTTGGACGATTTTTGCAATGGAATGAATAATGGCGGATGTGGGGTCTGCCAGACCCTGGGACATAGGTTTTTCTGCGACCCGTCGCTGACGATGTAACGCGGAGACCGACGCTACCATTGTTTGGCACATTTGGTTTTGGGGTTTTGTTTGCTTTTGGTTTTGGGGTTTGACGACGACAAAGGCAGTCGACGCGTCGACGGAGATTAGAATTCTGGGTTTTGAGGCAATGAGCGTAGGGCGTAGTGTGTTTTCGCTTGGGCGGAATGGAGGTGCGAGTCGCGGTTATAGTTTTTTCGGTTTTCGATTTGGGGATGGGAAGGTTATGTTTTGGAACGCGGGTGGGAGCGCAGCTTAGAGGTTTCAGGAGATTAAAAGTCAGGGGTTTGAATCTTGCATGCGATTCTGTTTTTTTCTTCCTCTTTTTTTTTTAACCCCGAAATGTCCCTTGAGTGTCGAACGACAAATGCAAGACTGCTTGGCAAGCACCAGGCGCATGCGCATTCGTGCGAATTTGTGCGTCGTGTGATTGCAAAGCGGTTGCGCTTTCATCGTGGCTCGATGGTTATGGAAATGCATCGAAGCTCATGACCATTAAGCACAGCTTCACAAGAAATATCGATGCCACAAATTTGTAAAAATTTGTAACGTTGTCCTGTGTGCGTGTGTGCGAATGTAAAAAATTGTGATGATTTTTCATCATCGGATGATGCAAGATTTTACTAACCGGAACAAGGAGGAACGTAGAAATTTGTAAGTTCAAAGCTAACCATTTTCTATTTTATTTTATTTATTTTTTCTTCGTCACTAACTTTTCACAAAATTGTCAAATCGACAAGCGAATGTATTCGCGCGATATTGCGGTACCTCGAAGATAAGAAGCGGCTTGCCGACGTTCGTAGGTAAAGCTTGTTTGCGTGAGCGTGAATTGTCACTGATTGATAAAGTCGAATCGCGTCGATTACGCGAAATTGTGTTGCTTGGAAATTATTTGATTTAGACGGTAAGAAACGACTCGACCAAACTTCGAGTCGTTGAAAGAGGAATATTTTTAAATCGCTTGGTTCGAATCTTTCGTCACTGCGAGTGATATCGATGGCTTTTTGAACGAATTCAAATTTCAGGGCTACACGTCATTCTGGAACGATTGCATAAGCTCGGGTCTTCGCGGTTGCATACTCGCCGAACTGGGTCTGAGGGGTCGTGTCGAATTGGAAAAAGCCGGTATGCGCAAACGCGGCCTGTTGGCCAGAAAATTGATTCTGAAAAACGATGCGCCGACGGGCGACGTTCTCTTGGACGAAACTATAAAACGTCTGAGAGAGTACGATCCGCCCGAACCCGTCCAAAGTTGGATCGAGTATCTCAGTGGTCAGTCTCTTTTTTTTTTTCCTCTCAAAAACTTGAATAATGTTTATTAATTTATGAGAACTTTATTAATTCAATAAAGTTCATCATTTTAGGTTACTTATATATTTATTAATTTATGAAAAAAAAATGTACAATTATAACGAACGATAAAATTGCAGGAGAAACGTGGAATCCGTTGAAACTGCGTTATCAGTTGAAAAACGTGAGGGAAAGATTAGCCAAGAATCTTGTGGAAAAAGGCGTGTTGACGACTGAAAAACAAAATTTTCTTCTGTTCGACATGACGACCCATCCGCTGACCGACAATCTTGCCAAAATGCGACTCGTCAAAAAGGTGAGTCGAGTCATATCGTGTGAATCGATGAAAAATCGTTGTCACCATGTTCTTGGGGTAACTTGCAATATTTTTCGTTCTTCGATAATTAACACTGGCTCATAATCACTGGGAACACTATCTTATCTATTTCACGAATGTGCAGTTTGTGTACGACTGTATTTGTGACTCGGTCTGTGGCAATAAATGAGCTCTACGAGTTCTACGAAAGCTCCAAGCCAAAACAACCATCCTTCTATCTGTACATAAATTCCAAAGATTCTACTTTTACTTTTTTTTTGTCTGCAAAAATTCCCCAATTAAAAAATCAATCCAGTTGAATTTTTTAATAAGATTATTTTCAAACAAGTCGATGAAAACTAAAGTCTTTGAACGACTTTCTTGTGATTCCCGATTACCTCGAAGCTACAGAAAAAAAAAACATTCACATTTGTGAAACAACAGAAATAAAAAAAAAAAATTATCGAGACCAGGAAGTAAAAAAAAAAAGTTTCGATAATAGTATCTCATTGATGCTTGTATCAACTTCGTGCTTCGACGACCGAGCACGAGTTTACACATTGGAATTTATCTCCGTTATCTCATCAACCCACGCACGCCTCGAATATGACATATATATATATATTATGCTGTGTCGAAAAAAACGATTTAATTTTTTTTCTTGCGGCCTAAGGTCTCAAAAGTCGGTGGTAGGCCTGAAAAAAATTCTCCCAAAGAGCACACTCGAAAATGAATTTTTTTTGGCCGTTCGCAAGGGGGTTCCAATAAAAACGATTGAAAACTGAATCCACCGATACTATATACTATAACTGAATCCACCGGAATCCACCGGATACTCCAGGGAATCGAATTTCCTTCAAAAAGTATCGGAGCCCCGAGTCGAAAAATTTAATATCTTCAAAACTCACAGACATTTTAAACCGATTTTCGACGAAAATTCGTCTTCGAACGATTTTCACAGCTAAACTCTTCGTCCCACAAGAAAAATGTAGGAATACATTTCAGAGCCAATTGAATTCTCTACAACAAAGGTCTCTGGTGAAAATAGCCTCAATCCAATAATTTACGATTCACAGCTCCTGGAAGTTTATTTTATGAGATAAAAAAAATGATTTTTCATCTTCTCGGTACTTATCATTTGCGTTTCAACACTAAAAAAGATCGGTTCTTTACTGATGAAAAATATTGCTTCTTTTTGGTCTTTTAACAGTCTGATAAATTGATGAATATATATGCGTGTGTATTAAAAAATAAATAAAAGAAAAACAGAAAATAGAAAGAAAAACGATTTCTCAGATTCAGGAAGCTGTGTTGTGTCGTTGGGTGAACGACGCCGGTCGCATGGACCGGAGGATACTCGCCCTGGTCATACTGGCACACGCGGCGGACGTTCTAGAAAACGCTTTTGCACCGTTGTCCGACGACGATTACGAGGTCGCTGCCCGACGGGTACGAACGTTACTGGATCTCGATTTCGAAGCCGAGGCAGCCAAACCCAACGCAAATCCCGTTCTGTGGGCCGTATTCGCTGCATTTACGAAATAAAAAAAAATATATTAAAAAAATTAATATCATCGTCGTGACGATGTAACCGAGGTTCATCCGAAAAAATTAACATAACGAGAAAACGAAAAATGAGAGAGAGAGAGAGAGAAAAAAAAACGGCAAAAAAAGGTACGAGTATTCGAATAATCGTGTGAAAGATGTGGAAGACGTTTTTTCTTTTTCTTATTTTTTTTTCTTTCTTTTTTTTTTCATTACGTATGAAATTTGTAAATGCGATTCGTACGATTTGTTTAGCGAAATTTACACACGAACGAGTTTATGAATTTTTACTTCACGATTTTTGACGCTTTCGGGTTTTTTTTTGTTTTTCTTTTTTGTTCTTGGTTATTTTTTTTTTTTGTTTCATTCCCGACACTAAAATGATCGTGTTTAATATTTGTAAGCAAACGTTCGTGTGTGTGTGTGTGTGTGTGTGTGTGTGTGTACACGTAAGTGTGTGTGTGTGTGTGTGTGATTGACTACTTCCGGAGTGTTTGTGCCATGCCAAATTGATGACCATGTTTCTTGTATAATACGAATACGAAAAAAAAAAAAATAATAATAAGAAAAGTAAAAAAACTTGAAAAAAAAGGAAAAATAACCCCAAAAAGAAGAGTAGCAAAGAAAAAAAAATTATTTCCCGTCACTTTGGTAGTTTTGTCACAACACCTTGCACCTTACAAAGGAAACGAAACAAAAAAAAAACAAATAACAACATTTTTTTTAACATCTTTGTCATCGACATTTGAAACGAAAAAAAAAAAAAAAACAAAAAATAAAAATATATTAAAGGAACCATTGTTTAAAGAAAATACGAAATTAAAAAAATATATATATGACAGAAGTAAAATATTCAAAACCTCTTTTTATAGTCGTGTGGAGTTTGTTGCAAAAAAAAAAGAAAAAGAAAATAATGATAATGATAATTTCGCGTATAAATTCGTACGAGTTATAAATGATTACAAAAAAGTAAGCCAGTCGAATTTTTAGTGAGCGATGAATTTTTTTTGTTTTTTTTTTTTTTTTCGAATTTTGAGTTTTGAGTAGTTTGAATTTGACGATCGATCTAACGCGCACTCGTCGTGGGTTTGGTCTTGCGCAAGAAGTCGTGACGTTTGAAAACTGACACACATGTGTGCCGGCTGTGTAACTATACTAACATCTGCTGTGCTGATCAACATTTTCAAATCGATTTTTTCTTCGACAAAAAGTATTTTTTTAAATTAAATTTTTTATTTTTTATTTTTATTCTTTCATTCGATTCAATGATCGAATAATCTGTAGATAAATACGTGAACGAATTCCCCGTCGAAAATATCGAATTCACTTCTCGATTTACTTTTTCTCATCGTTTGCACTTTTTTTTTTTTTTTTTTTTCGTGAGGTTCACATTTATTTTATTTTTTTGGGGAAGTGATAAGTGGCCTACGATCGAAGGACTCGTTGAATTTATTTTCATCGAATTCGATGATTATTTTCGGATGTTCGAATTATTTTTCACCTCGTTTGATAATTATGGGAAATCGTTGGATGGAAATTTGTGGGCTAGCTTCGTCGAAATCTTCGTCCTTTCTCATATTTTTGGGACTAGGATGAAAGGTCATTCGGGTAATCTTCTACTGACACCTTGACACAGATTCTAAACTAATTACAATGGCCCAATAATTAACTTTCACTCTTCGCTCACTCGTCTCGTAAGATTTTTCGACTTTGACGACACATTATTCATATTTATTCGACATAATCATCGATCACACAATCTAATCAAAAGACATCCAAAATCTTTCATAATTTTCGTCGGAAAAAAACAAATTAAAAAATCACATCGTAATTTTTCCATAATTATCAAAACTTGAAAAAAAAAATTAACCAAATATGGATTCGTTCGTGCAAATAGTGAAAACAAAATTCGTTTTTCACGAACCTTCGAAAAAAAAAGCACGACTGTTGAATTATTCTTGCCTAGCTCTCGCAAATCTTGCTGTCGTTTCGTTATTTTATTTTTTTTTTTTCACAACGTGATAATTATATATTAATTTAACTACGAAATCATTCCATGGACTTGTTCTTTTTTTTATCGTTTGTCCCAATCGGTTTTTCATAAAAATTCGTTGTTAGATTTTTCTTCTCGATTTTTCGAAACCATCGATTCGCTCGTGATTTATTTTTCTCCTTTGATTTTTAATTTTTACCAGATTTATCGACACAACTGCTCGATCGTTACAAGTCGCAGATTGTCCCAACGTTGCTCGACGACTTCGTGCAACGTGATTAAAAAAAAAAAACTGTATTTATATATACATATAATATATATAAATATATTTCCTCAACAACATTGAGGTTTGTTCTTCTTCGTCCCTCAAAAAAAAAAAAAAAAAATAGTTCAACGACGCATTTCAATTGATTATGTAATTCATCGTTTCACCGAAAACTGTGATTATTTATTCACATCTTACGAACGCCATTGGCTCATCCGTCGGCGTTGAAAAAAAAAAATTACAAATTCGAAAAAAATTAGTGAAAAAAAAGACGAAAGAAAAAAAAAAGAAACCATCATCGCAATTGTCTCGTGCCTCGAGTCGTTGCGCAAGTGGGAATGTGTAATAGAACGAATTATTGCGATAAGTATGAAAAAAAAATAAAAAAAATGAAAGAAAAAATAAAATAAAATAAAAATAAATAAATAAAAATGTTAACGATTAAAAAAATGTAAAAAGTCACGTAAATTAATACGACTCAGAAGAGTTTTGAATACTCTCGTTGTAAACTACATGTAAACTACGCAAGTACTTGATTTAATCGAATTATCAAATTTTAATAATTATCTCCGCGCTCTAGCCCCCCTCCCCTCTCCAACCTCGCCCCAACGCCTGCCCGGAAATGCTACTATACGAAAGTTTTAGGGTTCCTCATCGTCGATTGCGTGGGTGACGGAATATTGAATTTATGTCGTTTATGTTCCATTCGAACTATTGTTTCAGCATTATTTCATATACATAAATATATATATACATATATATATTGATGTGTGTGTATATATATATGTATATGAACAAATATAAATTATAATAGGTAATTGTACAAACGTTTATAGATCAGATGAATATTATTATTATTATTATTATTATTATCATGTATTTACAAGTAATATACTTGATATCATTATTATTAGGTTCTGTATTAAACATTAAGTATAATAAAAATGAACATTATTCGAAGTTTATTGGTAATTTAACAAATTTTTTTTTTTTTTTTAATTCTTTTTACAATGGTCGGTCCGTTTATCAAAAGATTCAGGTATGTGGACCGATGATAATTAGATAACCTATCACCTCCCTCCACCCCCTCCCCTTTAACGAATGTTTCCCATTCGTTTGGATTTGATTTCATTTTTTAATTTAAAAAAATTTCTTATTCAAATCAGGACTGTGTAGGTAAAAAAAGGCGCTATCCCAATAGAAAATGAAATTTTGCAGAACGGTGGAAAAAAAAGTTCGCATTTAACACCTTCCAAGATTTCGTTCATTAAAAAAAAAATAAATAAATAAATAAATAAATAAAACCTTGAAAAACAAACTATCGATAATTTATGTGTTTTTTTTTTTTTCATGAACTACGTATTGAGGATCCTCAAGGCCCCATATAGGCGATGAAATTTCAAAATTTTTCATCTTTTACTTATTTTCAATTCCAGAACAAAGTTTGATTATTTTTTCGAATTTTCCGGCAATAGTTTGCAAAGTTAACATTTTTTGAAAATGCAAAAAAAAAAAAGGGCATTTCTAACAAAGTGTGGGATAACGCTCTTATTTTTGTACCTACAAATATTTATAAAAATTTGTGTTATAAAAATTTATTGACTCGAATAGATGGTTAAAAATATTTTTTTGGAGTCACGTGATCACGGATCGCCACCGAAAATTTCGGTGACGTTGGAAACGGCATTGATGACTCCGTATTGTCCGGTCGTCATCCAATTTTTGTCTTTATTTTGGAGTTCCTGGGCTTTGCCGGCCGCGAGCCCAACGCAAACGTCCGATTTCACTGTTCGTATGGTCACAATGTTGGTCGGATGGAAACCGCTCTCCCGCAATACCGATTCCAGGGTCTTGGTGTGTTCGAAATTCATGTCGCCCATTAATTTACGATAATTCAAATCGCCCTTGAACAGGACCACGTGAGAGTCACCGAGCATTTTGTACAGTTTCGGAGCCTCGTCCTTCATTCTGCCAAAATCGTAGGGCTCCGTCCAGAATGAATTGACCTGTAAAAACAATTTTTTAACATAGCGAACAATTCTTGGAAAATATCTATTATCTTGATTATATATTTTTTTTAGCCATGTTAACATTATTTTATTCGAATACACTGTGCGGTATCTATTATAACATATATCGAGGTACTTGGATGAATTTTTTCGTGGAAAAACAAAAATCACGAAAAATTTTGTTAATTTTCTCGCAAGCGATAAGACACAACTTGTCGATTACCTCGAGGAACCAAACACCGGTTTTCAAATATTTCTTGCAAATTTTGCCAAATTGGCTGATACAAGGATCCTCATGTTGACGCAATGCATCGATCGTCCAATAAAAGTCTCGGAGAGTAACGTCGCTGACGAACCACGGCATTTGTTTCACGTAGAATCTGATTTTTTGAGCAAACTTGTGAGTCATGAGAAAAGCCGCTAAACACAAATCGGTGACAAGCTCGAAGCCCGCGTTGTCCAAAACCACGTCGACCACCTTGATATCAGTTTTTTTCACACGATCGACGAGCAAGTCGCAAACGACGTTCGTGTCGTCCACGACGATGTCTCCGTCGAAAGTGTCCAAAAGTTTAACGGCATCGACCGACGCCGAGCTTTCGGCTCCGGCGCTCAGCGACAAGTCGCACCCACAGACAGTGCTTCAACAATCTCACCAATTCGGATTTTACAACCTCCGTCGAAACTTTTTCGCCTTTGATCAACGGAGTCTGAGTCTCCGTAATCAGAGCGCTCATGCTGTGCGTCGATTGTTGGAAACTCAATTGTTTTTGCTTCTCGAAAGGGTCGTAAGATCTCAGCGAGCGCCTGCGAACAAAGCTTTTCTCGTGGAAACGACGATTTTTTGTAACGGAGACGAAGCGCAAAGAGGTTAGAAACTTTTTTCGTCGAACTTACGTCAGATCCAACGACTGATTTATGCGTCGATACATGTAGCACTCGCACAGAAGCCACGTAGTGTTGAACCAAGTGAGATTGGGACCCTCCGCTTCGCCCCGAATCCTCAGATACTCGTTCCATGTCCTGGCGTCGCCCACGTCCGATGGCAACGGCGTCAAACGCTTGTTGGTCATTAGCTCGCTCTTCAGCTTGCTCACTTCGCCTATTACTTGTTTCAATTCCTCCGTAGCATCCTGCAAAATCATTTTTACAATCGAATGATCTGTGATACATTTTTTTTTTCAAATTTAGATTTTCAGGTTAGAATGAAAATTCACTAACCGGGCCAAATTTTTCAATTATTTCCTCCTTGTCGCGACTCATCGTGTCAATGACCTTGGTCAGAATGACCGGCAGTCTGTCTTTTATCGTGACATAAGCGAAAGATCTGAAAAAAATTGAATTTGGTATGAAAATTTGTAGGTTAGGGCGCCCTCAGATGCTCGAACAAGTTTTTTAACCACACTTTTTGTAAATTCCGGATAAATGGACACCGAAGGGCGGCTCGGTGTCCATCAAACCCTTTATTTCCATCGTATCAGTGACAATCGCCATGATAACGATTCAAAAATTGTTCGTCTTATCAAAAAAGTTGCAGACGACCGCTCTAGCAGGCGATTCATAGATAATTGCTGCGTATAACTGTTGACTCGACCCCCACCACGTCCCTAGCTTGCTCTCATGAGCCACAAAGTTTTGTCGCATTCATCGTTATCAGTTTTCTTATCAGACTGATAACTGTGCAATGTGATTTTCCGAGACTGATGCAGTTTGCCATAGTTTATTTCAACTACAAGGTCATTCGTGATTCGTTCTCGTTCAATCCGACGCTGTTATCAGCTGTTATCACAAATAGCAGACGTATTTTTGCTTCGAAATTAAATGTAACTGGCGGGCGACGTTGGTGCGGATGCGCAGACGGTATATCACTCGTTCGCATGTTGGTGACGAGGTGCGTCAGAGGTTCGAGCCTCATCCATACCAATGAATTTTTTTTTTTTTTTTTTTGCTTTTGACGATGATTCAAAGCTCATAGTTAAATATTGTAGGTCCATACTCTATAATGCTTCGCCAAACGTGTTTTTATTCTTCATAGACAATTATCTACATTTTATTGTTTTGTTTATCGATTATCTTCGCCGAATAAGTTTCGTCGTTGTTTATAAATATCAAAACGATACAATTATTATTTTTTTAGGTACTGTGGTTAAAAATTGGGAACGTCGAAGGGTTTTTTTTTCGTGCCATTGCATGCACAGGGAAGCTCGAGGGTTTTGAGTAACTACGAACGGGCTGAATGGAGCCAGTTTTGAATCGGTCGATCAGGGATCACCTCCGCAAACACAGGGAGCATTGAACCCCGCATTTATGATGCCGTATTTTCCTCGACCCATCAATTCAACGTCCGATTTCCACAATCGTATTTTCTCGATGTCGAGTCCGACGCAAACTTGCGATTTCAAAGTACGCACGACCAGAACGTTGGACGGTCGAAATTTTTGATGCATCAGTACGGTGTCCAAAGTCGTTTCGTGATCCCAATTAACATCGCCAACGACTTTTCGATAATTCAAATCGCCTTTGACTATCACGAGAGTGGCTTCCGCGAGCTTTTCGTACAGAGCCGGAGCTTGATTCTTCATTTCTCCGAACGTGTGCCACGTAGTCCAAAACGGATCGTCCTGGAGACAATAAAAAAAATGATAAATATTATTTTTGTTGGTAAATTAAATTTTTTAAATTTATTTTTTCGATGGAAAAAATCAAATTTTCAGCACAAATGATTGAATATTAAATAAAACATAACCAACTAGGGTTTTTTTTATTTATTCTGAAGGTTACTTCTAATATTTATTCTTAGACGATTGAAAAATAATGCAAACAATAAAAATGATTGAAGAAAAAAAATGAAACAATCACCTCGATAGACCATTTTCCGCTTTTCAAATTTTCCGCGCACAAATTTCCAAAAGCTTTCAAATTCGAATCCTCGGATTCTCGCATGTTGTCGATGATCCAATGGAAATCGTTCATCGTCGTGTCGCTGACGTACCAAGGCATTTGTTTCGCGTGAAATCGTACTTTGTCGGCAAATCCGTGATAAACGAGAAAAGCCGCGAGACAAAGATCGGCAAAGAGTTCGTAACCCGCGTTGTCCATCACGATATCGACGACGATAGGACCGTCGTTGCGTTTGGAATTGTTCATCAGGTTCCAAACGGCTTGCGAATCGTCGATCAGAAAATCCGATTCGAACGTATTCAACAAATCGATCGGATCACCCGTTAAATTCACATCCTCACCCCTGCTCGCCGAAAGATCGAAACGATTGCCCCACAATGTGAGTTTCAAAAATGTTATCAATTGTCGTTTCAAATCGGCGGACGTCGTACGATTCTTCGTTACGTTCAAACTCAAAATCGTGTATTTCGCCAACAGCGACAGACTGCGGATCGAATTGTTGAAACCTTTTTGCTTCATTTGCTCGTAAGGATCGAAATTCTTCATTGTTTTTCTGTGAATGAGAAATTTGATTGTTCATCAGCACTTTTGCCTCCGGGGTCGCAAAAATCCTTGCTGCGAGTAACCAATTAATTATTTTGACTAAATAAAATTTCCACATATTCTCCGATACTCCCTTTGAAAGTTGCCATAGCTCATTTCGTTCGAATTAATTATTAACTTCGAAAAAAAAATTTTGTCGAAGGTGAAAAAAAACGCTAAACTGGTGATTTTTGCCCAAAAAAATCGAAACTCGTACAATTTTTATCGTTTCGATCTGAAAATTAATCCGGATACTCTCGAAATGCTCTACTTTCTGAAAAAAAAAATAGCTAGCGTCGATTTTGGGGTCCATTTGGACCCCAGTTACGACGAAGAATATACCAAAAAAAAAATTACAATTAAAATTGAATTTGGAATAAAAATATATTACTCATAATTTTTTTTTGAGTTAATTGACTAAAATGTTGATCTAAAAAAAACTGAATGGTCAGAGCTTGGAACTGTTTGTACGACTTACGTGAGAGCAATTGCATGATTGATCCTGCGATGGGCGTACGGCCCGGCCAAAATGTATCTCGTGAATAACCATCTCAAATTATCGCCCTCGATCTCTTTTCGCAGCTTCAAATGATCGTTCCACATCGAAGCGTCGCGATCGGCTTCGTTGTTCGCCAATGGAAGCAACGTCAGTGGTTGATTCGTTTGTATCTCGGTCTTCAGGGTCTCGATAAAGCGTTTGATTAATTTCAGATCTTCCACAGATTCCTAAAAAAAAAAAAAATCACTAATAATAAAAAAAATCAGTCGCACGAATTTTCGAAACAGGCACAAAAAAAAAAACATCAAAAAAATCGTTGAATTTTTCATCGATCCAGCATTAAATACTGACGGGTCCATATTTTCTCGTGATTTCCGGGCTGTCATGATCGAGGGATTCGATAATCTTCTTCATGATCGCCGGCAATTGGTTCGTCAAAGATCGATAAGCCATACTCCTGAAACAACCATCGCAATTAATGTTGTAAAGTTTGGTTTTTTATTTTGCAATACCGAATACGCGATTAATTTTATTATCGCAATTTTATTATTAATTTTATTATCGCAAAAACGAAAATCCAACATTTGAATCAGGGATGGGCATCCATTCAATGAAAATGTATTTTAAATACTTTTTAATACAAATAACTGTGATCAATTGTCATTAATAAATCGTTATTTTCACATTTCCGTAATAATTATCAGCAATTTACGTTAATTATTATTTTCAAATGAATTTCAATATTTCATAAATCTATTGAAATCCATTATCATTTGGTTCGAAAAGTATTTGAAATACATTTTCATTGAATTAAATTGCCCATTCCTGATTTGAATGAAAATAAACAAATTTCGCAGGATGAACCAATTGGCCCCGGTCGGTTGGATGCGAATGGAAAAAAGAAATAAAATTTCAAAAATCGTACTTTTTGTAAATACCGTACAGATGTACACCGAATGGTTGATCGAGGTCCCATAAGCCTTGTGCAATCGTCGTATTATCGACGATCGATGAGCCATTCAAATTTGCCCCATCGACACCCGCCAATAAAATTCCAATCGAAGGTATCAAAATTCTCACGAGTCCCATCGTGCCCCTCGCGATCGTCCTTATGGCGTAGGTTCAATGGGTCTCGTGCCTGTTATCTTGTTCGTAATTTCCACAATTGAGAATTAAAATTTTTCGCAGATTTCTGTTGACAAAAAAAAAAAAAAAACGTTCGATTGTGTCAATTTATTGAAAAGCTGATGAGAAAAGTTCAGTTTTTGCATTCACAGACTAATAAACACACACTTTTGTATCCAAGACTTGGAAAATTATAAGAATATGGAAAATAACAAAAAGTATTTAAAAAATATAAAAAAATATAAAAATTTAAAATACGAAAAATAAATACAAAAAAAAATTAGAAATATATATTAAATATGAATAAAATGAAATATTTTATCGTTACTTTTTTATTTCGATTGAAATATTTGAGAAATTCGATTTTTACCGTCGTTGGGAAGAAAATGAAAAAAAAAAGACAATCGGTGCCGACTGCCTGCCGATAGCTGCGACCGACGATTCGAGACTGACTAATGTGGCTGCGAGCTGCCATGTTTTATAGGTTCTCCACGGAATTGGTACAATGAGAAGTATTGTTATATCTATCTATATATATATCACACCATCTAATTAACTCTCCATCTATTGTCGTAGATACAGTCAGATTTTTTTTCTTTCTTCGTCCAATTTCGTTTCCTATCTGCAACATAATCTCTCGTGGCCCTTGATTAATCACCGAAATTCGATGAAACCTTTTTTTTTTTTGTTTTTTCAACGACTCAACACAATCGTACAAATTTGATGTAACAACGAAAAAACTTACAATTTGCTTCTTCTGGTGGAATCTTTGAGGAAGGTTTTTTTTTTTTTTTATTTTCGTCATTTGACTAACAACAATATTCGCCTGACAATAATTATTCATTCAACAACAATTCGTCCAACAACGATTCGTCGAAACGAAAAAAAAAGTTTAAAACAACAATGGGCCAAGTGGTTCAACTAAATCAACTACTAAAGCCACCCAAACTTTTCCAAACTAGTTTAGTTTGAAAAAAAAAAAAAACGAAGCAGAAGAACAAAAGAGACAATATCTGTGTTGTCGTTAATTGCAGGAGTGGCAGAACATTTCTTGTAACTCGTCGTATTCAGACGTTGCGCCATTCGTTACATTGCCCCTCCCCCGCGCCCTCCTGTCCCATTCTCGAATTATTCCCAAGTAGAAATGGCGCACGTGGGGACTTTGCAATTACAATGTACAACAATCCAACCGACGATCGCTAACTCGGTTGAGCTTTCGTTGCTTTTTTTTTTTTTTTTGTCGCGACCAAAAATGTCGAAACTTCGGAAGATAATTCAACGACAGATGCGATAGCGTTAATTAACAAATCTTCCGAGCTCGTGTCAGACGAAAGTGTACGCGACAATATTGCGGTGATAAGAAAAATATGAAAATTACGAGAAAACGAAAAAAGGAAAAAAAAAAACAACCAAGAAAAACAATTTTAAACGACTAATAATAATAATAATAATAATAATAATAATAATAATAATAACAATAATCATAATAATAATAAATAATGATAATAAATAATTATAAATAATAATAATAATAATAATAAATAAAAAATTTTCGACGATAAAAAGAAGCGGAGATGGAATTATGACGTCGAATGATATTTTCTGATTGCACATTCGCGCTCACGTGACTGACAATGCAATGTTGCTAATTACTACATACCATCGAGTGCGGCATAACTCGGAACCCACAAATTCCTACGGTATCGGGGAGCTTCGCGAGCTTCAAAGCCTTCGCAGTTGATTCATCGAGCTTCCCATCCTCTCGCTTTTCTCCTTCTCCCCTCCGCCCTCCCCCCCTCCGACCATTCTCGTATTGTTTTTTTTTTTTAATTTTATTATTTTGTCCAAACCGACGATCGAAAATTTTCGAGCCGTCACGCCGACAATTTTCCTCGTGCCTCGTGGCTATCCGAATTTTTTTTTTTTTCAAAGGCTCGCAAAACCAACCAATTACCCCAGTTTCACAGTGACAAAAATATATCGTGATAGTCGTTGTGACGTTTCAATGCAAACGATAACGCGAATTATGTTCGAAAATAAAACAATAAATAAATTGAGGATTTTAGTATTTTTTTTTTTTTCAAATATTTTTTTTTCGTCAAACAATGTCAACTATAAATTTCAAGGACATGAACTATTTGATTATTCAAATATCATTCAAACACGTAAATTCGAATCGAAACTCGGTTGTTATCGTTCTGGAACGATACACGTGTCACGATTTCGTCTGATAACCGAAAAAAAAAGATGTGAAAAACAAGTAGAGTAAACTGAAAAGTCATAAATAAACATTTGGTATACCTACTTATTATTTTTTTTTTTACATTTTTAGTAGGCGTGTGTGGTTGACACGTCCACGAAAAAGATTTCATCATCATCGATCGTGTTATTTTGCCACTGACAAGTAAACACACAAGTGGCAAACCATTTGAACAAATTTCCTGCTTAGACGATATTTTACGAACGTTCACGGCCATCGATGTGAGATAAATCTATTGTGATTTTTTGACGACAATGCTGTTCGATATTGCACACGTCACCTTTCCAGAACGAAGCTGTGCGACGGTTTGGGGCTTCGTTGGTGGGGCGAAGTTTCGTTCGACCCAGGCTGACACTTGGGCAGCTTGACACAGAGCCAGGTTGGAAAAACTGTAAAATCACATAATCGTGTTGGACCGGGGGGCCCCCCGCACAATCCCCCCCGGACCGCCAATCCAATGGACAATGTTGTGGGGTCCGCGATGAAACATAAACTCCGACGGGAAAAACGTGTGTTCGAGCCCGGGGCCAGCAGCAGCTGACCCGACGGATTCGCCGGTATCTGTGAAATGTTTAGCCGGGGGCTCGTGCCGAAAGTCCGGTGGAAAGTATGCTGGGCCCCCGCCGATGCTGGGCCAAGCTCCGATCGACAATGATGGACATTGGAACCCCGGTGACTCGAGTAACACGCCATCTTGGTTCGAGTACTCCACTTCCAAACCCACGTCGTGTTGATTTTGCACAAATGATTTTCACAACGTTCTTGTGCCACTCACTGTATATTGAGTTGCAGAAGGGACGGATCTATCGGATCCGCTCTCCTCTCCTTCGCTTATCCTGGGCAGAACGAGTTGGCGGGAAAGCGTTCGATAGCTAACAAGGAATTTCACAATGTACCATGTATACCATACGGTACCAACTTGCTCTGGTGATATTTCCCTCCCTCCCCTCCCGCCGACGCGAGTAACTACGAAAACCACCGGTAACGGCAAATGCAAATGAGGAAATTCCCCCCAACCCCCCCGACCCCCTTCCTCTGGCCCCCTGAGTTAATTGCTGGTTGGAAAATAGCCGCTCAGGAGAGAAAACTTGGCCAAGTACGATGAATAGCGACTAATTATAATCAATTTCACATTGTTCCCCCCCACGTACATTCTCACCCATATTTTACTTTCCCGAGACTTTTCGGGATTTCCAAAAGCCACCTCCCCGTCAGACATAACTGAGCTTCGCGGGATTATCCCTCCTCCCTCCTCCGCCTACCCCCGCTAACCCCGTCCCTCCTTCCTCGCCGGGTGGAAATTACTCTCGTACATTGAAATCTGTAATTAATCCAATGCTCTTGTGATAACAAGTGCACACGCTCGAGACTTCGGTACTGGCGAGATTTTTTTCGAATATTTTTTTTTCTCTCAATTATCTTGCTGAAAAATGAATCTTTTGACTTTCATGATTTTCGTTGTTGCTTTTGTTCGGTAATAATGAATGTAGACGAAAAATTATTGTTCACTGAACATTATGGAACTTCATTCTTTTGTTGTTCATTAATAGTTGATGTATTGAAAATAGATGAAAATAGAGATAGAGATAGAGATAATAATAGAGATAGAGATAAAAATAGAGATAGAGATAGAGATAAAAATAGAGATAGAGATAGAGAAAGAGATAGAGAAAGAGATAGAGATAAAAATAGAGATAGAGATAGAGACAGAGATAGAGACAAAGATAGAGATAGAGATAGAGATAGAGATATATATATAGAGACAGAGATAGAGACAGAAACAGAGACAGAGACAGAGACAGGGTGGTTGGTAGGGTCGAGTCAGATCGTCAGTACATGGTTATGGGTATCGAACCGAAGCTCCGCAACTTCCGCAGGACCTCGTTTCACCCCATCCACGTACTCATCTCCCATCACCCTTACTTTCCTTCCCTCGCCACCGATGTACCATATACATGTATATGTGTAGTATCTATAGTTATATACACATGACAAGACGGACTTTTAAGAGTCTCGAGATTTCTCGGCGAGTTTTCCGCCCTCTCTCTCTCTCTCTTTCGTTTTCTCACCCCTTGAAACCTCTTGTTCTCCCCCGTACTCCTTAATACTGCTAAATTAAACTCACTTCTGCACCTGCAGCGCCGAGAGTGCTCGGAAAACTGCACGAGTAGCGCCAGATATATATGTATATATTTTTTTTTCAGCGTACTTTGTATTAATATATTATGTTACTCGCTGAGGAGGAAACGAGAGAGAGAGAGAGAGAAAAAAAAAGAGAGAGAGGGAGAGCCAGAGGAAGGTTTGTTTCGTTCACTCTCATGGGAGGGGGAGAGGGAGAGGGGGGGGGGGGCACAAGTCCCACAGGAATATCGCGCGAGTTACGGAAGGATGTATGTGTATCAAACGTAACGCGTTAATCAAATTTCATTATTTTTTCATTAATACGAAAATTTGTGAAATTGAGCGGCGAAAGGAAAAAAAAATAAAAATTATGACCGTAGACTTTTCCTCTGGAATGGCTTTAATCCGAAAAAACATAATATGCAACACTTGTCGTCGATTCTTTTGTCGAAAGACTAGAATTTTTTCTTTCCATCAAATAAAGAGCTAAAAACAACAAAATTTATTCATTAATTTATCGAGCTTATTTTTATTTTATTTATAGAGATCATTTTTATTTTTATTTGTGGAGCTTATTTAATTTTTTTTATGAAGCTTTTTTTATTTTTTTTTATAGAACTAATTTTTTTTTAAATTACAAAATGAAATGGAATCATGAAAATTTATTAAAAACTATTAAAAATTATTTTAATACATTTTCATACATTTTCGACTCTTGACGCGACGTCGTATCTCAGTTGTTATTCGTTGTACTTGATTCTGCTAAATTTTTCGTCGCTGCAGCGACCATGTGGAAAAATACATTAAGTCGTGTGGGTACATATATGTATACGATTAAATGTGCGAACGACGGTCAGCGGAAAAACGCAATTCTGCTGAAAATTCCGTAGATTATCGGACCGCAGCATGATGTGTACACAGTGTGAATATGTCCCACGTTGACCCAGCTAAAACCTCGCTTTTTCTGATAGCACATTTTTTTTCCCTCTATTTATATCGCGGGACACGTAAATTCTCCTATACAAACATATCTATAGATACATATATTTATTTATATATAATACATTGTCCCACGTAGCAAATGTTTAACAAAAAAAAACTATTTTTTCACCATACAGCAAAAATTGAAATTTTTCCCGATTTTTTTTTTTTTGTAAAAAATTTCAGATTTCGTGATATATATATTTTTTTTCATATCGTGTTTCGACTGCTTAAAAATCTGGAATATAAGACAACGACAATTGGATTATTTGGAAAACATGTTAAATCAAATTCTGGCGCAAGATTCAAGTCGATACGTTGAAAACAACGCGGATGGGTCCGGTTTTTGCGAGTGGGATTCGTTGGACCCCACGTGACCGTAATATCACTATTCGAAGGTGTTAATCCTTCGACGGCAAAAATTTTCAACGAAAAATCGTCGTCAGCCTCATTTCCCATCATTGCCGAATAAATTCCTTGGAAAAACTGTTGCAGCACCCCTCCTCCGATGTATAAGGGTAGTTTGATTATCTCGATAATCGAGATTCTAACTTGCCCGCGGCTAAATACGGATATTACCGTGTTCCACGGTAAACCCGACTCCTTCTCGTGTTCTTCCGACGACGACGACGAGTTTCCACGCCCGTTGAGGGTCCAATAACCGCGCAGGGGGGTTGAAAACGACTTACCCCTCGTCACAAAGCGTGTCCCCGGTGAGACGAGGCCCCGTTTCCGCCCCTGGGACGGGTGGCGGTGGTGGTTGCTTATGTTAGCCTTCAACTCGTAGGCTTCAACGTTCCAACCAACCACCCCCCCCCACCCCCGTCGTGTGCTTCGGGGGTTAGCGAATAATAGGGTAATTGTTATGCTCCGGCACGGTAAGAGACCGAGGATCGAAGCCCCGTGTCTCCGATAAGCCACGGTTGGGGGCATACTTAACTGACTTGACTTTAGAAATGTCAGGCTGTCCCCTAAACCCCCAACCCCCTCCCCCTTCACGCCAC
Source organism: Diplazon laetatorius (assembly GCA_963662125.1). Lineage (NCBI taxonomy): Eukaryota > Metazoa > Arthropoda > Insecta > Hymenoptera > Ichneumonidae > Diplazon > Diplazon laetatorius. Next base: position 6,502,774 of record OY759160.1, on the reverse strand, counting down.
CTACGCGAACCACGTCGGATTGTATAAAGCCTTCTCCCCGTGACCTCGTCGTAACCCCGTCGAAATCCTCTTTCCCCACGAAAACTTTTCATCTCACTCTGACATATGTGTCATATATATATATGTTTTTTCTATAAATGTTTCGAAACGTTAATTATCGGACAACTTTGGGCTTCACCATCTAGGATCTTTATATTATTTTGTGGAGCTTGAAGTGCAGGTTCGAAAACGAGTTTCTGAATTTTTTTTCAATTTTTTTTCGTCCATTATTTTGGCCGCAATGAATTATCGTATACAGGGTGTCCCATAATTACCAAGTCTTTTCGTTTCGTTTTTTTTTCCTTTCGAGTATTTTTTAACCATACTTACGTTGGCGAAAAAATATGTTAAAAATCAGTTATGAACGTGAAATTGTCTCAGCTTTTCGATAAAATTATTAGTTTTCCATTCGGAACGTCGAAAATCGGTTAAAATTGAATTTAATTGAATTTAAAACTAAAAAAATCTGTTTTTTGTACGTTGCCCGAATTTTAAACAATTTTTCCGAAGCTCCTATTAGAAAACTGAAAAAAATTTACGGAAGTTATGGTATTTTTTGAGTTTTTGGAATCTCCGTAAATTTTATTGGAATTAATTGAAGAATAAAAATGGCCGTCCGACATCGTTTCGTCAATGACTTTCCATCGTTTGACCGACAACCTCTCTCTCTCTCTCTCTCTCCATCTCTCTCTCTCTCTCTCTCTCCCTTCCGCCTGGCCTCGCGATAACACTCTGACAGCTGATTCACCACTCGCTCATTTATCCCACGTACTCGTATTATCACCACATCCGGTGCTGCGGTTGATGCACGATTAATTCTCACTCACCGAACTACGAGTGACCTCTACAGCCTGTTGCATTCATCCCCTCCGTGTCAATAATTTTCGACGGCGTTCGTCGAACCTGTGATGGTTAAACAGTTCTTCAAAAATTTTTTTAGCGTCCCCTAGAAGTCTAGAAAACTTTATGGTTTCGGTCAGTCCGTCCGTCTGTCCGTCTGCATGTCACAGTCCTCCCCATTCTCTCATTTACGTACCGATTGAGATGAAGATTGGTACACAGACGTAGATCGATGACCCAAAAACAGAAATGATAAAAAAAATAAATTAAAAAACTTTTTTGCACCCCCCTCTAACAGATTAAAAAATGAACTCGACATTTTTTTTGCTCACCCCCATCGAGTGGGGTGTCCTTCGATGGGTCTCCTCAAATGCAACTTAAAATGTTCCGGGACCTTTTTCATTTCAACCCTTCAGTCGCGAGATATTCGCTTTCAAAGTCGTCATCAGAATGTCCCCCCCCCCCTCTAACTTCTAAACTATAAATTCTAAAAATCAGGGAAAAATGCAGAATATAGCTTTTGATTAGTACATTAAATGAAAATTATGACGAACACTGTAGCCAAAAATCAGTTGACGCAAAAAAATAAAAATGATAACAATTATAGTGTCGCGAGCGTCGCTGGGTTTACAGCGCATGCGCGGACGATACGTCGATGCTATTGGCCGAGGTCCGCGGTCGAGAGTGAGGGGATCCACCTCGAACATCGACGAACTGCAATAGCGACGATTATAATGAGAATCACAAATTGAGATGTCACTCAATGGCAACGAAACAATTATCCGAAGTCACGTGACAAACGTTGGACGCGTCTGTGGGTGAATGTTTGAAAAATCAACATTTTTTTTTGTTCTCGATTATTTCGTGCATGTGCATGTGCAATAACGCTTAACCGACGCAATGGTGGATTATTGTTTCTGTCATTGTGCTTCTTACGCACACTGTTGTCGAATAATCGCGTGAGTTGATGCAAGCTCGGGAGCGAGTGAGAGAGAGAGAGAGGAAGAGAGAGAAAGAGGGAGAGAGAGAGCTTTGACACTGTCCGCGAGTCCTGTCTCAATTATAACTCGATTTAAATAACGTTGTCAGTCGGCACGTTTGTTTTGCCATCGAAGCCTCTCGCAATGACACGTCAACCCGACAACACCGCTGACCAGTAGGGTGGTCCTTAATGGGGGTGTTGATGAATTTTCACAAGTGCACCCCCCAGATAGGTTCGAAATGAATAAATAAAAATATGTGCAAAACCCCGGCACTAGGGTCCAATGAGAAGACGTCGCTGTGGGCTCGTTTTGTTTCCCATTTGAATAACATGGGATTTTCGGACTTGTTCGGTAATTATTTTTTCGAGTTGTCCCTGAGCACGCGAAAAATTCTTTATTCACTCGAATCTATTGTTAATGGGTATAACTACTCGTACATTTTTTTCCAAGACATAAACACAAATAAATTTCTAATTTGTGTTGAAATCGTTTATCAGTTGTTATCATCGTTCATCGGTTCGCCGTTATCGATAATACACAGGTGAGGTCTTGTAAAAAAATGTACGAGTAGTTATACCCATTGACAATAGATTTATGTGGATAAAGAATTTTTTGCGTGATTAGGGACAACTCGAAGAAATAATTACTGAATTAGTCTGGAAATCCCATGTTATTCAAATGGGAAACAAAACGAGCTTACAGCCACGTCTTCTCATTGGACCACAGTGCTGGGGTTTCGCACATATTTTTATTCATTTATTCCGAACCTATCTGGGGGGTGCACTTGTCGAAATTTATCAACATCCTCAATAAGGACCACCCGACTGACCCACCTCGTTCGAGCCATTGTGTTCAACGTTCGAAATTTCGACGATGCCCCGAAGGCGTCCCATCGCAAACGTTCGTGACTGCACCGATTTTATTAAATTATGACACGAGAGAAGGAGTTTATAAATATTTCTTTTTCCTATCGATAACTTTTTTGATTTATCGATTTTATTTTCATTTTTTTTTCATTTGACCTTTGGCTCAGGATTGGCTTAGATTCGATTTTCTTCACAATTGGGTGTCTAAAAACCTCTAAAAGTCGAAAAAAAATGGTTTCGGCTTCGCTACGAACGAAACGACGTTCACTACAAACCTTTTCACACTCAACTCTAGAAGATTAGCGCATAAGAATCGATTTTCCCGACCCATCGATTTTCGCAAAAAAAAAAATTTTTTTTCTGTAAAAAAAAATTTTTTTTTCATGAAAAAATCGATTTTTTTTCTTCTACAAACGAAAATTCGGTTTCCTGGGACACATACGATGGTATCCCTATGTGAATGAACCGTTGGATCGACCATAGAGAGCCATCTCCACGTGAATGAACCGATAGACTCGATTTTCCGCAAAATTGGGGGTCTAAAAACCTCTAAAAGTCGAAAAAAAATGGTTTCGGCTTCGCTACGACCGAAACGACGTTCACTACAAACCTTTTCACACCCAACTCTAGAAGATTAGCGCATAAGAATCGATTTTCCCGACCCATCGATTTTCGCCAAAAAAAATTTTTTTTCTGTAAAAAAAATTTTTTTTCCATGAAAAAATCGATTTTTTTTCTTCTACAAACGAAAATTCGGTTTCCAGGGACACATATGAGGGTATCCCTATGTGAATAAACCGTTGGATCGACCATAGAGAGCCATCTCCACGTGAATGAACCGATAGACTCGATTTTCCTCAAAATTGGGGGTCTAAAAACCTCTAAAAGTCGAAAAAAAAATGGTTTCGGCTTCGCTACGACCGAAACGACGTTCACTACAAACCTTTTCACACCCAACTCTAGAAGATTAGCGCATAAGAATCGATTTTCCCGACCCATCGATTTTCGCCAAAAAAAATTTTTTTTCTGTAAAAAAAAATTTTTTTTTCATGAAAAAATCGATTTTTTTTCTTCTACAAACGAAAATTCGGTTTCCTGGGACACATACGATGGTATCCCTATGTGAATGAACCGTTGGATCGACCATAGAGAGCCATCTCCACGTGAATGAACCGATAGACTCGATTTTCCTCAAAATTGGGGGTCTAAAAACCTCTAAAAGTCGAAAAAAAAATGGTTTCGGCTTCGCTACGACCGAAACGACGTTCACTACAAACCTTTTCACACCCAACTCTAGAAGATTAGCGCATAAGAATCGATTTTCCCGACCCATCGATTTTCGCTAAAAAAAATTTTTTTTCTGTAAAAAAAAATTTTTTTTTCATGAAAACATCGATTTTTTTTCTTCTACAAACGAAAATTCGGTTTCCTGGGACACATACGATGGTATCCCTATGTGAATGAACCGTTGGATCGACCATAGAGAGCCATCTCCACGTGAATGAACCGATAGACTCGATTTTCCGCAAAATTGGGGGTCTAAAAACCTCTAAAAGTCGAAAAAAAAATGGTTTCGGCTTCGCTACGACCGAAACGACGTTCACTACAAACCTTTTCACACCCAACTCTAGAAGATTAGCGCATAAGAATCGATTTTCCCGACCCATCGATTTTCGCTAAAAAAAATTTTTTTTCTGTAAAAAAAAATTTTTTTTTCATGAAAACATCGATTTTTTTTCTTCTACAAACGAAAATTCGGTTTCCTGGGACACATACGATGGTATCCCTATGTGAATGAACCGTTGGATCGACCATAGAGAGCCATCTCCACGTGAATGAACCGATAGACTCGATTTTCCGCAAAATTGGGGGTCTAAAAACCTCTAAAAGTCGAAAAAAAAATGGTTTCGGCTTCGCTACGACCGAAACGACGTTCACTACAAACCTTTTCACACCCAACTCTAGAAGATTAGCGCATAAGAATCGATTTTCCCGACCCATCGATTTTCGCCAAAAAAAAATTTTTTTCTGTAAAAAAAAATTTTTTTTTCATGAAAAAATCGATTTTTTTTCTTCTACAAACGAAAATTCGGTTTCCTGGGACACATACGATGGTATCCCTATGTGAATGAACCGTTGGATCGACCATAGAGAGCCATCTCCACGTGAATGAACCGATAGACTCGATTTTCCTCAAAATTGGGGGTCTAAAAACCTCTAAAAGTCGAAAAAAAAATGGTTTCGGCTTCGCTACGACCGAAACGACGTTCACTACAAACCTTTTCACACCCAACTCTAGAAGATTAGCGCATAAGAATCGATTTTCCCGACCCATCGATTTTCGCCAAAAAAAATTTTTTTTCTGTAAAAAAAAATTTATTTTTCATGAAAAAATCGATTTTTTTTCTTCTACAAACGAAAATTCGGTTTCCTGGGACACATACGATGGTATCCCTATGTGAATGAACCGTTGGATCGACCATAGAGAGCCATCTCCACGTGAATGAACCGATAGACTCGATTTTCCTCAAAATTGGGGGTCTAAAAACCTCTAAAAGTCGAAAAAAAAATGGTTTCGGCTTCGCTACGACCGAAACGACGTTCACTACAAACCTTTTCACACCCAACTCTAGAAGATTAGCGCATAAGAATCGATTTTCCCGACCCATCGATTTTCGCCAAAAAAAAATTTTCTCTTGTAAAAAAAAATTTTTTTTTCATGAAAAAATCGATTTTTTTTCTTCTTCAAATGGAAATTCGGTTTCCAGGGACACATACGAGGGTATCCCTATGTGAATGAACCGTTGGATCGACCATAGAGAGCCATCTCCACGTGAATGAACCGATAGACTCGATTTTCCGCAAAATTGGGGGTCTAAAAACCTCTAAAAGTCGAAAAAAAAATGGTTTCGGCTTCGCTACGACCGAAACGACGTTCACTACAAACCTTTTCACACCCAACTCTAGAAGATTAGCGCATAAGAATCGATTTTCCCGACCCATCGATTTTCGCTAAAAAAAAATTTTTTTCTGTAAAAAAAAATTTTTTTTTCATGAAAACATCGATTTTTTTTCTTCTACAAACGAAAATTCGGTTTCCTGGGACACATACGATGGTATCCCTATGTGAATGAACCGTTGGATCGACCATAGAGAGCCATCTCCACTTGAATGAACCGATAGACTCGATTTTCCGCAAAATTGGGGGTCTAAAAACCTCTAAAAGTCGAAAAAAAAATGGTTTCGGCTTCGCTACGACCGAAACGACGTTCACTACAAACCTTTTCACACCCAACTCTAGAAGATTAGCGCATAAGAATCGATTTTCCCGACCCATCGATTTTCGCCAAAAAAAAATTTTTTTCTGTAAAAAAAAATTTTTTTTTCATGAAAAAATCGATTTTTTTTCTTCTACAAACGAAAATTCGGTTTCCTGGGACACATACGATGGTATCCCTATGTGAATGAACCGTTGGATCGACCATAGAGAGCCATCTCCACGTGAATGAACCGATAGACTCGATTTTCCTCAAAATTGGGGGTCTAAAAACCTCTAAAAGTCGAAAAAAAAATGGTTTCGGCTTCGCTACGACCGAAACGACGTTCACTACAAACCTTTTCACACCCAACTCTAGAAGATTAGCGCATAAGAATCGATTTTCCCGACCCATCGATTTTCGCCAAAAAAAATTTTTTTTCTGTAAAAAAAAATTTATTTTTCATGAAAAAATCGATTTTTTTTCTTCTACAAACGAAAATTCGGTTTCCTGGGACACATACGATGGTATCCCTATGTGAATGAACCGTTGGATCGACCATAGAGAGCCATCTCCACGTGAATGAACCGATAGACTCGATTTTCCTCAAAATTGGGGGTCTAAAAACCTCTAAAAGTCGAAAAAAAAATGGTTTCGGCTTCGCTACGACCGAAACGACGTTCACTACAAACCTTTTCACACCCAACTCTAGAAGATTAGCGCATAAGAATCGATTTTCCCGACCCATCGATTTTCGCCAAAAAAAAATTTTCTCTTGTAAAAAAAAATTTTTTTTATGAAAAAATCGATTTTTTTTCTTCTTCAAATGGAAATTCGGTTTCCAGGGACACATACGAGGGTATCCCTATGTGAATGAACCGTTGGATCGACCATAGAGAGCCATCTCCACGTGAATGAACCGATAGACTCGATTTTCCGCAAAATTGGGGGTCTAAAAACCTCTAAAAGTCGAAAAAAAAATGGTTTCGGCTTCGCTACGACCGAAACGACGTTCACTACAAACCTTTTCACACCCAACTCTAGAAGATTAGCGCATAAGAATCGATTTTCCCGACCCATCGATTTTCGCTAAAAAAAAATTTTTTTCTGTAAAAAAAAATTTTTTTTTCATGAAAACATCGATTTTTTTTCTTCTACAAACAAAAATTCGGTTTCCTGGGACACATACGATGGTATCCCTATGTGAATGAACCGTTGGATCGACCATAGAGAGCCATCTCCACTTGAATGAACCGATAGACTCGATTTTCCGCAAAATTGGGGGTCTAAAAACCTCTAAAAGTCGAAAAAAAAATGGTTTCGGCTTCGCTACGACCGAAACGACGTTCACTACAAACCTTTTCACACCCAACTCTAGAAGATTAGCGCATAAGAATCGATTTTCCCGACCCATCGATTTTCGCCAAAAAAAAATTTTTTTCTGTAAAAAAAAATTTTTTTTTCATGAAAAAATCGATTTTTTTTCTTCTACAAACGAAAATTCGGTTTCCTGGGACACATACGATGGTATCCCTATGTGAATGAACCGTTGGATCGACCATAGAGAGCCATCTCCACGTGAATGAACCGATAGACTCGATTTTCCTCAAAATTGGGGGTCTAAAAACCTCTAAAAGTCGAAAAAAAAATGGTTTCGGCTTCGCTACGACCGAAACGACGTTCACTACAAACCTTTTCACACCCAACTCTAGAAGATTAGCGCATAAGAATCGATTTTCCCGACCCATCGATTTTCGCCAAAAAAAATTTTTTTTCTGTAAAAAAAAATTTATTTTTCATGAAAACATCGATTTTTTTTCTTCTACAAACGAAAATTCGGTTTCCTGGGACACATACGATGGTATCCCTATGTGAATGAACCGTTGGATCGACCATAGAGAGCCATCTCCACGTGAATGAACCGATAGACTCGATTTTCCTCAAAATTGGGGGTCTAAAAACCTCTAAAAGTCGAAAAAAAAATGGTTTCGGCTTCGCTACGACCGAAACGACGTTCACTACAAACCTTTTCACACCCAACTCTAGAAGATTAGCGCATAAGAATCGATTTTCCCGACCCATCGATTTTCGCCAAAAAAAAATTTTCTCTTGTAAAAAAAAATTTTTTTTTCATGAAAAAATCGATTTTTTTTCTTCTTCAAATGGAAATTCGGTTTCCAGGGACACATACGAGGGTATCCCTATGTGAATGAACCGTTGGATCGACCATAGAGAGCCATCTCCACGTGAATGATCCGATAGACTCGATTTTCCTCAAAATTGGGGGTCTAAAAACCTCTAAAAGTCGAAAAAAAAATGGTTTCGGCTTCGCTACGACCGAAACGACGTTCACTACAAACCTTTTCACACCCAACTCTAGAAGATTAGCGCATAAGAATCGATTTTCCCGACCCATCGATTTTCGCCAAAAAAAAATTTTTTTCTGTAAAAAAAAATTTTTTTTTCATGAAAAAATCGATTTTTTTTCTTCTACAAACGAAAATTCGGTTTCCTGGGACACATACGATGGTATCCCTATGTGAATGAACCGTTGGATCGACCATAGAGAGCCATCTCCACGTGAATGAACCGATAGACTCGATTTTCCTCAAAATTGGGGGTCTAAAAACCTCTAAAAGTCGAAAAAAAAATGGTTTCGGCTTCGCTACGACCGAAACGACGTTCACTACAAACCTTTTCACACCCAACTCTAGAAGATTAGCGCATAAGAATCGATTTTCCCGACCCATCGATTTTCGCCAAAAAAAATTTTTTTTCTGTAAAAAAAAATTTATTTTTCATGAAAACATCGATTTTTTTTCTTCTACAAACGAAAATTCGGTTTCCTGGGACACATACGATGGTATCCCTATGTGAATGAACCGTTGGATCGACCATAGAGAGCCATCTCCACGTGAATGAACCGATAGACTCGATTTTCCTCAAAATTGGGGGTCTAAAAACCTCTAAAAGTCGAAAAAAAAATGGTTTCGGCCTCGCTACGACCGAAACGACGTTCACTACAAACCTTTTCACACCCAACTCTAGAAGATTAGCGCATAAGAATCGATTTTCCCGACCCATCGGATTTCGCCAAAAAAAATTTTTTTTCTGTAAAAAAAAATTTTTTTTTCATGAAAAAATCGATTTTTTTTCTTCTACAAACGAAAATTCGGTTTCCTGGGACACATACGATGGTATCCCTATGTGAATGAACCGTTGGATCGACCATAGAGAGCCATCTCCACGTGAATGAACCGATAGACTCGATTTTCCTCAAAATTGGGGGTCTAAAAACCTCTAAAAGTCGAAAAAAAAATGGTTTCGGCTTCGCTACGACCGAAACGACGTTCACTACAAACCTTTTCACACCCAACTCTAGAAGATTAGCGCATAAGAATCGATTTTCCCGACCCATCGATTTTCGCCAAAAAAAAATTTTCTCTTGTAAAAAAAAATTTTTTTTTCATGAAAAAATCGATTTTTTTTCTTCTTCAAATGGAAATTCGGTTTCCAGGGACACATACGAGGGTATCCCTATGTGAATGAACCGTTGGATCGACCATAGAGAGCCATCTCCACGTGAATGATCCGATAGACTCGATTTTCCTCAAAATTGGGGGTCTAAAAACCTCTAAAAGTCGAAAAAAAATGGTTTCGGCTTTGCTACGACCGAAACGACGTTCACTACAAACCTTTTCACACCCAACTCTAGAAGATTAGCGCATAAGAATCGATTTTCCCGACCCATCGATTTTCGCCAAAAAAAAATTTTCTCTTGTAAAAAAAATTTTTTTTTTCATGAAAAAATCGATTTTTTTTCTTCTACAAATGAAAATTCGGTTTCCAGGGACACATACGAGGGTATCCCTATGTGAATGAACCGTTGGATCGACCATAGAGAGCCATCTCCACGTGAATGAACCGATAGACTCGATTTTCCTCAAAATTGGGGGTCTAAAAACCTCTAAAAGTCGAAAAAGAATGGTTTCGGCTTCGCTACGACCGAAACGACGTTTACTACAAACCTTTTCACACCCAACTCTAGAAGATTAGCGCATAAGAATCGATTTTCCCGACCCATCGATTTTCGCCAAAAAAAAATTTTCTCTTGTAAAAAAAATTTTTTTTTTCATGAAAAAATCGATTTTTTTTCTTCTACAAACGAAAATTCGGTTTCCTGGGATACATACGATGGTATCCCTATGTGAATGAACCGTTGGATCGACTATAGAGAGCCATCTCCACGTGAATGAACCGATAGACTCGATTTTCCTCAAAATTGGGGGTCTAAAAACCTCTAAAAGTCGAAAAAAAAATGGTTTCGGCTTCGCTACGACCGAAACGACGTTCACTACAAACCTTTTCACACCCAACTCTAGAAGATTAGCGCATAAGAATCGATTTTCCCGACCCATCGATTTTCGCCAAAAAAATTTTTTTTTCTGTAAAAAAAAAATTTTTTTTCATGAAAAAATCGATTTTTTTTCTTCTACAAACGAAAATTCGGTTTCCTGGGATACATACGATGGTATCCCTATGTGAATGAACCGTTGGATCGACTATAGAGAGCCATCTCCACGTGAATGAACCGATAGACTTGATTTTCCTCAAAATTGGGGGTCTAAAAACCTCTAAAAGTCGAAAAAAAAATGGTTTCGGCTTCGCTACGACCGAAACGACGTTCACTACAAACCTTTTCACACCCAACTCTAGAAGATTAGCGCATAAGAATCGATTTTCCCGACCCATCGGATTTCGCCAAAAAAAAATTTTCTCTTGTAAAAAAAATTTTTTTTTTATGAAAAAATCGATTTTTTTTCTTCTACAAATGGAAATTCGGTTTCCAGGGACACATACGAGGGTATCCCTACGTGAATGAACCGTTGGATCGACCATAGAGAGCCATCTCCACGTGAATGAACCGATAGACTCGATTTTCCTCAAAATTGGGGGTCTAAAAACCTCTAAAAGTCGAAAAAAAATGGTTTCGGCTTCGCTACGACCGAAACGACGTTCACTACAAACCTTTTCACACCCAACTCTAGAAGATTAGCGCATAAGAATCGATTTTCCCGACCCATCGATTTTCGCCAAAAAAAAATTTTTTTCTGTAAAAAAAAATTTTTTTTTCATGAAAAAATCGATTTTTTTTCTTCTACAAACGAAAATTCGGTTTCCTGGGACACATACGATGGTATCCCTATGTGAATGAACCGTTGGATCGACCATAGAGAGCCATCTCCACGTGAATGAACCGATAGACTCGATTTTCCTCAAAATTGGGGGTCTAAAAACCTCTAAAAGTCGAAAAAAAATGGTTTCGGCCTCGCTACGACCGAAACGACGTTCACTACAAACCTTTTCACACCCAACTCTAGAAGATTAGCGCATAAGAATCGATTTTCCCGACCCATCGATTTTCGCCAAAAAAAAATTTTCTCTTGTAAAAAAAAATTTTTTTTTCATGAAAAAATCGATTTTTTTTCTTCTTCAAATGGAAATTCGGTTTCCAGGGACACATACGAGGGTATCCCTATGTGAATGAACCGTTGGATCGACCATACAGAGCCATCGGCCTGGAATTAACCGATAGACTCGATTTTCCTTAAAATTGGGGGTCTAAAAACCTCTAAAAGTCGAAAAAAAATGGTTTCGGCTTCGCTACGACCGAAACGACGTTCACTACAAACCTTTTCACACCCAACTCTAGAAGATTAGCGCATAAGAATCGATTTTCCCGACCCATCGATTTTCGCCAAAAAAAAATTTTTTTTTGTAAAACAAAAATATTTTTTCATGAAAAAATCGATTTTTTTTCTTCTACAAACGAAAATTCGGTTTCCTGGGACACATACGATGGTATCCCTATGTGAATGAACCGTTGGATCGACCATAGAGAGCCATCTCCACGTGAATGAACCGATAGACTCGATTTTCCTCAAAATTGGTGGTCTAAAAACCTCTAAAAGTCGAAAAAAATGGTTTCGGCTTCGCTACGACCGAAACGACGTTCACTACAAACCTTTTCATATCCAACTCTCGAAGATAAGGGCATAAGAATCGATTTTCCCGACCCATCGATTTTCGCCAAAAATTTTTTTTTTTAAATCAGAAAATCAATTTTCTCTAATTGCAAACGAAATCTCGGTTACTAGAATCAACTCAAAACGTATCTCTGTGTGAATCAGGCGTTAGATTCGAGTTTATTCAAGTTTGGAAAGACGACAATTTTTCAAAAACTCTTTTTCGCTTGTATTAAAAACGAAAATCCGTTTTAGACTGTTGACACTGTGAAAACAAAAAAAAATTAAAAGTGCTGAAGTAATGTCGTTCGTTGATATTCGTCTCGGTATCGTCGACACCCTAATTTTCGGTAGCTGCGAGTGGGACGTGAAGCACGAAATGCTATTTCTCGGTGCACAGCCCGAGGGCTGTGGACCCTGCCATAATTACTCGGGACCCACGAGCCCCAGAGTAAATCTCTAAGACTCAAGGGGCAGTGGGGGGAGGGTACCGGTGGAATAGGTCGAAAGTTTTTCGTTCAGGATGAGTGACGAGGCAAAAATTCAAACGTGACATATTTACTCTCACTCGTGAATTTCAAATTATTCTACGAATCTCTTTGTCCCTATTGGTAAAGATGTTTCCAAGGATTCCGAGAAACGAAGTTCTTGTGCTCAATTCATAATGAAAAATAATTAAATTTATAAAAAATTATTTAAAAAAAAAACCAAAAAAAGTGATTTTATTTTTCACAATATCATTAAATCGGTCATTGAATGAAATTATTGCATTAATTGTATTGTTATAATCATGTTCTTTGTACAATCACTAGGAGAGAGATCGAGTGACATTGCTTATGATCAAGTCGATAAAATATTTCCATTAATTGAAATTTTACGAATCAAATAAATTCTACGAAAAATAAATTCACTTCATGGGATCTTCATGATATTCACTTAACTTGAAGTGCAAGTTTAAAAACAATTTCCCAATTTTTTAAAGATTTTTTTCCCCCATTATTTTGTCAGCTGTCGATTGAGGTATTTTTCATTTATTCCGTTTTCTTTTTTCCCAAGTATTTTTTTTTTTACACTTACGGTGTTTGAAAAATATATTAAAAATCTGTTTGTGTCGTGAAATTGTCTCAGCTTTTCAATGAAAATATCAGTTTTCCACCCGGACATCCTGAAATTCATTGAAATCGAATTTAAAACTTAAAAAACAGTTTTTTGGTCGTATCCCCAATTTTAGAATTTTTTTCAATACCATTTTCGGAAAGCTGAGAAAATTTCACATGAAATATGTATTTTCCGATTTGGATTCTCATTAAGTTTTTATAAAATCATGAAACGTATTGATTCTAGGAAAACATACTGAATAAATCAAATCAATTAAAAACAAAAACTATCGGCATGACTTTAAAATCGTTAAGGGGGTGTCTTTTTTCTAAATTTAATTCTTTATGCTCATTTAATTTCAGAATCTTGAACCGTATTGATTCAAGAAAAACTTACTGAATAAATTAGATTAAAAAAAAAATTATCGGCATGACTTTGAAATCGTTAAGGAGGGTGGCCTGGTCAAAATTCGTCCGAGCCCCATACAAGGACTGCACACACACACACACACTGGGACGATCGGAAACGCGAGAATACGCGGGACGCGCTTCTGAATTTCCAACGCCGCGGTTTGAACCCCGCGAGGGGGTTGGAAGGGGTGGTCGTGCCGGGGTTTGGAGTCGAAGGGGGGCGAGGGGCTAATGGCCCGTACGAACAGAGTCACGCGGTTAGAAATTACGATTCGAATTCCAGAGGGCCCGAACGAGAAGCCTGCAGCAGCACCGGCAGCGGCAAACCACCCCTTTGCCCTTCCCCGCAAGCAGCGGTAGAAACGGGACCGGCAGTTGACCCTCGGGCGCGATTCCGCGCGCTCGTGCAGCTTCGACCATTTGGCATTCTGGAATTGTAATCGCTCCGCTCTCGCAGCGCGCCTCCACTCTCTCTCTCTCTCTCTCTCTCTCTCTCTCTCTTGTTATTCTTATCTTTAGTTCCATCACATTTCATCTCTATTTTATTCTGCTATTGTTATGACAACTCATGTGTTTTTTCATTTTTATTTATCTGTATTATTTTATTTTTTGACCAGTCATATTATTATTATTATTATTATTATTATTATTATTATTATTATTATTATTATTATTATTATTATTATTATTATTATTATTATTATTATTATTATTATTATTATTATTATTATTATTATTTTCCTGTTATTTTTTGGTTATTATTAAAAAATACATGTACTGATCATTAAGCATTGCCTAAGAGTCTTACTGAGGCATAAATAAAGGAATCAATCAATAAATATTTATCTCTCTCTCTCTCTCTCTCTCTGTCTCTCCCTTTCTCTCTTTCTCTCTCTATCTTCTTATTCTTATCTTCATTTCCATTGCATTTTATCTCTATTTTATTCTGCTATTGCTATTTTAACTCATGTTTTTTTTACATTTTTATTTATCTTTATTATTATATTGTTGTACCAGTAATTTTATTATTATTATTATTATTATTATCATTATGTTTTATCGTATTTTTTGTTATTCTTTTGTTAATATTAGAAAATACATTACCCATTGCCTCAAAGCCTCAGTAAGGCATGAATAAATAAATAAATAAATAAATAAATCTCTTCCTCTCTCTCTCTCTCTGTGCTGCAGCTGCATCTGACTATTTCGCTCCAACCGCAAACTTTCCTCTCCGAATTCATCCATCTATCTGGAACCATTGACTCGCTCTTTCCTCACCCCCCCCGCCCCCTCCTAACCCCCGTTTTCCAACCCCCTCTAGCGTTCTGCGTTCTGTTCGACCTTCCGTTCGTTCGTTCGTTCGTTCCCCTCGCTCTTGGTTACGCAGATCGGTATACCCGCCAGCCAAATTCCATTTTAATTAATTTCCTCGATTAACCGTGTACGGATTTGCCGCAACCCCCTGCAGCCAACCTCCCTTTCTCTCCGCGGGCATCATCCCTCGACCGACCCCGCGCGCCAACCCCGTTCGCTATGCCTCACGGCTGATACACGAGGTGCCCTATTGCTATGTGCATAGACTATTCTCGTAAATGCGTGCATTACACGTCTCAATGGGGATGCTCTACGCACCCAACAAATATAGATGGGAATTCGGGGGGTGAGTTTTTTTTTGTTTAGGAATACGGAAATAGGAGAATCAATTGTACGATTATCGTTAGGGTCGTTGAACAGATGTTTGTCGTTGTCGTTATTATTATTATTATTTTTCTTCAAATTCGGGTTTCACTCTTTTTCGTATTTTATTATTTTTCGAAGCTTTGACGATTACGAACGAATTGTTTTATCGCTTGAATCTTGAATGATCTGAATTTAGCTTTTCGTTCGAGTTCGAGATAGTCCTTCATTGATTAATGCAAAATTGTAATCATGATTAACTATTTTTTTTTGTTCAATTTTCAATATTTTTTTTGTTACGAATAATTTAGGGGTAGATTTTTTTTTGTTTGTTCAGAAGCGCCGAAGATGAGTGAAGCTTCTGAGAAAGAAAGTTCGAAGTTCGTGAGATTTATTCACGAACGAATGAACTGCAAAAAAATTGGTTCCAATTGAAATTAAAAAAAAAAATAATAATAATGTTCTAGTTAAAAACTTCACATTTTGAAAAAATTTCCGATTCCATCAGCCTGAACGCTTATGAATATACAAAGTTTTACAAAATTACAAAAATTCAGAAAATCGTTGAAATTGAGCTAATTTTTTCTTCTAAAAAAAATTAATTTTGAATTTTCAGAATAAAAAAAGTTTTATATTGAAAGAATTATTTAAAATTAATTGCAGGAACGTGATCAGGTGATTAATAATGTCCAGGACATAAATGTTTGAACTTTGTTACCCACCGACTATTCTTCAAGGTGCTTTGGCTTTGTTGTCTTCTTTTTTTTTTCTTGCTTTTTTCGGGACGAGAGCGAAAATAAAGTCGTTGGTTGGTTTTTTTTAACGTGAAAGACACGTGTCTGGGGAAAAAAATTACGGTTTTGACGTAAAGCGGATAACGCTGTCTGGTGAGGGTTGGGAGGGTTGAGAGGAGGGGGTGGGGGGTGGCTCACACACCTGGCCCCGAGGGTCTTTTGTTCGGCGAAGAAGGTGCCTCCGGTGTTTTCTTCCCTCGAGAGTCGGGCGAAAGAACCGCGTTCTTCTCGAGTCGCAACAATGTTTCACCGACGAATAAACGAGCCCACCGTCAAAATCCACCAAGCTCGAGGCGCCCCCCTCGGGCTGTCGACCGAATTACAAAGTGAACCGAATCCACGTTATTTATCCCGGTACATGTACCGCCTTCGCCTTTGTCTATCGCGACTGTGTCTCACTTGTGTTTAATTCGTAATACGTCCGCTCGGGGTTGATCGCCAACCCCGAGCAACCCCTCGCCGAACATTCGCCGAATGAATTTTTCGTTGAAAAATTGCGCTCGGAAATTAATTAGCAGTGAAAAAAACAGTGGAAACGAGTCCTAAGTAGAAAAATCAACGTTGGGTCAGACACTGCATGATTTTTATTCGTTTGGCAGTAGATGCGGTTGTGTGGATAAGACAAAATTAAAACATTCAGTAAAAACTGAAATGCTGAGTAGAAATATCAGCGTTAGGTCAGACATTACACGGTTTTTAATTTGCCCGGCAGTAGATACGTTAGTGCAGATCATACGAGGTTAAACATTTGTTTTCTCGATTCCTGAGTAGAAATATTAGATTTTGGTCAGACACTGAAAGATTTTTTTATTCACTTGGCAGTGGATGCGTCCATACGGATCAAACTCGACCAAACATTATTCCACTGAATTTTAAGTGGAAATATCAGCGTTAGGTCAGACACGTTGATAATTATTATTTTCCTGGCAGTAGATACGTCCGTGTGGATCAGACAAAATTAAAACATTTTTACTGAAATTCGAAGTAGAAATATCAGCGTCAGGTCAGACATTGCACGGTTTTTAAATTTGCCTGGCAGTAGATACGTTCGTGCTGATCAGACGAGATTGAACATTTGTATATCGAATTTTGAGTACAAACATAAGCGTTTGGTCAGACACTAAAATATTTTCTTTATTCACTTGGCAGTAGATGCGTCCATACCGATCAGACACGACCAAACATTATTCCACCAAATTCCAAGTAGAAACATCAGCGTCAGGTCAGACACGGCAATAATTTTTATTTCCCTGGCAGTAGATACGTTCGTGCGGATCAGACAACTCGTAACTCGGGGTTTCGGGTTAAGAAAAGCTATACAATGCGCCAAGCTCGAGTGTTCCACTCGTTCGACACGACTGTTTGATTTTAAAATGCAGTGAATATAATACGACGGTTCGTTTCGTACGCGAATAAACGAAAGATAATCCAACGATATTTCATGCGAAACTGTGTGTGTGTCCGTTGTATGATGTACGATTCGATTGAGACACGATATAACAATTTTCGTTGGGGCCCATGATATGGCTGTCGTAACAATTTACGATGTCCTGCTAGCCACTGCCAGGGTGCATGGACGATCGGTTCACGAATGGTGTTCGGCACGTTGGTGCAACGAAAAATATCACATGCACGAGTACGAGGAGAGGCCAGTACGTAGTTGCACGAGGAGGTCGTGAGAGCTTGCACGAGACGTTACGAAAGCCTTGCCACGTAGTCCACTGCACCCTCCACCTCCCCCCACAACTTGTTCTCTCGATAAACGCTCCATGTTTTATACGACTACGCTCGATGTTTTTCTGTTTTTCCCATAGTTATATGTACACGCCCAAAGGTGGTCCTTATTTGTGTTTTTTTTTTCAATTTATTTATTTATTTATTTATTTATTTATTTATTTATGGTCCTGAATGATAATATGGTTCGAAATAAATTTCGTTTGGATATCCTTAAAGTTTGAGGTTCCTTACTTAATTGATACTTAACTTGAGTGTGGTTAAATAATTTTAGAAAAAAAAAATTGAAGGTGGTCCTTATTTTTCGATTTTTTTTAAATTATTTATTTATTCGTAGGGTTGAGTATATATAGGGTTAAAAATTGAAACAGGGACTTGAAATGTTGGGGAAAGTTTTTTTGAATTTATTTCGAACCATATTTTTCTCTGGGGGACGACAGAATTGAAAAAAGATAAAAATGAGGACCACCTCGGTATACATATATGTCTTGTGTGTATGAATGTGTGCTGGGCTAATGCTTGTGCTGACCTCAGCATCGATTTCGCAACCGCATGCGATATAATGCTAGTATTATTTATTATTAACGATTTCCGAATTATTTTTGGAAACTAATTGATTCGTTTGTCGACGAATGAGATAACATTTTTTCTTGTTTTTTTTTTTTTTTTCATTGATTTTGTTTTACGTGTATCGTGAGAATTATCAAGTAACCGATGGAAATAATCGTCGAGCTCAACCGGATGTTGGAAATTCAATTACTCGCGAATATCGAATTAGTGGTGCATCGAAGCTGACGTGACGATGAAATTTCAGATAATGTTTTTTTTTTACATTTTATTATCTGGGATATTATTATTATTATTCATTGTACTATTATTATTCATTTTATCAGCGACGAATTTGCAATTTGTATTTTTAGAAATGTTTTGCATAAGTTTCTAAATGTTGAGAAGTTTATTTTGTTTCTCACTTTCATATTCACATTTTTATGCAAGAAATATTTTCATAGTTTTTTTTTTCGTGGAGCAGTTGTGTGTTTGTCGATTATGTATTTTTTGTTTTTATTCACTCGGTGAGCAACAAACAAAAAAGATTTATTGATATTGTTGGGTGGTATTATTTTTTTGTGTTATTTGGTCCGGATTTATTTAATGGTAAACATTTTTTCGACTGCGAATTCGAAGAGATGAATATATATTTATATATATATATATATTGATAGACAGATGATTAAAAGCATCGAAATATTAATATTATTCATTCGACGATGATCCTCTGCATTGTCCTCCGACCTGACAAATATTACCCAAAAGCCCATGAATTTTTTAAAATTCATTATCGACTCGACGAGTCTGCAAGTGCCTCCGGAAATAATTCATTTTATAATGTTACATAAATTCAAAAATGGTCATCTCGATATATCCGAATGACAATTTATCACCGTCATCGATACGATTAACAAGTAGCAGCATCAGCACATGTATTCATTGGCAATATTTTTTTTCATCTTTCAGAATCAATTTTAAAGAACTAAAATTCAATTTAAAAAATCTCAAAATTAATTTTTTCAAAAATATTTTTCAGAAAAATGTTTAAACTTTGTCCTTTTTTGAACACACCTTGATATATATATATATATGCACAGCTTAGAATTTTTATGACCAATGGGCCATCGACCGAAAGATACGAATTTTTTCGTGGCTAAAATCGAATCGATCTAAAAAAAATCAAATCAACTCGTCGAACGATGAAAATTATTTAAACTCCGAAAAATTAAATCTCTTCAGTTGCATCGAAACAGCGCAAATAAAATCATCATCGTGTATTCATAGTTAAAAAAAAAAAAAAACACTTCCTGGCTTTTAACGAATTTAATTAATCGAAATTTCGCCAGAGCGCGCAAATTAATTATTGGAAAAAGGAAAGCACTTGGAACGGATTAGAAATTGTTCGTCGAAAGCGAGGGGTGAGAATTTGTTCATTCGTAGATCGACGTGAAAAACACCGTGTATTCCGTTTTTGGATCGTACATCCGATGAAAAATTCATAACCATACGTCGAGACGAAACGACGACGATCTGGACCGGATGGATGATGGAACGAGGTCGCGGCCGCTCGTTCGGTTAGTTTGAATCTTTAAAATGTCGCACCACAGACAACCTCCCCCCACCCCCAACCACCCCATTTCGTACAGGTGCGAAAGAACGATACGATGCGAAACGTGCGAACAGCCCCAAGTGGGAAAAAAGAAATATATAAACAATTTATAGATTATATATATATTTATATATATAAGTGGTCATATGTTTTTTATATGCAAACTAAACATAATCTGCATAGGGACCATACTTATCTATGGTATCTACTTATGCAGATCCAAAAATAAATTCAACTATTTTGTAAAAATTTCACCCACCCGAATGCTCAATATAAATAATTATATATATATGTATTTATATATGTATTATATATTATCTATTTTTCAAACTCCATTCGATGTAATTTTTTTCTACTGTGTGTGTTATATGTATATATATATATTCAACAGCATGTACAGAGAATACTCGACCGAATCTGCATAATAAAACCTCCCCCATTGCTTCCTCATTACTCTCGACCTCCAACAAAGCATTTTCCATTACAATTCTTTCCCCCTGCCCCTCGGCCACAAAAAAAAAAAAAAACAACACAAAACCCCGAACAATAATGAGAAACGAATATGAAAAATTTTTGCTCGTCGAATTTTCAAACAAATAACATAAATTTTACAAAAATTAATTCAACTCGATGAAACGCTTCGAATAAAAGAAAAATATTCACCGACACGGTACCATAAATACCTCGTGAGTATCTGGATTACTCACGAGTCCTCGTTAATGAAATTTAAAAAATCGCACAAATCGAACATCGACCCGGCCATCATTATTATTATTATTATTATTATTATTATTATTATTATTATTATTGCGATGAATTGTATAAACCAGAAATGGTAATCGAGCGAAATAGTTTTTGATATATAAAATATAATAAAATAAAATAATAATGATCATAATAATAATAATATAATTAAAATAATAAACACAAATAAAAAAATCCAGACCCACGTGTTACGTTTTATTACAAAATCTCAAACGACTTGAAATTAGTCAGAAAAATGCATCCGGCCATTGCAATTCGAATATCGCAACGTCTCCGATGGACACCGGTTGAAAAATATTTGACTTTTCAATTCCGACGAACCAATGTGGCTGGGGTACGGCCACTTTTTTTTCTTTTATCACCCCCACGATCTCTTCTTCGACAGCCACAATGGACGTAGAAGAACTGGGGGAGAGGATGATCCCCCGAGTGATGTAGCAGCGAATCTCGCCGATTATAACGGCGTGGCTTTCACGTTGGTATAACGGCTCGTCGAACCCTTCGGCTCCGGCTCTATCCGCTGCCTGATGAAAAACTCGACGAACCGTGAGCTTCGACCGTGATTACACCTGTCATTTTTTTAACAAATATATATATATATATATGTGTCGCCTCACAGCAGAAACAATTCCGCAGACGTACTGGAATAATTCAATTTGGCTCTTGAGGAGGCTGAGTCACCTAAAAAATTGGATCTGTTTTTTTTTTTCGTGACAAGACCGATCGAAATTTAAAATCGATTCAACCCTCATGAAATACCGATGCCCAGCTATCGTTTAACATTTTTTTTGTAGCCATAAAAAAAGATTTAAAAATCCCTATTTTTTAGGTGACTTAGCTTCCTCAAAAAAATATTATTCGAATTCACCTCATGAAGTTGTAAACGAAAAAAGAAAAAAGTTGACAAGAGTCAAAGATGAATAATTCACATTGGCTCTTGAGGTGGCTGAGTCACCTAAAAAATTGAAATTCAATTTTTTAGGTGACTCAGCCACCTAGAAAATTGAATTTTTGTTTTTTTTTCTCGTGAAACGATCGATCGAAATTTAAAATCGATTTAACCCTCATAAAATACCGATACTCAGCTATCATTTAACATTTTTTCTTAGCCACAAGAAAAGAAAACTAAAAAATCCCAATTTTTTAGGTGCCTCAGCCTCCTCAATAAAATATTATTCGAATTCTTCGAATTCTTCACATCGAATTGTAAATGAAAAAAGAACAAAGTTGACAAGAGTCAAAGATGAAATGAGGGAAGAGGGCAAAGGGGGTGGGTTGGGGGGGTGGGGGTGGTCTCAATCCCGACCGATCGTGTCCCCCTCATCGACTATGGGCACGATGGGTCGTGATTCTCCGTAGCCAGCGTCCCCGGAGGCAAATTACGCAGCGCCACGAGGGATGAAGTTAATCCACCCCCCACCCCCCCTCCCCTCCCCCTCCGCGTGCGGTATGCGTCTGGTGATTATGGCTCTTGTACCATGCCTCGGCATCATATTGCGTAACAGTGATTAGTCCACAGAACTCGAAGCGTGTATACCGCGAATCGTTAAAGCGCGTGCGCGCGCACAGTGTTGCCGCACCGGATATTCCACCTTATGTACCCCACTTAACCCAGTGCAAACACCAACGTTAACCGGGGGTTGATCCCTCGATTGAAGATAGTCCACTCGCTTCACGATTTCCGATGGCTTGTCAGGCCAACGACTGGCCAGTTGGCCGGATAAACATTTTCCGAAGGGCGGGGGGAGGGAGGGAGGATTTGAATGCAATGAAATAATTTTTTTTTCTCGTATGTAACGAGCGTCCTATATAGAACGACAATTTTATACGAGATAAATTATTTTGCGGCAAAGAATGATTTTTTTCTTTATTTTTTTATTCTTGTGTATAACGGGTGTCCTACATCGAAACGCAATCCGGTACCAGATGAATTATTTTGTGCAACCAGTATATAGATATATATATTTTGTTTTTTTTTTTATGAAAGTCGTGAGAGCTTCCAAATGGATCTTAATTCGATGACAAAAATATAATTTACACTTACCTTCGGTTGGTAAATTCGCAATTGACGTCATCGTCGTCCTTTTTTTCTTATTTTCCAACGAAGTTTATCGAATGAGAAATTGAATTTCCGAAGTTGTTACCGATAAATTTCGTAGACTGGAATTTAGAAACAGAGAGAAAGAGAGAAGGAGAATGAGAGTGAAGAAAAAAAAATGATAAAATCAAACAAACGTTCGTCTAAGACTCGGAGTAGTTCGGGCCATATTTATTACACGTCGAATCAACTCATAAGAATCTCTCTTCGTTTATCTCATCATCGTTTTTCTTTTTTTTTTTTTTTATCCCGTTAGATAACAACATACAACTCAACGACGCAAAGCATAATAATATTTTCTTAATACAATATCGTTATAACATATAATATAATGATATCATTATTTCAATAGCCATCATTCTTTCCTTAAATTTACGTTAATTCATATAATATTTATTTATTTATTTATTTATATATATATATATATTTATGTATTTTATATAATATTTATATACTGTGTACATACAATACTCGTCGTAAATCATTTCACATGGCTTTCAACGACTTGATGTTTTTTTTTTTTTTTTTTTTTTTTGCATTTCTCGCATTCCCCACTTTTCGCACTCCATCTTCCTCGTCTCACCTTTCCACCTCATTGTATCATATAATTCACGTTCGTTTTACAAGCTAAGGTCAAAATATTATTTTGCTAAGGTTTACCCTTGTGTCGCGAGTTTCGCCATCGTCAACCAACAACCCCCGTCCGTTCGGACCCTGAAGCTGGATCATCTGTTTTTTTTTTACCTTTTTGTTTGTTTGTTTGTTTGTTTTTTAATTTCTATGACGTAAATTTAGCTTAATTAATTCGTATTTACAAGTTCCGGCATCGAGATGACATTGAACGTTGCATTATGCGCAATGACTCGTGCGCATAGAGGGCGCTCCGACGTAACAACCGAATCGTCGGAGTTTCGAGACTCTATTTTATTTTTCGTTCTTATTCGCTTTTTTTTTGTTTTTTTGTTTTTTTATTCGATCGTCAATTGCCGCAGCCCCTCCCAAACGATTCTTCGTGCCACGATCGCGAATTTACGAGCCCCAGCAGGGGCGGAGGGCTCAACCCAGAATCTCTCTTCGCACGTTCTGTCCTAATTCTCAGTTCTCGATGCTCCTTCGTCGTTGATCATGGATTGGAAAGGGTGGAAGAGACTATTTACGGGGGTAGCTTGTGAGGCGATGGGTTTTTTTTTAGTTCGGGGGAAAAAGATGGAGAAAAAGAACGAAAGGATGAGAAGAAAGAATGGAAGAAGAATCTTTATTCGGACATCGCTAAATTAGGTTAGGTTGTTTTAATGAATGAAAATCAGTGATGCAACTCAATATTTGTGGATACATTTGTCATGCTTGACGACAGTTGTCGAAAGCTCCTCAGGATGCAAAGGGTTTTGAGATTTTTTAGGTTAAGTTCAGCCATTTCGTGTCACTGGCCAATCTGGACTTTACCAATTTTCGGCGGGAATTTTTTAAACTCCAATTTAAAATTTAAACTAGTGGAAAATTATTCGAAGATCAGACCGATGAAAAATTAATATAATTGCATTTTTGAGGTTAGGTTCGGCCATTTTGCGTCACTGGACAATCAGAACTTTGCCAATTCTTGGCGGGAATTCTTTAAACTTTAATTTAAACAAGTGGAAAAATATTTGAAGATCAGACCGATGTAAAATAATCTTAATTGCGTTTTAATAATTGTTTTCGAGTGATTTCTAAATTCTGATCCGTGGAATTTGTAAATTGAGGGTAAATATCGTTTGGTCGAATGATAAACGATGGGTGAAAGGGTTCGCGTCGGATCCTCGTGGGATCAACGGCGATTAATTAGTCCCGAGACCGACAGAGGCGCTGAGGTGCAGCCTCGGGGGGGGGGCGGAATGTGGGACGACGGGCACGTGTGACCGGTCGGTCTCGATGCGGCCAAAGCATAGCTCACGGAGCTCACTGGCCGCAAAGCCCCGAGGCCCTTTCTCCACGGGTTTCCCGATGCCCGGGACTTTGCTTGTTGTTGTCTTCGCTTTCGAAGCCTCGAACGGACCTGTTGCTCCAAAACTGCTTGCCCGTTGAATAATTCAGGCTCGTTAAGCCGCCCGTTCGAACTATCAGCGAGAGCAGCGCCATCTGCGAGCGGCAAAGTGATGGCGCTGCGGTCGCTAATGAAGAGGCTATCTAAGATCCCACAATTGTATTCGAAGGCTCGTTGAATTGACATGTGAAAAAAAATAAAAAAAAGAATGTTTTTTTCAAGAAATAAGAAATTAACGGAAACGAGAAAGTTGAGTAATGTATCTTGGAAAGTATTTCACGATCTGTGGCAAACGGCTAAGTTTTACTCGCGGTAAACGTTGGGGCGAGTAACGAAACGAATTGGATCTGACGTTTTAATCTCCGGAAATGCAGATGGGTTTGGCGAAGAGGGGGGAGGGAGGGGGAGGAGCGAGAGGTGAGAGTGGGATGAAGAAAATGTTGCATTGTGCGAGAGTGAAAAGACAAGCGTTTGGGGAATTGAAAAATATACACTCTACCTTTGAATTATATACAAAAAGTTGTTTTGCGAATGAGAAAGATGAGAGAAAGAGAGAAAGATGAGAGAAGAGAGAGAGAGCGAGAGGAAGACAACGTCAGGGGTTAAGGAAACTCCATTGTCCATGAGCTAACCTCAAAAAAAAAAAAATGAAAATAAAAGAAATGAAAAATTTGAGAAAATTCGCAAAACTTGGAGGATGAAAATTATTTTTCCTACGCCACGAGGACGATTCCTCGCTGTCATTATTTCGTTACACGGTCAAACATTTTTTTCCTCACGTCGAACGTGCCATTGCAGAATTTTTTTTGACGACTCGTAAGGGCTGCAGGGGGCGCTGACTACTTGAAAATATACCAACGGGGGATTGTTGCGCGGTCGGAAATACTTATATTTTTTTTTGTATTTTTTTTTTTTTTTTCATTTTTTTTGGATTGAGTTTTTCTTTCCTGTCATTTTCTCACGTCTTACGTTTAATTACAATGTTCAATTACACCGAAAGCGATAGTCGTTGCACTTGGTGACAATTATTCATAATTCTCGCATTTTTTTTTCTTTCTCATCAGTATTTCAATAATTTTACGTTTTTTTTTTTTTTTCATTCATTATTCTTTCATTAGGTTTTGCATTTTCTTTTTCTTCGTGAGTAAGAATTTTTTTTTTTTTTTTTCGTTCCATTTTCATTCGTTTAAATATTATTCGTTATACACACTGTACGGGGGGGGGGGGCAGTTTATTTATATCGTTGCTCTCACTTACTTTCTCGTTTGTTCTGCGAGCTTTCGCTTTTTATTTTCTATTTTCATTTATTTTTTTTTATTATTTTTCTTTCCTGTTTTTTTTATTTTTATTTTTTTTTGTTTTTCAATATATATGCATACATATATATTTTTTTATTTTTATTTTTTTATCAATCAATACGAAATAGTACACCCAATTTTTTTTTCTTTCTCTTTCGGCAACATCGATGCGTCTGTCCGTCCGTCAGTCCGTCAGTCGGTTCGTCACCGCGGATCTTCGCGTGTTCATACGCACTGACAGTAGATAAAGAAAATCGTACAAATATCGACATTATTTTTTTTTTATTCATTTCATTTATTTCATTTTGTTTTTCCTCCATCTATTTTTTTTTTTTCATCTTCATTCTCATTTTTATTTGTGTGTGAGAAAAAATTCACGACCAAAAAAAGAAAAAACAAACTATTTTCCCGTTTTTTCGATGAATATTTTTTTTTCTTTTTTTTTTTCATCATATTTGTTCGATTATCTTGATTGGTTACAATTATCGTATAATCATTTGCTCACGAATTTTCGCACCTACCTATGAAAAAAGCACGGCTGCGTCACGCCCCTTATCGATCTAAAACTTTTTTTTTTTTTTTTTCATTTCAATCGTCGACGCGAATGTCTCTTTTTGTTTTTTCTCGTTTTTTCATTTTTTTTTGAGAAAAAATTTTTTTTTCTCAACGACACTACCTACATCGGTCAGTCTTTGTGTATTTCGTTTTTGCGTTATCATCGACCGTTTTTCCATCGATTTCCACGTTTTTTCTTCCGATCCCATCGTGTTTATCCATCCTCGTCTTCACTTATTACGAACCCAAATTATTTAATTCGTCCTTTTGGGCCCCTCCGAGCTTATCGAATTATCCACGTAACGATAACGTCCGCTATCAGCAGCAGCACACCCGTCGTCGCGTAACTCCCGCATGATGCTGCAAAACAAAGATTATGATTATTGTTAAAAAAATTATTTTGAAATATATTAAAATTTATGCTGCGAAAAAAAAGATAAATATGAAAAATTCGATAAAAAAAAATTGGGAAGGGTTGGACTCTCGTTGTTTCCATTTGAAATGCATCGAAGGCAACAATGGAAAGCCACGAAAGGGGCGAGGGGGAGGGGGGGGGGGGAGCTAATAGTCTGCAACACCATCTGCATGAAAAAAAAAGTTGTATCGAAAGAAAAATACTCCACGACTTCGATATTCCGATAATAATTATTTTTTTTTTTACGAAAAGAAACACACAACTTCAAACCAACGACGATTTATCCGAAAATGGAAGAAGAAAAGAGGACAAAAAAAAATTGAGAGACAAAATAAAAAGATGAGAAAAGGTCGAACTCGCGCTTCGTCTGTTCAAAATGCGTCGGGGCGAACAATAAGAGTCGTGAAAAGCAAGAGCAACAGCCTACGTAATAATGATAACGTGTATATAAGTATCTGTACCCGTATCTATACATTTTTTCCTCGACTTGAGTATATCTATATGTACATATATATTGGGGTGATTCTTTATGGGGGCGTTGACGAATTTCGATAGATGCACCCCTCAGATAGGTTCGAAATAAATCAATGAAAATATGTGCGAAACCTCAGCACTGTGGTCCAATGAGAAAACGTGGCTGTAAGCTCGTTTTGTTTCCCATTTGAAAAACATGGAATTTTCCGACTAATTCGGTAATTATTTTTTCGAGTTGTCCCTGAGCACGCGAAAAATTCTTCATTCACACAAATCTATTGTCAATGGGTATAACTACTCGTACATTTTTTTACAAGACCTCACCTGTGTATTATCGATAACGGCGAACCGATGAACGATTGATAACAACTGATAAACGATTTCAACACAAATTCGAAATTTATTTGTGTTTATGTCTTGTAAAAAAATGTACGAGTAGTTACACCCATTAACAATAGATTTACGTGAGTAAAGAATTTTTCGCGTGCTCAGGGATAACTCGAAAAAATAATTACCGAACAAGTCCGAAAATCCCATGTTATTCGAATGGGAAACAAAACGAGCCCACAGCGACGTCTTCTCATTGGACCACAGTGCCGGGGTTTTGCACATATTTTCATTCATTCATTCCTCACCTATCTGGGGGGTGCACTTGTCGAAATTCGTCGACACCCCCATTAAGGACCACCCTAATACACATATAGATATAGCCACAAGCGTTATCATTATAACGCAGCCACAAGTTCTCGTTCATTCTTCCGGGCGTTCTTCTTTCCTTCCTCCCCGTCCATTATTCGCATCGCGAGTGAAAAAAAAAAAATGTTATATTCTTCGTCGGGTCTTTCCCCCTCCCCCTCCCCTCCCCCTCCCCCAGTTTTCGCTCATCTCTAATTACGAATCGGAAAAGCGTGGAACCGTTCGGCCGAGGGCACACGGTTTTCCGAACTCTCGTTCGGGCGAGTCGTGCAGCCGGTAGCCGAGTAGCCCGGCCGACGGTGGCAGCACCGTCGCGCATTTTTCACCCTCGAAGCTTGCATTGCCACCCCCCCCCCCTCCCCTTTTTCTGGCTACTCTTCTTCCGCCGGTTCACCCTCGGGACTCGAGCTCGCTTCGCTTTACTTTCGTCTACTTCAACCATCCCCCCTCCCCGATCTTGTTCCGCCGCTGCGTTTCCTCAAACCACCTACCTTCGCCCTACCCCCCTAACTACCCCCCTTTCCTTTTTTTTATTTTCTTTATTTCATCCACGAAGCCGCGTATTTCTTCTCTCGCACTATTTTTTTTTCTTCTTTTTTTTTTTTGTCGTTCTTTTTTGGGGGGAATATTGAATTGCAACAAACGCAACGTTCATTCTCGTTAGTTTCATCCCTTCGATGTCGTGATACTATTTTTTTATTTTTTTTATTTTTTTATTTTTAGCTTCGAACTCGGAGAGGAGAGACGAGGACCCTTCGAGCCTCGTTCGATGACGTATCTACTTCTCATCATTTCAACCCCCTCTCCCCTCAACCCTTTCATCCCCTACGCAGACTCGACGACTATTTCACATCGAATTTGATGATTTTTCAACGTACAATTGCAGATACGAGTACGTAGGCGTCACGCATTCGTCCTTCGGGTTTGTTTTTTTTTTTTTTTTCATTTTATTTTTTTTTTGCAACAAAGGCAATGTTCATTCTCGTTAGTTTCATCCCTTCGCTGTTGTGATTCTATTTTTTTTTTTCCACCTACGACCTCCGAGAGGAGACACGAGGACTCTTCGAGTCTCGTTCCATGACGTATCTACTTCTCACCCTTTCATCCCCTACGCAGACCCGACGACTATTTTCCATCGAATTTGATGATTTTTTAACGCACACTTGCATACACGAGGACGTAGGCGTCACTCATTCGTCCTTGGTTTCTTTTTTTTTTTTTTTTTTAATTGCGTCGTCGTTGCTTGGTTTGAAAAAAAAATCGTCACCCTTGCCTCTCTCTCTATCTCTCTCTTCGCGAAAGTCGAGTTCGAGTTCGCGTCACCGTCGTGAAATGGGCTTTTCATAAATCGCTTCGACTATACCTCCATAACGATCCTCGTCTGATTATTTCGATTCCCGCAATTTCACGACTATGCGAGACACACTTTACCCTCATCGACAATTCGCATTCACACGTTTTTTTCTCTCCCTCAACGAGAAATATATAGACACACACACGAACACATGTATAGCAATCGTGAATCTCAAATTCTTCATGCTATCGGTTAATTAAAAAATCACAAAAATACTCAATTTTTCAACAAAAAAAAAACAAAATGATTAAAAAAGAAAAAATGACGAAACGTTCGGAAAAAAAAATTTATAACGCGATTGCGAGTCCTCGCAACACCAACCACGGAGGGTGAAAAGAGAAGGGATGACAAAAAAAAAAAAAAAAAAAAACACGAGATTTCTGATTATTTTCAATTCATTATTATTATTTTTTTCCGGTTAGTCTTTTTTAATATTTTGAAATTCTTTTTTATTTGTAATAAAAAAGCAAGATTTGTGGTTATTTCCAACCGATTATTATCTTTATATATTTTTTTTCGCGGTTAGTTTTCATTTTTTTTATTCATTTTTTTTTTTTTTTCAAGTTTTCATCTTTCTTCTTTCTCTTCTCGCTTCCATCCGAGACTCGAAGAATTACCTGGCAAGGCACCTGGGGACTTTACGAATGCCGGTGGGTAATACGGATTCGCGCAATTTGCCAATTATGCAAATTCCCTTAGAGAGTAACTCGACACGCGGCGCCGCGAAAAGGGGTTGGGGGTTGGGGCTGGAGGGGGGGTGCAAAAGCGTCCGGATAAATATGAGCGGAAAACGCGAGCTCGGGCAGAACCGACGACGACGGGGTTGGCATTGGCTCGGAGGGGGGTGAGGGGGTTAAAAACGTTAAAGGAGGCGAAGAACGAGGACACGACGACCGGGTATCCAATATCGTTCGCGAAGCTTATGGCTCGTGCCCTCCCCCCCCCTTTCCCTCCCTCCTTCGGTTGGTAAATTCACGAGAGCGTTGAGCTTTGCCTCAATCGAACGTTTTCACGTGCTTTGTACGAACGGGGATCGTCCAACGATCATTATCGAACGTGATGACGATCGATCGCAAAACTCTCTCTCTCGGATGCAACGAGTGTACGCAAAAAAAAAAATGAAAAAAATGAAAAAAAAAAAAAAATTGCAGACGAGAGAAAAAATATAGAGATGAGGAACTGATTCGGGAGTAAAATTTACCAATCACGATAAAACGCATTCCGATAACCCATTGACAAATTGGGGAATTTTATTGCGTTTTTTTTTCTTTTTTTTTTGCGGAGTGGTTTGGATGTGCATACGTGCGTCTAGGTGTGTGTGGGTGTGTGTTGTGGCTTTTGTGTTTGATGAGAATTCTGCTGAATTGATTTTATTTTTTTTTCAGATTAATTTTTTATTTAAATTGTATTGAAATGAATAAATTTGAATGAATTTGAATGAATTTCGATTGTGTTCGTTGTTAAAAAGGTTGTTAATTGATCAAAGCTTGGAAATTGTTTCGAGTACGAAAAAATAACAAAGTATCGAAGTATCGAAATGTCGAAATATCGAAATATCGAAATATCGAAGTATCGAAGTATCCAAGTGACAAAAAATCGAAATATTGAAGTATCGAAATATCGAAGTATCCAAGTGACGAAAAATCTAAATATCGAAATATGGAAATATAGAAATTTCAAAGTATCGAAATATCGAAATATCGAAATATCGAAATATCGAAATATAAAAATATCGAAATATCGAAGTCTCCGATTGGCCGTCGTTCTCCTCCCGACCCACGTCAAACCCATCATCCACATTCTCCCCAAATTCACAGAAAAAAACGTCCCACCCTCTCCTCCCCCGCCCCCCAAAAGTTTCCACCCCAAAACCCAACAAAATTCAAACCCCCCCGGTAATCACAAAAGCTCCACTCCCTACCACATCCAAAATTATCTCCGAATTCGTAACACGCATGATCCGCGAACAATTAGCCACGCACGAACGAATCAAACACTCTACACACAAACAAGAACACACACACACACACACACACAAACATACATAGACGACGAATCGAAACAACATTGTTTTCGAACCGATCTACCGGTTCGAGAATTCAAAGAGCTATTATTACCGGTTAACACAACACGTTGTACAAATAAAATGTCGAGAAAGAACAAACAAACACACACACACACATACACACACGTTAAATCACAAACATAACCTAAAAAACAAAAAGGTGGCAAAATGCTATTGTCGAGATTTATACGATGAGAGGATCTGTTTCGATACAAATTAAACGAAGTGATACATATAATTTGAAAAGCTCGGCGAGTGGGAAGAGAAGATCAGAAGAGGGGGGGGGAGGGAAGGGGTATCGTGGTGGAGGAAGCATAAGCTGTTTCGTTACCATCGACAATTATCGGTTTTATTCCCCCATTGAACGCCGAGCTACCAACATATACACACACACATAAATATACACATATATAAGTATATAAACATATATATTGACAATGGTAACGAAATAATAACCCTGCTTTGCGTATATAGTAAACTTTGATACGAAAACAAGTGCACTTTTCATCGTCGTTGTACGTGTGCCACACGTTGTTCAGTCGTTGTCGGTACATCGGGTACGTCCGAATTATTATTTAACAAACGTATTCATCGGGGCTACGTGAATCGCGGATTGAGGGTGGAGGGGGGTAGTATTCTCTACGTTAACGAATTGTGTCACGGAAATGCGCGATAACGACGCGTTATCGTGACGAATCGTACGTTATATATATATATAGAACGTTTTAGTGTGCACGTATAATCCACTCGTTTGTTGCTCCGGCTCTGTCTCCCCACCCCCTTTTCCAACCCCTATCTTTCGCGTTTGTCGAGCCGCGAATCGTCCGCTGTTTCGCAAAATTTCATTTACCTCTCGTGTGTAGAGGCGGTGGGGGCTGGGGGGGGGGGGGGGGGGGGGCTCGTGTCATCGGCTTATTTCACACAGAAAATTTTCCACTCGCGTTCACACTTCACACGGGCTAATGGAATTTGCGAATAATAATGGTAATGACCAGTGATAATAATAATGATAATGATAATAATAATAATAATAATAATAATGATGATACGGACGATGATGATTATTGTTGTTAAAATTAATAACGAGATACGTGACACTACTGGACTTTTTTTTTTGGTGAGATTTTTTGAATGTGGAAAATATATATATATATATATGTATATGGAAAATTGAAATGTCGCGGTACATGTGGACAACCGCGGTCTGTCAACGCCACCGGGCTTTTCAGTTTCACTTTGTGAACGAAACTTTGCAAAATTGTTGCAAGATACGTGGAAATATCATTTTTTATTTATTATTAATTTTTTTTTTCTTGTCGTTGAGTTTGGGATTTTGTTGCGGTCACTCGGGGTCCACTGGACCCCAGGCCAACTTCATTAGGCTCATTATGCAATTGAAATACCATTTTTCAACACGATTTTGTCCATCAAAACGTACGCACTTTCATTTTTCGACATCAAACAAAATTCTCGAGTTCAAACTTCAAAATAAATATTACTTTTTTCCTGACCTCAACGGGTCGATGGATTTCCATTCATCGTTGCTTTCGAAATTTTTCTTCGAATTCTTCTTTTTCAACCGGCAATTTTTCAGCAAATTGTCGAGACCGACTTCTCGTTGTATCCGAGAAAATGCACATAAAATGAGGATTTTCCGTGGGCGTGTGTTTGTGTGGGGGGTGGGGGGGGGGAGGGGATGGGGTAGTTTTGCAGAAGAGAGGATGAAGAAGCTATGGATTCGTCGGTAGTTTGCCCGGCACCACAAAGAAATGCTATTCCAGCCGACAGCAGGCGAGGGGCGAGGGGGGGAGGGGGTTGGGGGGTTGGAGGAGCAGTGGCTCCGGGTCGAGAATCGCTCCCATAACTTTGGCGAACTTGTCAGGAAGCCCGATTAAGCCACTGTATATCCGTTTTCCTCGGCAGAGTTCCCTCCCACTCCAGTTTCGCGCGCGTGGCTCTCTCACCCCCTTTCATCCCCCTCGCGACTTCGGGCTCGTACCCGCGGGCTAGCACCCTCCCCGCATATTCATACTCACCCCCATGCACTACCCCTTTCGCTTCTTCTTTTTCGAACCTCGTAAAAACGAAAAAAAAAAAACAGATTTCTTCTTTATCGATTATTTTGTTTATTATGATATTCTCCTTGTTATTTTTTAACTGGCAACGAAGATTGTTAACTTTTGTGGTCAATTGTTGTTAGTAATGCCGGAGATTTTGTTGATTTATTTATTTATTTATTTATTTTTTTTTTTTATATTATTATTATTGACCTTTGGGTGGCGCACTGGGGTCCATAATGACCCCGAATCTAGACATTTATGCTTTATTTCTTACAATAAATATCGTTCGTACAACAGAAACTATCGGGCTATTTTTTTTTTGACAGTAGAGTATTTTGAATGGCATTCGATTTAATTTCAAGATTGAAATAATGAAAAATGGGAAAGTTCTGATTTTTTCTTTGGTGTAAAAATCGCTGATTTTGCGTAGTTTTCACGCTCAACATTTTTTTTTCAAAGTTAATATAGTATTCAAGCCAGATAACCCATAGCACCTCTCGAAGAAAGTATCAACGAATATATAAGAATTTTTCCAAGTGAATTATGATTTTTATTTATTTTTGTCTCACCGCTGTCCGGTTGCCAATCGTAATTTCTCTTTCTATCCAAATCCGGAGACTTTTGTTCCGATTTGTCAATCTCGTTGAGATTCGATCCGGATTTTCCTGTAACAATGAAACAAACCATCAATAAACAATGCAAAATACAATGTCATGCACAAAGGCTTGTTGCCCTAAGAATTTTAACCAGGGTTATATTTCGTAGGTCAGACATAAACATTTATGGACAATATTTCGCGGATTCAAGTTTCACGTCGCATTTTCCTCGAAATAATTAAAACAATAATCATCATAATATCCAATCTCTTTATTCCCATTTTAATTCAATAAAAATTACAAATAAATCTTCTCCAGAAGCTACAATCAATATCTCAGAGCACAACAAGAAACAAGAATCGATGTTCCAAAAGAATTTCGACAATTCCAAAAAAAATCCGACGAATCGTGTCAACAGGAAAGAGTCAACGGGGTTGAATATTGCGACGGTCAAGAATCTCGCAAACTTTTCAACAAACGTTCGAACGAGGCCGGGGGTCGTGGAATCCGCAAATAACGAGACGGTGTCCGTGAGGGGGTTGAAAAGGAGGGTGGCGAGTTAGGCAGTGAAGTCCTTGGGGGAAACGTCGCGGGGGTCGTGGTTCGAGCAAGAGGTGCGAGAGATAGAGAGATAGAAAGAGATGGAGAGATAGAGAGAGTTAGCTTCCGGCGCAAAAGGGAACGTGCGAGCAAATGGTCCTCGACCGAAGATGTTTACGCCTCCTTTAGACCGTAAAACGAGGGACAACCGTTGGCAACTAGTGCGCAAACTTTGGGGTAAACACAATTCCCTTATCCCCAAAGTGGGCCGACGTCGTCACCGTCGTCAGCCACGTCGTGGCTCGTCGTTGCCCCCCCCCCCCCACCGGAGGGCTAGCAGCGGAGTCAGGTCACCGTTGGAGGGAGCAGAAGGTGGAAGAAGGTGCAGGGGATTCCCCCGGTTAGTGCTTGTTGCTGCTACGAAATGAGAAAGCTATATCAACCACACCAAACTACAGCTTGATGTACCATCATCACCTTAACCACCTAGCAGACTCTCCCCACGTGTTTTCCCGGACCCTACCAGGCTTTCCAAAGGGCTAGGTTAGTTAGATTATACGTACTACCATTCTATCTCTCTCTCTCCCTTCCTTACTTTGCAAACCTTTGTCCTTCCGCAGCTCGCTCCACCTAAGTACACAATATATAACCCCACATCATCCTATCCTTTCCTCCGGAGGTCAACCGTCTCTCTTTTACCTCTCCTCCGCGTTTTCCATTCGCCACGTTCACGTGCCCGAAAATTTGCCAAACGAACTTCGCAACAGCGTTGACCCAGGTTTCCCCACAAAGTACTGTGCCCGACTACTCTTCTCGTGCGCACGCGGGAGCTTTATTCAACGGCGCAATCTAATTCCACGTACTGGGACGCTTTTACGCGGATGGTTCATATGTGCGGTAAGGTTTTACATCCGGTTTTCCGGACCCCGTGGGTATGGGGAAAATACGGCGGAACCTGGAAGCCGGTTGGACTTTTGGGTGTGCTTTACGGTTCGTACGGTTGGATATTGGGGTTGGAAGCGCGGTAGATGACGCTGGACTTTGGACAACGACGACTTTGGCTGTAACTGGGGCAAAATTTCGTGATATTTATGTTAGGCGTGGGTTTCATTGAAAATACATGTAAAGTGGGGTTAGCCTAGTTGGCGGATTGAACAATGTCCTTGCGGTGGAGGTAACCCACGATGGCGCATTTAGTTGAGGGTAGGACTTCAGTTTACAGCACCTAACTATCATCCAATCAATCATCTCGCCAAAAACAAATGTATCCTTGATCCAATTTTCCTGTAATTGATCCTGCAGCCTTCCATCAAAACGTTGTCTTTCAGTTTCTGTCCCAGGACGTCACAAACGAGGCCACCTTCATATCGAGCCAGGTCCGTCAGCCTCCGGAATCCCACATTAACCTCCCATACACGCGCGCCAGGCTATTTCGATGCTTCTCGGGTTACACGGAGTCGCGTAGCCGGTCATACATCCGCAAACGATGACACGGACTTACCGGAGCGCCCTCCCAAAGTCGCCTCCACACACTGGAGCACACACATCCGAAGCAATGTCAGCTCTGCGGGGTCTCTGTGTACATTCCCGCGTGTCTGTATGTACCAAATGCCGAGGCTACTGTCCAGCATCACGAGATGACGTCGTTCCCATCGTCGTCCTTTGCCTCGTGCCTAAACAACGCGCACGGATTCCCGTCGCAAGCATCTCCCGTCCCGACGATAACCCCCCCTGGAGTATTGCGCGTAGTACACCGACGCCGTCGTGAGGGGGCGCTCACGCGGCGCGCTCAGCAACGGACGGCCGGTGGACGGACGTATTCAAATTTTGGTCAAACATTAGCGACAGCGTTGTACGCGTTGGTGCTAGCGGGACGGGGGGGGGGGCACGTGAGAGGGATTGCCAGTTTACGTTGGTGGTATAGATGGCGCTGGTAGATGCGGCAGGCAATGCCGAAATCCCTGGTAGCCTACGTCAGACCGTAGGAGTTTCGGGCACGATGCACGTAAGCTATACGTTCCCCAAACTCCGTGGGCCACTACAATGGGGTGTATTCTACGGCTGTAGGGGGTTGGGGAAAGGGTGCACGGGGGATCATATACACAAGTATACAATTTCGGCACTGTTAGGTATGTACAGATAGCCGGGTGTGTATATGGGGTGTGCGTTGCTATTCGGACGGTTGGCGAGAGCAATTGGCCGGCTAGCCGGAGGCTCTTGGTGTGTGTGTATGCGTTTGTCCCTTAGACGTTGACCTCGGGACCTATAACCGGAGCTGCTATTACCACGGACACGGACCAAGGCTGGTCCGGTGGCCCGTGTACACCCCGCGTTGGGTCTCGCACGTGGTGAGCGTTTGTGTGGAGTTCAACACGACGGGAAAGGGATGAAGGGGGGGAAGGGCATGAGCGAGAGCAGTTCTAGCGGGTTCTCCGGGGGTTATACAAACGGGCGCGAAGCTCGTGCAATGGTCTCTGGGGGTGAGTTTGTCCGACGTGTTGTATTAAAGCCTCGTACTCGGTACTCCCGGGTTGTGCTGTGTGTGTGCACGTGTGTCAGATAGATAGAGGAGTCTTGTTAACCATATGCAGGCACGCGTCGGGTTATCCAATCCGGGGTTTGGGGGTTCGCTAAGTTATAGGCAACCAATCTCAACCGACGAAGGCCCGGTGAGACTGGCTCATTCGGTGCCGGGCCGGGTGGGAGGGGGGTGGTGGCGCTTTTAATGCGCGAGATCGTTTGCCATGGCCAGTCGTGTCGTCGTGTCGTGCCTGGGAAGGCTATCCAAATTCGGTGGATCGTATTTCGGTGCTTCGTTGGCACGAGACTCGACCGAATAATGCGATCAAGATCGTTCATTACCGGAATTACGAAGAGGAGAAGAGAGAAAGGGAGAGAGAGATAGGAACATGAAGATTGTATGCTAAACAAAATGGGATACACCTTTCTGAACAGCTCGAAAAAAAAAAATTAAACATTGTTTCCCAAAAAATGTTCTTCCGATCATTAAAACGTCCTCCCACCCCTCTCCACCCCCAGGAAAAAAAATCCTCGGCTTTTCATTGTCAAAATCTAATAATAGCCAGTCGTGCATCTCGCAAAACCCAAATCGAATGGTCCATGAAACACAATTGGCCCCGTCGAAACACGAAAATGCCGTTTAAATCATATACTGAAATCGACGGATTTTAATTCGAGCATATGTGACTCGGGATCGCGACCTCCTCTCACCCTCCGCACAGCCTACCACCTCCCCCCCCCCCCGGACTCCCGATCGAAGATATCGCGATAGGTCCGATGCACTATCGCTAATTAAAATCGCATTCGCCCCGCTACCGCGTTTAAATAGTTATAACCCACCCCCTCGTACTCGTGTCCTCGCAACCCCCTCACCCTCACCCTCTTCCACGATTCACGCGAATTATTTCGCCGATGATACACAGCATATGTGTGTGCGTGTACGTGTTAGTGTGTGTATGCCTGTGAATATCATACGCTCGCCCACACATTCTGGTCAATAAATGCTGCGCTACATTATTCCGCATTATTGGCCGACCATCGGTTCGTGTATATTACACTATGGTATATATATATATGTTTATAGGTAATTATATATATATATATATATATATATATATATATATATTTGGCGTTAGTATGCCACGCAGCGATGCTCGTAGAGGCAACCCGAGTGTAGACCAATGAACATATTGCCGAGCATCGCAGCGTTATACCGCGGCATTTCTCTATGTGCCACTAATGTCCCTGTATGTCTAAATTAATTCGGCGTCTCTCTCTCTCTAACTTCCCCTCTCCCTCCCTCCTTTCTCCTCTGTATTGGTATCCTCGCAGAATCGAGAGCGCCACGTGTGACAAGGCCACGCGGTTTATTGGCAATTTCACGGGAAATTGTAAATAATATTCCGGGTCTGAGACATTTTCTCATTGTCAGTGATCACCTTGAGATACTATTTTCGGTGCGGATGAATTCTGTGGCGGATGAAAATAGATGTTGCCGTAGAGTGGAATGAGGAATTTGACACTCGGCAACGTTCTTGGGCGTAATTAAATCATTCGATGGGTTGGCACACGTGTGAGTGTCGTTTGTAATGCATGGAAGAGTTCCTGGTGTTTGTGTGTGTGTGTGTGTTTTTTTTTTGGTTGAGGTGTGAGTGTGAGGGTATGCGTGAGCGGATGAATGAGTGAGTGACTGATTAATCGAGTGAGTGGAAGCGACTGAATGGCGAATGAGTAATGCGATGCGAGTGCGAGATGGGGTTTTGGTGTCAGTGTGCGAGTTTGTATGATAATGTGAGTATATATTTTTTGGATTGAAACTCGTCAGTGCGAAGGTGTGAGTCAGTGAGTGACTGTGAGTGAAATAGTGAAGTTGGAGAATGACGAGCGATTATGAAAATGAGTGCGAGTGCGAGTTTACGGTTTAGTAAACGAGTGCGAGTGAGTGAATACAAGTTTGGATTGAAAAATCGAGTGCTAGCTTATTTTCGAGTGTCAGTTAATGTTTCAGCGTGATTGCAAGTTTGAATTCAAAGTGTGAGTACGAGAGTTTGGACTCATCGAGTGACTGTGAGTAAACAGTGAAGTCAGAGATTGAAAAAAATTGAGTGCGAGTGTGAGTGCGAGAGTTTGGACTTATGGAGTGACTTTGAGTAAACAGTGAAGTCGAATGAAAAAATTGATTGTGAGTATGATTGTGAGTGTGAGTGCGAGTGCGAGTGTGAGTGCGAGTGCGAGTGCGAGTGCATGATTGTGTGTTTGTGTTTTCAGGGGAAATACAGTCGTTGGTTTGGGGGTTGTGAAATACATATACCGCACGAGAGGGTCGCGAGGGTTTGCGTTCCATGGTTGTGGGGTGAATCGCGACGTGGTGGAATCAGCAGCACCACCAGCAGCAGCAGCACCACCACCATCGCGAAGCGTGGGTATGGGGGAGGTAGCAAACATTAATGCCACCCCGCAGACCGCAGATGTTGCGCCAATTACAAACCTCAACCCTTTTCCCCGCACACCTCGGAGTCAGCCTCGCGCATAGCGCCCTCGCGAGGGGTGGGTTTCCCGCGGAGCACCCTTTTCGAGAGAGACAGAGAGAGAGAGTGCGAGCTGCTTCTGTGCACCCTCGCCTCGGGCAAAATTTCTCCACACGGATACGGACTTGTATAACCGTCGCATTGTTCGTCCCCGCAGTCATTCTCTCACGTGACTGTATATAGACATATGTATGTGTGTGTGTGTGTGCATAGAGCGAACTCTCGAACAAGCCACCTTTGCGTCTTTCTCCAAAGCTTTCCACAATCGTCGCAAACGAAATTAGTTCGAAAACGTTGATCGTGAAGTTTTGCCAATCATAAAAGCACAAATAATGGGTATAGTTTATATACATTATCAATTATAATGTATAATTTTTTTTCGTTCTGTTTTAATTTAAAAAAATAAATGCAAAACAATTTTTTTAGTTGATTTAATTATGATTATTTTTTAATTAAATTCGTCCGTGAGAAATTTTCCATTATGAAGAATTGGCAAGTTACATAAATTTAGTGCAAAAATGTTTGCGACTGAAACAAATTAAAATTATTTACAATCATTCATTCTCTTTCTGTTTCTTTTTTTCCAACATTGGAATCATGAAGGGACTGTGCAAAAATTTGTTCAAGCTGGTGCCTTTCAACGATGTGGGGTACATCGTGTTTGTGTGTAAGTGGAGGGGGAAGGGGAAAGAGAGGGGTGGTCATAATTTTGGTGGAATTAATCGCAGAAGCATCGACACTTTGTTTAACTTCGACACGAATGAGAATCACAATGAATTCGGGATGGTCGTAGACAAAAGGTTAATAAATTTGTTGAGCACGTTGTAAATGGTCGTAGAGTGTGTCCTTGGTCGAATGTGAATGGAGCGAGGATAATAGTGGAGTTTGAAGGGTGGTG
Organism: Diplazon laetatorius; assembly: GCA_963662125.1. Taxonomy (NCBI): domain Eukaryota; kingdom Metazoa; phylum Arthropoda; class Insecta; order Hymenoptera; family Ichneumonidae; genus Diplazon; species Diplazon laetatorius. Next base: position 6,462,010 of record OY759160.1, on the reverse strand, counting down.
GGGGGGGGGAGCTTGTATGAAGCTCAATTATGGTCAGCCGGGGGTCGGATCGGTAGTGAAATTACGTAGCCGCAAACGACTAACCGCCAACTCGCTCCGGGGGAAAACTTTATAATTCAGAATCGACTTAGTCCTAATTGCTCGGCCGTGGGTTCGAGAACAGGGCGGAGTCGCAGCGAACGTAAAACCAAAGGGGGTAGTTGTGATATTGTGATGAATTATGTTCGGTAACGGGGTCTCCCAGAATAGCATTAAATACGCGTCGATGGCTCATCGAACCTATTTTGAAATTTCATTGATTAGAAATTTTTAAGTTAAAAATTCATTTTTTTTTTCGTCAAGAATAATTTTTTTTAAATTTATTTCGGGTAATCGGTGGATCAGTGAGGACCCTCGTTGTTACGTTACGATAGTTGTGTGCGATAACGAGACCTCTTGGGACGAATGGAAAATTTCCACATAATGATATCGCATTGAACGTATTTCAATTTTCGATTAATCAACAATTTACTATTTAACGAATTGTTTTTTTTTTTATCTCAAGCAATGTGTCATTTCTTTGATGATCGTGAACGTGACTGGGGGATACTCTTCCGGGACAGTAAACGATTATTATTAGGCAATGGTGTGATATTGAACGTATTTCAATTACAATTAACAATTTTTCAATCGATGGGACATTTTTTTTTTCAATTCTTCTTCGAAAATAAGTTGAAATACGATGATAAAAAATAAAATGTAAGAAAAAAGGGGTGAGTGGACCAAAGTAAAAAAAAAAAACTATACATAACCTATAAATGAGACTGAGCCGAGACTATATATAGACTGTTCATATGTGAATAAAAATGGTAAATCATGCATAATTTTTATTCCGACTATACATTAACCATATAGTTTATGTATAGTCTATAGATAATCGGTAGATAGACTATTAATGATCATCTATAGACTATAAATAAACCATATAGTCTATTTATAATCAATGTATAGTCTGAATAAAAAATTATACATAGTCTTTATATAATTATCATCGAGACCATACATAAACTATACGCAGACTATACATTATATGAACACTCTACACATAACCTCACCACACACATGGTCGATACATAGATTACAATATAGACCATAAATGCCCATAAGTCCCATACACAGTCTCCCACATAAACTATACATAATTTTTTTACTCGGCGAGGCACACTCGAAAGTGTCTGTGGGAGGCAAGCCGCAAGGTCGGACGCCTAGGCAGTCGAGGGGGTGGTGGATAGGTCGGGGGTAGGTGTGGGAGGATGAAGCAGGTTCCCAGAGGCTGATATTATTCTTGGGTCTTCCTAGCTCGAGCATTATTAGTTCTGGCGTGTTAGCATACATGAAATATTGATGTAACAACCCCTACTACCACTCGGGAGCATCCCTCGTCGTCCCTGTGCTCTCGAACGTAGTCACCGGTGTCAGGAGGGGGGGGGGGGAGGGGGGAGGGGGATAGAGGCACCGGGTTTCCCGTTACCGCAACCCTTTCCCACCCCCCAAACGTATTTCCCTCGCAGTAATACCCCTTTCTCCGCAACGGCGAGCTTCCGTTCTACCCTTGTGCTCCTTCTCCCCCCCCACCAACCCCTCGCACCCTTCTCCTTTTTGCCCTCTCCACGATTCTGCAGCATCAGTGCAGAGAGAGTCACTCCGACGTTGCGTAACTTCAACTTTCCGTCGCTCTCTGCTGCTTAACCCCTCGCCCCATCCCCCTCCCCTCGCCCCTCGCCCCCCACGCCCTCCTCCCACTCACCACAACGGCCCGGCACCCCGAGCACTGTGCTGTACCAACGGCTACGGCACACAGCTCGATCGCCTCAAAGCCAACCCTTAAGGGGCTACATTGCTTTGAGATTTTTAGAAAATCGATTTTATTATTATTTCGTTATTTATTTATTTTTTGACTGGATTTATTGTTTGTACTTTTGAGAATATTTTGGGGGTTTGATATGAAACAGTTTATCTTTTTTGAAAGTTGTGGAAATTTTGAGTGAGCGATGCACGATGGGCACGCATTTTAGGTCGGTTCTAGTATTTCGTGGTTTTCTGGAAATTACTTTTTTTGGAATTGGTGGGCGAGATATCTCGAAATTTTCTTCATTGATTTTAATGAAATTTTTATCACATATTCTTTATGATATTATCTACAATTTAGCGTAGGGTTTTTTTTGATTGGATGCTGCGTTTATTTTTTATGAATTTTTGAAACTCGAAATTTGATAAAGGTAAAAATTTAATTGATTTTTTTTTCAAACAGCTGTCGTTTCTGAAAAAAAATTTTGAAAAGAAAATCTTTATGGTACATTGTAGCTATTGCTTTTCTGAATGAGAAGCAATATTTTTCAAATTTTTCACACGATGCCCGACGGAGAAAAAAATTCCACCATGGACGAGAATCTTCAAAAGAAGATCCTACTCGATGTGTTGTATATCTCCGCCATTTTTCAATTTTGTTTTTAATCGTCAATTTTGCTTTAAAAATTCTTCATAAAATTATAAAGTGTTTGTGTGGAATAAAAATTATTTCATATATTCAATAACTCTGCGTAAAAAAAAATTATATATTTTTTTTTTATCCATTTTTCCGAGCGCCAAGGTGGTGGAATACCCCTTAATGCCTCGTGGCTCCGACTCACCCAAACACACTTGCACACACGATCGCGTGCCCAGACACAACCGTTACATCCCGGTTTTGCTCTGGCTTGTCCAACCACTTCTGCGGTACGAGCTTGCAGCTCCTTAACCTCTCACCCTCCTCCCTTCCTTCCCCCTCCCCCGACATCGCAAGCTTATCCAACGACATCAGCCCAGCCATTAACGCCCGACCGATATCGCAATTTTTTATTTTTTTGCATACCGCTTGTGCCACGGACTATGCTAATTGACGCGACGACGAGTGTCACTTTAAAGTTATTATTGAGACGGTCATTTGAACGTAACTTCTGATTATCTTGAATTAAAAATGAAAAGAATGGTTGAATTATTTTTCCATTTATATTTTTTTTTTCTTTTTATTATAAATATAAGTATTTTTTACCTTGCTTGGAATTTTTGTTGTGAAACGTGAGCGAGCTGGGATTGCCATCGATCGAATTGTTCATCTCCGTGAATACGTCCCACGCTGCAAAAATAAATAAATAAATAAATAAATAAATAAATAATCAAATAACATCCTTGAGGGTTACTTAGTCACACTGAATAAAATTCACCTCGGCAACATTAAATAGCATATCAAAATTTTTCAATTAATAAAATAATTTTTTTTTTCAATTCTGAACATATTTCAAACCTTCTTGTACTAGGACAAATTTTTATAATACCCAAAATATCATTTTCAATGTGCTAACAAAAATTTTCAAGAATAAAAAAAAAACAATCAAACTTATTTCAAAAATTCAAAGTCAACGTGTTACACATTTTACATTGAAAAAAAAAACAACTCCAACACTGGGACAAAATTTGCTCAGCGCTCCTAAAAAAAGGTTGATAAAATTAAAATCTCACAAATCCGAAGAAACTTTCTCAGAATCTCACCTTTTCGTGAAAGTTCGGTGGTGACAGGACTCGGACTCGTGCTCGGTGGTTCCGACACTGAAAACAAAAAAAAAAAAACAAACAATCAAACAAGGAACAACAAAATCCATACAAAATCTCAACAACAAAAAAATCACCATAAAATATTTTTACAAAATATCTTATTTGTAATTAAAGTTTTCCCATGGATATTGAGACGCAGACAGGAAGGGGGGGGGGAACAAGCGATAGTGGTATAGATGTGAAATTGCGGAGGGATGATGGTCGAAGGTGGGCGAAAGACGATGCGAGGGGGGTGGAAGGGGGTGGGTAAGGGGTGAGAAGACTGCAGTGAGAAAGCAAGACAGGATTGGATGGAAGGCAGGAGGGACCGTTATGGATCGCGCCACCTGTTACTAACTTCGCCCTCAAACGTATTAGCCACCGGGCCGGCAGCTACAGAACCAACCCCCTGCAACCCCCTACCACCCCTCATCCCCCAGCAGCAGCAGCAGCAGCAGTCACCGAACGCTCGGCCGAGCGAACTCCGGATCATATTTTACCCCAGGGTACACATCTACTCTCGCCGCTACATCCCCCTCAACCCCCCCGTCCAACCCCTCGGACCAACCCTCCCCACGAATATACTTGAATAATTATTCCTAATTCCGTCATACGTTCTCGTCCCGAATGGCGCCTTCATAAAGGGTCCTGTCATACGATTTCGTACAATTTTACTCGTTGAAATTGTCCAACCCCCACCCCCTCTCTCTTCTCTTCTCCCCATCGTCCCCACGTTGCCATGCCCGGTCCGACAACTCTCACCGCTTTTCTCCACACCCAAATTTTACGAATATATCTCATTTGTCTCTCGACTTTGAATTTTCCAACCAACGTCGACGTGCACAACGTTTTGCGTGCGCTTTTCGCAGTCCGTTCTTCTCGCGTGACCGTTTTTCATCCCCCCCCGAGCTGTAATGACGTTCACGAAATTCGCGGGCTGTGCGATGAATAAATGGAAAATTAGGGATCGTGGTTTTATTTGAATTTGTGAATTATCGAAGATTTATTATTTATGGATTGTTTTTTGTTTTTTTTGTTCTGACTTTTCGTTTTATCGATGTGAGAGATTATTTGTTTTGGACAATATATCGATGTGATTATATTGTATGCATGTCAATTGGCGATTTGAAAATGAAACATGAATTTTTTAAAGATATTTTGGAAAGATTCTTCATGTTGAAATTGATTTATCATTTTTTTTTTGAAACTTTTTATTTTTAACTTTTTTTTTTAATTCTTTTATTTTGAACTTACGTTCAGGGACCAAGTGTGTCAATGTTGCGATCAGAATGAATCAGGGATTTAAAATCCGGGACCCGTTTCAACTCGAGCAAAGCTTCGAATTCTTACGCTCGGCAAAAAAAAAAAAAAAGAAGAAGATTAGTTACTTTTAAAAAAGAATTACACAACTTGGACGACGGTAAAACGATGGACCGCGACGTCACGAAGATGAACTCATGAAATATCAATTTGATCAAGTTTTCTCAATCGAGAAGAATAATCCCCGATGGCTTCCCCCCCGCCACCCCCGGCTTCGTAATTTATTCCACCGGGAATTATCTCATCGAGTAATTAAACCGTTGCGATAAATAAATCGTTCGCCCGGGAATATTCACGAAGAATCTTTGCAAACTATAATTGAAAAAAAAAAAAATTACAAATATTTAAATCCGAACGAAAATCCTTTGTTTCAAAATACTTTTTGATGTTTTTTTCTGGTAAAAAAAATATTCTTTGACGTCTTTTAGACAGAAAAAAGACTTTTCAACGAGTTACTGACACAAAAAAGGCATTTCGACGTTCTAAAAAAATATATTTATATAATATAAAAACGACTGAAATCGATAATTGGTCCACGTTATATTTTTCATCGACAATAATTTTTCAGCCACCCCCAACGCAAATATGCCAGAATAGCTTTAAGTGCCGCGTCCAAAGGAAAAAAAAACAAAATACAAAAAAATATAAGAGACAAATATTCGAGCACTCGGCAAATCGATGGCAGCCGCGGTAGGCTCGGTCGGTGGAGGAGAGTTGTGGGGGAGGGGCAGAAAAACGCGAAGCCAGACGTCGTAATCGAGTGAAATCGCGTTGAAGCGTTCGTTCCGCACGGAGATTAGCTTGATTCGTGGAAGAGACGAGTGACGAAAGAGAGAGAAAGCAAGAGAGAGAGAGAGAGAGAGAGAGAGAGAGAGAGAGAGAGAGCCAGAGGCGCGCGAACCAAAGTGTTGCAAAAAAAAAGAAAAAGAAAGAAAAACGACAACCGCAGAAGCGAAGAGATTTTTCGCGGTGGCAAAGACATAAATAGGACGAGTGAAGAAAATTCATTTATCACTTTTGCGCGTCACGAAGGGCATAAAGAGAGAGAAAGAGAGAGAGAGATGGTGACAGAGAGAGTGAGAGAGAGAGAGAAAGAGAGAGAGATGGGAGTCGCGGTCTTTATTCCCAATCTCGAGTGCTTTGCGAATTTGGAACGGGAGCAACTGACACTCCCCCCCCCCCCGCTCCCTCCCCCCAGGCAGGCACCCCCGACAAAAGAAGCTCACGAATCATAGACAGACGAAAATCGAGAATGCGCAACGAGGACACGACGAGAAAGTGAAAAATCGACGAAGAACGAAGAATGAAAAAAATGCAATATGGCAAAGGCCAATTAAAAAAAAAAAAAACAATTGTATATAGTCTATGTATAAACTGTATATGGGACTGGATATATATAGTCTATATGTATATATATGTGTGTGTGGGTGTGGACTATGAATAAACTATCTATAGACTACAGATACGTAATTTACATATAGACTATATAGTTTATGATTATTACGAATTGTTTTGGTTCAATTATTTTCAATTGTTTGTAGCATATAGTAATGCATATTATTTATGTATACTCTACAAATAATCTACATACAGACTATATATGCCCTGTCCCAATATACAATTTTTTACATAGACTATAAATAAATTATTTATAGACCATATAGTTTGTGTATAAAGTTAATTTATATTTAGTACTACACATAAACCATATACACAAACCATACAGTTTATGTACAGTCTATATACTATCTATACATAGACTCTATATGCCCAGTCCTATATATATATAGCTTATACATAATTTTAGTTTGAAAGGGTGAAGGATTGGTAGGCAAAAAAATTAAATAATTCGAGAGAAATAGAAAGATAGAGACAGAGAGAGGTAAAGTTGCCATTTTGTTCGGCCAGTTTGAGTGGCAACCGACCGGGTTTCCCCACGTAGATTCAGACTCGCGAGTTTTCACATTTGATTTATCGTTCGTGGAAAAAAACTTTTATTTCACCGTGGATATATATATATATTAAAACCCGTTGTCCCGAGCATTTAACTTCACTCGGTCTTGATTGATGATTGGCCGAGGTGGCGGCGAGAGAACGTTATCACACCCCCCCAACCCCTAACCCCTTCCCCTCCCCCCCCCAGACTTCTTCGACGTGCCGGCCAGATCGCAAACGGTGAAACCGTCTGGTCCTACGTGTGTGCATGTGTGTGTTTGTAGGTGTAGCACGAACACGTTATCGAGTGTGCATGTAGTGAATATCGTCTGCATTTCACTCGTCCAATCCGGGTGAAAATATTCACCCTGAAAAAAAAATAAAAAATAAAGAATAAAAAATAAAAAAAATCCCGTCAGACAAATCGACTGACGTTTGCTGCTTTGTATTCAAGTATTGCAACAAAGTTGATATACCGTTCCATTATGTGGCTGACGTGACTGTATTTTTTTTTCCTTTTTATTTATTTATTTTTTGATTAATACTTAAATTTTTTTCATTATTTTATTTTTCTACGTTATCTAATTTCAAAAAAAAATAATACTATATATATTCCTTCGAGAAACGAGGTGTCAATTATATCAATTATCACGAAACAATTACTCTGGCGAATCTTCATCGAGTTGATTAACATTAACTTTTTTACATTAATTTGATTTCCAGAAAATAAAAAAATAAAATAATAATTTTTTATTTATTTAAATAAATAAATAACTATTTAGTAACTATCTTGAAATAAATGAATAAAAAAACTATTTTTCTCCGTTAGTTCGTGAGTCAACGCACATTATCCATACAACGATCCGTGAATTCGTCTTCAACGGTTTCATTCAATTAATAACTGAAATTTCACGCAATATTCGTTAATTAGTCTAATGGTATCGTGGCATCTTCGTTAGTCCACAGAGAAATGGACGAAGATGCCCTCCCCCCGTAGCCATTACGTTAATTACAGGAATATTCCGAGTTTCCACGAGCTTTTCCTGTGAAGCTTTTCGACGACTCGTTTTCATATTAGCTCAATAACGTCGCATCAATGAATTACCATCGCCATTCCTTTACCCCTCCCCCCCCCCCCCCTTTTCCCCTTCTACTCGTCCGAGCACAATGAGTAATTATTATGGATGATAATCGTGACGATCGATCGGAACGAGTGCCTCGAATAATCAAGATTCGTAACAAGTTTCCATTGATAATGTCACAAATTTGATCGTGACTGATATTCCATTAATTCACGTCGCAATTATCGGAACAAATAAAATTGCTTCGGGCTATGTGACACAAATCTTCTTCATCTTTCTCAGAAGATTACGACTCGACTTATATATATACTCATGGTATAATAAAAAATAAAATAATTGTCGAGATAAATCTTTGATTTTCACCAGGGCTGAAGTTTTGCTTTTCCTGCAACCTGGGACAGGCAATATTCCACCCCTGATGACTTTCAACCCTTGAGAAAATTGTTTCGAATTATCACTCGATTATGCAAGGTTCAATTTAATTAATTAAACATTATTATTAAAAATTATTATTTGAATTATTAAATTAAAATGTGTGAAAAAAAAATGTTGCAGGCTTCTGATGTATTTTACATTTCACTTTATTCCACTTCAAACTTTATTTTTATTTTCTTGTTATTATAAAAATATGTTTGATATTATATATCATCATGTTCATTATTATATTATCGTTCGATATCAAAATCTTCAAAATTATTATCGAATTATTAAATCAAAATGCATAAAAAAAATGTACAAAATTACTGATGTACTTTATATTTTTCTTCATTCTCCTTCAAATTTAATTTTTAAATTATAATAAAAATATTTCGATTATTTTCCCACTCGAACAAAAAAAATAAATGAAATCCTTGATTTTTTTTTATTTTTTCTTATGTTGATAATTGAACGTGAAGGTGAAACAATTAAGGAGGCGTTGGTTCGTTACGTTTGATCACGGTTGACGACATCACACGTGAGATGTTGATAATAACAATGTCATATATATATATAAATGATGTATATAGATATATTTATAGGGACTATGCTTTCTCGTCGACGTCTCCTCAATATTCTAATTAGCACGACCGGAGATGTTTGAATCGTCGTTCGTGTTTCCAAGTGCTTCGGTCTTCTGTGATGATCGTCGCCCACGCTCAACGAACTCTCTCAAAGGTCTGTTTCGAGGGCAAAGCGGAAGATCGGAAGGTACTCGCGGGGAATGACGATCCGTGGAAAGTGGGTGGCTCATACAGAGAGAGAAAGATTTAGAGAGAGAGAGAGAGAGAGAGAGAGAGAGAGAGAGAGAGAGAGAGAGAGAGAGAGAGAGAGAGAGAGAGTTCAGTGAAAAAAGTGCGAGTGTTGCATCCACACCTTGCTGCCAAGCAGCGCGGGACAAGTGGGAAGAAAAAAAAACGTTAAGGTAGCGTGACAACGAAAAATTTTCGAAAAAATGTTTTTCTTTGAGCTTGTGAGAAAATTTTTCATGTGGTTTATTTTTTTTAAAAATAATTTCTCAATGTTTTTTCATGAAAGAAAAAAAATAAATCTAATATTGAAGAAAGTTTCTGTGTAGAAAAAAGTTCAGCTTTCCGAAAATAAACAAATTATTTCCACCGTTTTGTCATGCTACCTTAACGATTATGTATTTTATATATATATATATGTATATATATATATAGATGCACGTGCCAGGTGGGATGTATTTTCCTTCCGTTCCCTCCGAGCTTTCGCTCTCGCTGATGGCCGCCTTTGAGAAAGCAGCAGAGTTACTTCGGTGAAACGACTCACAATTTAAACATCCCCCCCCCCCTCTTCGGTCGTGCTAATTAGAATATTGGTACCGAGAAAAAAACTTCAAACCCCGAGGAGCTTTTTATTCACCCTACCTCGGTCAATCCACAATCTCTCGTTGCCTTTTTTCTTTTTCGTCATCTTTTTTCTCGTTTTTTTTTATTCATCGCGGTTATTCGTGTTAACGCAACGAACCATCAGTAAAAACATCGACAATCAGGAACAAAAACCCATGGCAATTATTAAAAAAAAATAATAATAATAACAATATAAAAATAATAATAATATTCAAACTTTGTATCAAATATCCAACCAATCTTCATAAATACAATTCGCCTGGCTTAAAAAATATCCTGAACCAATACATCGACAATAAATAAAAATAAAAATCCATAGACACTTCAAAAAAAATCGATAGACATAAAAAAAATCGCAACAAGTATGAGATAAAGTGCTGACATGAAAAAAAAATAAAAATAAATGATAAATGAATAAAGCTTCGCGTGTATCGAGTGAGAAATCGTGTGAGACGTGTGTTAAGACGTAAAAACATATATACATATATATAAACACACACATATATATATATATATATATATATATATATATATAAACATATATAATACATGTATACACGTAAGAAAGTTGAAAGAAATTCTGTGGAGGGAAGACGTTGGCCGTTGGGGGCAAGTCGGTCGTGCCACTACTGCTTTTTCCACTTCTCCATCGGTTTCTCTCGCCGGGCGCGTCTTTCGGGGGTTTCTTCTTCGTTCCACGATTGCGTAAAAGGAAACCCCGAGCCTGAGAGAGGATTAGTATGCGGTGGTTGTCACACTCGTCTTCCCTTCGTCCTTCTCCCCCCTCCCCCTTCCTTCCCCTGTGTTCAATCTCCTGGCTGGCCTCCGCCATCCAGCTTTTCGCCCTCTCGCGGCCACCCTTCCCCCCCGCCCCTCCACCCCTCACGTCGTCATCCGACCGACCGGGCTCTTTCTCTCGTCGTGGCAACCGAGCCAGACCGTTAATTTTCCATCTCGTGACTCCAATCAATCTTACAGGCCCGTCAGCATCTCTCTCTCTCTCTTTTTCTCTCTCTCTCTCTTTCTCTCTCTCTCTCTGTCCCTTTCGTCTTGCCTTATCCACTGCGATAGAAAGAAACGACTTACAACGTGGCAATTTCTTTATTTCTTTTTTTTTTTTCGTCTTCTTCTTTAGTTCCCCCCTTTTTTTTTCAACGCCCTCATCTTAGTCGCGCGCGTTTCGCGTGCGATACGTCACCGAGACGCGCGAGGGGTTGGGGGGGGGGTGAGGTGGTTCCGAAGACACATTGTCGCGATTCGACGACGTGTCACGATCGAATGAAATCGGCGCTGGCGAAACCGTTAGCGAGACGATTGACTGACGGTGAAATCGTCACCACCCCCGCCTCACCCCCTCGCTTCTTCTTCTTTTTACTCCCCTCGAGGTTCGAGGGTGTCCTTTGGAGTTTCTAGTAATTTCGCGTACGAACATCTGGAGTCGGATTAATCGTGAGTTGCCGTGAGCGATTTTTTACATAGCTTCGTCGACTATTTTTTTTTTTTTTTGTTAACTTCATTTTTTTTTTTTTTGCTTCAAAGATTGGAGTCGAGGGAATATAAATGAGACTAGGTTATCTGTACATGTGCATTAATCTTAAGACGTAACTTTCGACACACAGATGTATGTATATATATAGATATATAGAAATTCAGTATTTGGAAGAAAAGATAAAAATCCATTCGATTTTCTTATTGTTTTTACCTTCCTGTCCAAACGCTGGCTAAACAACGCTACGTAGACCAAAAGTTCACATAAACAATATTGTAGAGAATTGAATTTCCTATGAAAAACGTCGGGGACCATATGCATCTAACTCCCATAATTAACGCGTGGGAAAGCTCGAAAGTCGTGGGAAAATGTTTGAAAACCGTCACCGTCTGCATAAGCCTTCGGAATAAATTGTAGATTCGCTACAATGTCATTCCGAATTTTCGACTGATTAGCTGCAATGTCATTTCACCCCACCGACACTTTTTCAAACATTGTGTCGTTCAAAAGATTGCGCTTTCGGAATTTTCACCCTTTCGAACTTTGCTCGTGCTTAGATTTTCAGACTTATTTTTAGACCCCTGTCTTGTGTACACAAGCTTTTTCCACTGTCACTCGTCACGTGACACATTGACAACCCCTTCTCCCCACTCTTCTGTATATTTTCCCCACGTCGCTTCTATTATTAACCATCGAAAATTTTACGTCGTTGACGTTTTCAATCGTCGAGACAACCCGAAAATACGCGATTTTCGCGACATTTCCATGCAACCCCCTCCCCCCTCTCCCTCGTTTGCCACCCCTCGAGTGTTGCGCACGAACAAAAGGTGTGCGAGATTGTCGTTCGTGCGTCGAGAAAGAAGACGCCAATGTGTGAGCCGATAAACGAGGATCCAAAGCGTGGGCAAAGTGCAGGTCGTGTTGGGGTGGAAAGGAAGGGGTGCGGGGGGGAGGAGGGCGTCGCTGTTTCAGACAGCAGCTTCGGGGCCTGATCCAAGTTGTTTTCGTTACCCGTTGCAAGCTCCCACCTCGACGACAGCTCGGCTCGTTCGCTTCCGGCTTTCTCTCTCTTCCTCCGACTACCCCAAAACCACCCTCTACCCAAACACTTGGGCTATGTGTATATTTATATATATTGGTGCAATAATGGGTTGTACACACGTAAAACGGTTCTCATTGTTGAACATGTTGTGGGATACAAGACGCAGCCAAACGCGACAGGCTTTTCGGTTTAAAGTTTGAAGGTGAGGGCGAACCTCCTTTTCATCCCCCTCTCTTCTACTCCCACGTTGGGTCGCCTCGTTTGAATCTCGGTTGGCTTCGAAGGCAACCATAATCGCAGGGAACTCACATTTGGACGCGTTTCGGGGCTTCTGTCGCTGGCTTCTGACGTCACCTTCGAACCACCCCCACCCGATTTGCTCCCTCGAGATAACGGTGGTGTGACTCTTTTAATTTTGGAGAATGATTTGTCGTACGGTTTTTATATTTGTTGTTGGTTTTTTTTCTTTTTGTTTGGATGTGATATTGATTGGGGGTTTTTTTTATTGAACGGGGGCTGGAAATTTGAGTGGGTGGAATTTTTATCACGATTTCAGGGTTTCGTTGATTTTATTGGAACGTTAGGGATTTTTTAGGGGGAAAATATTCGAGTAACTGATAATTTTATATATTTTTTTGTCTTTATTTGAGTTTGATAACGAAATTATTTATTTAATTTGGTTGGAATTTGAGTAAAAAACTTTACCTCCATTTGGGATGTAGTTTATTTATTTATTTTTTTTTTTAAACATTCGAGCGACTGAAACTTTTGACTTTCAATGTTCAAAATATAATTGCACTGAAAAAAAGAATTCGTTCATCGACAAATATTTTGTGCATTCAAAAAAAAAATAGTCTCATCTTTTCTCAGGATCGTGATAACAAGTAGAAACATTTATCGATGTTGAATCATCGAGACAATGTTGCGAAAGGAAATGTTGCGGAACAAGCGATGGCGGAGATGAAAAAATAAAAGAAGAAAAAAAAAACGAGAGAGAGAGAGAAGGAGAGAGAAAGAGAGATCGTGTAAACATTGACGTAGCCGAGGGGTTCGAAGGTGTGCGAGGGTGGACGGGGGTAAAGCGTACGAGAAAAGAAGGCAAAAGAGTCGGGGAGGATCGCGCGCGTGAGTTGGCAACCTCTGGAAATTTAATGAAAAATCGAAAGCTAATATACGCCGGTCGAAGGCTGCTGCAGGCGTGCACCAGAGACTGCCAGCACCAGCATAGCTACCACCAGTAGCAGCAGTACCACCAGCAGCCGGAAGGCTAATCTGAATTCTGAGGATATTGCAGTCACATGTCAATCTTTCCTCTAATAATGGCCTCAACCTCTCGCTCACACATCCGGAGGCCTCTCTCTCTCTCTCTCTCTCTCTCTCTCTCTCTCTCTCTCTCTCTCTCTCTCTCTCGCTCTCCCTTTTTTTCTTTGTATTTTCATTTTATTTCTTCTTTCAATCTTTCTTTCCTTTTTACCAGATTTTATTTTTATTTTCAACTTTGGATTGTTTTTTCTATTTTTCATTCTGAGTTTATCCGTCGCAAAATTTGAGTTGATTCTCAGTTTGTTACGCTCATTATTGTTATTTTATAGTTTACATTTTTTTGTTAGTTAAAAAAAAAAAAAAAAACAACAACCGAAAAAAAATCGTCGAATAATTTTCACAATTAATTTTTTTTAAATCGTATTTGATTCTATAATTTTTTATTTCTTTCAATCCGATCGATAAAAAATTTGACGAAAAATTAAGAGAAACGAAGATGTAATATTGAAAAAGCAAAAAAAAAAATCCAAATAAGTTTACAATTGTTTTTTTTTTTTTATCCGATCGATGAAAAATTTGACGAAGAACAAATTGTGGGAAATGAAGATGTGATATTGAAACGGAGCTCAAGGTTGGCCCAATAGCTCACAACTTATCAGAGCTTTGTAAATGGCTCGGTCGGGGTAAATGCTTTCGACCCAACGATGAAAGACGTAAAATTTGCTGCGTTTACGCAACGCACGTAAACGTATAACACGTTGTGACAGACAGACAGACACGGTTTGAGGCGAGGGGGAGAGGAGGGGGGGGGGGTGGGGGTGAAGTAGGAAGCGTGGAATGAAATATCAACACGAGTGTTTCCCGGTGTGTCGAGGCGACGGGGGTGGGGGGGAGGGGGCTCTCGGTGATTCGCTCTCGTGTCTACGCGACATCCTCGGTAGAGCGATATCCTCGCGGATGGCTGCGCGGTATTAATTAAAGGACTCCGCCACGACGGTTGTGTTTCACGACGGGTTGCGCTAGTTGCTTTCGTAACCCGCCACCGCCCCCTCCCCCCTACCCCTCGCCCCACGGCGCGAAAAGCTTCTGTCTTGACAAAGCTCCGCGGGGTGCGTGGATATTACGTTATGAAAAAAAAAACTTGAAAAAACTAAAAAAAAAAAAAAAATTGGACGAAAATAAATAAAATTTAGCAATTAAAAAAATTATAATTCAAGGTTCGAAAATAATCCATTGCTCATCAAAATGTCACGAATCAAACTCATATTATGCTTTTTGATCTATTCCCAATAATTTATTATTATTATTATCATTATTATTATTATTATTATATGTAATTTGGTATGAATTAATAATTAATTTTCCACGAACGATAAATACCCCAGTCATTAATATTAGTAAAAAATGTATTGTATTTTTATTTTTGAATTTATAATGGTCAAAAAATGTAATATCTCCGAGAGTCACAGACATTCTAAACCGATTTTCGACGATAATTCGTCTTCGAACGAGTTTCACAGCTAAACACTTCGTTCTACAAGAAAAATGTGAGGATACATGTTAGAGCCAATTCAATTCTCTGCAACAAAGGTCCCTAGCAAAAATAGCCTCAATCCAATAATTCACAATTCACAGCTCCTAGAATTTCATTTTATGATACAAAAAAAATTATTTTTCATCTCTTCAGTCCTCATCATTAGCTCAGAACACTGAAAAAAAATCAGTTTTTTAACTACAGACTGTACATAGACTATATATGCCCAATTCCATGTACATAGTTTATAAATAATGTTTTTACTTGGGTAATGATTGATCGTTATATAAAAAACAGAAGAAAAGAAAAACAGTTTGAGCAATCAAAGACACAAGACGAAAGAAAAAGAGTTGATGACCCACAAGAGTTAGGGATTGGGGATGGGGGTGGGGGGGTTGATTGGTGATACGAGAAAAAGCTTCCGGCAAAAGTTTCCATTGGAATACTCTTAATTTCGCTCGTCCAGATATTTATAGACACTCGACGAATGATCTAACAGTCTTTCGGTGCTATCTTCATCGTTGCCTTTCTTTCTCACAATCTTCATCCCTCGTTTTTTTTTTTTTTTCATCTTCAATCCGGGAGAGCTCGAGAAAACGCTTGTATAATTCATGGGACCGTCCGTTGGTTCGTTGTCGAGGCCGAAGCCAGCTTCTTTTCTTTCTCTTTTTTTATTTTTCGTGACCGACGACTTTCCCACCCTTTCTCCGGCCTCTCCATCCCTCTCCACCCTCCACCCTCGACTGGTTGGTAACCCCGGGAGCGTCTCAATGCTGACCGACCGCCAGATTAGCCCCCAGGAAATTGCCAAACTTTTTCGGCCCCGGCCAGAAAAGTCGATTCTAAAAGTCGTTCCTCAAGCGTGCGCCAGACGTCGGTTGTGAAAGAGTGAGAGGGGGGGGGGGAGAGAAAGAGATAGCAAAATTGGGGAGGAAGGAGGTTGGAGGGATGTTCGTAAAGATTCTTAGGTGAATCCTAGATTCACGATCGTTCCGAGAGCCACATTGGAAACTCTCTTAAATTAATGCCGAGTATACCCTGTCTTATTCTCCTACTCCTCCCCCCCCCTCCCCCCTCGAATGGCTTGAGATCGCAGAACGACATTCGTGAAAATATAGTTCATAAACAAACAGACACAGTGGATTTAATAATGGTTCACGACCCAATGAAAAAAAATTAAATATAGTCTATATATAAACTAGATATGGGACTGGGTATATATAGTCTATGTGTAGATTGTATATAGACTATATAGTTTATTTATAGTCTGAATATAATTTATATAAAGAGTATATATGTCCAGGAGTATATATAGTTTGTGTATAATTTTTTAACTTAGATAGTTTATATATAAATTATACATAGACTATATATATATATTTTTTTTTACTTAAGGGAGGTTCAGCTGCATCAATGCCTGACCTCAGATGCAAGTTCGATAGAGTGTAGACTTTGGAAATTTTGGGGTGGAATTTCGTCCAGTGTGACAACGTGAAAAATGTTGATTTTTGATTTTTATTGTTGTTGTTATTATCATTATTATTATTATCATCATCATTTTTTTGCTTTGAACGGTGTTACAGAATTATAGTGTGAGGAGCAAGGGTTGGGTACCAAAAAAAAAAAGAAAAACAAACAAAAAAAAAAAGGGTTACAGGATGGATGCCCTGTAATTTAAGTTCTCGAAAACGATTCGACAGCAATTGCTCGATGATAATTACGAGCAACACGTTGTCGATGTGTTAAATTTTCCAAGTAGAGATGTCGGTTGATATCATTGAATTTCGAAACCCCCTAATCCTACACTTTGTGCTTCTGCTGTCTGTGTATTATATTAGTCTCGATCAACACCTGTATCACTTGCTTCCCTGTCTCGTCCCGCCCCTTCCACCCCCGCCCCTCTTCGTTCCAACGACCTTGATCTCGTTGCTTTGACATTCTATATCCCCCAACTACATTCGATAGCTCCAATTGTCACATTTGATTACACACGAAGACCCCACACAGCCGATTCGTGCTTTGACAGTGATATGTACAAGTTGATTGGCACTTTGAGACTCGTCGTCGTTTGTCTCAATCGTCGCGATAGATTGCCAGCAATCTGCGACGAGAGAGAGAGACGGCGCGAGAAATGTTCTTCATCGCCTTAATCCAGATTAGAACCGGAATTTGTCGAATAATTGCGTGATACACAAGTCGTCCGGATAACCGAAAGCCACATAGTCACAGCCATTAAAAGCTTTTATTTCGCAAATGTGAAAACGAGGATGGAAAAACCCATTAAGGGCGGAGGGAAGGTGGGCACGAGGGAGAAAGAGTTCGAACGGTGGCGACCCTTCGGGCTGCGAGGGTGATGCACGTGGGAGACGTGGGTTAATGAATAACACCGAGCTTCCGAGCTTCCGAGCTTGCAAAGGACGAAAGCTCGTGCGCGGAGAGTGGAAAATCGAGCGAATCCCTGTCACTCGAAACGCACCCTCCACCCACCCACCCTTATTCCTCCACCAACCACCTGGCTTCACCTTCGTTCTGCGTATCACTCCACGAGCTTATTCTCCCGTCCATTAGTATCAAGCGTCGCGATATAGACGAAAGAAAAATAAATAGAGATACAAAAAAAAATAAAAAAATAAAAAAGAATAAGACAAAAGCTCGAGCTGCGTTCGAAAAAGATTTTATCCAAATGAAAAAGCCATCCGCATCACTCGCAAGGTTAATAACGCTCATAACCACTCACTCGTCACCCCCCCCCCCTCCTCCCTTCCCACGAGGCATTCGCATGCAATTGCGCATTTCAATATTCATTTCTTTGTTTTTTTTTTCAACGTCTGCCAACGTACGACCGAAATTTTCGTTGGGTGATTTAATTGACGAATAATTGAAAGAAGATTATTATTATTTTTTTTCATTGTAATTTCGAGTCAAAGCAGATAAATTCAGTAAATATCTACTGTGTCAACCCCAGTTTTATTATACAAAATATTTTGAATATTATATATTTAATATTAACCAATTTAATATTATATTAATTAGTTAAATATTATTAATATCAATAAATATTATATAAACTATGTATGAGATTAGGTATACATAGTCTGTATATCGTTTATACATGATTCAATATAATATATAAATATATAATTATATATGAGTAAATTATAACAATCTAATAATTAATTAGACTATGCAAAATTTTTTCACTCAAGAAACTCTCACTTTGCCATCGTCTGCTCACACATTTTTTCCTCCAGGACGAAATCCCAATTTCCCCCCCCCCTCCAGATCCCAAGAAACTTCAAAACCAGAATAAACAAATGAAAAATAAATAATGAAAATTCAATCTTTTTCTATTTTCAAAAAACCATCGTTAGTGCCGGTTGTTTTATTTTATTTTTTTCATAAATCTTTTTTCTTTTTTAATTTTTCGTCCCGACGAGAGAATTTCCGCACAGCCAGGTAGAAGCCATTGGATGGGGGGGGGTGGAGGGGGGAGGGGGGTTGCGGGTTATGAAAGTTAACAAGCTATAGCACGACCGTGCCGTTTCCTAACCTTCCACGTAGGTGAAACTACCCACTGTCGTAGTGTCTACAATGCAGCTTCTGCGACCCCCCACCCCCCCCTAACCTCCCAACCCTCGACGTTATACTCGAGGACACAGCTTCGAGCATTACCGCAAACTTTTGTTCCATCCAAGTCGATGTCCCACAAGAGGCAGCTCGGAGGATGACTCCTGGTGGCACAAGGACGTGGGAGTCCTTTCCTGCACCCGGAAAAAAACTAAAGAATTTTTTTCCATCCCCCCTCTATCGTTGTGACAACCACCCTTCCTTCCTGGCTTTCCTCGCGACCAACCCTTTCGTTTCATCACCACAAAATAAAAAAAATAAAACAGAAAAGAAAATACGAAACTCGAGGGTGGGTAACCTTCTTCCCGGACGATTCTCGTTGTCACGCGCATCCCCCTCTGCCCTCCCCTGGACCCTGTTCCACCCTCTGCCACAAGAAACTATAAAGATGGAGTTAGTCGTCGTGGGCGGTGGGGTCGGGGGTCTGCGGTCGCCCTCTCATTATGTCTGGCAAGTTCCGTAACTCTGATCAATTTACAATTGAAGTGGCCGAGTCGCAGTTCCGTCGCTGGGGGTGGAAGGGGGGGGGGTTGGATAGCTCGTGGGGCAGAGCGAGTAAGGGTGGGGGAGGGGATGAGGGTGCGGAGGTAGATGGCCGTTGGAAAGTTCGATCGTTCTGGAGTGGTGCTTCCTTCAAAAGCATCTTCCTCTCTGTTTCCATCCTTTTTCTCTTCTTTTCTATTTTTTTTTTTTCATCCCTCCAGCTTCACCCTCAATTTTTTTTCCGTCGTTGCCACTGCGTCCCAAGTCATGGTAAATTGTTATGAAAAATGTAATAACAATTGAAGTACTCAAGGACGATTATCAGGCACCTTAATTTTCATCCACAATATTTTGATCCAACAACAAATTCAAACAACAAATACAATGAAATAACGCAATAACTGCAATTTTTTTCGTGCAGGTTTCAAGATGCGAAATAAGTAGAAAAAAATAGAACTTTGTGGTGAAAAAAACTTTGAAACGAAAAAGAAAAGAAGAAAAAAGAATGTTAAGTTGCAGTGAACAATTTTTCTTTAACAAGAAGAACTTGTCACTTTTAATAACGCGCAATTAAACATCTTTTACACATTCACGTCCGACCATCCGCGACCC
Organism: Diplazon laetatorius; assembly: GCA_963662125.1. Taxonomy (NCBI): domain Eukaryota; kingdom Metazoa; phylum Arthropoda; class Insecta; order Hymenoptera; family Ichneumonidae; genus Diplazon; species Diplazon laetatorius. The sequence continues at coordinate 6,442,164 of OY759160.1, read as the reverse complement.
TCAACCCTCGGTGCTTTCTTTCAGCTCTTCATATCTCTCTCTCTCTCTCTCTCTCTCTCTCTCTCTCTCTCTCTCTCTCTCTCTTCGTGCGCTTCCCCACAATGCCATCATGTAATAACGTTGAATAGCAACCCAGACGTGATTCTGAAGTCGTTCGTACTTTCGTCACCGAATGAATGCAATATCTCTCGGTCTCTTTTCCACGTTGTTAACCTTCCACAAGATTTTCGTCAAACTTCTCGTCGAGCTTGAGAAACGTTACACACATACGTATAAAGTAAAAGCGTCTCATAACCTCGTCCGGGGCCAGACAGAAGTATTTCCCGGATGATTCTCGTCTGCAACACCGAAGGAAATAAATTAACTGTAGCTAAGGCAACGCGCCGGGGTAAAAGGGACGAACACAGAAGCCCAAAGGGGTTGTGTCTCCTAAGTCTTACCGACGATTGTAAGATTGTGTCGGTGAAACAGATTTTCAGATCTTGTAAACCGAAACACGAAGAGCATCTACAAACACACGCAAAAAGCTACGTGAAGTAGTTTTCTTTCGGTTCCTTCGTGAATCCTCAGCAGGCTGCCCTTCTGGCATCGAAATTCGACCCTCCCTACCCTCCCGTAGTAGCTCGGGGGTACTTCCCTCGGATATCAAGAAATAGAGGTACTTTGGAAGCTTCAGGCGGTTCTTAATAATAAATTCATATCTCCAAGATCCCCCTTATTCGCTCAACCTTGCCAATCCCTTTCGACTAGCTCTTCCCCACTCGCTCCCTTCCGCCCTATCCACCCTTTTTTTACTCTCCTCCCACGAATCCCAACCCCCCAGATCCCCGCAGTCTCCGTTTTCTTCTTCGGGGCTCCTGCCGCGACTACAAATCTCATTTTTTTTTTTAACTTTCATGCCGCTTAATAAAACTCGTCTGACATATCTCCGACTGCTACCACTTAATTTTCGTGAAAGCGCGACGGGGGCGGCCGTGGGACTCGAGGACGTAGGTCGTAGGACGATCCGTTTGACTGGTTCAACCTCTCTTCCATCTCTGTTTCACGTTTTTCATTCCATTTCGGATTATTTTCCGTTCGCGGGGCCTCGGAAAGTTCTGGTTTGGAACGATGAGGAAGCGGAAGGGTGAGTTGCGCCCTTGGAAACCGCGGGAAGGGGATGCAGATGGGTGAAGGACAGTCAGATGAAGCGAAATAGAGGTGGGGAAGAGCTGGGAATTGAAGCTAGACTCGTGGGAAAGCGTTTTACGTTGCTTTCTGTGTCTTCTGGACTGCGACGTTTGGCTTCGCGATTCACCTTCGAGGTTCGGAAAATCACTCGGTGCTTTTTAGGTGTCCCTTGACTTTCCTTCGAGATCGGTGGCACAAGGAATGCCAGTCACGTGTCCCTGAGGAGATCGAGGATTGGAAAAAGATCCAACGTGGACGGTGAACCACACGAAGGTGACTCAATGTCACGGAATACAATTTATCATGAGTTAAAAATTTAAGAATGGCTGATAATCGTTTGACCTTCAAGCTCAATTTTGTTCATCAATGCATTTCCAACAATAATCCAGCTTGAACTCTTCAACAAATGACAACGACAATACTCAAAAGTGTTTTCCTTCAAAGCTCGAAATGAAGATTCAAATAATTCGATGTTCGAGTGGAAAATAAATTGAAACATCTCTTCAAGATCCATTTCAAGATCTCTCGGACTAACAAATAAGAATATAAAAGAAAAAATACTGCCCACTCTTCCATCGATTAAAAAGATCAATCGTTATTTTAAATTCCAAATGTATAATTTATTTGGAAAAAAAAAAATAATAAATCACAGATTCATTCAAATTTCGTATTCCAAGATGTCTCGTCTGTCTTTCTCTCGTCTGTTTTTTTTTTTTTTTATTTTCATCCCCTCCACGTTATTTTTCATCGTCTGGAGAAATCTTGGTAAACGACGTTCCTCCCGGGCAAATTCATGACGTTTTCGAGAACCGAACGCGTTTATGAGAGGGGAAGGGGATGGAAAATCTGTGGGGGGGGGGGGGGCAGACACGTCGAGTTAAATTCCAATAGAGGGATGATCGTTCGTTGAATTTACGACACTTGTCGTTCGATCGTGGCAAACACAGAGGAACGAAGGTGAGGGGAGAGGGTAGTACGAAACGCCCTCGCGGTTTTCTCGGCTAAAGAGGAAACGATCCCTCGTCAGTCTCACCCTCGTTTCGGCTCTCTTTCCACCAACCCTCTCGACCCACCCTCACCCGGCCGACAGTCTCCACACTTTGTGCCCTGCGGTGTCGAGGATAACGCCCCTGCCTTTTCCTCCCTCTATCTTTTGCTCTCTTTTCGCCCTCTTTTGCAACCCCTCACCCCCGCACCACCCCTCGGCCGCCATACGTCTCTGATGCCTCGCGAAGCACACGAAACTTTTATGCTAAACGGGCTCGCTTCATTTGAATGTCGCTAATGCGAAAAACCGATGCATGCTAATGGAAGCCCCCGTCGGGGGCTGTGCCACAGCCAGCTTCGCGCGTATCCCAAACCACGTATATATATGTGTGTGTGTGTGTGTGTTAGGGGAGGGGGTGCGTTTATGTATGTATGTATCCGTTGGCATTACCACTTTGTACGTATTCCACGTGAGAGCCAACTATCTCGCTGCAACCCCTCGCCACGTCATATGCATACGTTAAGAGGACGCAGTATCAACCCCCTTACCACCCTCTCCGGCCTTTCTTCATCCCTCGTCTTCGTTTCGTCTTCGGCTTCGACCGAGCCCGTCGTCAATGTCAAGGTCAATTATCCACCAGATTTTCACAACCCCATGCGACCTTCGAATAATAACGCATCGGTCGCGTGGGGTCCGGATAATCCCACTCGCTGAAACCGAAACCATCTGCCTTCTTTTTGACGCATCGACTTGAATCTTGCGCCAAAATTCGATTTAACATGTTTTCTGAATGATACGATAGTTGGTTTCTTCTATTAAAATTTTTTGAGTAGTTAAAACACGATGGGAAAAAAAATTCACGAAATCTGTCTCTGAAAAAAAAAAAAATGTGTGAAAAATTTAATTTTTGCTGTATGGTGAAAAATCTTGCGCTGTTTTACTCTTGAGATATTATATTTTTGAGAAAAAAAATTGAGCTTTGCACGTGACATCGATTGAAAAGAGATGGCGAATGATGTGAAGAAAAACGCATGGAAAGATCGTGGTGGGGGAATATAAAGTCGACGTCTTGATAGATCGAACTTTTTTTTTACCCTCTTCTTCCTGTTCAATTAACTTCCCCCATAGGCGAGACGAGAGGGTGTGTTTCACGATCTTCCGACGCAACTTTTTGCACCGGGAATGAAATTTTTTTTTTGCTTTCTTCTTTCTCGTCTTCGTCTCGCCCTTGAATTGGAACGAACCGGGGCAAAAAGGTTCCAACGAAATTCTGCCGAATCGTGAAATACGTGAAAGCACCGAAAATTACGTTTCCGCATGTTTGTGACTTGGGGGATGAGAAAAAAAAAAATTCACGGGGTGGGATTGTAAAACGTTTGGGAAATAAGACTAAAAAAAAAATGGTGCCCAGGATCGAGGTATTTTATTGCGTTCGATTTGGATTGTTGGATAAGTAAAAAAAATGACATGACCAGTTCCATATAGAGTCCATACATAGACTATTTATGATTTTTTTTTTTTTTTTACTTGGATGAGTAAACGTGACTGGTACTCACTGTACAGTCGTATCACACCGTCGGTCGATCCACGAGGATTTTTCGCCACGCATTTGTAGCTTTCGTAATCCTCCATCTGAAACACACGAGGTGCGAAATTAATGACCACGAAAAGCTTCGACCGACGAACTACGAGACGAAAAAAAAAAAATTAATCGTTAAAAAAAATGAATCGACGGTCGAATGAATAAAAAAGAAAAAAGGGGAAAAAAAGCAATGATATCGCTCGGAGGTATTCATCGTGTGACAAATTGAAGTGTGAAGAATATCGAAAAAAAAAAAAACGGTCATGAGCTTTTTCACGAAAATCACAAATTTCACGTACCTGACGAAATATCGCTGAATTTTTTTTTTTTTTTGAAACCTTTGGAGGCTTATGGCAAAATTATGTTTGCTGATACGTGGATGAGGTCAATGGTCAAATAGCTCTTGCTTCGAAATCAGCAGCCTGGTGGGTTTCAATTTTTTTTATTTGTTTCATTTTTTTCCATCTTTTTTTTCTGCAATATCGCGAGCTTCGGATTCACAAGACTGTGGGGGATTCTTATGAAAGAGACGATTTGCGTTTGGAGAAACAAAATATATATATATAAAAGCTTTTCTTGTAGAAAATTGCATTTTTTTTATTATTTAAAAAATTATTGTTGGGGTTTCATTTAATTTTTTTTTATCTCCAGAGAAAAAAAAGAGAGTGATGGAAAAAGTGAGCTAGCAAATAGCCCCAATCACGAACACATCGCGGTTGTCTGCTGTTAATTTTTCTATGCCATATAAGTTTAAAAAAAATAAATAAATAAATAAAAAAGACACCAACCCCCCCAAATTTTGATTTATTCATAAAACTCACCTCAATGTTGTATATCGTGAGTGTCATGTGAGTCTTGTACGATGGTTTTTGCGGTATCGTTGTCGTTTTGTATTTGGCACTGTCGTGAATCATGCTCCCACTGTCGCCTTTGGTCCAATAGTTCAGTGACGTCGGATGGGCTTCGGTGTGACACTCGAGGGTCACCGAAAAACCAAGAGGCGCTCCCACCAGTTGATGCGGTATCGCCAACATCGGCGAGACTGCGACAAAAATTAAAAAAAAAATATTCAATTAATAACCCAAAATTAGGCGAAGCATAAAAAATAGTTATAAATTAATTCTGTGCCTATTTTAATGATAACATAATCCGGTATTGTTCCTCCTCGATTTTCCTACCCCCAAACAAATAAAAAAAATATATATCTATATATAAATAAAAACGCATACAAGATTTCATCTTGTTGTCGATCCGAGATAATTTTTTTTTTCCCTCGAATCAGATATCGCGTCATGCCGTTCCGGGGGTAGCTCGGTGCCATTTCCGTGTGTCAAGGCGTCGTGGGTGACGTCTCGCCGAAGCAGGGGACGACTGGGGCGGGGGGTGGGGGTGAAAAACCTCGAGAGAGCGTGAAAGAGGTCGACGGATGTGGCGACACCTTCTTAAAATGCAAAACATTTCGTCCGAGAGTTCGCAAGGCGTTTCGGCGGGAGTGGGGGAGGGTGAGAGGGTGAGAGGGTTGGTTGGCAAAGGGTTGGGAAAAGATGTTCGCGAAAGAAGCGGGCGTTGCACGAGAGTCCCGTCGGTTGTTGTTGCGAGAACGAGCCTCGAACTTCACTTCGAGAGGCTCACGTTTCGTTCCAACCCTTTCGTCTCGTATCTTTTCACACAAATATATGTGTGAAGTGGCTTATCAGCTTGGACTCGGCGAACGTGTGGTTATCTCTGGCACCCGTTCTCACCATAGTTGTTTATATATAAATATGTGGCTGAGTCAGATCTCAGTGGAAGTCAGATTGCGAATGGGAAAACGAGGTCGAAAGGGTTGACAGAGAGAGAGAGAGAGATAGAAAGAGAGAGACAGAGAGAGAGAGAGAGAGCAAACTATCATCGTGAAAATTCATAATGGACTTAAAAATATTTACGTATTATTTTAATCTTCAGCAAATAAATTAACGAAAAGCTGAAATTTGAAATTGTTTTCATTACAAAGACATTCGCATTAATGAAAATATTTTATTTATATTTTATAAAAATTCAGCTATAAAAATGCAATAAAAAATTTAATTAAATTTTAAAAAAGTATAAAAGTTATCTATAGAAATAAAATAAAAATAAAGTGAAATTCGAAAAGCTGTGTAAATAAAATGTGAAATTTAATTTAATTTTAGAAAAAAGTATAAAAATATCTATCAAAATAAAATACAAATAAGCCACGTGAATATTCAAGTACCGAAAAGATTCACTTTGTAAGATCAACACAAATATGTATTCTTCTTCGTTACGTTGATTATTCAATTTTCATTTTTTTCCACGTTGAACGACGAGTCGGTAAAAAAATAAATGAAGAGTTATCAATTCACTTCACCGACTACCACCGACTCTCAATTATAATTAATATCAACCTTGTAGAAAAAATAATAATAATAATAATTGTAATTAGATGCTTCAAGCCTCTCTCTCTCTCTCTCTCTGTCTCTCTTTCTCTCTCTCTCTCGTTTTTACATCATTTCCCTTAAAATTCCACCAGAAATCAAATAATCGAGGAACCCATCCCACTCAACCATCCAATAACTTAACTACCCCTTTTCCAATAACTTTTTCGTCCATACTCATTTTTTTTTTCATTCCCAATACTCAAAAAACGAAAGAAAAAAAACAGAAAAAAAAACCTAAACAAATATAACAAACTTTCAGAAATTTCCCGAGAAAATTGTGTCGAAGCGAAGGCATAAAAAAAAATTTGAAAAAAAAAAAAAAAACAAGTTCGGTACAAGAATCACGAAGAAAATGTAGTACGCAGAGTCACGTTCGGTTATTCGGGGATGGCTGAGCACGGTTGAACGTCGAAGTCTCATAATCGACGGGAGAGACTCGTCCTCGTCGTTGAACGCAAACTTTTCATATTCGTGGCATACACACACACACACACACACACACACACACACACACACACACACACACACACACATATATACATATAATATATAAACACAAGTTCCTTGGAGGTTGAAAAGACGAAAAAATTTAACGCAAGGTGTTCGACCACGTTTTCCGTAGCTACGAACATTTATACACATAACCACGTGTGGCAGGAGGTTCGGGGGTTGGGGGAGGGTTGAGGGTTGAGGGTGTCTGTGTGTGTGTGCTTTTCAAGACGATGGAACAAACCGTGTGTGAGAATGTAGTTGAGGGTGTAACGTAGCGGTCTATATTGGTGAAGGAAACGACATCACGATCCCTCCGGAGAGTTTGCTTCTTGAGGGGGTGAGGAGGGTGAGGGTGAGGGGAAAGGGGTTTTCGTAGCCCGAGGCGAAGGGCTTAAATATTAGCATCGAAGGAGCGAGTAAAATGTAAACGTTGAGAACGAACAGAACCGGGGGTGGTTAGATGGCGCCACGGTAACGACACGATGCCGGCTCGGTGAATTGTCCGGAGGAACAATGTGTCTGCCTCGCAACTGGGCACTCGGGGGGGGGGGGGGGGCGAGCCCAGAACCGAATGAAAACTGATTCGGGCGTAAGTCAAACAACATTGGGTTTAACGCAGGCCGAAATATGGTTCGTCGTGAATTTAACCCTCCTTCGCAAACTTTCACGGGGGTTGGGTTACTTCCGGTTTACACACGACGACTCGACGACCCCCCTCGTTCAAACGTTAACCAAGCTTCGGGGGCTTTGGAATGAATGTTGAAAGAGTCGACGAGATTTTTGTTCGAAGCATTTTCGTTTTTGGCGGATCAGATTTTTCGGAGGTGGAATTTTTGGACAAAGTTTTATTTCCGGTCGGCGAGGATTCGTGAGTTTTTTTTTTTTATGATTTTCATTGTAGACACATTCACAATAATAAAAAAATATTTTAAGTATTTGTATCATATGAAAATATAGCTATAAAAATAAAATAAAAAAATTTCATTAAATTTAAATAAAGGTATCGAAATAAAATAAAAATAAAGAAAAATTCGAATAGCTATGACAATAAAATGAAATAACGACGATTATCGAGGAGCAAGGTTTGAGATTGTGGAAGTTGGGAGACTCCAATGTGATTTTATTATTATTGACAAACGATTTTGGATTTTTTTTTCTTTTTTTTATGGTTAATGTTGTTAGGGACGTCGGTGGATTCTGTGGAATTCTAGAATATGGAATTTTTATGGAGTTTTTCAGTAGACCATGAATCTTCGAATCTCGAACAAAAATTGTGAGATAATGATTTTTTTTTAGTTTTTCGTTATAAAAATTCATAAAATATTTTTCAATATTTTTAAATACTTTTGAATATTCCAAAAACCCTTCTCGAATTCTCAAAAGACTTCTAAAAAAATCTGTAAACCCACGAAAATCAGCAGAAAATAATAAAATAAATGACACATGAAAATCAGTAGATTAACTAAACGACTAATTAAAAAAAAATATATATAAAAAAAATAAAAAAAAGATAAATAAAAAATCATCGTGACGAAAACAATGCTGGTTAATTAAATGATAATGCACAGAAGTCTTGTCTCGGAGTCTTCGGTCGGCAGTGGGACAAAATTTCCAAGGTGGAAAATGTGTTGAGGGGGGGGAGGAAGGGGTATCTCCTCGGGGAGTCACTTAAGGGGGTTGAGAATGTGGAGAAACGACGAGAGGGTTACGGACAGACCGTCCGTGAGTTTGCTGTATTTCACGTTAGCCACTTTAGTCACGCCATAGGTATACATACATAAATATATGTAATATATATATATATACATATATATATATATAAAGGGTGGTCTATAATGTACCCAGCAGATTCGTTGAGTATAGGCCGACCGAGTGAGTGGAAAGCTGTGGACGAGAGAGAAAGAGAGAGAGAGAGAGGGAAGGGAAGGTGAGGGTCTCAAGCTCCTCTCCACCCTTCCTTTTTCCACCCTTCATCACTTCGCCATACCACTGGCCTGGCCAGAGAGCCTCCGTGCCTTTCGGAGCCTCGAACTTCCACCAACGGCTTCCACCCCCAACCCCGTTTGACTTGGGTTTCGCTTCTCGCGCCCTTCCCACCCCCCCTCCCCCACCCCGTATTCCCGAGGAATTTTAATCTCATTCCTCGCTACCTGAGGATCCCGCGAGGGCTGCCGAGATTTATTAGCCACGAACACGGGATACATCGTTATTCAACCACCACCAAACCCAGCGAGACATTCGTGTACCTAACATGGCCCTATGTACCATGCATCTTGTTGTAGAAGAAAAAAAAATTATAGATGCATATATTTCAAATCCACGCTACGAGTATGTTTTTTTTTCTATAATTATAACGTTTCATATACAAACTTATATATTTCGAAATGAAAAAAAAAATGTTTTAAAAAAATCACGTAAATGAAAAAAAATACTAAACGCCTGAACAATAAATGTATACATATATATGTATATGTGCGCAGATTTTTTTTTTTTAAGCGTTTAGTATTTTTTTTTATTCACCTGATTGTTTAAACATTTTTTCATTATTTTAAAATCTAGAAGTTTATACGTGAAACAAATTTTTTCTTCCCACGCTTGGACCTCGACTATTTTGCATGGAAGCTCGAAGAAAGATTTTCGAGTTACTTAACATCATATTTTTAAATAATATAAAAAAAATATTATCCATTTTCTTGAAATATATTTTTTCAAATTTTCTAAAATGTTTTAAACCGATTGTCATAAATTTCAAACGAAGCTAGATGAATTAAACCATCGTTAAGAACTTCCTTCTAATTTCAAAATCAAATTTTCACAACCAAATAGTTCAATAATAATCAAAATTCATAATAAAATGAAAAATAAATATTTTCGTAATTTTTGTGTATTTTACCTAAAAAAACTTTGTAATTTGAATGAGAAACAAAAATGTTTGTACAAGTTGTAGTGACGTATAGTGAGTGGAAAACCACTTGCAGTCAATTTGCACGAAACCGGTTGACGATCTGTGCCAAATGGCGAACCGGGGGTCAAACGGCCCCGGGGAGCGAGTACCGATGTGGCCGACCCCGTTGGGAACCATTGTCAGTGGTTAGCACAACCGTGGAAAGTGGACTCGCGTCGACGGCAACATTGCTCCGGGCGTTGGTGAAACTGGCGGTCAAGAGACAGAGAGAGGGAGAGAGAGAGAGAGACCTCGGACGACGTAACCGAGCGCGCAAACACGTCTGAGTAATTTGGTCCTACAGGTAGACCCTCCTGCTAGCTCAAGGTCCGTGAATACACCCCTCACTGTTACTCCGCACTCGAGCGTTATGTTGTCATGAACTGTAATTACGGTCCACGAACCTGAGACATTAAGGTCGTCTCACAAACCGCAAGACTTACATTCCCTTCAAGAAATAGATGTATATTTTTTTTTTTTGTTCGTTCCCATACGAGTAATTATATTCAATCGATTCCTGATTTAATACAATTTTTGAATTCCAGAAGATTAGATTGATAATGAAAATTTATAACACATTACTGAGGATTTTTATGAATTTTTTCAAAATTGTTCTAATGACTGATTTTTGTGATATTATTTTGATAATTATTGAACCATTTTTTTCATCATTTTCCATTCAATATAGTAATTACTACGAAATGCTACGTAATTCAAAAATACAACAAATTAGATTGGTAATAAAAATTCCAAGCAAACTACTGAATAGATATATTTGAAAAAAAAAACTAATAATCAATTTATTGTAATATTATTTTAATAATCATTAAATGATTCGTTATATCCTTTTCTATGCAATTTAGTAATTGTTATGAAATGCGAATCCGGCAAGAAAAATGTTTTTGAAATGTTAATGATATTCATTTGTATGCAGTAATGTGTTTTTTTTTTTTTTTGTATGAAAAGTAATTTTTATTGAGAAGCGGTTAATAATTTTCGTTTCGCGTGTCTTCATAGCGGGTTAGTCAAACGAGAGAGAGAGAGAGAGAGAGAGAGAGAGAGAGAGAGAGAGAGAGAGAGAGAGAGAGAGAGAGAGAGAGAGAGAGAGAGAGAGAGAGAGAGAGAGAGAGAGAGGGATAAGGTGAAAATTGGTGCATTTACTTGTAAGTACCCGTAACGCGAGAATAATGACTGCTTTAGTGTGTGGAGGGGGGGGGCGGTTGCCGTGAGAGCTTTCGAGGCCCCGCACATTTCTCCGCTCGGCGAGTACTGCGCTCGACGAGGAAGCCTTGATCACGGGGTCGGAAAGTCCCACGTGACGCGTGAGCGACGAAGACGGAGCGCGAGGGAGAGCGAGAGAGAGAGAGAGAGAGAAAGCGAGCAAGACGGACAAAGAGCGTGTGGCAGCGAGGAGGGTGCTGAAAATGTGGGTGAGCTTTCGTCGAGCTCGTTATATGATCTGCTCGCGTGCGTCTTTTCACGGTCTCGGCTCACCCGGAGCGAAAGCTCCGAGGCATCGGTGAGCTTGCACAACCCCCGTGTGAGCTTCCACAGTGTACATTCCAGAAACCCAAAGACGTACTGGCTTCCAGCTTGATGCCACGTCGCGCACAACCCTCGTTTGTGTCACACTGGGAATACACGACGACGAAAGTGGGAATCTTGTGTCAAACGTCTTCGACTTGGGCAAATAACATTTTATCGACGAGCTTTTACGTGTTTACATGTTTGCGGTTTCCATATCCGCAAACCCTTTTGTTTGTTCGTCAATGTTTTGTCAACGATTTGCATTACTCGTCACGAGGTTGAAAAAATTGCGAAAAAACTTTTTTTTTTTTCTATTTAAAAAAAAATTGAGAATGTATAATTTTTTACTTCTGTATAATCTTGTATAATCTTTAGGTCAATATAATTTAGTTCACACATTTTTTTTTCTCAAGTGAATACCTCCTCAGTTTCAGGGTGGTTGTTGTTGTTTTTTTCAAATTTTTTATTTATTTATTTATTTTTTTTTTGTATAATTTATTTTATTTTGCATCTCGTGTGAGTGATTCCAAAGATTGATTACAGGCTTCTTCTGCGTAACCTGAGACTAGGTGATCGGATAATACGCCAACGCAGATGCCAAGGGGTAGTGAACGAGGGGGGGGGGGATGTATTCGTGGATGCTCAGTTTCGAACCGTCCACTTGTTGGCAATACGGTGAATTTGCATCGAGTCGGTGTTTGGAGTCGGACGATTGGAAAGTCGAAACCGACCGAGTGCCACGGTACTCGGTCCATTTGGCCCGGTTCTTCGTTGTCGAGCAAGACGACCCCACGTCGAAATTCCGCAGTCCCTTTGTGGCTGCGGTTGCCGTAAGACGAGGTCGGAACCCGTTCACGATACGCGAATCCTTCGTTTGTCTGACTGTCTGACTATTCCGACGCCTGTACTACTCGCAAACTCGACGTACTGCACTTTGGCCCTCGTTCTCTGTTGTCTGAACCCCTTAAACCGTACCAAACGGCTGGCAACCGGATATCCCATTCAATTGTCAATCCATCCCAACCATTTTACGACTTCTGAAAGCTCACGTAAAGCTCACCAGCCAAATTCTCAAAAAAAACGAAATAAAATGTATTTTTAATTCCTCGCTGAAAAAAAGAAAAAAAAAACAATCCCTGTTTCATGGAAATCCAGGAGACCCCAAGTTCACACGGCAAGTCGAATAATTCCGTCAAGAACGTCGATGCGAATTTTCGAAAGCCAGACAAAATCCACCGGCTCTTCGTTGATTCTTTTTTTCTTTTTCTTTTTTTCTTCTCTCCTCTTCTTTTTATTTATTTTTTTTTTCATCTCATCGAGACGTCCGAGACGTTGGAAAGCTCCGTGAGATGCATCGACAATGCCGCAAGCACGTCACGTAGACCGGGGAAGCTCGGGAAAGTCCGACGTTGAGGGTGGTCGAGACGCTTCGGGCGAGAGACCCGGTGGGGCTCTCCAAGGGTCAGCAAAAATCATTCGGCGCGGGTCAGGGGGGCGGGGGGCACGGGCAAATGGGGTGGGAGGGGGCTTTGCGGCCGCGGAATCCGTTTGGCAGTACACCCCCGTTGCACGGGGAGGGTGCAGCCTCCGCGTACTCATCCCGCATAATATTACCACCGCGAAAGGTGGCCCGAAGGGGGGTGGGTCGAACGGTTCACTCACTTCGAACCGGCCGCGGTTCGAACAGCACCACGAGAGCGTCCAAAGACGTCGAACTGACGAGAAAAACCCGACTCAACGTGCGGGGGGGGGTGCGAAGGGGTGCGAGGGGTGCAAGGGGTGGGGGTGGAAAGGAGCTTCGTGCCACCGTAACTTCGTGCTTTGATTCGTTGAAGAAGAAACTTTTGCGCCGACGTTCCGAACCCTCAACCCTCACCCCCCACCCCCAACCCCGCTCGACCCTCACCCCCCCTCGCCCCCTGGACTCTGCAACATTCGCGTACCTTAGACCTTGGGTCTCGTCTCTGCGGAAACGAGAGAACGAGCCGGACTCGAGAAAAAAAGAAGAAAAAAAAACGAAGGGAGAAAAAATAAAAAAAATATTACATAAACGAGGATGATGAAAAAAAAAAAGAAAGAAAAGAAAAGAAAATGTGAACAAGTGAAAGAGAAGAAGAGGAAGAAAGAGACGAGTGTCCGAGAGATGGGGATGGGGAAGGGAGGTTGGTGAAAAAAGGACGAATGTAACATCGGCTGCAGGCGAGGGGACAGGGGGTAGTTCGCGAACGTGCAACTCTCCGACAATATCGATGGATCTGACCCCCCACCTCCACCCTCCACCCACAGTAGCTTTTTCCATTTTCGTAATAACGTAAATGCCAATATACGAGAAAAAGATTTCAGATGGATCGCGAAACTCGGGACATACGAGAATCGTTGTACGTGTGTAATAAATGCGATGTTTGCGATGTGTGTCGAGGGGTGGAGAAGGGGAGGTGGAAATAATGTCACGGTTTTTCCTCGCTATTGGAGATCGTTGATACCGATTGCTACGTTTCTTCTGTTCAATGAATCGACGAGGCAATGAAAAATTAAAAAAAAGAAAACAAAAAAGACCTAAACAGCTATTTTGGACCACAGCGTCGGTAACTTAGGAATCCACAATCCGACCAACAAAAAGGAGGTCACTAGCAACGAAAAATGTCTAAAAAAAATATACAAAATCCGTCCTGCGATGAATCTAATCCACCCACGAGTAAAAAAAAAAAACAATTAACAGAATGTAAATAGAGTTTTGACATTGACAGCAGATTATATGCAGTCAAGTGAGTTTCTGTAAAAAAAAAATTAACAAACAAATGTCTTATTCGAACGAGCTTTTGTATCAGTAGTTTTGTAAAAAAGTTACAGCTGGATGCAAAGCGTGTTCGAAAATAGCCCGAGGGATGGAAAAGAAGGGTGTCGACATGGTCCATGTTCGTTTTCACAGCATCGTACAGTCTCATCGAGGCTGTCGATGGCTGCGATCGCTTTGGCCCGAGCCACAGGAGCCAGCAGCCTCGGAGCTTTCAGAAACGACCCGACGGATTCGCAAAAGCTCATGGCACAGCCGTAGCCGCGAAAGCTCGAGTCCGGGGGGCGGGGGTTGAAGGGAGGGGGCGAGAGAGAAAGGATTCCTGCCAGAGGTGAGTCCGGAACAGAGAGGGCATTGTCGCATTAACATTCCTTTCGTGTGAAGAGGGTGCGAAACGGTAGTGAAGCGGTTAGGGCGGGATTTGATTATAGAGGGTTTTCACCCCCCCCCCCTTTCTGGATCCATCGCCACGAGGGTTGGTTAGGGTTATTCCGGACCGTGGGCGGTTTCACTCGGTCTTTCCCACCCCTTCGTCGCTCGTTCCACTCGCAAGCTCGATCTCTCGGTTCATTCCTTTCCCACGAGATCCCTCGGGAGCTTCATGGACCGCCTGGAAAATCGACCTCCCTCCTCGCTCTGGCTTTGGATACTTCATCGTGCTTCACTGTTTCAAAAACGGCAGAGGCAAGCCAGGGGCTAGGCTTTTGTGATGAAATTTCTGGATGATCGCAGAACGAATCATCTTGGAATCAGCCTCAGCCTTAGGATATCATTCATAATTATGGTCCCACGTCTTACCATCAAAATCCATTTCCCCCAACAACGTTTCACCAAATTCCATCGTTCCAGCCATTACAGTCAGTAACACTGGATTTCTTTTGCCAACTGAATTCTCCAACTTCCCACAAAAAAAAATTTAGAAAACTCGATAAAAGTAAAGCTCCATCCGCGTATAATCCGGGAATACGTAAAATCCATAAAATCCAAGAGCATTATGATCTCGTGAGCCACGCACAGTCCGAGTTGTCGTTGTATTGTGGTTCGAGGCAATGTTGTGGATTGGGAAGAAAGTGAAAAATATAAGTTCGATCAAGTTGGAACGAGAGATACGGAACAACAGGATGGAAAAGTTTTTCAGTAATGTCCCATCGACGTGCGATACGGCCTCGGGGGTTCCTTTTGTGAATATTAACAATATTCTCCAACCGCCACAGTACCAACTTCCCATTCTCTTCTTTCAGGAACGAATGCCCGAATCCCACCCTCATCCATTTTCAGTCGTCCAGGACCCCATCTTTACCACTCTTCATCTCCAATTCTTCATCCCCATCTCTTCTTCCTCAATTATTTTCCTTCCATAATTCTCAACAATCATTTTATCCTGGAGGTAACAAGTTGGGAAGCAGAATGGCCACAAAAACTCAAGTGTGGATTTTCCTTCCAGGTTCCTTGTGTTCCAACGAATCGCTTCCAGTTTCCCGAAACTCAATGTTGTCCCGTCCAGATCCATTGGCCACGATTACCAACACGAGCTTTCCGGATTGCCCTGGATTTAAGTTCGCTTCGATTCGACATCAGTAACGTGTGACACCTTCCCAACAAACTTTACCACGTTTGGTTCGTTCGATGGTCCGACAATGAAATTCGTTGGTCCTGCGAAATAGCCTCATGGTGACGTAAATGTCTCTGGATCTGTGTGTGTGTGTGTGTGTTTGTTTTTGTGTGGCAGGCACGTTATTCGAATCGAGTGGCTCGTCAGTGAGCCCGATGTCACGATTTCGGTGTCTATATATATATATCTATATATATGTGTTTGTGTGTGTGTGTGGGGGTGGGTGACCAAATGTTAGAGTGAGAAATCGTTGAAGCCCGTCACAGTGGCGAAACGTTTTCACACGTAGCATTGTTCGTGGTGTTGGAGGCCAAGGTAGGAGCCGGCAAGTTGCAACCAGGAAATTGAGAGATGTAGATTGTCCTGTGTATCCAACAACCCCTCCCCCCCCTCGCGATTCCAGGACGGTGTAGGGTCTACAAAAGTCATTTGCTCGTGCACCTACATTGTTGCTGATGCTGTAGCAGACGTATGCTACTACAACGATGTATCAACGTGTGTACATATATATATATATATGTATATGTATATGTATGTATATATATATTCCATTAAACCGTAAGCTAGCACCGTTCTGTGTTTAACCACGTGGTCAGCATTGTAATCACGATGTGAAGTTTTCAATGAACCTCGAGGGAAACTCGTCGTATCAAGTACATGTGGTCGTTGGGTACATGCATCTCATCGATTCAACGTCAAGATCATAAACGAATGTGCCGGTCAATCATGAACGTTGTGAGGTTCTTCGTCATTTAGAAATTGACATCACCAGAAAAAAAAAATTGATTTGATAATTTTCGTTTGTGAGAATTAATAATTTTTTATCAATGAGGATCGATGAAAATTTATTAATTCTCCCAAGTCACAAATGAATATATATATATATTTTTTTTTTTACTGATGAAAAATCACGAGAATTAGTTATAGTAGAAATAATGATAATAAATTGATAACACACTGATAACTAAAATATCATTGATTTGAAAGAAAAAAAAAACAATTTGCTTACAGTTCCCTAAAATGTTATTATGCAAAAAAAATAATTAGCTGAGATTATTTTTTTTTTTCATTAGACAAATTATTTTTTTTTTTCATTCGAATCTCGTACTCGAAATCACGTTTGTCAGCTAATGTTAGGTCAACCGAAGTCGATCTATATTTTCGAGTTGCGAATTTGGCCGAACCCCGGATTTTCACGACGTAAATTGCAGTTAAGTGTAATTGAACGTAATTGAATAATGAGATAGTTAGATGGTCGAGGAAAAATAATTGTCGTTCTATGGTAATGAAGGGGAGGGCCATATGGGGAATGTGTGTGAGTGAACAGTTCTCACAAACACACACACACACACAAATATTCGGATAGCCGTCATATATATTTGTGTGTGTGAGTCGTGACCGTCGTGTTGGTGGCTATTACACGAAAACAACATCCGAATACAAAATTCTTCGTGCGTCTCTTTCCCCACCCACGAACCAACCCCAAAGCTCGAACATTCCCTCCCATAAAAGCTCCCACCGAACCATCCAGCATCCCAAGACCGCGCGGTCCTCACATTTCCTCCAACCTCGTCTCAAATACGTTACAACGGTATCGATAGAAGAAGAAGAAAAAAAAACAATTAACTCGTATCTCGTAAATTAATTTCCGAAAATACATCAATCATCCTATCCTCCATCAAAACTCTTCGTTTCACAAGAAAAATGTGATAATAAATGTTAGAGACGATTCAATTCCCTACACAAAAGGTCCCTAGTGAAAACAGCCTCAATCCAATAATTCACAATTCACAGCTCCTAGAAGTTTATCTTAAGATATCGAAAAAATTATTTTTGACCTCTGGAGACCTCATCATTAGCTTTAAACACTGGAAAAAAATATTTTAGTGTTTAAACTATTATCAAATGATATACATATACATATATATATAGTTTTTTTTTATTCAGGGACTCAAGCTGTTGTTGGCGAATAACCGACGATCACGACGAAAAAGAGCCCCGAAAGCTCAGTCTCGACGAAGGTCCTCCCTCGGTCGACGTAATCCACTTCGTTCCACCGTCTCATCCCCCCTCTCGCAATTCGGCCCACTTCGAAATCTCTCTACACACACACACACACATATATATATATATATATAAAGCACCACATTTTACTCACGGCGACATTGCCGGACTGGCAAAACGTAAAGGCATTTTATGCGTCTGGAATACGAAAAGCGAGTGAGAAAGAGAGAGAAAGAGAGACAGAGAAAGAGGGAGGAAGTGAAAGCGATGGATAGCATCGTGCAATGGAGAATAACGTCCAAGACAAATTCGAGCATTAAATTATCGCAGGTTCCACGTCGCGATATCCTTCCCTTTTCCTCCCCCAGCCACCCCCCGACGTTCCACCCTTCCTCCCTCCCTCCTCTTCTGTCTCCTCGCTGCCGTGATATGACTGACATTTTTCACTGGCCTCGCGAGGTCACCGTTTCACCCTCCCACGCCCTTCTTCTTGGCCAGGGCTCCCAGCTCCAATCGCAAAACTCACTCTAACCAACCATGTCCTCCCTCCCCTCTTCCCACTCCTCCCTCCCGGTTCCTCATTCGAACTGCTCACCCCCCCCCCCCCCCCCCGGTCACGTTCACCCCTCGACCACCTTGCCACCACGTTCGACCAAATTCCACGAAACTACAACCCCCACCCCTGCAAGTTAAGTATAGTGTAGGTGCCAAACTATCTACGAGGTCGTACACCACCCCCCATCCCCCCAATGTATAGCTTATGGTGCGTTCAACACAGTTTCGGTTCTGTTATACGATTCGTAATGTCGCTCACGTACGAACGGGGCGAGGATTGTCTTTCGTCCGGAGAAATCAGCTAACGCAATTACGTTTGCTACCTGTGCCTATTTATATAGTTATATATATATATGTGTGTGTGTGGGTGGGTGTGTAGTTACGTGAAGGTTGGGGATCAACCGGTAACCGAATTAAGTCACGGGTCCAACTCCAGAGCGATAAATTGTGGAATACGAATTACTCGACGAAACGAGAATTACTGATAACGAATGGAGGTTTCTTGAATCGTTGCCAGACGATTTTTGTTGATTATCTTTGAGTTCTTTTTTTTTTCGTGATTTATTTTTTAGGAGGAATGGACGATTTTTCCAATGATCTGATGTTGTACGGTCGTGAAAATGTTGCAGTAGAATTTTTGAGAATTTTTTATATTTTTTAGAATATTCTAAATATTTTTAGAATTTTCTTTATTTTTTAGAATGTTCTAATTTTTTTTAGAATTTTCTTTATTTTTTAGAATTTTCTAAATTTTTTTAGAATTATCTTTATTTTTTAGAATGTTCTAAATTTTTTTTAGAATTTTCTTTATTTTCTTTATTTTCCACGTACACGAGAAAATCGTCTAGAAATCATGACAACGATGAGAAGCAAAATATATCCGTTCATCACGAGGTAAGTTTCGACGATGAAGGTGACAGAGCAAGGGGATGGGGGTGGGGGTTGAATTGTTCTGTACAAAGAAAAGTGAGAAAGCTTGCTGGAAGACGCATTTGCGAAGAGAGAAAGAGCGAGACGACGCTGCATCGCTACGCTCCCTTCAACGGTTAGCAATTACTTCCCTCGTGTTTTACCCTCGTCCCTTCCCCGCCCCCCCTCCACCTCTTCGAGGCCGTTGCTCTGGGGAATCTCGTCGTGCTCCGCACTTCGGAGCAACATCTTGCTCGGATTAGGATTCGTTCGGGGGGAGATGGAACGAGCACGATGAGCGAGGCTGTGCGATCCGACTGAGTCACGGATTTTGTGGGGGTTGGAGGGGGGGTTGAAGTCACGACACGAAGCCGAGGACCGAGGAGAGCGTTGTTGAGATTCGTCTCGCTGATGGGCGGCGATGGCACGCGGGGACCGGCTAACGGCACAGTCAAATTCGTGTAAAAGCAGAAAAGGGGGAAGGGGAGATGTTAATGGTCGTGTTCGGATGCTTCTCGAGGGATGTGAAACGAAGGCGCAGCGCGAGGGTGACATATTCGGGCGAGGGGGAGGGGAGGGGGGGGAGGATGCTGCAGTACGATTGTTAAGAATGAAATATTGCTGATAATAATGGAAAACCTTTTGAGCTTTTGATCGTTTTGAGACAACAACGAAAACAAAGGCGAGCAACTTTGACGGGATCTTTGGAATATTTGTTTTCATCGTGATGGAGACAAATTTATTATATTAATTTTGTTGTTGATGAGAATTTTTTTATATTAATTTTATTATTGATGAGGAATTTTGATGTTTATATTTTTATTGATGCGGAATTTTTGTAGTGATTTTAATAATAATACGAAAAAAGGGATTAATCATTTTAATGAATATACGAGTCAATAATTTTTTTTCGATGTCATCTATTGATTTTTAGAATTTTTTCCAAACGTGAAAAGCTCTCCTCAGTACGATCATGAGCGTGAATAATTTTATCAAAATCGTTCGAACGATCTACTATAGATAGACTATGCATAGACTATACATGGACTATGCATACTATACATAGACTATACATAGACTATACATAGATTATACATACTATACATAGATTCTACATAGCCTACATATCCTCAACCCCATATATAGCTTATGCATAATGATTTCTACTCGGATAGCGTCAAATTCGTTACGAATAATAACGACAGATCGTTTCGTCACGACCCCCAATTGTCCACACTGGTCGATAGGTGCCCTTATGTCCGAAAAGAACGTGGAAACTCGATAAGCACCGAGGTAACGAGGATCCTTGCACGTTACGTTGTGGTCAACGCCAGCACGATACGCTTCAGCACTGGCTTTGGCTCCAACAGGATCCGATAAGATGCAAGAATCGACAAGATGAAACGAAGAAAACCCCCCCGAAAAAATATATACAAAAAATCATAATAATAATAATAAAGCAAACTCGTGATGTATTCAACGTTCTTCCATTCGGTATTCCGACGATCGTGTTCGCCATATTTGTATGGTATCGTAACGATATGTATATGCGGTATGTGTAATAGTGATGATATTCCAAACAGCCCACGCGATACGGAAAAATATGTCCGAGGCAACGGTTGAACCAAATTGGATGCTCTGCATCTCACAATGTCCTGCTTCCTGTTTTTTTTTTATTTTCTTCTTCTTCCTTCTTTTTTTCTTCGTCGTGTTACCAAAAAGTCGAGATGCCATTGGATGCTTGTGTGTGTGTATGAAGCAACGTCTTGTACGTTACGAGTCGACGAGGTTGCTTTCGGTTGGGTTATCCATATTCGTCGAGCCAATTCTATGGATTCCTCAAAGCAACCGATTTGGCAGATGGCAGAAGTTGTTGTCCGGCTCGCACTGGACTTGGCTATAACGCGATGTATCCTCCACGTTCTCGCAGTCTCCTTCGGGGAATCTCGAAAAGGATCTCTCGAGATGAATCCGCGGTTCTCGACATTTTTGAATATCGATGGAATGGACTTTTTTTTTTGCCGGAATACATTCTCCGGTGCGATGGTGAATACGTTGGAAAGTTTGTTACGGTTGACATCGGAAATGGGATCCACGTTTGATAAGAATGTATAATATATATATAAATATAAATATATAATTCGGTGGATTTGTAATTGAGGATTGAAAAGAATATTCACACTCGTAAAATTATTAGATTTATTATTTATCATTTTTTCCCATTTGATTGAGTTGATTATTCATTATTATTTTTGTTGTTTATTTTGAATTTTCAATTACCACCATTTTTATTCGTTATCGATTCTAATTTTGCTTTTGAGGAAGCTCGTGAAGTGAATTGGTGTAATTAGGTGAACATGAAGTTCACTTACCTACGATTCGGAGAAAGCCAAATTGCCAGTTACACCTTGCAGCTTTTTTCCATGCATCCCTAATTGTTCCATCGCTCAAATTCAAAATGCAAGAAAAAAAGATAATGAGACAGACGAAAAAAAAAAAACAAACAATGAAGAAGACTAGAAAATTACGACGTTGCGGCCAACAACGAGATGGAAAGAATTCCAGGTGTCAAATGACAAAAAAAAAAAGGAAAAAAGAATAACTGACAAACAGAGGCGAGAAATGGTCGGTGAGAGAGTGTACAGTCGGGGGTAGGAGATAATACGGTACTGGTGTAGCCGAGTTGTGCTTTCCCTCGACGCTTTCAACCATTATAACCTTTTCACCCACACTGGCTGAGTGAACTACGGCCGTACGAGAATCGTCGTTGTACGCGTTTTGTGCTTGATGCTCGTGGAACATGGTAATTTTCCGTGGCCCTCGGTCTTCCACACGCTTTCCCACAGGTTAACCGATGTTCGTCTCTTTATCCTACGAGGACCCGGAAAAGCACCATGGAGTCGGCACAACGGTTAAACACGAGAGGCAACGGGGATGCGAAGAATATGTATGGAGAGATAGAAATAGAGAGAGAGTCAGGTAAAAAAAATGGTATATGAACTATGTATGGGACTAGGCGTGTATAGTCTATATACAGACTATATAGTTAATGTATAGTCTGTATACACTATAAAATGTATGTCTAGTCTATCTATTAAATGTATAGTCTATGGATAATCAGTATATAGTATGTATAGTCTATAGATAATCAGTATATAGTCTGTATAGTCTATTTATTAAATGTATAGTCTATAGATAATCAGTATTAAGACTGTAAAATGCATGTATAGCCTATTTATAGTCTATTTAGTTTACGTATAGTCTGTCTATAGTCTGTATATAGTCTAATATAGACCATATAGTTTATGTATAGTCTACATATAATCTGTATAGTCCATGTACACCATATACAGTTTATGTATAGTCCACATATATAATCTGTATATAGTGTATATAGCCTACACACAGATTATATATATTTCCATGTGAAATTCATATATTATTTTCACTGGGGGAGAGAGAGAGATAGAGAGAGGGAGTGAGATGGAGATGGAAAGTGAAGATAGCCTCGGGGCTGCCAGGACGTCGACGTCATCCACCCGGGACGTTTTTCCGGTTAACATTCTGACAAGGCCGAACCTCATCTTTCTTGAGTCTTCGTCGTCAAAAATGTTGTTCGAGCAATTCACCAACCGCCCCAACACGATGGTAACTATATATACACGAAGTTATGTATGACGCATAACGAACGATCACGAAAAGTCATCTGGATCTCGTCGTGATACAAGAGACATTTTCGAGGGGGTAGGTCGAAGAAAAATGGGTGCGGTTATAGTGTTTTGGCCGGTTACGTGCTTGTACTCGAAACCTCAGCCCCTTTACGCGGACCCCACATTGACCATTGTAACGGGAACGTCGCATATAAGTTGCTCGAAGGCAAATGTGTAATCTGGGGAAAAAAAATCTCATAACCTCGTAAGAAGGGTGGCCCGAGAAGACACACGAGGGTCGATGTCACTATTTTTTTTTCCCCCGGAAAATCTTGTACGAATCATCGAGTGATTAATGGACAAACATTACGATCGTGTGTGTGTGTGTGTGTGTGCGGTAAAAAATGGTGGAATGTCGTATAACGTCGGAGATCGTGATGGAACTGGTCAATTTCCATAACTAAAAACGATCGTTTATTCAAATGGGGTTTTTGTCATTTTTATCATATTTTTTTTTCTTTTGTTTGATTATAGAAGAAGTTGTGGAATGGTTAGAACATTTTTTTTCGGGGACTTTGATGTCGAGATGTTCAAAATGTCATGAAACATCCAAAAATTACATTTCTCGAAAATGTCCAGATGTGTATTTGGAACGACCCTTCAAAATTCAAATGTTCATAACTTTAGAACGGTTTACGCTACAGCGTTCAAATTTTGCCCAGCTGTAGTGTCTTATCATCTCTACGTCATGTGTAATTTTTGCGACAATCGACGTATCCATACCAATTTTAAACCAGGTTTTAAAATTTCCAGAAAATATTTCTTATTACTGCAGCGTCCGCAAATTTTGAGATATTCCATGAGAAAGCCACAGATTAAACTAAAATATCTAAATGCTTCCTTAAAGATAAATATTCGTTCACTATTTTTTATAAGCCGTTGCTGACGTACTTTTATCATGATTATCATTACTATTATCATTATCACACGAAAGGACCGAGAACGGCAAGACGTAAGCGATAAGAACAATAACCCTAATGATCGACGTCCTCTACCTGCCGACAAAGTGAAACCATTTCCGCAAAGCGTTCGAACCACCCTGACGCAGTCGGCAGCTTCACCCCTTTTGATCCTTGGTCCCGCCGACGTTGCAAGCACACAGCACGATCATTCCCAAGAGCAGTGCCCCCTCCCCATCCCTCCCCCGTGCCAGATACGCTTCGGGATTAACGTGGGAATCAGCGTGGGTTGCTTGGGAGGGCGTGGGTGGTGATATTCTCCCGCACTCCGTCAACGCCAACGGAGGGTTGCCGAGCTGGTTCCCAGGACGAGAAACACGGTGGTCGATGACCAGATGAAACGTGAGAGAAAGGCGAGAGACTAGTCAAATGAGGAATGACGATGTATAGTTTATGTATAGTCTTTATACACTATAAAATGTATGTATAGTCTATTTAGTAGATGTATAGTCTATAGATAATGACTATATAGTCTGCATAGTCTATTTATTAAATGTATAGTCTATAGATAATCATTGTATAGTCTGTATAGTCTATTTAGTTTATGCATAGTCGATGTATAATCTGTATGAAGACTGTAAAATTCATGTATAGTGTATATAATTCATGTATAGTGAATGACGACGGATGGAAACGAGATGATCCAACAGCCGGAATCATCATCGTGGGCCAGCTAGTCGTTCGGACCATGAAGGACCATAAAGGCTCCTTCGTCGTCACAATCACGCCAAGCCGGAGAGTCAGATAGGTCTCCGGCTGTTGATTCCAGGGCGTCGAGGGCCACGAGAAAGGGTTGAGGTCGTCACACTAGTGGAGAAAGGACGAACGATGGAGTTGTTACGCAGGGCATAAACGCTATGGGCCAGAATCCAGAGGGCGTTGGTAGTATCGTGTAGTGACATGATTATTACGTCCTATGGTCGGATTTCGTGGGTTTGCCTTGTTACCGGTCCGATGTTACAATACACTCGAGGCTCCGGCAATGCGTCATCGGACGGAGCAACGTGTGTCCACTCCATACCCAAAATCTCCACTCTAACGTTTCCGCCCCCTCTTCCCCGTTCATCCCCCCCGGGCTTTTCACCCCCGACCCATGACCCGGACCTTCGTGAAACGGCGCGCTGGATCCGCGATGCTCGATGATGCTGTTGGTTGCATACCGGACTGCGGTACAACGTGCATAAACACGGGTGAGATGGGTGAGGGGGGGGGGGGACGAACGGGGGAGAATGAGATACCGAAGTGTCGGGGGATGATACGGTGGGCTATGAATAAGCCGAGAGCCGAGGAACATCGGGATGCTTGGTCGTCGAAAACCGTGTAGCTATCCCGAACCAAAAGCTGTGGGTTAGAGGGTGACTACTACGTGTGGTTATATGGAAATTGGGGGAGAATGAGGGAGCGAGAGGGGGGGGGAGTGGGGGGTTGATGTGTCGACGGAATGAATGTGATTGTGGGCAGTAATGGACATTCGGTGACTTGAAATGCATGGAATTTGGTTTTTCGAATGAAATTGCATTACGATGATTAATTTTTTTTTAAATCAGTAGTTATGATTGTTTCAACATAATTATAATCGACGATAATTCAGTTTTAGATGCATTTTGAATAAATTATTATCGATCACATGCGATGCATTATTATATATTTTCTTTTTTTTAATTAAGGAAACCTCGGTGCTGATAATTCTAGCTCAAAGACAATTTCATGACAAAGAGAAATTGTCGCTGTAAAAAAAATATTTATCATTGAATAAAACTTTATCGAAAAAAAATCATTATTTTAAAAATTCTTCGATCCATCAAATGTTTTTTTTCATTTCATTTAATCTTTCTTTTTGGTTCTATGAATTAATTATTTCTCATAAACTCGATTGCAGACAACCTGCGATTGGTTTGCATTATCGTCACCGAGAAGCTTAACGCTTCGTCGGTCCCCGCAATTACGTATTCGCTCGTACCAAGGCAAAATGCGTGAAAACGCGGTTCTACACACATATATACGTATATTATATACATATATATAAGTGTGTGGATGTGAACACACAAACGTATAAATATATGTATACGTATTTCAACGTGAAATTATTTCGCGGAGGGTGCAACGTCGTCAACGACTGTGCAACAAGAGTGAAGCTGCAGCAGCAGCAGCAGCAGCAGCAGCAGCAGCAGCAGCATCAACGACGACTCTGTGCAGCATCAACGGCAAAAGCCAAAGTGCGCGAAGGAACTTTTGGAATGTCGTCGCCTGTAACTCGTTCCATCTTCCTATCTGTTTCTCGCTTCATTCTCGCACACGGGTCGGCCATGCTGCTGCTGCTGCTGATGGTGCTGGTGGTGGTTCACCTCCTCGACACGCTCGTAATTCCCGACCCGGGCGACACACGTACGTTCAACACTGTAAACCCCGGAGTCGCGACGTCCACGGGCTTTTATTTATTTCCAACGTGGAATCGGTCGCCCACCAACTGCAAAGTGTTATTGCGGTAGCGTGACGAACATTTCTTTCCTCCCTCAAACCCCCCCCTGCCCCCTTTTTTCTCTGTTTCTTTCCCGGAAAATTCATTTTTAAGTTTGGCCGAGAGTGTCCGACAAATGAAATTCAATTGTTCATCACGACGACTGTCGTCGACATTTTTTTTTTCTTTGGAAATAATTTTCGAGCGTTGGCATTATTTCGAATTGGTTGACATAATGTGAAATGAAAATCGACATCCACTTTATTCTTGTAAACAATAATAATAATAAATCGTTTTTTTTTTTTTTTTTGGTTAGAGATAAGTCCTGAAAATATAAGATAAATATCCGTGAAAATGAGAAATATAATAAAAATAATAATAATAATAATAATAATAATAATAATATTGCTAATTATAGAAACACGAATATTTCAACCAAAAATCATCAATAATCATCGAAATTCTCATCTCTCATAATAAACAAGTTTGTAATACATAATTCTATGGATGAATAATGATTAATCAGATGATCATTCCATTGCCAACCAATTGTGTAATCTCTGCAGGTGATCCTGCGGCACCACACACGCACGTTAACGCAGTATCCGATGACCCAGGCACACGCAGTTGGCTTCCGAGAACGTAATACGTCGTTGTATGTATTCACGGGTGTATACTGTTTGTGTATGTGTATATGTGTGCGTGTGGGGGGTGAGAGGGGCGTGCGAGTTTGGGGTCGCGGCTACACATGGATCGTGGCTAATCGTGCGTTGCCTCGCGCGAGATCCGGCGCCAAAACGGGATGAGCGTCGAGAGTTGAAAGAAATGTGGAAAAATAAACGAGGAATAGAAAAAAAAACCGGAAAGAACGCAGATGGGTGGCGAGAGCAAACGAATGTAGCATGTATAGTCTATATGAAGATATAATATAACGACTATACATAAGAAAAATAGTCTGTACATGTATGATCTATATATAGTTTATATATAATCTATGCATAAGCTATATATAGACTATGCAGTTATTGTATAGTCTACATATAGTCTTAATATACATTATCGATAATATATTGACTATACATTAACTATACAATCTATCCATAGACTATACATTCACTATAGCGTCTATATATAGACTATACATTAACTATACAGTCTATATATAGACTATACATTAACTATACAGGCTATATACAGACTAGACATCAACTATACAGTCTATATACAGACTATACATCAACTATACAGCCTATATACAGAATATCTATAGACTATGCATCATCTATATACAGACTATGCATGCCCAGTTCCATATACACTTTACATACCATTTTTTACTTTGGATACTCATCCACGTACCCTTATAAATGTACCAATATATCATACACACACACATAACCACACACACACACACACACACACACACACACACCCCCAAACGGGTTTCGAATAAAAATGGTCCGCGTCTTTGCGCATGCATATACATAACCACGTCGGCTAATTCGCGGTACGCGAGCTCATAAAAATTCAAAGCCCCTTGGAATTCATACGCGTCGACGGGCCCCCGTCCGCATTTAAAAACGTAAAATAAAAAATGAAACAAAAAAAAATAAAAATGAAAAAACAAAACAAAAGGAACGTCCCCCTCGCTTTCTCCTCTTCGGCAAGCCTCTCGGCAACGAGGTGGCGTCGTTGCGGCGGTGTCGGAAACCCAACGGCAGTGGTAACGGCTGCGGAGCCACGGCAAGTGCCATGCGGCAAGCCACGCGCGAGCTATATAGCTATAACCCCCCCACGGGCTGACTAAAACGGCGGCTGTACCACTGACGTTCGTGCACTTCTGCTCACTTCGCCGCTATCGCCCGCGTTCGCTCGGCTACGTACCGTCACTACTATCGTGCTGTTCTTGCACCTCGACACCCCTGTCTCCACCTACCCCCCCCCCCCCTCCCTCACCCTTACGATCCCCGTCGGCCTCGAAGCTCGTGCAGCTTTTCTCCACAAGCTTCTCCGAAACTTCGATCCGTACGCATGCCGAAAAAATTACGAGGCTTTCGCGTGCCCCGCTTGCTATGAGAGGTCACACTGTATTGTTTACTTTGCTCTCGCTATTTTTTTGTTGTTAAAGGATGCACTTCGTCGAATTCCGCTTTTGTCTCTGTGAATCGAAGTTTCGCTTTGAAAGCTTCAACATTCGAACTTTCGACTACATTTATTGTTCTTTTATCATATTTAATAATGTGTGACACTGTTTTATTTTATGTATTCATTAATTTATTTATTGTTTTTTTTTTGTTGATGAGATGCATTTTGTGTGTCCGAGTCAAATTTATTCCACACTCAATGGATGACCAAACATCGAACTCAAATGAACGACGTCGAGATAAAACAGTTTTACATCCCTGTATTTGTTTATTGAAAAAAAAGTATCCTCGCTTATCTCCGTTGATTAGTAAAAACACACAAAAAAAAACAAAAAAAAAAAAGAAAATAAAAAATTATTGCCGCCCGTGAGTAATCGCTCGAGCATCGCAAATATTCGAAAATGGGTGTGTGTGTGTGTGTGTGTGTGTGTCGCGCACGTGCTTCCCGGGGTGAGCACGTGCTCGTGGGGCTGGGGTGCATTAATCTCGCGAAACCGAGTATTTTAACGCCTGGTGCCGTAAGCTTTCGAAATATTTCGTCGTTCGCCGAGTGAGAGAAGGAGAAAGAGAGAGACAGAGATAAAAAGAGAAAGAGAAAGAGAGAGAGAGAGAACTATTTCTCTGAGAGAGAGAGAGAACGAAAGGAAAAAGAGAACGAGAAATAGAGAGAAAGACAGAAAGAAAGAAAGAGAGAAAGAGAAAAAGAGAGAAAGAGAGAAAGAGAGAAAGACAGGAAGAGAAAAAGAGAGAAAGATAAAAAGAGAGAAAGAGAAAAGGAGTGAAAGAGAGAAAGATAGAAAGATAAAAAGAGAGAAAGATAAAAAGAGAGAAATACAGAAAGACAAAAAGACAGAAACAGAGACGTAAGGTTATTCGTCTTCGCGATTTCGGACTGCGTGCATGCGAGAGTTTCGTTTATGCATGACTCGCACTCGCGCGTCCTCGTCGTGCCTCACGAAGATGGCGGTTCGGTAAGATCTCGAATATCGCGAAGTAACGTGCAGAGTGGTGTGTAAAAAAAAAAATAAATGAAAAAAAAAGAATAAAAAAAGAAAAGAAAAGAAAGGAAGAGAGAGAGAGAGGAGAGAAGAGGGGAAAGTGTGAGAAGCTGTTGGACGAGAGAGGCACTAGCTAACTTATGGGCTGTAACGGGACCGAAGACATTGCCGGTCGCATCGAGGATTTACTCCGCGTGCTCTCGCTACTTTTCTGTTCCTTTTCACACGGCGCCGAAGAGGCCGGAGAGGGGGAGGGGGGGGGGGTGACCGAGGTTTATAAACATGCCCCACGTTCTCGACAAAGACGACGACGACGACGACGACGGCGACGTGGCGGTGGTTGTGGAAGGGACCAAGGAACCAGAGCCAATATTTCACCTTAACGCGCCGACACTCGTTTATGAAACTTTCATGGCGCGTAGCGCGAACGACCACGCGGTTTCCACGAGCGGCTGGTGGGAGAGAAAGAGAGACAGAGATGGAGAAAGAGAGAGAGGGAAATAAGCTTAGAAGCCTCGATGCACCGAGCATCCATGATATGCATTCTACAGTCACGAGACCCAACGTCATTTGTCCCAACGATTATATGGAAAATTTTCGCCAGATGGGTGAAAAATTGTATATTGCGGATCTAGGGCGGAAACCAGGCCATTTCGGACGAGTTTGATGCACGATACATTTTGTCCAACCCCCACCGCCTTCCACTCTTGTTTTTTTTCTGTGCGTTCGATGGTGAAGTGCGCATGCGCAATATTAATATAGCCTCCGGACTGAAATCGGTCATTTTGCGAACGCTTCGCACGCATGAAATGATGCGTTTTCAAGAGGGGGGGGGGAGGGAAGCTTGGACAAAGAAAAAATTATATCGTCGCCAGTAATACAAAAAAAAATCTACGAAGGATCGTAAAAATGTTTTTATCGATTAAAACCTAAAAATAAAATAGTCGTAATTCGTGGTTTACATTTGTCGGGCCTTTTGTATCACTTTTTCCACTTGCGATTTGAACTTTCTATACTTTTCTTTTTTTTTTAGTGAACTTTATTTTATTTTCTTTCGATTTTGGATGGTTTGCCATTCGATTTTACGTCCCTTTCGAGCGAACCCGAGGACCAAAGTATAGAACAAACGCGATTTACTTTTTTTTTTTTCGTTTCTTCTTCTATATTTTTTAGATTGAGTTTTTATTTTTTTTATTCCAACCTACTCACACTGGTGAACTACTAAGCTATATATATATATATATATTTTCACTTGCTTTAACACCGTATGGAGAGAAAGAGAGAGAGAGAGAGAAAGGAGGAGAAAGAGAGAGAGAGACAAAGATAGATAGAGGTCCCTTCTCCATCCTCGTCCAAAGCTCGTGCAGCTTTGCCGTCTGTTTCGCGAACCATGCTGAGCTTCGAGAACCGAGAATCCAACAGAGAGAGAAAGAAAAAAAAAGAGTGAGAAAGAGAGAGGAAGAAAATCCATCGTTTCCCACGCTTAAAAGAGGAACAGCACCGACGCCCGCCCTTGAAGTACGAGGCGGGGGGGGGGGTGGAATCGGAGGAGAGGGTCCTCGTGGCCTGGTAGCAGGACACGAGAAGGGGGGAGGGGAGGGGGTGGGGGTTAGTACGTAGGAGAAAACCGGGAGACACGTTAATGAGTTTTTCGGGGGACGTGCCAAGGAGGACGATCGACAAGAGTCTGGAATTAGAGAGGCGACGGGGTTGGGCGGTGGTGGATGCGAAAAGAAGGGGGGGGAGGGGGTGGCTAGAGAGGAAGAGTACACGAGTTTCTAGTCGAGCGAGGAAAAATGTTGGGAGAGCGTGAAAAGCGAGGCAGAGAAGAGTGGAGAAAAATCGTGGGGAGGGATAGATCGTCCTGTTCTCGAGGGTGCGTGTGTGGGAGGGTTGGAAAATGTCTGTGGGGGTGGGGGACCAGTGAGAACGAAAGAAATACAGACGTGAAAGAGCGATGGTGAACGAAACTGGTGTGGCAATGGTGTTATACTGTTTTTTTAAATTTGAATAAATGTCCATGTCGTAATCGATAAGATTGTCGAGGACGGAGAGGGGAGACGAAGGAGGAGAGGGAGGGGTGCAGGGAGAAGCAATCTTGATTGCAATCTCGAATCTTCGCCTCTCCTGAGAATCTGGGTTTTATTGCACAACCTTATCGCGACGGATGAGAAGAAAAGAACGTGTGTGAAGGTGTTTCACACGATTTTTACTCGATGATGTAATATTTTTTTAGATCGGTAAAAAAAAAAAGAAAACAATTCGTATTAATTTTTCAATATTATTTTGTAAAAATGATATTTTGGATTGTGTGAATTGTGAAATGAGGATTGGGACGTATTTACGTTGTTGTCGAATTGATGAAGAAGTGAATTATGATGAAAAATGCAATCAAACGATTTCCATCTATGATGGAGAAATTGTTTAGAACGGTGAAAAAAAAAAAAAATTGTACAACTTTCCAAATGTTATTTTTCGAAAATGATTATCGTAGTTTATGTAAATTATCAAATGTGGTTTAACAGTATTGACTGTTCAACCCCATCAAACATAATACGTAATCTTCAATCGCACCGATGAAATAATTCAATTAATAAAAATGTTATCTTCAATTCCATCGATAAAACAACTTTCATAAAAAACTAATAAAAAAATCGATCTCGATCGTGTATAGGTACAATGAAAGAGAGAGAACAAAACAAAAATAAGCAACAAATCGGGTTTTCACAAGAACGAAGAAGAAAATTAATGAGAAAACAAATCGTCAGTTCGATGTCGAAAAAAAAAAAAAAAAAAACAACAATAACAAGAACGAACGATTGATTGCTCGACAATTAAATTATTTCGCGTTCCGTTCGTGGCGGATTGACGTCGAAAATCCGTTTAACCATCTTTCGATAGGGGCGGCCCGGTGTTGGCCGGGGGATGACGAGGGTGAGGGGTCGGTGAGGGGGGATGAATGTAGGACAGACGTAGGATGAATATCGAACAGGCCGTAGACCGAGCAGCATAATATCAATTTCATTGAGGCTTTTGCACCGCGAAAGCTCGTCGGCTCTCCCAGACCGAGCTTCAATTTCCTTCGAATTTATCAATTAAATTACAATCTGGCCGAGGGTGGGGGGGGGTGCGGGGATGGAGGGGGATCGTCGACACGTGCGTTCATCTGGAAAGTCGTTACGCGGGGGTAAACCGAACACGGACGCGGACTCGAACGATTTAAATAATCACCGGTGTGGCGACGACAGCGACATCCACGAAAATACGGCCACACTGTGCAACTCGTTCGTGTCGAATTATAAAAAATAAAATAAAAAATAAATAAAAATGGAAAAAAAATTAATACGATTGAACATCGTTGGACTCGTGGAAATGTTATTTGTTTCTTCTTTTTGTTTGTTTTGTTTTAATTTTTTTATTTTTTTACGAGCATCGATAGGAAACTTCCGATAGCAATTTATTTCGACCTCTATATACATATATTTGATAATCCCCAATCGATCGTAAATTTGTTGAGTCTCTGATCAAAACTGTTTTAGTGTTTTTTATTTTTTAATTTTGGTTTTTTTTGTGGTTGTGATGGGATTGGTTGATTTGAAATAATTTCATTCGACGGAAATTAACCCCGTTAAGATCACCCGTTGAGCCATGAAGTTGGCCCGGGGTCCAGTGGACCCCGAGTGACCGCAACGGATTAAATCGAAGCATCAAAGATATATAATAATTATTTTTCAGTCTCAATTTCATTTTAATTTTTAATTAATAATTTTTTTTTGCTCCACGTAGCAAAAATCCACCGGAATTTCGTTTCACTCCGCCAGATCCTGGATAATCAGCCACTCCAAATAAATTATACATATATATATATATATATATATATATATATGCACGAAGATTTACTAAACGTCGAGGCATTAAAGATAAATAAATATAAATCCACGAGCCGCAGCAGCGATTAAACATCCGGATATATATATTTTCGTGCTCAAACGTCCATCTCAAACTCGAAACGTAGATAAGGAGGCCCCGAGGTGAAAGCCCGTTTAAAGTGACGAGCAAGAAATACTCAGGTAAAAGGAAACCAAATACAAAAAAAAATTAAGCCCCCACAAAAAAAGAACACTGACGAAAAAAAATACAAAAAAAAATAGCTAAAGTGACGGTAAAGAGAACGAGGAGGGGTGGGGGAGAAAAAGAAGGAAGTAAAGATTACGAGTTCGGAACGAACGTTCGTCCCCGAGAGCGAAGATTAGCAAAAAAAATAAAAAATGAAAAAAGTGGAGACGCGGCATCGCCGAAGCTTTCGAAGCTCGGTTTTCGCCCCCCCCCCCCCGTCTCCTCCTCACAAGCTCGCGATCCGGATGGGTCGACCGGTGCTCGGTAATTTCGCTTGGGGTTAGCAGGTGGCTTAATTTTAACCATAACACGTCTGTCGGGCCAGCAGGAGCAAGTAAAAAAAATTATACTCAGCCTACTATATGTATTATACAAAATTATACATAGTTTATACTAACTATACGTTGGACTGAGCGTATATGATTTATATGTAGCTTATATATAGACTATACACAAACTGTAGAGTGTATATAGACTGGTCTATAGTATGCATTATGTATAGATTATGTATCGACCATACATAAACCTCTGTAGTCTGTATAGTCTGTATAGTGTAGTCTGGATAGTCTATAGTCTCTACATGGATTATACATAAATTGTACAATCTAGTTCATATGGACTAGTCTATCATCTGTATAAGCTAGATTATACAGTTGATGTATAATCCATGTATAGACTATAGACTATACAGACTATACATAAACAATATTATCTACATAGGTCATATAGATCATGTATAGTCTATCTATAGTCTGTGCAGACACTACACATGCCCAGTCACATGTATAATTTATATATATAATTTTTTTTTACATTGTGGCATCGGGGGTGGAGGGGGTGCGAGGTGGTGGAGGGGGGATGGTGCAGACCGGGCACCGTAGATAGGGCACGGATTTTTCTCGTTGCTGATTTTAATAACAGATTGCTGTACGTTCGGAGGCCCGGGAGAAGGTTATGAGGCTGAGGGGCCGGAGGGGGGGGGGGGCGGGGGTGGAAGTTGGAGAGGCTCGAAGGGGTTGGAAAACCTCTCGGCCGGTGTGGGGAGGTGGCCGGGGGTTGAATCACCGACTATACGTGACTCGGGTTGCTCTCGACGATCCCAGATCCCAATGTACCCGAACCATCCCTTTTCTCTCTCTCTCTTTCCACACACCCCCTTCCCGCGCTGTTTCTCTCCCTACCTCTGACCCGCTACACCCTCACCTTCGACCAACACCACGACGTCTGCTCGACTTCTCGACCCAAACCTGTTTCCTTTTCTTTTCGCGCTAACCGATATCGCCCGCACGACTACGCCAGACTCCACCCGCTCTCGTTCGAATAAATTAGACCTCCCTCCCTCCCGCCCTCCCTCTCCCTCGTTTTTTTCCCTTCTCCCACGTCCTCCACCCGTCGCAGAAGCAACTCTTCCAGTCTGGACTTTTGATACTTGCTCTCGCTGATTTTTCCGATGCTGTTACAAGTAAAAATCTTATGTATAAACTATTTATTGGATTGGGCATATAGAGACTATGTATAGATTATACATAGACTATACGGGGACTTTATTGTCTGTACGTTGACTATACATGGACTATATAGTCTTTATATAGACTATACATGAAAAATATAATTTTTACATAGACTATACATGGACTATATAGTCTATAAATCGACTATACATGAAATATATAGTCTACATATAGACTATACATGAATTAGTCTATAGATATACTATATATAATCTTTGTTACTTGGGTTACCATCTCTGCGAGCACGGCCACGGATATAACGAAAGAGATGGATCGATAAATTTACTTGATAAGCGGATAAATCTTCATTACGTCTGTCGACGAAAAAAGCTCCGAGCCTCAAGCTTTTTTTTCACGATTGCGATTTCTTTACTGCGGTTTAATATTTTCTCGAGTCACGATTGATTTAATTTCTTTCTTCGCTTTTTTTCTTCACTTTTTTTCATCGGTGAATTTTTATTCGTTGATATGAGAATTCAGCAGACAAGTCAAATTCATCATTGCCGGAAGCATATCTACAGAATTATCCATCTTTATTACAATCGAAAATTAAAATATCATCATAAAAAATTTTTTTTTAAAATAGAGTATCGAAATAAATTTAAATTCATTAAAATTATTGTCGGAATAAAAAATCGACTTTTTCGAGGGTAAAAAAATCATTCTTCAGGTGACAAAAATGAATGAGGAATATTGAGAATTGCGAAAAATCACCATTGAAAATGATCGTGCGGCGGGTAAAACTTTTATCGAACGTTTCGAATGAAAATACGATTGGGGACACGAGAGAAGCGTGTGAGAACGCGGATGAATAATAATTCAAACGGATTTTCATCGTTGTGGGATACGGAATTGATACGACCCGCGGTTTGTCACAAACGTCGATCCCGGAGAACGCGAACGTCGCCCACGCGGACGTCTGTTGCGGGGAAATGGGAATTAAAAAAAAAAATTAGAAAAATGTCGTTACATGTTTCGAAGGCATGCAATGGGTTGCAATTTTTTAATCTGCACTTTATCGTCGTCTAATCGAACGTTCAAAAGTGCATTCCATGCAACTGCAACCCCCAGTTCAAAATTCCACGCGATTTATCAATTATAAATTACTCCCACGAAAAAAAAAATTCAATTATTTTTTTTATTTATTTTTTTATTCAATTATCTTTCTTAATTAATTATAAAATGAAAGAATATATCTTTCTTCATTAATTATAAATAAATAAAAAAATATCTTCCATGATATTATCTCATAATGACAATGATAACCAAATAATTGTACAACTGAGAAAGTGGGTCAAAACGATTATATTCCTCTGATTCGTCGAAGCCACGAGCCATTGAAATATCGTGAAATGAGCGATAGTCGAAAAAAAAGTGAATAATAATAATTAAAAAAATAATAATAATAATAATAATAATAATAATAAAAGAAAATCATAGCTGACGTTTAAAGGAGCCGGCGCAACGAGGTAAATTTTCGCTCTTTGACCTCTTTTCATTCCTTCTTCTCGTCGTCGTCGTTGTCGTTGTCGTTGTCGCCCCTCTTTTTAAAGCCTCGGTCGCCGATGTTAAACACACCAAGCAGCGAGGAACAAATTGACGACGGACAAAAGCCTAACCCGGGATAGGCGCGAGAGACCACTATACTGGCTTCTGCGCTGTTTCCGCGACCGTGGAAAGCACGGAAAGCTCAGGAAAAAAAAAATAAGCGTGTGGGCACATGCTTTCTGCTACCCCCCGGACGACTCCTCGCGCTTTGTGAAACCGGAACGGGCGGCTCTCTTCGGGCTCGTTTGACTCGCAAACTTACTGCAGCGACCTTACCCTTCCCTTAAACCCCTTAATCCCCCCCCCTTCCTTTAGTTTCTCACTATTTCAAGCCTGGTGCGACGCTCCGTTTGCCACGCACTGGTCGTGGTGGTGTTAACGCATTTCATGACTTTTTCTTTTGGTTCTTTGTGATTTTTTTTGTTTTAGTATTTTAGGACTCTTTTTTTTTTTTTTTTTTTTTTTTAGAAGATCGACAATTTTTCGACCATCGCTTAAATGACGTTTCTGTTTTTCGTTGATTTACGAGACTCCATCGATTGTGCTTCAATATTGTTTTTATTCGTTTCTTTTTTTTCTTTTTTATTGAAACGACAAAAAAAAAAAGAATTCTTTTATGATTTTATATTATATTTGTGTGAAGAGCTTTCTTCGATGAAAATCTTCATAGAATATTCTTCGAATGTTACTTCATTATTCAGTAATTATAGAAATTGATACATATTGGCTGCGTCATTAAAAAAAAAAAACAAAATTAACCGATGTACTTACAATCGACCGAAACTTTGATCTGCTTGCTCACAGTCGGGGGTACTCCGTTGCTGGCTATGCACAAGTACGCCCCCATTCCCAGCCTCGAAATTTTTACCATTTCCAGGGTCTCACCGACCCACTCCGTCACTGAAACAAATAACACACGTAGAAAATAATTGTTGAATAAAAATGTTTTTTTTTTTTTTTTTTTTTTTCATTCGAAAGGAACGATTGAGTATATTTTTTTATCATCGATAAACAATTATCGACAATTATCGTGTGGAGATAGTTGAAGACAAAAGACAAAGTCTCGAGTGGTCACGAGTTGTTCGAAGTCGTGAAATCTCTCGAGTCGATTCGGAATGAGGGACGATATAGGAGCTTGCGCGAACCATCTTCGGGACTCGAAGCTTTTCGAGAGTCTCGGATCATTAAACACAGGTTAAACTCGGGGAATTGGGGTTCGTAGATTGTTTCGAGTTGGCTAACCGTGTGCCACAAGCTTTCGAAATTAGCCGGACCATTCGCGAACGTTGCTCGTGCCTTCTCCGACTACATAAACGTATGTATATATATATATATATATATATA
This sequence comes from Diplazon laetatorius, assembly GCA_963662125.1. NCBI lineage: Eukaryota > Metazoa > Arthropoda > Insecta > Hymenoptera > Ichneumonidae > Diplazon > Diplazon laetatorius. The sequence goes on along the minus strand of OY759160.1, from coordinate 6,404,361 downwards.
TATATATATATATATATATATATATATTTATATATAGATTGCGCAAGCTCGAGGAGTGCAAGCACAGAAGTAGAAACGCGTAATGTCGTGAGCCGAGAGTGAAAGTGAGATGAGAGAGACTTGGAACCGGAGAAGCTTTCGTTCCATCAGTGAAACACGAGAAAATTCGATTTTCCTCTACTCCCTAGTTTGTCGTTTTTTCTTCACATCCACATTCTCGATCTCACGATCGTAATAAAACTTTAACACCTGACTTTTTTCGAGATTTATCATTCTTTTTGATTTATTTATTTTATTTTATTTTATTTTATTTATTTTATTTATTTTATTTATTTTATTTATTTTATTTATTTTATTTATTTTATTTATTTTATTTATTTTATTTATTTTATTTATTTTATTTATTTTATTTATTTTATTTATTTGTCCTTTCCACAATTTTTATTTTTGTTTCAATGCTCAGTGAATTTTCTTTTTTTTTTTATCGTCTATTCTATTTTATTTTTGTTAATTTAAATACTTTTTTTTTATTTTAAATTTACTTTTTTATCGATACTCAAAAGTGTGCGTCTTACCTTGGTGCGTCTTGTTGATGGCGATCTTTTCATTGTCGTCTCTCTTCCAACGTATGGTGGGCGGGGGACTTCCGGTTGCCTTGCACGTTAGTGTGACGTTCGCGTTCTCGCGTACGATCGCGTCGGACGAGCTCTGAGCGTCGTCGATATCGGGCGGTACTGAAACACGAAGAGCAAACCCAACCGATGTAGTTTTACAATGTCGTCGTCGTCGTCCTCCTCGTCGTTCTTTTGTCATGTATACATAATGGAGACACACACGATGGAATAAAAAAAAGGTTTTTCAACTGTGTTAACACACACCTACACACACACACTTGCAGGAAATACGTTTTACGTGCGCGAGACATCGAAGGAGGAGCACCGGGGATGTAAAAAAAAAATTTGCATTTTAAAATGAGATCGAGTCCGGTGGACTCTGTGGAACAACAAAGGGACGCGGAAAAATCACGAAGGAAAAACCACCCGTGGTAAAGGTCGAGATAATGACATTCTTGTTTTTAATAAGTGGAAAAAGAATGTGCGGAAAAAAAGAAAAATGCATTTTCTCGGTGTTTTTGAGGGGTGAAGAAATTCATTGAGAAAAACATTTGAGAATCAGTAGAATGAAGAATTAATTTTCATTAACGTGATTTTCGGAAAAACAAAAAAAAAATGCCAAAAACAAAAATCCATCGTCTCGATGTTTTTGAAAGAAAAAAAAATTCATCGATAAAAAATGGGGAATTGATTTGCATTAACGAAACTCTTTAAAACAAAATGTTAAAAAAATCGATTTTCTCGGTCTTTTTGAATTAGAAATATTTAATGAGCGAAAATTAAGAATCAGTAGAATAGAAAATTCATTTTCATTAAAATGATTCTCAATAGGAAAAACAAAATAAAATAAAAATCAACCCTTTTGGTGTTTTTGAAAAAGAAAAAAATTTATCGAGAACAAAATTGAATTAAAAATGCAGAATATATTTTTATGAAAATAATTTTAATCAATGTGCAATGATATGCGATAGATTTTTTATTTTTGGGTTAAGTTGTTGAGTTGGTCTGTGACGAGAAAATACGATTTGGAAGAATCACTTGTGATGTTCCATTTATTTTTTTTTTTTCACGGTGAATTATTTCGAAAGTTCGAAAAGAGCTCGAACAGTAGTACGAACGAGCGATAGTCGGCCCGGGAATATATATATTTTTTTTTGCGACGAGAGAGAGCAGCGTACATCGATCGGATTTTTTGTCGATGGGGCTCACACGCTGCTGGCATTCTTTCGCACGCAAATCGATTCCGCACCGATGCGGTTGACGGTGAAGGGTGCTCACGCGTGTGTCAGCCCGAGAAGCCACGAGATAGATCCACGTTGAGAAACGTGGAAATGAGAATAAGAGAAGCGGAACGAAAAAAAAAAAAATAAATAAAATAAAGAAGAAAAATTCGTAAAAGCTTGGAAAAAAAAATTGTAGACGAGAGTGGTGAGAGTCGATGCATCGTGAAAACGAATGGAACAGGTTGTGAGCATCGCTGAAAACTCAACGCTCGAGATGAGCATTCGTGCAGCGATAAGACTCGAAGAAAATCCCAACGAAAAATTGGTAATCTTCGAATCTCGAGACGATAATAAAAAACCGACACGTAAGAAAATGCTAAATAATATTATCTCGAATCCTTTATGCTACGATTATAATTTTTTTTCCTTCGAATGTTGGAATGTTCAATTTATTGTCAAATTATTGATACATTCATTGTGTAATTATTATGAATTTTTATTTATAAAAATGATAATTATTCATTTTATGAAAAATGACAAAATATATTATTTCGACAAACGAGATGTAACAAAACAGCTGAACATTTTTCCAATCCACCATTCAATATTCAACCAACATTTTCTCATATCTAAAATTATCAATAAATTAATTACACGAACAAACAAACCAATTCATACAAAAATAAATAAATGAATAAATAAATCAATAATAATTCCATACGATCGAAAAGAAGAAAGCCAAAAAGGAATCTATATTCTTAATAACCAAAAAAAAACGTTGGTTATCGGATATTTATTTACGTTATCACGCCTGTTGGTGAAAACGAGTAATCAGCGACGTTTCGATCGAACGTGGTTGGTTAAACGAGTGAGTGACGTTGAACGAGAGAACGGAAGATTGGGTTCCGATACGTTCGAATCCGTGTACATACATAAATATATATGTATGTGTGTGAGTGTGTGTTGATCGTAAGCTCGTTCATCAATCCTATGAATTATTGGTGTCGGTTTGCGGTGTGATATCGCACATTAAACCTAATTCGGCTTGTTACCGAATTGTTGAACAGCCACAGATTGTACACTCCTTTGTATAAGTGTATGCACATATACATTAAGGATAATATGTATGTACATACGATATAGATATATATATATATATATATATATTAGGGTGGTCCTTAATGGGGGTGTTGACGAATTTCGACGAGTGCACCCTTCAGATAGGTTCGAAATGGATAAATAAAAATATGTGCAAAACCCCAGCACTGTAGTCCAATGAGAAGACGTGGCTGTAAGCTCGTTTTGTTTCCCATTTGAATAACATGGGATTTTCAGACTCATTCGGTAATTATTTTTTTCGAGTTGTCCCTGAGCACGCGAAAAATACTTTATTCACATAAATCTATCGTTAATGGTTATAACTACTCGTACATTTTTTTACAAGACACAAACACAAATAAATTTCGAATTTGTGTTGAAATGGTTTATCAGTTGTTATCCATCGTTCATCGGTTCGCCGTTATCGATAATACACAGGTGAGGTCTTGTAAAAAAATGTACGAGTAGTTATACTCATCAACAATAGATTTACGTGAATAAAGAATTTTTCGCTTGCTCAGGGACAACTCGAAAAAATAATAACCGAATTAGTCCGAAAATCCCATGTTATTCAAATGGAAAAAGAAACGAGCTCACAGCCACGTCTTCTCATTGGACCACAGTGCTGGGGTTTCGCACATATATTCATTCATTTATTTCGAACCTATCTGGGGGGTGCACTTGTCGAAATTCGTCAACACCCCTATTAAGGACCACCCTGATACATACGTATTATGCCTCGAAGCAACGAAGTCTCGTCGTACAGATCTGTGTGTTGTACAAGAGGCTGTACACAGCAGCAGCAGCAGCAACAGCAGGAGCACGAACTGTCGATGCATTATTCAGACCGAACGCCACCACGTGTTGTTGCTCGGGGGTTGTTGTGTGTTGCGTTAACTCGCCTTAAACTCGGATATACAAGCCGAAAGGTCGGAACGGCTGTTCCGCGCCTCCGGGCAACGTATTCACCAGAAGCAATGAAGGATGCGGGATGGAAGGGGGTGAAGGAAAGGAGAAAGGGGTGGGTTGGGGGGTGGAAGAAGCACGGTCGTGAGAGGCGCCGAAAGGAAAACCCGTGTTCGAGTGTGGGCGAGACGGAGGCTTCGCGAAACGAGGAATGGAAGAACGACGTGAGGAAATACGCGAACGGGGCGAGTCGACGAAGAGTAAAGTATAATAAGAAAGGAAGCAAAAAAAAAAAAATAAAAATAAATAAATAAATAAATAACGAAAAATGAAAGAAACGCGAAAAGCATTGAGGGAATGAAGGGTGGAAAATTGTATCGAGACTTTGGTGAACACGACGTGTGTTCGAGGCTGTTGTATGTTTTTTTTTTTCGTATTCTTTATGTACATAACGAACGAGTTGGAGAATTATGAGAAAATGAGAATGCTCTTTTATTTTTTTGTTTTTTTTTCCTTGGGAGAAAGTTTGGAAATTGTGGGATTGGAATATTTTTTTTCCTTTTTTGGTGCTGCGTGGGTGAAGAGATCTGATTTTTTTCAAATTGAATGTACATGTGGGATTCTTGTAATTTATTTTTTTATGTTGGGTTATCGAATTTAATGATTTTTAATAATTGTAGAATTTGTAGCAATTTTTTTTTCTTACGTATATAAGTTAATGTTAAATTTTTTTAAATTATCATATGGCTTAGTTGTATATTCTACAATGGTATAATATATGTGGTTAGTCTTTTGGAATAAATGAAAGAATTTTAATCGTTGATAAAATAAATTGGTTGAATTATTTCCGGGCGCTAATATTAGTTTTCGTTTAATCGAATGTGAATTAATTATTTACAATTCGTGCCAGATAAAATCGATGAAAATTCAGGCATTAAAAAATTTACGTAAAAAGCTTTAATATATCAGCGAGAAGATAGAATAAAATTGTAACACAGTAGGTAACGTAATTGGCCTCTCGATGAAATCTCACAGAATTTCAAGAAAATCGTTAACAACCTGCCCATTCCACAAAAAGACATTTTCGTTTCCGTAAAAAAAATGTCTTTGTCATGAACAAAGATATTCTCGTGCAACCTGTCCGTATGTATTACGATGTGCTAGTTACGAGAATGCCACGATTTCCTCTCCCCACCACAAATATCAATAGACCGAGTATCACAATGGACTCGAGCACTTGGGATTTAAATTCTTGGCTTTTACCGACTTCGTTCCATTCTTCGCTGCTTATTATACACTCCGGTGTTCGAATATTTCTTCGAATTAAAATGAGAGACTGCGATTCGAAATAAATGACGTTACAACGAGAATTGTTTGCCATTCCAACATTCTCAATGAATTCCATTCGTCGAGAATGTTCCATGTCTCGCTGCAATGAATTTTACCAACCCTAAGTAAGAGGTTTGTGTCTAGTTGCTTCCGGGAAAATTAAATGATTTTTAATTTTTATTTTTAAAATAATATCGTCGATTTTTTACAATTTTTGTAAATCTCAAAAATCGGACTTTTTTAAAAATCGACGACATTATTTCAAAAATCACAATTTCGCGAAACCCTTCGTTCACGAAGTGCGTTAATTATGATACAAACGAAATCTCTTTGGTTTTTTCAATTCGGACGAGCCGTTCCAGAGATATCATGCTCACCGCAAATGACCTTGAAAAAAAAAGAGTTTTGGACTAGCTGCGATATTTGCCCCAAAATTGAATATTATCTCATGAAAAAATTCATACAAGTACCTCAATATATGTTGTAATTGATACCGTACAGTGTATTCCAATAAAATCATGTTAACATGCCGAAAAAAAATCACGAAAATTTCTCAACTTTCTTGCAGGCAACTAAATAATTCTCAGCCCCTTAAAACTCAAGCTCCGTCGAAAAGCTTCGACTATTTTATTGTCTTGCCTCGGCAGTTCGAAGTAAATTCTCACGGGTCATCGAATCCAAGGGCAGACAAGAGACGCGACGAAAGTTCCTCGATTCCTCCGTACTTTCAAGTTTGGCCCCCCGCACGTTTCATAAACCACGCAAAACTCGCGCGATTTTGCGTCCGGGCAAAGTCTCGGGAAAAATGCTTGGTTCGTTGGAAAACCGCGAACGTCGTCTTCGTCGTGGTTCCGTCGACGCCGGAAATAAGAATATAACCCGTTCGGCACGAGAATCGTGGACGATGTTTACGAGTAACCAACGAATTGCGAACGTCGCGGGCCACACGCGAATTCAAAAATGATTCGGATCGGCGAACCGCGATGAAAAATTACCTGTGTTCCCGGAATTTTCACTTCCTTATCTCGTTCTGCGAAAAATTTCTTGGCGCCTTAGCTCATACGTGTTTTTCTATTTTTCCGACAAACACATTCTCCTCGATAAACATCTTTTTTTTATTTACATTTTTCACATGCACTTATTTATTTTACCGATTTTTTTTTAGTCATTAAAAATGTATACAAATTATATCAAAGTAGAAATGAATTATAATAATTATATTAATAATATCAATGTCAAAATAAATTATAGCAATATTAAAAATAATAGAAAGAAATACGTATCAATTAAAAAAAAGTATTTATTTTCAAAGAACCGAAAACAAAAAAAAAATATTAACTCACAAACAAGTATCTAAAATAATTTTTTTCAGCATATAAAATCCAAGAAAAAACGACGGAGAATAAGAGAAGAAAAAAAATAAGATCGGAAGCAGTCGGTACGAATTCCGAGGTTTGTGAAGTGGCCCGAAGAGCTTCGTTGCAACTTCGACGTTCGTGCAACGTCTCGACGGATGTTCGATAAGTATCGAAAGTCGAAAGAGAGAGAGAGAGAGAGAAAGAAAGAGAGATCGAGAAAGTGGTTTCGGGGCGTCGAGATCGCGATAAGAGGGCCAGTACGTTGCCGAGGGGGTGAGCCACTCAACCCTCGAGAATATAGTCCAGAAGTGTGGTCGACCAGCTCTGTGAAAAGGGCTCCCCGCCGGACTCTTTCGTTTCCGCAGCTCCTTCTCGGTATCCGACTCTTTATTTTTTTCCCCTCTCTTCTTTCTCGCGGCTCTAAATCGAATAAACGTCCGTTACCAAAACCCCATCACGATTTCACTTTATTTACGGCGCGATATACGAACACCACCCTCGAACGGAAAATACGAGGAGAGGCAGCAGTGTTTCGACGCTTGTCCCACACGCGCCAAACCCCCGAAGCAAAAGCTAATCCATCGTATTTTCATGTGCCACCGTTATTTTTTTTCTTTATTTCCAAATTGTCAACCGTACCCCGAAATACGTGGGACAAGCAAACGACAATATTGTTTCCCAATGACATACGACTCGCAATATAAACTCCGAACGAGTTCCCCGTTCCATCACGTCGCGCTTTGTCATGGTAAGTTACCGACCGTCGGTAACGCGTACCGACCGAGCGCGCGCGGATCGAGCTAGGCTCCGCCCCTTGGGCTCCGAAACCGGGCCGAAGCAGAAGACAAAGACGAACAGCGACAAATAGATATCCCGGATAGTCGAACGTGCGTTGTCTCGCTTGCCGACTTTCATTAGTTGTCTTCCAACTTTTCAGCTGGAATTCTTCCGCCTCGGCCCGGCCCCCTTCGCGTCCGATAAATGCCCGGGATGTTGGGTCATAGTCACCGGAGTTTCCGTGGAAACGTGGGAAAGGGCCGCGACAAAATTGTCGGCGAAGCCACGAAGACTGGAAGAAAGAGAAAGAGAGAGATAGAGGAAACTAAGGGGGGGGGGGCCGAGAGTCCTACGACCCGTGGAAACAATTAATCTAGATCTCTGATTACTCTTCCGAACGGGCGTAAAGGGCTTCAACCCAGCCTCTTGCTCCATCGTCGAAAGGTCCGCGCGCAGATGTCAAAACTCGTGGTATTAATATGTTCCGCGAGATGGCAGGATGCCGCGAGAGGGTGGAAAGTTTCGTTCCACCCCCTGCCGCCACTTTCGTCGGTGGATTGGGATAGCTCGGGGGTTGGGGGGATGAACAAATCCAACGGCTAGACGTACTTCCACGTTAGTTCGGGTACTATCTGGACGGTGTACCCTCTTCCGATTAAATTATTATTGTCTCGGCAATATCGCGCGGGCGGGAAACGAGGGTCGCGAGGGGTGTCGACCACCAAACAGGGGTGGCTTTGTCGTGCACGCCGTGTCGGAAAAGAGACGCGGGAGGGATGAGGGATGTTTCCCAGTTGGGGGGGGGGGATGTGGAAAGGTGGGATGATAGAAAAGGACGACTGCTGTCGTCACTTGGGGGACTATAGGTCTTGTCTCTTGTTACTTCTCGCTTTCCGCGGAGGGTTTTCGCGCGGCAAAATGAAACTCCCGTCCGGGGGGGTTGAACCCTCAATGGATTTTCTCCGTTCTCTCGCATTCGCTCGTGTCTTTCTTTCGTTTCTCGGCCACGTTGCTCACGCGTTCAACCCCGGGAAAAACGGAAACTATACAGGAACACAAGTGTGTAACGGGGGATGATGACAATATGGGCGACTCGGGGGGCGCTTTTGCAGACCCGACGTCTCCTTTGTAGCCTTGCCAGGTGATATCACAAACGTAATTGATAATAACCGGTTATGAGAGGTCGGGGATGGTTGTGTATAGCCATTGTCACACGTATTTCCACAATTTATTGCATCTGTGAGGTGGAGGAATAACGCAAACAGGTAAATCGTTTGTAATTGAAAAGCGACCAACGAATTGTATCCTGGATTGTCATCTTGATTCCTACAACGTAATTTAACGGGGAAACGGATTACTCAAAACCTGTCTTCTGTGTTTTTGTTTTTGATGGTATTAAATGTTCTTCTTTGATTTTAAACTCATTCTTGTTTCATTGATGTTTGAGGAAGGTAACATTTTGAACAGTTTGATACTGACGGGGATTCATGTGGATCCTTCTAGATCAATGGCATCCACATTTGGCCCAAAAAACTTAACTTTGGGTTCGACAAAAAAAAGTTTGAAAATAAATGAAATTGTTTTTCTTACCGACAACGTGAACATAACCGTAGTGGGTCTTCGCAGTAGCCGTATTTATCTGACACATGTATTTTCCCTTGTCGTCCTCCTGCACGTCCTTGATATGCAGATACCAAGTTTTGTGTTTGTCGTGACTAACGGATATTCTGGGATTTCTCGTGATAACGTGAGTGTGAACCGTCAGAATGGCGCTCTTGTCGAAAAGCATCCAAGCAACCTGTAAACACACGCAAAAACATACCCGTCAATAAAACAAAATTCAATCTTTCAAACATCGACGTCATGCAAAACATTTTTCCATCCCCAAAATACAATACCAAAAAGTCACCGTACGTCGAACTTTCTTGCAACTTGAAAAAAAAAAAAAAAAAAAAAAAAAACATTCCGCGCTTCCCAGCGTCCGGATGAATACAAAAATATCCATAAAAATATTCCGACAGTTTTGGCGAGGCGGAGAGGGGGGTGGCTGGGGGTGGAAAACGTCGTTCCATTTCGATTACGTTGTATCTTGGCCAGTTTTGTTCGACACTGGAGTCGCTTATGTTCGAAAAGTTTCGAAGAGATCGGTTACCAACCACGTCGTGTATCATATACACCCCCTACCCTCACCCCTACACACACACACACACACACAGGGACGTGAAAATTTTACAAAGCACACTCGACTTTTCCGCGAACTACAAAACGGTCCAGCCACACGTGGGGTAGGTACTCGGTGTATTACAATACATTTATGTGAACAAACTCGCGAGGGTGGTTTCGGTAGGGTGGAGGGGGGGGGGGTCGACCTGGTATGGACAAACGTGAAAACGTCGGACACTCGCGCACATAAATCTTGCGATGCCCGTCCAACAATAACTATCAATCCTCCTCAGCGGGTGGGGTTGTGTGCTGTTGCACCCCCGAGTGTTTTGCTCAAAAACTTTTCCACCCTTCCATAACCGTGTCCCCCCTTCGGCCCCTACCGTCGCGTTCTCGTCAGCCACGAGAACAATTCGTCGGTGCCCACCCTCACCCTCACCCCTCCCTCGTCGCCGAGACTCCCCAAAGTCGAGCCGCTGCTTCCCGATGCATTCCACACTCGATACCAACATCGTTATCCGAATGCACTTTTGACTTTTCCAAAAGAAAAATCTTGAGCGACGATTGAAGGGGCTTGAGCAGTTTGGAATTGTTCAATCGTGTATGTATAATATCGAGGTGGTCCTTTGGCAAGGTTTATTTTTTGTTTTAATTCGGTCAACCTCCATATTGATTTTGAATATATTTTTTCTAATCCTGGCGAAATCCCTCCGACCTATTTCAATATTTACACGTGCCTGGAGAATTTTGAATTTTTTAAGAATTGAATAATATGAAATGTTTGTTTAGGTTATATTTCATAGCTAAAATATAGAGATAAGAAAAATTTGTTTGATATGATTTTATCATCGAAAAGATGCGTACTTTTGAAAAAAAAAAATTGTCAATCTGCAAAAACAAAATGGCGGGACAGATACGGCGGCTGGAAAATTGGAATTACGTTTCTCGCTTTTTCTGGGTCGCTGGACTCAAAATTAAGGACTCAAAATGCCAATATACAACTGAAGTAGAACTAGTACGATGACATGAAATACACAAGCTTATATTATATTATAAATAAAAAATTAACAAGTATACAATATTATAAATTAAATTTTAATTAAAAAATGACCCTTGTTAAGGACCACTCCAAGATATATACCTGTATATTATTTGCACACACATGAATTGGCATCGAACGAGCGATCGCAAAATATATTTATGCTTTTCTCGTGTCCGCCGTGACTACGCGAGACGCTTAGAATAAAAAATAATAAAAAAAAGCTCACAAGTGAGTTTCGTTGTTGTTGTTATTGTTGTTTTTTTTCTTTTCTTTTCGTTGTTGTTGCCGCGGTCTTTGCGTTGCCAGACGCGAAGTAAAAGTCCGTCGAGGTTCCACATGTTTGCCCGAAGCACGTACGCAACATCCCTGCTCCTTTTGCGACACGCGCATGTGGATAGGGTTGGGGGTGGGGGCGGAGGGGGTCGAGCGTCTTTGAAAGTCCCGAGAGAAATAAGTGAACCGGTGGGAAAGCGTAGCGAGAGCTTCGGTTGTATTCTTTGGGTTCACAATCTTGTCGACATTGGACTTATTTGACTCCGGAAAATACGTCAATCTTATCTCTGCAACGAATATCTTCAAACAGTTACCGAGAATCATTTTTTTTTCACCATAAATGGCTTGGAAAAAAAATATAATAAGAAATGATAATAAAAGCTCAGGCAATTGCAAAAGGAAAAACAAAATTCAAAATTAAATTTAGTGGATAAAAAATGCATCGAGCTTCATTTTCCGAATGAAAATAATTCGAGCAATTATTTGGGTTCATGAGATGACGAAAATATGCCAATAACCGTAAAGACGATGGGCTTGAAGTGCCAATCACTGGATTTTTCGTCGCAAGCTCGCGATTTTTGGCGAGAGGAGAAGCGCCGGACCATCCAGAGTGCTGGGGAAGGGGGAGGGGAGAACTTACGAATGCAACGGGCGAACGAGCTTTGGCACACGAAGCTCGCGGGAGGGCTTGTGGCCAGCGTTAAAAGAGAGCGAGAGAGAGAGAGATGGAGAGAGAGTTATTACGATGGTTCACGTGATAAAAGGTCGAACGTCGTCGGTAAGATCGTAGCTCGGTAAAAACGTTCGGTTTACCGCCTCGAAATCCGAACGAAAGATTTGCGTACTTTCTCTCTCCGCTTTCCATCGTCGTTTTCTCTCGTACGTTTTGGGTTACGCTGGTGTGCGGGTAACCCGAGATCTATTCGACGACCGCCGGACCGAGCGCTTTCGAGGTGGAATTTTACGCGGTCGAACGCTCGGGGGGTTGAATCGGGGTGGAGGAGGGGGGTAGAGGGGGTGCGCGTGCAACCCCGCGTAAAAGATTCGAAGGTGGATCACACACCCTTCGTCTTGCCGCGGTCTGCCGGGGCAAGAGGAACCATCGAAAAAAGCTCTCACTCCGCCCCGGTCCCCATATCCACCTTTACAACCCTCTCGAGCGTTATATTATCGAGCTTTTCGTCGAGACCACTCGTGCAACGACTCCCACCATCGTCTGCCAGTGTGCTATGCATATATATATATGTGGTTTTAACGACGAAAAACCGATTAAGGACTTATATACGTGAAAAAAAAAAAAAAAAAAAATTTCGATTATTTTTGATTCCATAAGCTTGAACGATTTAAAACAATATTTTAAGCTTTACAAAATTGAATAGTATCAAAAAACATACATTTCACAGATATATGGCCTTTACTTTAGGACTTTAGGCGTCCAATCAAAAGAGTATTATAAAATGTTTAATCAGTCGAAAACGAAAAGTGCAATTGAGTTGTCGATAAAATTTTTGAGATACAAGATGGAAATCAACATGTTATCCCGATCGAAAATCGGATGTAAAATCCCGTGTTTTCCATCCCTTCCGGCTTCACTTCGGGGAAAGGGGGAGGGGTTCGAAGGGACGTTCGATGATCGATAACGTCGTTACAAAACCGTCGTATCTTGTAAACAGGATTATACGAGCTTCGGGTTCATTCGGTGAAGAGCTATAAGCTCGCGGGTAGTCGTAAAAAGTGAGATTCGAGGAAGAAGACTGTTTACCGGAAGTGAGCTCGACCTCGTGAAAGCGAAAGACAGAGAAAGAGAGACGAATCTGTGCTTCTGCTACCAGAGCACCGCCAATTTACGTGTAGTCTGTCAAGTGTAGTATAATAAAAGGATCCTGAAGATAACAACAAAAAAAAAAAAATAATCCAGAGAACGTCTTCAGGTTGAACGAACGACAGGCTCCATTTTTACCCCAACGACTCATATTTATCTCGACGACCGATCTCTTCATCCCCCACGGCGTAGAAACGTTAAATAAAAATGCGGGGGGGGGGGGGGGAAGGAGGAGGAAAAAATGAGGTTTGCGTGTATTTCGAAACAAATGTTTCATCGATGAACGTGTCGTCAACGATGAGGAAGACAAACAGGGTTCGTACATCGAATGACACACATCCCCGAAGCTTTCACCCACTCGATGTTGCCTATCTCGTCGAATTCATTCCTCATCCCCCGTAGTCACTACCCATCCCTCTCTCGTATTCGCCCAACCCCCTCCCCTTTACCTCTTTCCACCCCCGTGGTGCATCAGTATGCGAGGTGCAGTCTTCGCGAGTAAGATGGATGCGTCGCAAGCTCCCTTTCGGCATCCAGAGTTTGTTTCCGAGGTTTTCGCGAGGGTGGCAAAAGTAAAAGCAGAAACGGCAAAACGAACGAAAAAACACAAAATCCGGAGAGAGGCCATTCGTGCGATGTATACTTGGGTAGATGTGTGCTTGCGAGGGATATATAGATGTTGGAGTGGTCCTTGAGAGGGGTTATTTATTAATAAAAAATTTTGTCGCCCTTCACATGGGTTCTAGATGATTTCAGAATCATGTTGGCAAAGATTTCCTAACCTATCTCAATATTTAGACATGCCTGGAGATCTTTGATTTTTAAAAAATTGAATTATATGGAATGTTTGTCGATTTTATTTTTCGTGGCTTAAATATCGACGTGAGAAAAATTTGGTCGATATGCTTTCTTCATCGGAAAGATGCGTAGTTTTGAGAAAAAAATTTTGACGATCCTTAAAAATAAATTGGGGGGACTAATATGGCGGCTTCAGAATTGAAATTATGATGAACATGTTTCTCCTTTTTTTTTTTTTTTTTGGTTACTGGACTCAAAATTGGGGACTCAAAATGCCAATATCGGTGCAGTGAAACTAGTATGATGACATAGAATACACAAGCTTGTATTATATTATAATTCAAAAAGTTACAAGCTTATAATATTATAATTTAAAAGTTTACACGAAAAAATGCACACAGAGGAAAATAAATTAACACTGACCAGCCGCTATTTTGTTTTCGGAGACCAGCGAATTGTTAAAAAAAAATACGCATCTTTTTGACAAAGAGAGCATACCAAACAAATTTTTCTCACGATGTTATATTTAATATATGATAAATAAACTCGATAAACATCTCATTTTATTTAATTCCAGAAAACTAAAAATTCTTCAGGCACGTCTAAATATTAAGATAGGTTGAAGGGACTTTGCAAACATTCTTTTAAAATTATTTCGATCCAATTTGGAGGGCGACACGAATTTTAATTCGAAAAAAAAACCTTTCTGAGGACCACCGTAATATGTATAGGTCAAAACATATACATATATATATATATATATATGTATATCTATCTACTCTGGTAGATGTACGGCAGAGCGTAGCAGAGCGCATTGATTCTTTGGTGCTAGGAGAGTTACAGCTTTGTTTACTACGCGAGCGACGAGTTCAGCGCCGTCCAGTCTGCCCGCTCGTCGACCTCCTCCCCTTAAACTTCTGTCTGGTGTAATGCGGCACGTATCCACTGCCGCGCTTTTACCCCGTTGGACTGGTGCGTTCGTCCGGGTTGCCGCTACGGTATCGCAGAGCACGGGGGTGGTTTTCTCCGCCCTTCGTGCTCCGCTACCCTCGGACCAGTGGTATCTCGCCGAAACGCTTCTCGGTCATACCGATCTCACAGTTTTTATCTTTTCTCTCTTCCCTCCCGACCGTCCAGCTCCTTCGAATTTTTCTACTACCTCGCTCTATCTCTCTCTATCTCTTCGACCGGCGTGGGGCTGTTTTCGCTCCATTACAAAAATAATCTGACTGTCCAATAGCAATTAATTCAATTATTTAGCAAAATTTTGCATGTTTATTTTATTTATTTATTTTAAAAAATGTTTTTATAAACTTTATCTTTTTTTTTATCTTTGTTACTTTATCTATATTTATTAAGACACTATGGACACTGATTGTAATTGTATTAAAAGTGACTGCCTGTAATATTATATGCACTCGATGTAATTTTTGATGGACCGGCTATTAAGGGGATCGGTCCTGAAGCATGAAATAAATATCGTTTTTTCTTTCTCTCTCTCTGTGTCTCTCTCTCTCTTACTTTTTCGTTTCAATTCGGTCATCCAGGTCATTCTCGTCCCTTCAACTGACTCTCGCCCACACCGCGAAGACGGAATACAAATGTAAAACATTATTTTTAGCATGTAAATATAAAACTTTATTTTTTTTCCAAATTCACATCACGCTGCTAATCTTGAATACAGAAAAAAATTATTCATACTTCCATCGGACGAATTTTATTTTTTAACACAGAACGGTTCATGAATCTAGTTAAATTCTTGCATAGCTATAAATACGAAAGCTGTGAAAAATGTCAAGTTTGAAAAATATTCCATTTCCGAATTTTATTCGTGATTGAAAAAATTATTTCACATATTTAATAACAGCTTCAAAAATATCTATATACTATCAGACCCATTTTTCCGAGCTTTCAACGTTATCGACACCCCTTAAAACCCTCCTAAGATCCGTGAAAAAATTTTAAAAAATAATAAAACTAAGAAAAAAAAATCATCTTCGCCACGACGCAAACGATTAAACGTTTATTGCGCTTGCGCGTAATTTCGTTTCGGAAAATAGTAGACGCACGTTGTTGGGCAGGACAATATGTGAGGCTCAAGTTTGGAGAGAAACAGGTTTGGATCAGTGCCTCTCGTGGCGGTTTGTAGCCATAAACGAGTGGGGAAAGTGGTCGTGAACGTAGTACACGAACAAACTGGCAGTTGGGAAGCCAGGGGTAGCCGCAGCAGCCGGTGACTAACCTTCCCCCGTCAAGGAACTTGCTCTCACGCTCGAGCCACCCTTCTGGCCTCACCCTCTCTCATATGGGGGGGGCGGGGGGGGCCAAGTTGGAGAACATTCAAGCTAAACGTATTACGACCACTTAGACCCCACGTACCTCTCTCCGTGCTGTATTCCGTTCGAGTCCACTACTCGCCCTCCCACCCCCTCCCGACCACCTCCCAGACGTTCCTCTTAATTGGCATACGACGACGCTGTATTAACGTCACGACGCGAGGTTCGCCAAGTTCCGATCCACAGGACATCGGCGTGGTTAACGCTTCTACGCTGCGTTTACCACCCCCCCCCACCCCCCACGTCGATGATTTTACCAACCCGAAAACTTGGTTCGTGGGCTTTCACGAAAACCTAACTTGGACTGCGCCCATGACTTTTGATGCGATCACGAATGACCCGCGTGAACTGCGATAAACTTGGTTAGAATTATGGTTAAACGTATGTATATTATTGTGGAAATTTTGTATGATATATATATCACGGTATGTGTGATCGTGGTTTGACCTCAATGGGTCCATCGGAATATGCTTAAAAGTAATTATCACGGTAAATGGATTGGCCATCTTGACGCTTGGATAAATGGAAATAATATTATTATTTTTTTAAACCAGTTATTGAGTATAGCAAATAATTTTTATTTAACACTGATTCATTAGAGTTTTATGGATAGTTAAAAAAACAAAAAAGAAACGTATAAAAAAGATTTTTTAATTGAAAAAAACATGAGTCATCGAGTCAGACCCTCTTTTGAAGATCCTCGTCGATGGTGGAATTTTTTCTCTGTCAGAATTCGTTGGAAAAGTTAAAAAAAAAAATTTCCCAAATTCAGAAAAGTAATAGCTAGAATGTGGAATGGAGATTTTTTTTTAAAGAAATTTTCTGTGGACATCACAGCTGTTTGAAAAAAAAAAAAAATTTTCATCAAAATGTCGAGTTTAAAAAATGTGTAATAACTAATAATAAATAATGAAATAAGAATTTTATATGGTTAAACGCTGAAAACATTTTTAAAAGTACAAGCAATAAATCCTAGCCGAAAAATTAAATCAATTTTCTGACAATTTCAAGTCAGTGAAACCTCCTAATTATTAAAACTATTTAATTTATTGATAATTACAAATATTTGTGGTACAACTATTGATGATCATGGATCATCGATTTTAAGTTTCTATATAACCGAATTCTACTCTAAAATCATGACCGATCGAATGAAAAAAAAAATCCATGCAAAGAAATAAATTCAACGAGAAAAGCGAAAATCTTGGTAAAAGAAAACGAAAAAAAATAAAAAAATAAAAATAAAGTTCGCAACCTCGTGGAAGCAACCGCGTAACATTGGAGCAGGGTCGTTGTACAGCAAGAAGTTAATGATATTGTTTCGGGAAACCGTGCGTTAGAAAGTGCAACCGGGCAAGAGGCAATTCGCTTTACGGTCTGGTGCTTCGATGTTCGACGTCTTTTCGCGTCTTTTCCTTTTCCACCCCGTTCATCGTTTATGTTTCTCCGTCTCACGTTGACTCAACGCCGGCTGTCAACACTTTTTTTTTCCTTTTTTTATTTTTTTTCTTGCCCTTTTGCACTATCTCACCCTTCATCTCGTTTTTCATTCCCACTTTTCCCCACCCTCTTTCGACCATCTTCCGGAAATTTCACTGATTCGATTAAAATATGATTCGCTGAGTGCTCTCAATGAGTTTTCTCGTTTGGATTCATTACCCTGATTTCTTTATTTCTTTTTTTTTACTTTTTTTTCATTTAAATATTCTGGCTGAAAACATCGACCGACTTTCGTCGACCATTCGATCTTTTATCGGACTGGTTCCTTTTTTTTCGTTTTCTTTTCTTTTTTTTTTTTTTTTTGCTTCCCTCGGTCTTCGTCCCTGCGACGAGGTGACCGCATAAACGGATTGACCTCTCGCTAAGAATACGCAATTTAATTATAAAATATTCGTGGAATACTTTATTCCGTCGAAAAAAAAAACGCCAAAAATTTATTCGAATCTGAAATAGTCGAATCTGCCACGTGTGCTTGGATGATTCAAATTTAGAGACATCAATAATGCGTCGCATCGTGAAAACGTATTAATTATCGCGATTTAACCCGTGAAAACATTGATGATCGCGAAATATTCATCGGAGACCCGATTTCACCCGATTGCATACGTGAAAGGTGAGTACAACCAATCGCAGTGTTACATCAGCCTATTTTTAGCAGACTATCGTGGGAGATTTATCGGAAAAATTAATACGTGTCTGTTGCATCGTAGGTTAGAATTGTTTTGATATTGATTCTCGGAATTACGAATGTACAGATGTCGGGTCGCCAACGGGGTCTTGTGTGGTTAATTATAAGATGTCACAACGCACATGTCTGTCATAAAATGGGATAAATTTGTCATGCTTCATCAATTATTTTCCTGTATCCAGAATGAGAAACTTACCCATCAATGTCAACCAAATGCATGTGGAGCAGCGTGTCAGTCACAGCAGCTATTTGGATTTAGGTTTCTCGAATGATTATTTACGACAGAGGAACCATTTTTGAACGACTTTAAATCATTCGTTCGTTTGAATTTCACACTGAAATACATTTTGTCTTTCAACATCGAATTCTTAAACTAAATTGTTGACTGAAGAAAAGGAATGCCGGATACGACAAAAGGACTCAGACGTGGAGAATAGATCCTGAGGATTTTTAGATGGAAATATGAAGATGAGAAGATCAAAGGACGACAGGAGACCACCCTCAAAATGAACCCTAAGATAAAAAACGAAAGTTTAGAGGGAAGTAAAATCGTGCCCAGAAAAGGAACGAAGACAATCAGCAGCAACCCTAAAAGAAATATGACGTTAAATACAGAAAAGGACTCAGACGAGAATAGATCCTGAGGATCAAGATAAAAATTTAGAGACAAGGAGATCAAAGGACAACAGAAGACAGAACTGGGAATGATCCCCGAGATGAAAAAAATTGTTCAAGGTAAAATAAAATATTGCCAAGAGCGTAAAAGGGACAAGGACAATTCAACCCTAAGAAGAAGATGACGAAAACTAAAGGAAACGAGTGCAAAGGTCGTAGGCAGCAGCATCGCAGAGGACGACGAACCAGTCACGGAAAAAAGGGATGAGAAAGGATTTCAGGGCCTGAAAACTCGGGGGAAGGAAGATGGGTGAAGATGGGATGTTGGACCTCGTGCAGCGAGGAAGGGAGAGGAGGTTGAGGCGGGGGCGAGTCAGCAGCTGAAACGGGAGGGCAAAGGCTAGTTGTGGTATACGTTTCCCAAGTCAGGACACGCGCGACGTAATTGTGAGGGAGAACGGTGGAAGCCAAGGGAGGTTGAAAGGGGTCGGAGGGTCGAACGGAGCTCGGGCAAGGAGGACCCCGGGTACGGACGAAGAAGATGGGAGATCGTGGGGTGGCTGTGCATCCTGGGAAGCGAGGGAGGATGCTGCAGGTAGAACGGGGTAGAAGGGTGGCTCATTAAACCGACTCCGGACTACCCTCACCGCATACGGGATCGCCAATAAAATGAGAATTCCCCGGGCCAACCGACCCTGCACCCTCCCCCTCACCTGATCATCAACGTGATAATTGTATACAATGTGGCCGACACACACTGTAATGTCTGTTCCATTCCCAAATTTAGGGTTCCATGGACTGAGAATTGATGCTTTTAATGTAACTTCCTAAATATCGTGATCCAACCCTAGGAACATATGTCTGTAGGATCTATCCATGCATTGAGGAGTTTTATTTCTTTGTTTGATTTTATTGAAGTCAGCTAGTGATTGAATTGTCTTGTGATCAGAATCTACGTGTGACGCTCTAGTGGAAGAGGCTTCTGATTGTTCAATGAACGAGACATCGGGTTTTGTCGGTCCCAGCGGACAGAAGAGCCTGTGGGGTCCAACGGGCCACTTCCAGAGCTGTCGGCTTCGGGGATTGTTCACCGTCTAGCAATCCGGACGACTCGGCACGGACGAGTTATGCTTGCTCGGTGACGTGTGAAAAACGAGTCTACGGTAACCGTGGAAAGATGGAAGCGACACGCGGTTGACCCTGCTAGGTGAGCCATGGGCGACAAGCGCGCGGTTGGAATAATTCAACCGCCACGTATGATTTTTTGACGACGAAGAGTGAAGAGAGACAGGACGAAGCAAAGCTGACTAGCTCCTGATCTTCACCCTGAAGTAATGTCGCATGGACAATTTTTTTTCTTCAAACGTCATCCATCCAACTGAAATACAACAAAACAAAGATCATCTCCCAGCAGGATTGTTAAGAAGAAAACGCCAGGTCTTCATTTTCTAAAAAATTGATTTGACGACTGACGCAGAGATTATGTCAGTCAGGAATGTGCTATTAAATCCACAGCACCGTCAATTACAAACTGAAAAGCTTCGGATATTGATTCATCCTCCTTTTTGTGTTCCACCATCCCATCTTTTTGCGAGTCAAGTCGAAGACGACGATTGGTAGTTCAACGTCGATCAGCCGGGATCAACACGCTGGAGTTTTCGGAAAAGGCGTCTTCGAACGACAGGGACAACGCGACACATGGCCACGATGGAAAAGATGGAGAAGAGAAGTGAACGAATGATCGATGTAGCTCCGGAAAAAGACTGGAGAGAGAACGCGAGATTAATGGATAGCCGAGGAGTATGGAAAACGCGAGAGGTAGACAGTGTGGAAAAGGTTATAGGGAGTAACGTGCGAGTCCTCGTGCGATAGCGACAAAACAAAAAAAAACAGGAAACAAAAAAAAAAACCAACGAAACGGACACTCGGAGAGGAATGGAAGGACAGAAGGAAAGAGGGTCATACAGTGTATGCTAGCTGGCAATAGGAAACACCGGCGGAACCCCACGACCCAGGCGTTTAGGTATTTATATTGGCTTTTCGTCGGGCGACAGTGATCTACTGGAAATTGCACCCTCTGTCCTCCCTTTTTTCCTCCCTTCCACACTCTCTCTTTCTTTCGCTGTCTCTGTCTCTCTCGTTTCCCACGTTTCTGCATTCTCTCACTCACTGTTGATCCAAGCATCCTGGAAAACCACCAAACACTTTTCAAACTTCGTTGGATATGAAAACCAATGGGAACTTCGTTCCATTTGCTTATAACCTGAAAATTAATGAAAAATAATCGATTGTCCGACCAAATATTCGTTGGATATTGGAGAAACTGGTATTGTCTGGTATAAACGTTATTGTGAATTTTTATCTCCCTTCTGTTTATCGAACACACGAGTGACCTACATTCTAGGAGTAGAACCGATGGAACTTTGGAATTTTTCGTTTCGAATGTAATTCACGGTGTTTACATCGAACACGAGATGTATCCAGTGAAATGAAAGTGTATGTACCGTTGAAATTGTTTTGTTTTACATATATGTAACTCATGATGTATGTTTTTCATGATATCTAACCCATTGCACTTTTCATTGTGCTGTCTATCGAGTAGGACGACTAAAATAACCACAAAAAAACTAGTCGGACGCATAATCAACAAGAGTGATCGTTTAATAAGTGCTGCGGTTGCATAGAATCAACGAAAAAACAATGTAACAACTTTTTGGTGCTCTTGCCTTGATCATTGAATTTACCCTTCGAAGCACTCCAGCAAAAATCCCGAATTTGTCTTTTCGACGCAGAATTGCCATTGTCCAAACGTATGGCGATCGAAAGTTACCCGAAGAATTTCGTTCGAGTCGGTTGGAAAACTTACACGATTGTACAGAAACTCAACAACGAAGTGGGTCGAAAGTTTGTGGTAGGAAACCAATACGATTTTCTTTGAATCACTGTTGGGGGCAACGTTTGTCACTCGTGAGTTACAAGCAATCATAATATCGGTTTATCACAAGTGCAGCGTGTTGGAATTCACCATCCACTCTAGTTTTACCTTCTACTCCTTCATCCTGCGGTCCTACTCCATCATCCTTCCACGAGGACGCCCCTGTTCCGTTTTCCCAACGCATTCTCGCTTTATTTTATTCCGTGATTCGGGACGAGAGTACCTCCCAGAGAAAGTTAGGAGAAACCGCATGGAGGGTGGTGAGTAGTCGCACCCGCCCAGAAGTGGAAGCTAGCTAGAGACAGACTTAAGAAGGTCCACTGCGTCCGACAAAAGAAGATCCAAAGCTTAGGACGCGAGGAAGGTGTCATCGAAGATGTCTAGGTTGAAAAGTCCTTGATCGGTGGGACTCGTTGGCTCGTCCAGCACCCTCCGGTCTAGCTAAGAACCTCTGTTGGGCATTCTTGTCGATGACACCCTTTCCACTTTCCGCGAAACACCCCCGTTCAACCTCCAGGAGGACAACACAGCCAGAGGACAGACTAAAGCAGCCCCGCGCAGCCTCATAGGTGGTTGGCAGTGCGGTAACGTTGATGCTAGAGGCGGGCTAAACTGCGCAGTATGTCGCCTACAACTTTACCAATATCCAACATGAAGCTATGTATAGCTGGGGAAGAGACACCCAACCTGGAGAGGCTTTAGTGCCAGCCCAGGATGATACAACTGGCGGAGTGTTGTGTGGGGTGTTGCCAGTATGGCATACAATAGTTGTGGGCAATAGTATGTCGCGTTAGGGGATGAGGGAAGCGGAGGGTAGACGGCTAACCCACCCTCCGCAGTTGCCTCTTGGCTTCTTCGTTGCGGATCGACACCCCGGCTATCCACCGCTGCGCCACAACCCTCCTTCCCACCCTTTATCCCGGGGAATACCGGTGATAGAGGGTGCCACGAACAGAGGATAGAGCGGTGGCAGTCGTGGAACCGACTCATACCCCTTTTCGTCCCATCACCACCCGTTATTCCCTCTCGAACGTGCCTCACGGATTTTACCCTCTTCCTCCTCGCTCGCTCGGTTTCACCACCACCCTCCCACGTCCTCTACTACCCTCCTGCGCTCTTCGTTTCTCGTCTAGCTTTCACCCCTCTCTTCTCGCCGTACTACAACCCTTCGGAACGTTTACACGACCGCATGGAAATGTGTCCACCAGCATCACCACCAACAGAACGGCTCTTCTCCCATTCCACCGGGGGTTGTTTTCTCGTGGACGCGGTGCAACCCCCGAATCCACTGTTCAACGTGGTCGACGACTCACCCCCCCCCCCCCCAACCGAGTATGGGTGACGACACGTGACAACATGGTCGCGGTTCTCCCATAAAATGTTGGCTGCAAACTCCTCGAATGCTTTCGCCCGTCCACCCTTTCCCATTTCCATGGGGCGCCGGGGGGTGGTGTCTCTTCGCATGCCATTCGCCTCCCTTACGTCACATCCGGGACGTTTTCAAGGCACGCTGACTCATGCGAGTTCGATGAACGACATTTTTGGGGGTTTAACGTTTGTGTTCTAGGAGTCAGTTATGGACTCTGTGCTTGTTTTACGGGGAGAATTCGAGCTTTCCCTCCCCCCGCGGGATGAGGGTGGCTTCTCATCCTGGTCCTGTCCCTATCATTCACCCCTGAGGAATTTGCGGCACGCGGGGCACCCTCTCGCAACCCTCCAGCAGCCACCCCAAGTCACTGTGACAATCACAATGTTTGTCTTCCGGGTTTATTTTTTCTTTTGTTTTTTTTTTTTTTTACTTTCGTCGTTCCTTCTCGTTGCAATGTCATTCGCATAATTAGAATTTCGTGGATGCGTGACGAAAATACGTTTTTCGTGACGATTAATTCACGGAGAATTATCTCGTTGAACTAAAAAAAAAGAAAAAGAAATACAATTTCGTTTACCAAAGTTTACGATCGAAATTACGAATCCCGAAACTCGTCAAACTCAAAAAACAACAAAGAAAAACACTTGAAATAAAATAACTAAAAATTTGTTCGAATCTATTTTTCGATTGTTTTTTTTTTATTGTATTATTGTTATTATTCGTGTTTTAATGTCAGACTCGTGGGAATTTTATCACTCGGAAATTATTCGCAATTTCACACGGCAATAACAACAATCGGGACAAACGGACCGGCTTGCAGCCCCTCGACACCTGTAAGCACGTTGGGACGTGCGGGGTGAAGGAGGGTGGAGGCTAGGGGGTTGGTTTTAGTCGCGTGTTAAAACGATTTCACGCCGGGGAATATACACACGTATAAATATATATATACATAAATATACATATATATATAAATATACATATGTTTATATATATATATATATATATATATATATATATATATATGTACGTGTAACGACGGGGAAATGGTGGTCGGGGATAGATCGAACGTGAGATAACGATAACGAGTTTCGAAAATTTCTGGTCGACTACGTTCGCCCCCCTCCCCCCACCCCTCCTCCTCGACACGTGTATATAATAGTTGGGTTTCAGTTTTGCGCGACGTTATAGGGGGGGGGAGGAGGGAGGGTGTATGTGGCACAAAACAGTGGTGGAATTCCGGGTCGACGGTTTGTATCGATAGGCGAAAATCGTCCGGGACAGATAGGGGGCGGCGGCGGCATTGACGATGGTTCGTGATGGGGAAAACGCTTTTGGGGCCGAGGACCTCGTATTATTATTTCGCGGTAAAAGTGGTGAACCGGGCTAATCGTCGCTGCGCACCATCGCCCCGCCGATGGATACCCATCGATAAGAAACGTTTTGCCACGAAAGTGATGCGCGAAGGACGAACGATCCGCGTCCTTCGTCGGGGTCCAAGGTCGAACCGTTTTTAACGGTAAAATTTGTGGGAAAATTATGTCTGTTGTTGGATTATTTTATTTTTTTCATTTTTTTTTTGTGAATTAATTGAAGACTTGAAAAAATATTTAAAAAATGTTTGCACGGAATGAAAATAATTTATTTGACGATATTAATTATCTCCGTTGTTGGATTGTTATCTATTATTTTTTTTTTTTGCGAATTTATTGAACAACAAAAAACGTTAGAAAAAATGTTTGCACGATTTGAAATAATTTATTTTACAATATTAATCATGTCTGTCGTTGGATTATTTTTTTTTTTTCGTTGCCGTAATTTTTGTTTTTGCGTGAATAAATTATGGAATAGAAATAATACGTGTTGTGAATGAGCGATGACCATTTATTTTACAATGCAGATGATGATGAACGTGATTGAGTTAATTTTTATTTTTTTTTTTTTTTTTTTTTTTGCATAAGTATCGAAAGGATCGTCGAAATAAGCAAATTCGTGAGACGTCGTTGGTGGTGGTCGGATATTACGGGTCGACACGTGAGAGTTCGATGAAAAATGTTGAACGAGAAGACTGTCGGTAACCGCGCGTAGCAGTTTCTCGTCTATTCTGCTCAGACGCTTCCATCGTTGACGTGCGCTCTCCAACCCCTTCCCCTTCCCCTCCCCTCCCCTCTCCTTCTTCTCGCCCGAAGACTTTTATTCCCCAGAAACGAGACGAGCGAATGTCACGGGAGGCGTCGAGATAAAGTCGAAAATCGATGATGATGGAAGAGACGATGGTGAAAATAGCCGATTCCCTTTTTTTTCGTAGCACCGAAGAGGAAGAAAGTCCATTGGTCGAACCACTCGAGTTTGAAATTCTCAACGAAAAAATAAAAAAATAAAAAAGTAAAACAAATATAAACCGGAAATACCAGATTTATTGTGCTTTCGTGAAATTTCACGATATCGAACGTTCGAAATACAAATCGTAAGTATTAGTTACGTATCTATCATCGACACATCGGATTATAAATTGAAAATCGATAATCTGGCTTGCATTATTATATTCGTCCGACCGTCGATAAAATTTGTCTCAAACGGATCATTGCGAAATAATTTTGTTTCGGCGCCACGAATATCGAAATAATTATCAACTGCATATTATACGAATTTAATTGGAATAAATAAAATTCATTGGAATTAAATAAAAATTACAAGTAAATAATTTTGAAAATAAGGAAAAAATATACTTTATTCAATCCTAGGGATATCGAAATAATCATCAACTATATATTATACTTCGTCTCCACAAAACACAACACATTTCATGTAAATTCCAAAATTAATTGAAGCGATTACAAATGTATTCTTTTTAAAGACAATATTAATTGAAGTACAGAATAAATTCACCAAAATTAAAACAAATATCACGAAAAATAAAAAATAAAAATAAATAAAACAAGGAAATATTGAGATTTTGTGAATCGACGTCGAACGAATTCCCTCATTGAAATATCAATTATAGAATATCAAAGAATGTCGTTCACGAAAATTTTACGAGATTTCGTTTAATCTTGAAGTGTCGTGAAAAGTGGATTCGTGTACCAAAGCTAAATCGAGATGTTTCCGGCTCGTCCTTTCATCCCTTACGAATATATCGTCCTTTTCGTCTATACATACATATATATATATATATATATATATATATATATATATATATATACCGATAAATCCACCTGCGTTGATTCATGCTCCATCTTCCACCCTCAAGCTTTCTCTCTCTCTCTTTCGAAACGCAAGCTCGACCGGTCGCACACTTCGAACAGCTTTCTCGTGCCATTGCCCCCCCCCCCCCCGAACGATCACACAGAACATACACTCCAAACGGGCAAACTACGAAAATCGTCTATGCTCGGCCCGTGTTCTTCCACTTTCATCCCCTTCCGACCCTCCCCCCTCCCCCTCCTCCACCCTGTTCACTCCACCCCCCTCCGTCGTTCTTCCACGAACCTCGCTCTCTTTCTCTGTATAAACACCGTCCAGCAACAATCAAGAACTCTGATTGATTTCGGTCCCTCACCGAGTTTCGAATGAAGTAGAAGAAAGAGAAACAAAAAAAAAAAAAAAATTCGTTACCCGTTTTTTTGTTCTTTTTTTTTTCAACGATAAAATAAAGCACGAAAAAAAAGGATGAGGGAGAAGAAAGAGTTATCGTCGAGGCGAAGGGTCTCAGTATCGTCGGGAATTCGAGAAAAAAAAGGAAAAAAAGAAAATTCAAATGATGAAACGGAAATAAAAGAATCTTTCTCTGTGTTTCTCTCGCTTTCTGTATTTTTCTCTCTTTCTCTTCGTTTCGCTATTGTCAACCGTTGAAGAATAATTTATCTCATCTTGGATTTTTTTCGAAAAGCTCAATTTTTCATTGCCCCGTGGTGACTTGACACGAGTTTTTGTATTCATGAGGGGAAACGAACGATTGAAAAAGCGTCGTGATGAGTCTCGCTGAGAGGTGGATAACGGTCATCGGCACGTTCGTGAATTTGTTTTTACCCCTCCTCCCCCCACCCCTCTTTCTCTGTGGGAAAATGCATAAACAAGTCGACGGGTGCGATGATTGAAAAAAATAAAAAAATAAATCGAGGAAAATAAAATTTGAAAAAAAAAAAAACAAAATAATCAATTTCGAGTGAGAATAAAGCATTAGCCGGGTGACAGGGCGATGGGGCAGAGATGGGACGCTGACCGAACCCGAGCTTTCACGGACAGCCAGTTCAACGACCCATTACGTTGAAACTGCCCCGCCACAATTTTTGTGGCTTTAATGTTTATATGTATGTATTAGGGTGGTCCTTAGTGGGGGTGTTGACGAATTATGTCTTGTAAAAAAATGTACGAGGAGTTATACCCATTAACAATAGATTCATGTGAATGAAGAATTTTTCGCGTGCTCAGGGACAACTCGGAAGAATAATTACCGAATAAGTCTGAAAATCCTATGTTATTCAAATGGGAAACAAAACGAGCTTACAGCCACGTTTTCTCTTCGGACCACAGTGCTGGGGTTTCGCACATATTTTTATTTATTTATTTCGAACCTATCTGGGGGGTGCACTTGTCGAAATTCGTCACCACCCCCATTAAGGACCACCCTAATATTCATATATATGTCTATACATGAAAAATGACGATTTTTCGTGACATCGTCACGAAGATTTTGCAAGCTCGTCGATGAATCGCGAAAGCTCGGCCGTGAGAGAGAGAGAGAGAGAGAGAGAGAGAGAGAGAGAGAGAGAGAGGGAGAGAGAGAGGGAGAAAGAGCGCGTGCAAGATGCGGGTGAACGTTGCGATCGCAGAAAACCCCATTTCCGGAAAATCGTCGGTGATGGACGGGACATTGATTGGACTCGATACAACCGGAGGAGGGGGCGAGGAGGGAGTCGAGGCGTGGAGGGGAACGAACTTTTCGTCGTTGCACGCAACAAGGTCGCAAACCCAACGTCGAAACGAGGGAGGAGACCCTTTTTGGCTTTGTCGATGCCGTCACGAACCATCACCAACGTCATCGCGACAACTCGTCTCCCCCCCCCCCTCCCCACCCCCTCCGCCTCTCGTTCCCTCACTCCCCTTCCCGAACGCGTGTTACCCTGCCTTTTTCATTCGTCGGTTCAACGTGTGAAATTGCGCGTGTTTACACGCCCGAACGAAATTTTCTCTGACCAAAATGTTCTTTTTTTTTTTTTTTTCGTTCTCCTATTTTTTTTTATTTTCATTTTTTTTTTGTTTCGTTATTTCGACGTGAAAAGCACGATTGTGTCAACGAATCGCATAGAAACGAAACTGGACGAATATTTCGCTGCGTATCCATAACATTTTTTTTTTTTTTTTTTTTTTGTCTGTAAAC
This sequence comes from Diplazon laetatorius, assembly GCA_963662125.1. Classification (NCBI taxonomy): domain Eukaryota; kingdom Metazoa; phylum Arthropoda; class Insecta; order Hymenoptera; family Ichneumonidae; genus Diplazon; species Diplazon laetatorius. Next base: position 6,376,138 of record OY759160.1, on the reverse strand, counting down.
AATTTTGATTTTTTTTTTTGTTCGCTATCCACGGAACCCATAAGAAATTCAACCGACGAAAATCCATTTTCGCTTCCACCTGACTATATTTTTTTTTTTTTTAGTTTTCTTTCACAATTTCGATATTCCCAAAAATTTGTTGGGAATGACGTTCGACAGGGGGCGCGACGCTCACTATAAATAAGTCTATATATAATCCATATACAGACTATCCAAAAATTATACAGTCTCCATACAGTTCATACATAGTCTATACACAATCTATATACAGATCACACATACCCAGTCCCACATGCAATTCACATACATAATTGTTTTACTTGGATTGGTGGGCGAGGGTGGGGTGAAAGATTTTAATCGCGAAGCTGCGCGGAGCTTGCGTTTCTCTCTAATTAAGTAAACGATGAGAGAGAATCCAGCGGCGGCGAATGACGATGAGGGGAATGAGTATGAGGGGAAGGAGGGGCGGGGGGAGGGGGGGGCATCCCGTTCGTCCGAAGGGGGGCACATAGTCGCGGAGAGAAATTCTGTCGTGCGGTGACCGAGTTTCGATCGCATGGCGACCGACGTTCTACAATGCGCCCCAACGTTGGAAACTCGAAACTCATATACGTGTGTGCCATACGTGGGTTTCCATGTATCTATAACTAACGTTCGCGTATATATATATATAGATATATAGATATATATATATATTATATGGTGACCGCCACTGTCGGCGGAAACGCCTCGCTGTTTAGCGAGCGAAATGGGGTGGCTCGCTCAGGGTTAATGCAATCAGCATTCCCGGTTTAATGAGCCCCCGTATTCCTGGCTACCCCTCTGCGTTCAATCCCCCGAATCGCTGTCCTTCTCATTCTATGTCTCTGTCTCTCTCTCTCTCTCTCTCTCTCTCTCTCTGTCTCTCTGTCTCGCTCCACGTCTCCTTCTCTGTTTTTCTCTCTCTTTGACTCTTTCTCTCTCTCTCTCTCTCTCTCTCTCTCTGTCTCGCTCTCTTCATTCTCGCCTTCTCCTGGCTTTCTGTCTCTCTTTGATTCTTTCTCTGTCTCTTTGTCTCTTTGTCTCGCTTCTCTTCATTCTCTCGGATACTCCCCCCCCTCCCCTTCCCCCAGTTTTCCCACCCCCGCTCCCTATTCCTATTTCTCTCGCAAAACGACCTATAGCTATGTGAACGAGCTTCGAAAAGCTTTCTCTCTTCCACACCTCGTAATCTCGTCTATGATTTTTTTTTTTCATTCCAACTTTTTTCTCTCGCACGCACGAGAAAAAAAAAATATTGTTGATTGCGATGATCGATTTTGAAAAAAATTATCGATTCAACTTGTAATCTGTGGAACAATATGTGCAGGGTTTTTTTTTTGTTGTTGTTGTTCATTTTTGTGTCATTTTGATCGGATTTTGGATCTTGGAATTTGAAAAAAAATTATTTTGCAAAAAAAAAAAATAAATCAAATAAACGCACATCACCATTAAATGAAATTATTTTGATAATCCATTATCAATAGAATAAAAATATCAAATTATCAATTCAACAATATTTCACACAAAAACGAAAAGAAAGAATACAAAATAGAAAATAAACAGTATAAGAATAATAGTAATAATAATAAAAAAAACGTTCTATCGTTGTGACGTTTTAGGGGTGGACGAGGGGGACGCGCGCCGGATAAGCGAATGACGAGACGGTACGGTTGACGTGAGATAACAGATCGAAAAACGAATGCGGAGATGGACTCCGTGCGGGATTGGGTGTCAAAAACAAAAGTGGCCCCCGAAGAGTGGCCCCCGTCCGATGTGTTTGGACTAATCGAGGCGTTAAAGCTTATCCTACCTGTGAAAAAGCTTTGGCTCGAGCCAGCTACGGGACACGGCGCCCGGCTGGCCCGAGTCCTCCCCCCCCTCCCCCCACTATCACTGATACCCGGGCCAAGCTGCACGCGCAGGCAACATTAAAAAAAAAAAAAAAAAAAAGATTTGCTCACTCGATAAAACAGAGAACTCCGAAGCTTTTTATTTTTTTTTGCGCGGAGGGTTTTAAAGCACTTTGTTGGAAGAGACGCAAGAGGTGTGTGGTCAGGGGTGAAAACGTTTATCCGTGAAAATCGGAAAGCTCCCGATGGTTTCCCACGCAAAATACTTCTTTGTATGTGTGTGTTTGTGTGGATATACTATTTTTGAGTATTCGTGTGTGTGTGTATGAGTGTGCGAGGATTATAGCCCATCGTTCGGCAGATTGTCTAAAAACCGTTTTGCTGTATATCGATTGCCACATGGATTTGAATAAATGAAAAAAAAAAAATAAATAAATAAAAGTAAAAAAAATGAAATAAAAAAATGAAAAATAAAAAATCCTTAAGCCCTGGAATTTGTTGGAGCCATTGAAATTTTTTTTATTTTTTTATTTTTTCGTCCTGGCTCTGCCAGGCTTCAATGGTTATCGAGATCATCGAATGATTCGTGAAAGGGAATGAAACTTTCAAATTTTATCATGAAATATATATTTTTTTCATGGGTAAAGCTGATTGCAAATTTTTTAATATTTATATTCGACAAATTATTATTTTTTCCTTCGGATTAAAATGAATGAATCCGAAGATTGGAAAATCGTTGGAAAATCATTGTAAATAAAATACGAAAATAAAAGAGTAGACGATTAATTATTCAAAAAAAATTTTTTTTTAATTCATTATTTAATAATAATTATTATATTCATTATTGAAATAAATTTCAAATGCAAATTCAAATGCAAGGTGAAAAAAAAAATTAAACACGTGTCGACAAAACATCAAAATTACAAAGTAAAGAAACACCAGAAATAAAAAAAATAAAGTGCACAATTAATTAACCAAAGATAATTATTCCAGAAAAAAAATTGAAAATGTTCATCCACATCAATCCCAAAGTGAAATTTTCGAGAAAAGTAAAAAAATCCCGTAAAACCAACCGAGAACGAATAAAAGACGTTCTTTTCTTCGTGGTCGTTGAGAAGGTTGACGAGAAGCAACGTTTGCCCAGAGTTTCGCAGTCGTGGATATTGCGAAAAACCCCGAAGCAGATGGAAAAAGATGAAGAAAGGAGGATGGGGACCCGGGGGTGTGAATCTGTGTCTGCTTTCGCACTTGGTAGTCGGTAAGGTTTGCAGCTGATGCCAGATGAACTCAAGATCGTGTCGTAACTCGAGGAGGATGCGAGAGACGATGGGAATGAGACTCGTGACGGGTTTAAAGAAATTCAGAAAAGCGTATTATTGGTTCACCTCTTGTTCGATGGGTAATGGAATTCGTTGTCAGTCGGAATAAGACTTCGTCGCCAGACTCCGTCGTTTTTTTTTTCTCTTCTTCATTTCTTCGTCTTCGTCTTCGTCTTCGTATTTGGATTCTCGGATATTTCAGTTGCGACAACGAATAAGAGACAAATGTGCGAGTTGACGACGACAGACGAATGACACTGGAAAAAAAGAGACTCGGTCTCGAAAGCAGTGTCACATACTCGTCATGGGACCCCATAGCACACACACAATATATATATATATGCACACTGACAAACCAACCGAGCAACCAACCAACCACTTTCCTTCTTCTTCAGTCGTTTTCCTTTTTTTTTTTTTTTTTGCATTACCTTTGACGTTTTCCAATGCAACGAAGACGTGTCTTCGGGTCTAACGTAGGCACAGCAGAAGTGACTGAAGCAGATGTGGAGAACGTTCGTGCGTTTGCAAACACGAAAATGACGAGAAAAAATATTTTGGGATATGATAATAGTATCCGCTGAAAGAGAACGAAATGGTATTGTGAAATGGTGATAGCTGTTTCATTGCTGAAACAGTATTATTGGATTCGCTTATGGGACGAAAAATGTTGTATTGTGGGACTAGGACGTAAAGAAGGTGATTTCGACGAGTGTGAAGTTGATTTCCGAGGGAAGCAGGCGACACTTTTTTGTCTGACACCGTTTATAAATGTTAATTTCGTGCAGGTGAAGCTCCGGACTGAAATAGGTTACTTTGCGACCGCTTGGCAGGCGTTAAATGACGTGTTTTCGAGAAGGGTAAGGATTAAAAGTATTTTTAACAATGATCGAATATGAGGATGAGGGTAAAAAGTCAATTATCATCGGACAACATTTCTTTATTATTTTTTTCATTTATGTTTGTATTACAATTTATATTTTCTAAATGTAAAAAAATATTTAAAAAATCGTTGAATTACATTATTCACATTTTTGACACATAAAAAATATATCCACCCTATTATTTAATTTTTGCACTCTACGTTCGAGAGTTCGTTCATAAATCAAACGCAAAAAGCTATCGAAAAGCTTGACACTCCGACCCATTTGGTTTTAAACCGTGGATCGACTGTTTTTTTACAGTGCAATTGCTCATCGATTATCAAAGTAGAATTGAAAAAAATAGAAGATTAAAAAAAAAAATGAAAAAAAAAAAGCTTTTGCGAAAGGTTTTCGAAGGTGCTTTGAAGAATTATCACGAATGCTCGAACGTTAAAGAGCAAAGAGATACGACGATGTGGGAGGAAAGGGGGGAGGGCAGGGAGTTCGACGTGACGGATAGAGAGAACGATGGAAAAACTAACTGGCCCGCGCTTCGTGCCAAAGTGCCGAAGAGTGTTTCACCGCGGATTTCAACGAACGCGCGCGCGCGCGCGCGACTGCCCGTACGTTAATCTCCCGAGGGGGAGTGAAAGCCGGAAAGTTTTTCATCGGCTTCACCCGGACCCTATTCCCTATTCCCATCCGCGCGTCGACACATTTCTGTTTTTCCACGAAATTTACGCGATTACGAATGAAACAGTTTCGTTTCGTTTTTTTATTTTTTTTTATTTTATTTTTTTTTAATTCTTCCGGTTTGTTACAAAATTCGATTCTCATGAAATCGTGCACTGCCTGCCTGCCTGTGTGTGTGTTTTTTTTTTTATTTCATCCGGGATTTCTGATCGAAATTGAGATTTTTAAAAATTGTCCTTTTGGAGAGAAAATAATAATCGAGATTTTGGTCCATCAGCTGCATGAGAAAAAATGAGCTTTTTTTATTAAATATACTCACGCTTTTGAAAAAATTAATTTGAAAACAGTTTTCGATGGGAAATTGTCTTGGATTATCGAGAAAAATATTTTTTCAAATTTGCAAAATTTCGGCAACGTTTGAAAAAGAGATTTTTGAGTAACAAAAAATTGATTTTGATAAATTTTCGAGAGTCTGGCAGGAAAACGAAATTTTTCGTCGCAAAACTGAGACAATTCTACGTTTAAAACAGATTTCAAATATATTCTATTCATCAGCTTATTCGATAATTTATTATTCTATTTTATTCAATAATTCCATTGAATTTATTATTCATTTATTTTTTATTATATTCAACTTTAATAAATCATTTAGCTTATTCCTTCTTCGATGGAAATATTGGCGTGAGATTGAATTTTCCAAAACGAACAAAATAATAAAAATAATAATAAACAACAACAAAAATCTTCAGACTCGGACAAAAGTGATACGAAGCTCTTGGTGTTTATCATCGAGACGATACTAATTTTCTCGACCGTTTGGCCCAGACGATAGGATCGAAGGGCCCTCGTTCCAGCACGATCCTTCGATCCACCGCAAAGTTCACATTTTCGAACAACAAATATTCGGCCTCGTCGACGAGCCCGAGCTAAAAGCTCCCATTGGCCTTCTCACGTCGAACCATCGACCGAACATTGCACGTTGTAATCATAAAATTTCACTACCGATCCCTTTACGACTCGAACTGACCATCGCGATCGAAAATCCACATCGTTAAAATATCTACGGCCCAAACACCCGTTCACGATGCTCACAAATCTCAAATGCAATTTCAAACAATGAAAACAAGGAATTTCACATCGATAGCATCGAGAAAAATTATAAAAAAAGATGCAAGTTCTAAACTTAGAATTTCGTTTTTTTTCGAATCGTAGGCAGTGAACGTGGATTTCTCTATGAGGACGTATTTTGTTTCTAATTGTTTGGCTTTCTCAAAGAGAAATCTTCTGAATTTCTAAAAAAATTGTTTCAATCAAGTTTGATTTTTCAAAAAAATTTCGCAAAATCATAAAATCGAAAACTTCTCGATGAATTCGAGCCAAGTGCAATACCAACTAACTTTGGGTATAAATCCATTCACGAGCAACTATTCAGACGATTATGTCAAAATTTCCGATAGCTATAGTGTAAACGTCCTTTTTTTGAAAATTTAAAATGGACATAAAATCCGAACCGCAGCTTGAATCATGACGAAATTTATACCCAATGAAGGGATTACAGAGCTGCCCATGCCTGCAAAATTTGGTGGCTGTAGCTCGAACCGTTCTCGAGCTATACACGTTTGAATTGTCCAAGGTCATTACACAGGCACACCCACAAATGTGTTTCCTGGATATTTCGGCCCATTCCAAACACGCTAACATAAATATCTCGAAAAAATGTCACACAGCTTCCTCCACGATGAAGCAAAATGGGAAAGCACAACGAAAAAAAAAAAATTGGTTTCGATACCGTCGGTGATTAATCTTGTTTGAGAGTGCATCAAGGAACTGATTCGACGCAATAAAGTTAACTCGTGTATTCCGTTGTTGCCCACGACAAATAATCGATTCGAATCAGTTTAAAGAGTCCTCTTTCGCAGCGAATGGTCCATGACACGAGATCGTAAATTCCCAGATGTATGACCAATCTAGCCGAGTAACAACGCGAACGAGAGGGAGAGGGTGGGGGGTTGCGATTTATTGCCTCCTCCTCCTCCCTCAGTTGAGGGCGACGATTTCCCGGACCCCTTTATTTCACTCGAGTTCCACATCGAACGTTGGCACGGCGATACCAGATCGTAATTGTGCAGTTGGACAATCGAATGACGCGTTTGACTGGACGTTATCCATCATCGACGCGAGTGCACTCTACTTGACCCGGCCCGGTACAGTCGGTGACAAGAGCCCAGTCAGCGCCGCTCGAAGCTCCGACGTCCGAGAAACAAAAAAAATCACGGTACAGGACTCAGGAAGGTGGAGTCTAAGATGCGTTATGACTTTCGCGCGGTTATCGAACGAACAATCGGATATCACAACAAGACAACGGACTCCGAAACACCGCAAGCAGCCTTCCGTGCACCTAGCGGACAAACTGTAAAATCACATAATCGTGTTGGACCGGGGGGCCCCCCGCACAATCCCCCCCGGACACCAATCCAATGGACAATGTTGTGGGGTCCGCGATGAAACATAAACTCCGACGGGAAAAACGTGTGTTCGAGGCCCGGGGCAGCAGCAGCTGACCCGACGGATTCCCCGGTATCTGTGAAATGTTTAGCCGGGGCTCGTGCCGAAAGTCCGGTGGAAAGTATGCTGAGGGCCCCCCCCGATGCTGGGCCAAGCTCCGATCGACAATGATGGACATTGGAACCCCCGTGACTCGAGTAACACGCCATCTTGGTTCGAGTAATCTACTTTCGAACCTACGGCGCGTGTTTATTTTGCACAAATGATTTTTTTTTCATTTTGGAAGATACGCGGACGAGGCTCTTGGGCTACTGACCGTTCGGATACTGTACGGACATCGAGAGGTCTCTCGAGGCATCGTCGAGGGCGGTGGGAGGATGGGGGGCAGAGGAGACATATTGGCACTCGAGTTACAAGACAATGTGTACAGTCCATGGCTCGCTGTGACACGATTGATCGGACGAGCTCTTATCGCTGATTGATCTTCCGTTCGCTAGCTCACACTTCAACCTTCTTCCTGGATCGTCTCACGTTGCGTGCACACGTTGCATCTCACCTCGTTAAAGCGCTCTCGAATATCTGCACGAGGACCGCATTATCATCGATATAATCCAGATTTATTTCAACCGGGAACAATGAATTTATTCGATCAAATTTAAACAATTGGTTCGATTTTGGGCGATTCAAACGTTTGCTCTGTCAAACTGTTTCACTCTTGACTACATTGAATTCATTGAATTTGAATTGAAAAAACAATTTTGACACAAACGATTTACCCTTTACTTCATTGATTCGTTTTACTCTTCACTACGGAAATTAATTGAAAAAGAAATAAAATTTTAATCGAATAGTTCATTTTCGACCCAGACGATTTAAATTAATTATAAAAGAAATGAAATTTTAAACTAACAGTTAATTTTAAACCAGACGATTCAAATTGATTATGAAGGAGATAAAATTTTAATCGAATAGTCAAATTTTGACCAAGACTTTTTAACATTTAATTCGTAAATCGTTTTAAAAATTAACAGTTTCGAAAAATTAAATATAACATCAATAGATTTGTCACAAAACACATGAGATCTCATTGTTCCAATTATAGATTAGATTTTAGTTCGGAATGTACATTATTTACGATTACAGATTGCACCAACGATAGTTTTTTTTCGTTTTTTTTTCAGAATTGAAGGAACACGATTCGAACAACGAGAAAAATTATTCCGTTTCGAAATTTTTGGAAACTGATTTATATAGAAAATAATCGGTTTTTTTGTTTCCCAGGTTGCCAGACAGGCGAACGTTTCGGTGACAAATTCCGATCGAATTGTGTAAGCAACGATGCGAGAAATTTGGCTCCTGTCAGAATTGTAAATCGCCGAATCCGTGAGAGAGAAAGAAAGGGGGGAGAGAGAGAGAGAGAGAGAGAGAGAGAGAGAGAGAGAGAGAGAGAGAGAGAGAGGGCAACAATACCCATGGGCTATCGATCGTTTCACCGTCACGAATATATTTGGGTGTACGAATTACTCGTGTATGAGTACAAATGTACGGGAAAACGAGGAACGAAAAGCCGAGTATAAAGCGAGGCCTGTACCTTCCACCCCCTACCCCCCTCGTCTTCTTCATTCTCGAGACAAATCATCGGGGCGTGGATAATCACGGCCGAAATGAAATATCACGCTCGGCACGTTCGAGTTTTATTAAAAATTCACGTTGAACGCTGATGGATATCTTTGTCAGCCAACGAAGCAGGCTCTCTTTGGTGCAGCTGCAGCTGCAGCTACTCGTGCGTCCACTTGCGAGATTTTTTAAATTGTAAAAAAAAAAACGAAACGAAACGGCGTTGAAGACGTGAAGAAAAAAGCTGAAGATTTGTGGAATAAGAAACTCTTTGACGGTCCAACGAAGAATGGTTACAATTTTTTTTTTTTTCAATACCTCGATTATGATATTTGCGAGTGAAAAATTAAATAAATAAATAAATAAAACATTTAGATTTTGATTTTGGATGAAGGAACAAAAATTGACGACAACAAAATGAAACACGAAATTTTTAACGACGTATGATCGACTATTGATATTAAATTTCATTTTGAAAAAGAAATAGAATCTGGTAAATAATTTATATTGACTATAATAATAATAATAAATTATTGAATAAATTATTGAATTAGTGAAAAATGAAAGAAAGAATCTCATAACAATGACAGAGATGGAGAAAGGTCGATTAAGGTGAGAGAACAGAGAAGGTCTGCTGGTCGAGAATGAGAGACGAAGAGGAAGGTGAGTTGCTGATGCTTCGGAAAGCCGGAAGTGAATTAAGGTTCGTTCTGGCTTAACGAAGTCAACACGCCCTCGGCGAATGGATGAGGCGGCTTTCTTCGAGGAACGTCGTCTCGTTGTCGTAACAAGCGTAATTTATATAAGACTCTCGAGTGAGAGTGAGAAGTAGCATGGAAAAATGAACGACTATGGTTCGAAGAAGGTCAACCGAGGTTAACCTGGCAGGAATGCTAGTGAGTCGACCATTGGACTTGACTCTGGTATTAGTGGCGACGACCTGTCCTGTTAAACATCCGCCCTTAACTTTCACCCTCCCTGTCTACCCAACCTTCGCTTACGGATAAACCGACGACCCCCACCCACCCCCATCAACCCTCTCATCGACAATTAAAATGATAGAATAATGTTTGCGATAGGAAGTGCCAGGAAAACTTCGTCATGGTCGAAACCTCTCCGAGCTTGGAGACATATTTTTCAATTTTTTAAATTCTTCTTAGTTACATTTCTAGTGAAAAAAAATATTATGTATGGGACTGGGCTTATATAGTCTATGGATTCTATATAGACTATGCATAAACTGTATAGTCTATATGTAGTTTTTGTAGTCTATATATAGATTATACGTAGACTATACAGACTATACATAAGCTATATAGTCTATATATAGATTATACGCAGACTATACATAGACTATACAGACTATACATGGACTATACATAAGCTATATAGTCTATATATAAATTAAACGTAGACTATACATGAAATGTCCAGACTATACATGGACTATACAGTCTATATACAGATTATACATAGACTATACATGAACTATACAGTCCATATGTAGATTATAAATAATTTATTTACAAGAAGATTTATTTAGGAAATTCGACGACTATGACGTCAATGGTCTATCGGTCTCGGTGCCTGGCCACCCTTTATCAACGACCACGGAATGAAATTGTACGAAGAAAAAAAAAATTCATCCCTTTGAAGAAAAAAAAACTAATATTCAAAAAAATGATTTTTAAGATGTTTTTCACCGAAATAAATTGTGCTTTCTTCGTCTTCGTTTCCCATTCATGACGTACGTCACGACTGTCACCACGATGATTATTCATTTGCGTTACATCACCATCCACGATTCCCCCCATCGACGAAATTCGGTGAAAATTACCATTTTTCCATCATTGTTCCCAATGCCAAACTCCAATATTCACCTTTATCGGATTAATTCCATTTCCGGGTTTGTTTGTACGTTGCAGAGTGGTACTCAGAAATTCGCAGAAACGACTTGAAAACGCTCGCCGCGTTCCGAAGGGATTACATTTTCCACCGGGAAAAACACAGACACGGTTTTTCTCATAAAAAAATATTGATGAAAAAGAAAGACCAACGTTTGGAAAACGACAATTCCTTCGCCAGCTGACAAAAACAACTTTTTTTTCATATTCATTTCGACTGTACAAATCGTCAAAATTTTTCGCAACATTGTTTGCCCCCCTTCGTTCGTGTCTAAGTGCCTGGACTCTTTGGAGGGGGTTCAAGCGAGCTTTGCAGACAAAAAAGAAGGCTGTGTTTGGTTGAAAGAGAGTGAATCGAGCAGTTGAAATTGCGAGAGGTAAGATGAAGACGACTGGCTTCTTCAAACGCAATGAAAAAAAAAAATTATCAAATCCTCGCTTGGACTACTGGAATACGTTTTCATGAGGGGGAGGGGGGGGGTTGTTCGTCTCGGCAATTGAACTACGCAAACTGCGACCGAGACAACCTTATATTCCTTCATCTTGGTCGATTCGTTCACTCACTTCCTCACCCAATTCCTCTCATTCACTCATCCTGGTTCTTACTCTCCCTCTCACTCCGCTACTCAAAGCTCGCCCGGTCTTCCGCCTCCCTCCTCCACCCCCTCCCACCCTTCTCCTACCTTCCCAAAACCATACTGTTGGCTTTGGTTTGGAGTTTGGCCGTGCCAAGCCGCGTGTTTGCGGTTTTGCTGTCGGGACTCTGCCGTAAACTCTATAGACTTCCTTGTATCTGTGTATACACACTTGCACCTTGCCCCCCCTCCTCCCCCCACCCCGCCCTGCTGTTGCTACCATCGAACCCTCCTCCCCCAGGTTCACCCGTTCTCCGACTTTCTCCATCCACCTTCGCCCGGACCGGCAACAGATAGAAGCTTCGTTCCGGAGTTCCTTCAAACGAACGTTAAGCGGTGACGACTACCGACGAACGACGAGGGAAAGGACCCTCACCACTTGTAAACATCCACGTTAATGCCCATCGCGTATTACGAAATTTATTCGACGTTGAATTTTACAACAGTCGACTTATTCCACGCGCTTTTCTTGGGTTGAAATTTTGGTTCTCTTATTTTTTTTTTTTTTTGAAATAACAGAAATTATTCGAGGGTGATGCTCGAATTATTTAAAGCATAGACTATGCGTAGACAGTCTGTAGATTGTCTACATATAGTCTATGCATTGTCTATGTATGTCTAATATCATTTAGAGTTTATTTTAGGGTCTATATATTGTCTGTATAAAGTCTATGCATTGTCTATATATGTCTAATACTATTTAGAGTTTATTATAGGGTCTATATATTGTCTGTATAAAGTCTATGCATTGTCTATATATGTCTAATACCACTTGGAGTTTATTACAGGGTCTATATATAGTCTATGCTTTGTCTCTATATGTCTAATACCATTTGTAGTATATTATCGGGTTTATAGATTGTCTACATGTTGTCTATGTATTGTCTATACATGCCCAATACCATATATAGTTCATTATAGGATCCATAGATTGTCTACATCTTGTCTACGTATGTCCATAGATGCCCAATACCATATATAGCCTATTACAGAGTCAATACATTGTCGATATATAGTCTATGCATAGTCTATGTATGTCTGATACCATAAATAGTTTATTACAGGGTCTATAGATTGTCTACATGTAGTCTATGATTGTCTGTATATGTCTGAAACCATTACATAGTTTAATGTATAGTCTATATATTGTCTATGTATACCCAATCCCATATATCGTTAATATGCAGACCATATATAATTTTTTTTAACATGGGATTATCTTCGAATAATTTGAGAGGGAAGGGTAGTCTTTTATTGTTATTTTTTTTTATTTCGTGGGTGAGAGACTTGAGACAGCTCGTAGCCATCGCTACTCGGGAGGGTCAGGGGAGATGAGCTTCACAACAGGTAACATCTTAATAATACAACCCGCAACACGAACTATCCGGAGTTTCATTACCCATTCCTGCAACCGAGGTCGAGAGAGTAAATCGTGGATAACGAACTCAACCGACGACGACGACAACAACAACAACGACGAGGGACGAAGACACGAATGTAAATTATAGCAACGATGACACGACGAACGCGGGGGTGCCACAACGGTAACATCGAATGTCTGACTATAATAAGTATTGACTACTGAAATTGAGGCTCCTTTTGTGTTATGAAGTTGGTCCATGGGGTTTGCTCTTTCATTATTGCTGATTAAGCAACTTTCACCTATTGTCGGAGAGAGTGAGAGAGAGAGAGAGAGAGATAACGAAAATGTTCTCGTTAGAAACTTTGTCAAAATTGTGTTAAGTTTTGATTATTATTTTTGTTTGTTTTTTTTTTTTCGGAATTCAGGATTTTACGGATTATTATAGCTAAATTAAATTCGGGGGCGGTTTTTTTCTCGTTTTGGTTTGAGTGATGGACCATTTTAATGAAATTTGATTTGTCTCGAGTTTTTAAATCGATCGGGGTGGTATTTTTTAGACATGGACTATATGTAAACAATCTATTGACCCTGCAATGGACAAGCTCGTGTAAAGTTCATAAATATATAATTTTTTCAGTCGACGAAGGGAGTTGGATAAGCCGGAAGGTACGCTGCTAAGTGGGCAAAGCTTTTTACCGTTGCCGAGCATCGTATTACTCTCAAACTCGACATCAGCGAACTACTAGTTAAGCCGATTGGAAGCTCACGTGCTAATAACGCGGCCAACTTGAAAATTTCAAAAGCTTCTCCTGTCCAAAACCCACCCCCCTTCTGCCCTTCTACCTCGATTTCATACCGTCATGAATTTTCAACCCTTCGTGTAAAAATGCAATAACGCGAAACGAAAGAATCCATCAAAATCTATGCTCATGGAAATGCAAATCGTTACATTACAATCCCGGACGGAAAACAAGCCTTTTAATCGGCTTTGTTCGGATTTTGAGTATTTTCACGTCACTTTTGATTCCATGAGAAATTGAAAAAAAAAAAAATCAAAATCGAGTCAAATGAAAACGAATGGAATAAAAAATAAAAGTGCAGCAAAATGAAATGAAATCAATCGAAGAAAAAAAAATGAAATAAAATTCAACGCAGATGGACGTTTGATTTGGTCGGAGAAAAAGCTGAAGGATCGAAATTCGAGAGTGAAAATATATGTATTTTCTTATCCGGAATCTTTGCTCGTGGTCGTAACACACCCCCCGACGTACGCATTGAGGGAAGCCAATCTTCCGTTGGAGCGTAACGTTAGCGCAAACGGTGTATATATATATATGCGAGAGAGGGTGGGTTCGGTCTTGAGGTTGGGCGCGAGGGTTAGGGAGGCCAAACGGGATATCGGAATAATACCGGTAAATCGAGAAATCCTCTCTTAAAGTCCGTCGTACCGATCCAGTTACCGTCGAACAAAGAACGAAACCGACAAAGCTCGTGGACCGGGGGTGGGGGGTGGGGGGTGGGGGGTGGGGTAGTTTTCGAAGCGTTGCTCGCGATTCTCGAGCGGGACGTTCGGGGTTCACGACGACTTGGAATTTACATTTTTGCGAAGCAACCACGACCACATCGCATCTACCACCCTTCGTCCTTGTCCCTAAAGTCCTTTCATTTTTTTTTTTTCCATCAGCCTCCTACGAGTCGGTGAGCTTTCGATGGTTCTGAACTGTCGCGTATTTTCTTCGTCATCTTCGCGTCTTTTTGACAGCACGAACATAAAAAAAAACATTAATCATGGTTAAGGGATGAATCAATTCTTTTTTTTTTTATTTCAATTGTAAAATGAATTTTAATATTTTTGCAACATTTTTATTAGCAGATTCGTGGAGTAAAAAAATGAAGTTGATTATAGTTTAATTGGAAAAGTATTTGGATGTCTTTCGAGGGGGCTGATTAGCCCTTAGTAATAAAAATCATAATACTGCAATTTTTTCTAATAATAAAATCATAAATCATGATAAAATCATTCAAAAAGTATCAAAAAAATCGGAATTCTTTTCTCCACGACGAAGCAATAAATATAAATCTCAAAAAAAAAATAATTTCAACAATTTTATCCATAAAAATAAATTATGTTTCATCGTGAATGATAAATAAATAAATAAATTGCCACTAAAATTCCAAACGAAAAATATTTATACATTCGTGACATTCAACGTCGTAAAAGTGTTTCGAATGTGTGATATGGAATATGGTAATAGTTTTGTGGACGATGGGGAGGGTGAGTGAGGACGAAGAAGAGAATCACGTGAAATGGATGATCACACAGGGTAATAACGTTGATCTTGTGCGAGGGATGAACGAGCAAAACACCGAAGTGGGTGTTTAGGTTGTAGCACGATACAAGGGTTGTTCCGGGGGCTCTCGGCTTCGACGGGGGCGGGGATAAAACTGAGGGGTAGTAAGGGACCGAGTATATGGGGTAGTAAGAGGTATTTCGAACACTCCGGGTGCCACGATATAAAATTATCCCCCGGAGCCACGTAACCGAGCACAACTGCCGAGGTATTGACCCGGGACAATCCCACAGGACCCTAACCTTTAAATCCCGCACGTAATTTTCCATCTCAAACGTTTGACAAAAGTATCGTAATGCCATTTGACAAACGTGAAAGTTTTCGTGAAAATTTATCCGCATTATTAGCTTCGTCGGAGACGCCGTTTTCGGGGGGTAGTTTTTACCCCGAACCCTATTTTCAATATATAGGTACTATTAATTGTGGGATAAAGATCCTTTTTTATTTTTACGACGCATTATCAATCTCTTCGACGAATCGTTGATTGATTTTTTACGGTATTACCATCGATTTATGTCGAACATCAAAGTCAGCTGTGTGGACTTAAAAATTCAAATAAAATTCGAATTGAAAAAAAAAAAATTTCTTATTATTACGAATTCGAGATAGAAATAATAAAAAAATAATTGATTAAATTATTATGTGTCGTATTAACGATACGAGAGCTCATGGCAATTTGGTTGAGAGTGAATTGCATCAAGGGAAGTAGTAACTGTCCACGGGCTGATAGCAAGTGGCTACTTGAGACTCGAGATAGGACGAGGGAGGGGGGGGGGTGGTCCGTCGAAGCGAGGAACGACCGGCGCCGCGTGCAAGTAGCAAGAGTAGTCAATGGTCAGACGCACTCCAAACTACGAGGCTGAAGGACGTTGCCCGTTATTGCATATAAATGTAGAACTCAATAAGCAATCAGCTGGTCCCGGCAATAGTTTCGGACGAAAAATTTATCAACTATGAACTAATTTTTTTAGTCCACTGCGATGTCCGTGATGTCTCTTGGCCATAAATACATATATTAGGGTGTCCCTTACATAGGGGTTGGACGAATATTGACCAGGTCGCCCCCCAGATCGGTTCCAAATAATTTTTAAAAAAGTTTCCGAAATTTGCAGCCCACTATCTGTTAAATTGGCCATTACCAGGAGGGGTTGGTTTATTTCAGTTT
Source organism: Diplazon laetatorius (assembly GCA_963662125.1). Lineage (NCBI taxonomy): Eukaryota > Metazoa > Arthropoda > Insecta > Hymenoptera > Ichneumonidae > Diplazon > Diplazon laetatorius. The sequence goes on along the minus strand of OY759160.1, from coordinate 6,359,855 downwards.
CCGAATAATTCGTACCGAAAGAAAATTTAACTTGCAATGATACATTAATTTCAAGATTCAATTTTTTTCATTTGAGCATTGATATTTTCAATCGAGAATTTTAGCTGATAAAATTTTCCGGAAATGAGAAGAAGAAGAAAAACGGGAAACAAAGGAAAACATTTTTTTTTTCTAATTTTAAAAACCTGTTTATTTCAAAGGGAAAAATCGACTCCTCCTGGTAATGGCTAATTTCACAGATAGTGAGCTGCAACTTTGGTAAACTTTTTTGAAAATTATGTGGAACCAATCTGGAAGGCGACCCGGTCAATACTCGTCCAACTTCCATATAAGGACCACCATAATATATATATAGATGTATATTGACGAACGTGAAGAGTGGCCGAATCGCTGCGGACTCTTTCGCCGGGCAACTCTCAGGTCGTCGTCGTCAATTTGAAATTCGTGAACGAGTCGAGTACGAGGAAACGAGGACAGAACTGGTTTTCGCCATTGCGATGCGACTTGGGGTAAGGTTGGCCAGCATCCAGACGATGCCAATTCAATCTTCCTCAGGAGTGTGTCCCGCGCGGTTCACAGGAATTTTTACTGGGCCCCGGCGATCTTTCGACTTCCGGAACTCTCGTTCCGTTCGTTCGCACACTTCATTCGTTTCACTGCAGAGCCCCATTGTGGCGGGAGGGGAAGGGGGGACTGCGGGATTTTCCCTCTCCCCACATTTCTCAGCCACTTTAGCACCGTGAAATTAAATGTGAACGAAAAATATGCCAAACGTATGTACATTTTTGTCGAAATTTATGAACAAAACCACCCTTCGTGTATCGTTTTGTTTCACATTTTTTCTTGGTTATTTTCGCTGTAATTGTATGGGCCATTCTAGGATGTGTTTTTTTTAATTTTATTTCTAAATGTGTTTTGATACGAAAAAAAAATTAGTATTAACTAAGTATGTGAAAAAAAATATAAAAATCGATTTTTTGGCCAATGCTTAATTTTTTTAATTGAAAAAAATATTTCTATTGAAAAGCTGATAAATTTTACATAAAGTCTGTAAAAATCAAGTTAGAAACTCTGTAATAATTCGTTAAATCAATAAATATTTTTTTAAAACAACAATTAAAAACCCGATTTATTTATTTTTATTTTTAAATAATTCGTACGACTGTTTCCATTACAATTTGACGTCAAGTATCTGTTTCCATCGATTTATCTCAGGTTCTTCGTTCACAAATTCGTCGTTCGTCCATATTGAATCGTAATATTCATCAAAAATCCTCCTCCGACGAAATAAAATATCGATATCATTAAAAATAAACCAACAACGCATTCGTAATTCAATACACCCTTGCAACGCGTGCTTCGAATACAAAACCGTGCTTTCTTCAAAATCAACAATCACTCCCCTAAGCCCCATTTGAATAAAACATGAATTTCCCGGCCCCGCAAAATTATTTTTCCGATAAGAAATGTATCGATGAAGAAAAAAAATTGGCAGAAAAATATATTCTTAATCCGATTGAGTCGCCACAATTTGCAAAAAAAAAAAAAAAAAAAAAAATACGAATAGCAATACGAATCATACTTCAATGCATGAGTTACGTGAATAGTCGCTGTGTATCTCACTGTAACAGTACAATACAATAATTCAATGACACAGCAAATGAAACGAACAAAAGTGTCGTTGACAAGCTTTGTTGAAAAAAATATATATACATATATCATTATTTTTTTTTTTTTCAACATGGAAGATGCTTCATTACATAACGAAGAATATTTCATGTTGATAATACATCCACAGGGTTCCACGCATTCATCAGCCCCGAGGATCGCATATTCTCCTACGTTTCCATGCAAAACCCAATTCTCCTTCGCCCCTCCTCTGAAATTCCCGACGACTTTCTTTCGGAAAAAGCTTCGAAAATTATATCGCGCGCAGGCCCTCGTTGCGACCCTCGACTTTTCACAGTGCCCTGACGCCGAGAATATCTGACGCTTGAACCGACGCATTCTTCATCCACTTTTTAATGAGGTCCTTCTTTGAATCGTATTCATCAAACTCGAGGTGGTTGCCGAGGGTGGCAAAGTTTAAAAAAAAAAAAATAGAAAAGAAAAAAAAATTTATAGCGAGACACAGAGGGTAGCACATGTAAACTATAGATAAGGGTGGTCCTCAATGGGGGTGTTGACGAATTTCCACTAGTGCACCCCCCAGATAGGTTCGAAATAAATAAATAAAAATATGTGCGAAACCCCAGCACTGTGGTCCAATGAGAAGACGTGGCTGTAAGCTCGTTTTGTTTCCCATTTGAATAACATGGGATTTTCAGACTGATTCGGTAATTATTTTTTCGAGTTGTCCCTGAGGACGCAAAAAATTATTCATTCGCACAAATCTATTGTTAATGGGTATAACCACTCGTACATTTTTTTACAAGACCTCACCTGTGTATTATCGATAACGGCGAACCGATGAACGATGGATAACAACTGATAAACGATTTCAACGCAAATTGAAATTTATTTGTGTTTACGTCTTGTAAAAAAATGTACGAGTAGTCATACCCACTAACAACAGATTTATGCGAATAAAGAATTTTTCGCGTGCTCAGGGACAACTCGAAAAAATAATTACCGAACTAGTCTGAAAATCCCATATCATTCAAATGGAAAACAAAACGACCTCGCAGCGACGTCTTCTCATTGGACCACAGTGCTGGGGTTTTGCACATATTCTTATTTATTTATTCCGAACCTATCTGGAGGGTGCCCTTGTCAAAATTTGTAAACACCCTTATTAAGGACCACCCTAATATATATACGCAACTAAGTATAGTGAAAAAATATCACGGCCCACCGAGCAAAGACTTTTCACGCTCGTTGTACGAGCTTGCGAGAGACTCGGTGCGACTGAAGCTCGCGCTTCAGTGGAGTGTCGTGTATCGGCGTGGATCCCGGTGACGAGCCATTCAACCATCCACCACTTCGTGCCACTTAACGAACGTCGGTATCCGCGCGGAGGCGAAGGGTGCGCGCGGTTCGACGACTCGGCGAGAAGCTGCGAGAAATCGACTCAAAATCCAAGGCTTCTCAACTAAACGGTAACTCAAGACTCTGTTCTCAACACCAGACTGCTTTGACCTGTCTCGACTGTCGTCGCGAAACAATATACACCATCCCCGTGCGTCAGTCGCAGACACGACGAGCATCCAAAGTCACCGGGGTCATGTGGAATAAATGCCAATCTATAATTTTTTCAAACCATTTCTTACAAAGCGTCCAAGTGACGATTGCAAATAATGTTTTTGATTCTTGAGAAGTCATTTCGAGTTGCTGGCGGGAAATTTTCAGCATAGTCATTATTTTTTTAGGCGTGTTAGAATTATTATATTAGAATTTCGATTTTTTAGATAACGTCCTCAATTTTCCCGAATAGTTTGATTTTTATGATTTCAAAAATTGTGAAAAAAAATCGACATTATTTTAAAAATCAAAATTTCGCTAAACTCTTTCGGTCACGAACTGCGTTTGATATTGCACCAACGTAATCCTTTTGGTTTTTTGTATTTCGCACGAGCCGTTCCAGAGATATCGTGTTCTCCGTAAATGACCTTGAAAAGAAGGTGTTTTCGGACAACGGCCATAGTTCCCCAAAAAATGAATATTTTTTCGTGAAAAAAATTCACACAGGTACCTCAACATATTTTGTAATCGAAACTGCATAGTTTATTCCAATAAAATAACGTTAACACGGCTAGAAAAAAAAACAACCATGAAAGTCCCTCAATTATCATAACGATCGAGTTATGATCTTTGACGAAAAATCCAAAAGGTTGATTGAAACATTTATAAATTGGTTGTAACCAAATGTACCCGATAAAAAAAAAACAAAAAAAAAATTGAATTCCACAATTTTCCATTACGAATCGATGATTCAGTCTGACGACAGAAGCTCCGTTAATTTTAACAGAGGTTCACCGCGCAACCCTCCCCCAACTCTCCCAAGTCCTCGAATCACTTTCCAGTGCTTTCTCCTTCTTCTCCTCCCCCCCCCCGCCCAACCCTTCCCCCGAATCCGTTCCACCGCCACTTCACCCGCTTTTATCTTCGTCGATCGAATCGAGAAACGAGCTTCGTTAAGTTTGCGATTCTCGGTGAGGATTCCCCAGTTCGTACTTGTGGGACTCATCGAGAGGACAGGAAGCGATGAGAAAGGGAGAAGGCTGAAGATTCTCGAGTGCCCGGAGAGAGCGGTAAGTGCAACGAAGCTCTCCCAGAGCATTGGGAGAGTGGGGGGGAGGAAGAGATCATCGCGAATGGGAAGAAAACCGTCCGCACTTGGACTCACACGACTCCTCAAGCAGTTCTACAACGTCCTTGACTTCACAATTCCCATTCCGGTTGGTTTCGTGAAATTCCTTCGATTCTCCGGTTCTGATCGGTTGCAGCTAACCCTCTCCCCCTCCCTTTCCTCGCCTTCAATCCTCAATGTAGCTTCTATTAATCGCTCGAACGTTCGAGCTTTTGTCCTACCAGCTCATCATCATCACTTCGCCACTGTGGGATTTCAAGCTCACCTTGTAAGATCCGAGATCCTTGACGCTGCACGCCAACTTCACGTTGCGACCAGCCGGCACCGTTATGTTACCAATCTCGTCGATGAATTCCGGATCCAGAACCGTGCTCACTGAAACACAATGGAAAGGAAACATTTTTATATTGAAAATTTTGATCGTTGTTTTACTTATTTAATTTTTTTGTGATTGAATTAGTTTGGTTATTCGTTCGTCCAGGTTGAATTGAGAATACTGATTTGAAAAAAATTGTTGTGTTTCCATTTTTGAAATATTGGGAATTGAAATTGACCGATTTGAATAATTCAATGAATTTTAGTCACTCTTTGGTGAGATTAAGGTTTAGTCACATTGGGGAAAGAATTCACTCCGGCAACTCGGAATTTTTTTCAAAAATGTTGCAATCGACAAAATCATTCAAGAAAAATTCTGAGCATATTTTGAACCTTTATCTACAAGTAAAAATTTTCATAACAGCCAAAATGTGATTTTTAATACTCCAAAAAAAAATCTTGAAAAAAATTAATTATAAAAAAAAAAACTTTTTTTCACTAAAATTGTTATAACTCATTTAATTCTCGAGTTCTTATTATTTTTAAGTCAATTTGCATATATCAAAGTTGAAAATTTTTAAACCCAAGTTATCGTTGAATCGTTTGTCATGCAAATTTTTCAAATCGTCGCTGTAAATGATTGTTCTTGCATCGATCGACGAATGCTTTTTATTCACAGACAAATGCGGCATGTGATACGTCGACTGTTGGGGGGGGGGGGTTACGTATGGTCGAGTGTGAAGCTCGTTGTTGGCGCGGGTACAAGATATTCTCAGCTTTGAGATCGTGAGACAAGAGCGGAAAGAGGCAAATGCACAACAGCAGAAGGAGAATGTCGTGAGACACACTCGACGACGCAACTAGTGTATACACACTCACTCGATAAACTATATCTACATATATATATCTATATATATATTTGCAATATACATGTATGTATTTATATATATATATAGGTGTATCGAAGTATAGAGGGCATACATAGGGTCGTGTACTTTTCATCCGGTTGTAGCACATGGCTTGGCCGAGTCCGAAGAATTTTCTTTCTCGTCGAGTCACCCGAAGAGAGCACCGACACTACGACCGCCAACGAGTCCCACTGTCGATGGACTCACACTGTGTGACTGTGTTTACGTGTGTGTGTGTGTGCACACGAGTGAATTTTCCAACGAATCGAAGTGACTCTCCACTTGGCAAAGTAACGGGCCTAACCTACTAGCGAATTCTCTTTGGGCCACTGCCATACTCGAAGAGTCACAACTCACGAAATCGAATAATCCCCTTCGCCCCCCCCCCCCCGCCCTCGAGTATATGCACAGTGTGCATCACCACTGTTGCTACATCATCGTCGTCGATAAAACTTTGCTTTGCGCGAAATCGTCGAAACGATCGTCGTCTCGTATGTGCAATGTGCATTACCGGGTCCCTCGACCCACACCCCCCCCCCACCCCTCACTTTGTAACGTTATTTATGGGGACCGTAACCCGAATCACTTGTTTCACGACGCCTTTAAAAGTACGCCAAAGTGCTTCGAAAAAATTTGCAAAAAAAATCGTGGAATTTTATAAATTATTCTGGTGTGATGATCAATTGTTATATTGTTGAATGAATCATTTGTTTAAACAATATAAATGTAGGAATGGATGAAAAACGTGAAGAACGTAACATTTGGGCATGGCACGAGTGACCTCATGGTTAATAAGGGTTTATGTGGTCCATTTGGATTTTTTATGGTCTCAACTTTTGAAACGATTCAATTTTTATGTAAAAAAAAAAAATAACTGGACCGAATTGCTAAATCTCTACTACAAAAGCTTCACGCTTGCAATAAAAGCAAGAAATAATTTCAACTAATTTAATTCCTTATCTTCACTCGATGAAAGAAAAAAAAAACAACTAAAATTATTGTTACGAGTAAAATTTGATGGGATTGACGATAGAGGTGCTTGGGACTTGAGTGCACTTGGCTCGATCACCCAGACAATGGCTGTCGCCAGCCAATTGGCCAAACAAACATTTCGCAAAAAAAAAAAAAAAGAAATAGCGAAACAACAATCGAAGAAAATTATATTTCACATTTACGATTATTCCGACTGCAATTATATCTGACCGGAAGTTAAGCTGCACTTTGGGGAAACAATTCGAACACGGTTATCCGACGATCTCCGTGGAAATTGAAAAATCTCAAAATGTCACCGTCGTTCGCGGCGATAGGTGGCATTGCACTCCCATCTCACATGGGAAACGACCGAAGATCGTGAGATCGTTCGAGACCAAAAAATAAAAAAAAATAAAATAAAAACCTACGGTTTTCACGCTTCCACGATTCTCGGTTTTTTTTCCGGCCGAGCCAAACGTCGGAGATTTCCGGTGACTTTCGCGTACGACAAAAAAAAAGCAAAACCATCGAAAAACCTTTTTTTTTTTTTCCCCATCCCCATCGACGAAAATTCCGTGGCTACGTGTGGCAGAACGCCCGAATTGTTTCTCGCCAAAGTATTCGTTTTTTCTTTTCTTCTTTTCTTTTCTTTTCTATTTTTTGCCTTTTTTTCTTTTTCATTAAATCGTAATGGCTATCGACGTCCGTTTTCTCCGTTGCCACGACGGACCGGACTCTTTTTTTTCCCCTCCCTTCGGCCTCTAGTTTCCCCTCCTTCTCGCACACCCCAATCACTTACTTTATTTTTTTTTTTTCTATTTTATAACACAAACCGTTTCTTTTTCCTATCGTCCTCGATCTTTCCGTCTCGTTCCGGGCGTTCATCCGAAATTCATGGGGAATCGGGAGTACCGACACTCGTCGTCGCGCAGAAGCCGGGAAACTCGCGGAGAAAATCCGGAAAAGGTATGTCGAACCCCGGGCGAACGTTTTTTTCTTTTTTTCTTCTTTTCTTTTTTTTTTCGCCCCGAGTCAATGCCTGGGAGTCAATGCCTGGGACTCGAAAACGAAATCCTAGATAAGGCGGTTCGCGGAGGAACGAACGCGAGCGTCGCGCCCGCGCTCGGTTATATAGACTTTATCGGGATTACCCCGTTGCGCACCGTATACCTCCCCTCGATATATCCCGAGCCCCTCGCCTCCCACCCCTCTTCCCCTCGGCTCGCTTCATTGCTTTTTCCACGCTCTCACACTCTTTCCATCCTTCCATCTTCGTTTTATCATCCTTGTGGGTTACATTCGCACCTCACAACTTCTGTTATATTCACTTTGGTGATCTCCCAGGCAGAGGAATGCACTTTGCTAGCTTGCGAATGGCCACCTGCCTCGCCAACTGACTCAAATTTGGCTGGAGGACTCTTATCCAAGTGTAGAAAAATGAAAACTGACTTTGTATTCCAATGACAATGAAAGGATCATCAATTGTATGCCTTCCAAATCGAGACAACTTCAGGAAATCCAAAAATATGGATTCTTTTGTGTTGGGACAACTTCTTCCTTGTTCCGTTGATCGTGTCACCGATTTGTTGCTTAATCGTGCGTCTCATTGCCAAACAGGTCAGCCTCGTCAACGTCTGTCTGGTCTGCGAGAACGTAGGAAATGGAATGGAAACGGACAAGCGAGTAACGAATTTGGCACGTGTCCCTCATCCAGCAAGACATCCTGACAAATGACCCAGTCCCGTCTGTGTCCATCCCCGAATGTGTCTAGCCTTCTTATCAGGCCTTTTTCCACCTTCCCAGATAAGCCTTCTGGCTTTTCCAACCTTGCGGACCTTCCTGCAGGACTTTCCAAGCCGGCCCCCGCATTCGGGGCTTCTCCCAGCCAATTTCATCCTGTCAACGTTGAAGACACCTCCCAGCAGGTTTTTTCTCGAACCTCCACGAGCTGGTGATGAAAAAAATTTCGGAGCTTTATGGTTCTATCAATCGTGATATCCCAAACGGCCTGGGTAACCCATGCTGGTAGAAAAATGACGTAAGAACAAGGCAAAAGCCTCTATCGTCAATAACCCTCTTCAGATTTTCTTGCCCCAAGTCAACCCTCCAGCAATCGCCGGGATGAAGGATCGATTAACCACTTTCGCAGGAAGACCCAGTCCAGTTAACGGACCGACTACATAACTTCACCAAAACGCCTACTCCCAATTGTCACAACTCATTGTCCGTCCGACTGGTCAATGATCTAAAACTTTCGCCTTCGATTTCCAGACGAATCTTCGCCATCTACGCTGGACAATCAACGTCCCATAGGACCCCTATAACGGCATCGATAAACGGAATAACTCCCTAACTAGAATTGCATCCGGACCACGTGGTTCGAGAGGTTACCCATCCCCGTGTTCTTATCTGTGTTCCAGTAGCCAAACTCGTTTTCGCAATTCCATTCGCAGTTTATTCCATCACAAAGGGGGAAAAGATTGGGGGAGGCAGGATGACTGCTATCCGGAATGTTCTCGGTTTGATAATGCCCGAAATTGGCGGACGGTATAGACGCCCTTTCCCGGCAGTCTCGTCCCTCTTCTGCCAGGATCTTTTATCTGCGTCATGATCTGCCGCCAGGATGCCATAGCCCCCTTCTCTCTTCGTCCCTTCGGGCGCGTTTACACGCAACGCTCACTCCTCCACCCGCAACTACTTCAACGGAGCACATGGAGTGTGTGCGCGACGCCTCCCCGCCCTTTTTTCGACCTTTCTTCTTTTGTATTTTCTCGCTTTCTCGCACTCAGAACAGAACAGGAAGGCCTCTTTGGACTCGCTCTCATTTTCCGCCTTATCGGGTTGAATCTCATAAATTTCTTCGAAAGCGTGATTAAGGCTACCCCCTTCTCGTTCTGGTCACGAGTACCATTCCTGGCCTCTTTCTTGCTCGCTCTCTCGACGCGCACCCTCCCACGAGGACCATCCCCCCTCCAACCTTTGCCTTATCCGCCGAACCGTCCAATCTAAGTATTCAAATGAGCAAACCAGCTCCCCATCCCCTATTCTACCCCTCTCGCAGCCTCGAACGCCCTGCACTAGCGAGTCCCTTTCACGCGTACCTTTTCACCCAATCCTCCACCTTCATCCCTTTCACAGTCGAGCCGAGGGGGAGGGTGGAAATGTTCACAGTCGCGGATTAATAAGTTAACTCGCGCGTAATAACGTTGCAATCCGTACCAAAGCCGTGACACTTATTGAAAATCATTTTTATCATCTTGAAACTTGTGAACAAGTTTTTTTTTTCACGAGCTTTCGAAGCTCATTGGAAACCACTTGTTGTAAATCACAATTACGACAGTCACGAAAAAAATGGATTTTTTTTATTTTAATGTGCTGGAAAATAATTTTGTAATTAACTATGGCTGAAATAATTAGTGTAAAAAAAAGACTTAAGTTATATTATGTAATTTTATCGGAACTTGTGATTACAAGTTTTACGAATAATAATTTCGCATCGTCGAGAGACTGTCGGAAAATTATAATTTCATGAGATAAATCTTTTCAAGAATCCTTTGAAGTAATACGAATTAATTCTTTCAATGAAAATTCAATGGAATTTCAATGCAAATATTTTCTAGGGCTTTAATGTCGTTTCCAATCTGATTCTATAGGAACAAAAAAAAAAAACAGAAAAAGGATAATTTCGAACGACTATGTCGAGATGAAAGAAAAATTTTGTCAAGATTAATAGCAGAATAATGGATTCTTTTGGCTGTTACAAAATCGTGAAAAAAACTCCAGCTTGCGAAATAAAAAAATGAAAAAAGAAAAAAAAAATATCGTCAAGATCAGCGTGAGGACTCGGACTGGGTTTTCGAAGAAAATACGAGGACGGACCGAGGATTTGGGCGACGAGTACTTTCGGGGTTCGTTGATGGGGAAAAGAACACCCGATATCTTTGAGAAAGGATCAAAGGATTCGTCGGTGAATAAAGGTGCCAAGTGAATTTTATCGGAGCACTCTGACTCACGTGCGTCGATATTAGCCTCTCCGACTCTCCATCGGACTCTCCTCGCCTTCTTTCTTCACATCTACCTCCGCATCTTTCTCTCGCACTCGTTCGTATCTTCTCACAATTCGGTTCTATCATTTTTCTTTCCAACTTCTTCTTTCTGCCTTCACAGATCCGACGACACTTCGTCCTCCAGCCTTTTTACAATGACGATTCTCTCGTCAGATTATTTTCTCACCTTTGTCCCATCCTGAGACAACGTTTGAAATTATATTTTCCTTTATGAAATTTTTTCATCGTCGAAAAGAATTTTTTTTAAAATATTTTAAAAAATGTTTTACGAAATATTTTTATTCTAATGCGATTAATCCTATCAGTGTATCGCTGTTTTTCTCACTCCTTTAATTTAAAAAAAAAATAGAAAATGTCATTCTAAAAATCTGGAAAAATTCATGATCAAAGCTCAGGGTTTATACTTTATGATAAAATTTTCTAAAAATGTTTTTAAACATGGAGTTTCCAGAATTTATTCGTTACAAATATAACAATAAAAAAATGAACTCCCAAAAAATGCGGGGACTTTGAAATTTTTTGGATAAATCGAATACCACGATAAAAGTTGTCGAATTAAAATTGTAGGAAAGAAAATAAAAATCAAACCAATTTTGTTGCACCAGTGGAAACAATTCACGTGCGTGAAATAATGGTATTCTTCACATGCGCTAGAATTTCTGGATTCCTGCATCCCTTTTTACGACGTACCCTTCCATCTTGACTCCATGTATATATATATATATATATATATATATATATATATATATATATATATATATGTGTGTATACACTCAAGACTAGGTAGGACAGACATTTATTTATTCCGTCCTGTCGTAGGTTATGTACCGTCGATACGCGACATCTTGGGCTATCGAATTTACGAGTCTCGCTCGACACCTGTTCGCTCGATGTAGAGGGCGCCCTCGGGCGAAACAGTGAAACTCACAAGCAACCCCCATTTTCCGGTTTTTCTTTTTTTTTCTTCTTATTTTTATTTGTGTCTTCTTTTTTCTGTTCACTTCTCGTCCGGTTCGAGCTTGCTTGTCACGTTCATCCACACATTTTCCTTTGTTCTTTTCGTGTATATATAACGCGTTTCCTTTGTGCATCGAAAGAGCAAAAAAAAGAAGAAAAAACAAAAAATCATCTCTCTTTATTTCCATTCGTAGGGGTTGTAACTCACTCTTTGGATACTGAGTTACAGTTAAACCAGACATCAGATGAAGGTGCGAGGCAATAGTCAAGGACGTAGGAAAACCAGGGTGAATGTAGCAGTGCTAGCGTATAACCCTTCTCTCTCTCTCTCTCTCTCTTCCATCCATCCACCCCCACCTCTTTTCCACTGCTGCACGTCTTACGAGATGCTTTCAACTCACGTATATCACAGTGGAAAGAAAGTCAGTCTTTTCTCATCCGGATCCATTCCCCTCATTCTCAGCCTCAGACGAAAACCTTCTTCGCAACCCCTTCTTCGCACCCCCTCGAGCTCTCAACTCGTCAGCACCCTCAACCCTCGCACCCACCTTTTCTTTCACAGCCTAACACACCCTCAACCCCCTCCCCCCCTATTCCAGACTCGCCACTTTCTTTCCCTCAATTTTCCCCCAAATCCTTTTTTCTTTTCATTTTTATCACGTGTTTTCTTTTTTCTCTTCTTTTTTCGAGTCTCTTTATTTTGACGTCGTTCGGCCGATCAGAAACGTCAAACGAATTCTGTCTCGCACTCTTTTGTCTCTCTGGTTTTCAGGATATTACCAGCAACCCAGAAAAACGTTTTTTTTTTTTTTTTCATTTTTTTTGGGATTCATTGAGGTTTTCAGAGGTGACTCAAAAGTTCACTTTTCAGGACGTAAGAAAGACTGTGTTGTTTGATGTCGATTGTCAAACAAATTGGACGTGCAAAATTGTGAGGAATTGCAGGCGACTTTTATCTATTGGATGGGGGTCAATGGGACCCCCGATGGAACGTTGAGGAGGTCGTCCCAACTCTGTCAAAGTTTCATCGGATTCGTGGTCACCGTTGTAACTTCGATGCCTCGCGATAACAGTGATATTCATCGTCGGACAAATTCCACAACAGAAATCTGTCGAAACGATTTCAATTTCGTCGCAAGCTACGTCCGGCTTTATGATCCAAAGGGTTCGTTATTACTGTCCGGATGACCCTTCGTTTCGTGGCGAATAGTTGTGCAACCTGGTCCCCACAAATGGCTCGAAAATCGTGGCTTCCATGGGCAAGTGGAACGATGACAGATGGCGCCATCTATGTGCAACAGAGTTGATGGGTCGTTTGTGACCTTTCACGAATAGTTGGATGGCAAATTAAATTTGCTGATCAAAGAATTAAAAAAAACTCAAATAATCAAATAAAAATCAAATGAAAATGAAATTAAAAAATCAATCAATCAAATAAAAATCAAATAATGAATTAAAAATCAAATAATCAAATAAAAATCAAATAAAAAAGCACCTCTAGTTCATTCTGTGAACTCCTAATTTTCTACATCACGACAAAATGTTCCCAAAAATTGACCAAAGTCGTCACATCGTCCACAACATGTGGCATCAAAAAATGTCCAGCAAAAAAAGAAAAGAGAAGAAAAAAAATAGAATCTTGGATAGAAAAAAGTTGGAAACTAATAAAAAAAAAGACAATAGTCACGTACTTGAGCGTGTGACTGTTGGCTATTGGCCACAGAATCGAAATTACTTCGGTGTTCACGTGACAAAGGAATGAGTCGAGGGAAAACTGCATGGCGCGTCGCTCGCTCGTGGACGTTTTTCCGGATTTTTCCGGACCCCCTCGTGTGTCCTTATCACGTGCGGATCGTCAGATTACCGAAAGCCGACCAGACCGACCGACCAGACGTCGATGAAGAATGAGAGTGAAACGGATATCGCGACTGTCACCGTTTTTCGTCACCTTTAGCATCCCCATAATGCGACAAAGAACGGACGGACGAATCAATAGAGACACCTAAATTATTTCCAGATGCTTCGAAGAAGAAAAAAAACCTGCACAGTCATTGGCATGCATTATTTATTTTTAAAAAAATAAATAAAAACAGAGAGCAATGACGAGGAAACAAAAATGTATGGACGTCATGAAAATTTCGTAACGACACCGTGAAATTCTCGCGTGCACGCGTGCCGATGCGAGGGGGTTGGTAAAGTGAGGGGTTGCGACGTTACGTCGTTTGGGAAATTACGATCGGTCGTATAAACCGAAATTGCCGGTGCATTTATTGGAACTTGTCGCGCTGGCTTCCCCCCTGACAACCACGCGAACGTTACTCGTGTAGTCTGCGCCACCGACGCACCCCCCACCCCCCACTCCTTCACCCCGACCTCCCTCCACCGCCGCGGATCCCTCGCTCCTGTATTTTTCGCACAATGGATGAGACCGTCCAGACTGTACGACGATCGAACAATTGTTTTTGTAAGTTTTAGTTACGTTCGTAAGTGCGTCGTAAAAATTGTCCATTGTTTTTAATGCGAAAATTTCGACGTCGATAAATCTATTTTCATAAGCCGTCTACTCCCCCCTCCCCTGTCCGCCACTCGACCGGCCAATTTACATTTTTTTTTCGTGAATGGGATTAATCGCACGGTATAATAATTTTTTTTTTGTTGGACATTTTTTTTTTCGACAGGTTTGGGATGATCGAGATATTGGTAAAAAAAAATTTAACTGTCTATATATAATTCATGTGTAGACTGTATATGACCAGGTTCATATATATAGTTTATATTTCTATTATATTTGGGCTTATGCTTGTATAATTCATAAAGAGAGTGTATAGTCTCTAGTAAAAAAATTATATGTCGATATTTGAACTTTTCATGGGATTAAGCATATATATAGAATATCTATGGACTATATATAAACTATACATATACTTATAAAGGCTGAATATAGAATATACATAGATCATATATAATCTATATTTATATATACTATATAAAGTCCATGTAAAAAATAATTATCCATGGACAATAAATATGGGGACCGGTCCTGTATACTATAAGCGTCAGACTACATGTAGACTATGTATAATCTCTGTATAGTCCACATACAATCTATATACAATCCATGCATGAACTATGAATATTATTTTTTTTTACTCGAGTTAGTCTATGCATAGTCAATAGTCATTTGCCCAGTCTCATATATATAGCTCATATATCGACTATACACAATTTTTTTTATACGATGAATCGCATCGTCGTATCAATTCGTCAAGCGTACGCGAAGAACAATCCGAATTCGGTCCGATGTTGATTCGGGACTCGAAGAGGGCTGCGAATAGTGCGCCAAAGAGAAGGGGGGGGTGGGTAGGGGGAGGGTCAGGCAGACCTTGGGGATGCATGGAAAATGAAGTTACGTCGATGTGCGTACAGCGCATCGAATCACAGGCATTCGTCGGGGATACGTATCGTAACGTCCTGATAACAACCATGCGTGGACAGTACGTGACGACACGGGTCAGACGACGTTACCGACGGAGCCTACACGTTGCTATGACCTCGCCAGACACTCACACACACATACACACACACACACGGGGTCATTCCAATTTGCGACAAACTAATCTATATTCAAATTGCCATCGCACAAAACTAATGTAGTGGTCGGGTTCCCCAACGGTCGCTCGCCCCCCTTTGCCCCCCATGGGCCACACTCGGCGGAAGTGACCGTCGCGAATCCGCGCCCGTACTCCAGGCCCGAGTTCGATGTCCCCGTTATATACCCCAGACGAATTATTCGTTACCCCTTTCCTTCCCACCTGCCCCCCCCTCGTCCCCTCTCGGTGTGAGCGAAATCCCAAACTCGAAACTTTCGGACCGGAGAGGGTTGTCGTCCGGTGGCGGCCCGGTGCCGGCACACCGTGCACGGGATATGATTTTCATCGAGTTCATCCGAACAACATTTCCACTGTCGGCCACCGCCCACGCATATGCTTCCACTCCCCCCCCCTGGGCCCCTCATCGCCAACAAGCCTGGCCTCATCGAATTTCTGACGTTTTACCCGCATTTCCATTCTCATCGTCGGTTAATCAACCAGGATTTGATTTTTTCCATGTATTTTTTTTTTTGCTCCTTGTATGGTTGTTTTTTTTTGTTATGCGCCTATCACCCGAAAGTTGCGAACTGTTGGTAGAATGAAAGAGGGTTGTTTTTCCGGGGTGGCTGTGAGTGGTCGACAATGGATTGAGTTTGATGGGAATGGAATTATAAACTGAATTACACTCATCTGGCTTTCGTGAAATTTGGAAGCAGGATTTAGTTGGGGTACATTGAGTGAGATAATTAGATTGGGGGTGACAGGGGGTGCGGGGGGAGGGTGCATTGTGTATTTTTTGAAGGAACGCGATGCTAGCCACGAATAAATTGAATAATTCGGAAGAACACAGTTCTAGGTGACTTTTGATGCCTTACAGAGGAGGCTAATTTGCTGGAGGACATTTTTTTTTCATCTTCCAGGATCTTCAAGTCGCCCCTGTTCGGAATGTGCAGCAACGTCGAGCAGACACTTTTGGAGATAACGTCTGGATGACCTCGCGAAATTTGGAAAATGAAATACAATTTTTCCGCAAACCCAAAAATTGGTTCATCGTCGACGAGGACAGATCGTGAAGATATCGCCTCATCCATTTGTCTCATACTCGTGAAAAACATCCACGTACCCACGTTCACAATCTTTGATTCTATATATATATACATTCTCTTAGATTTTCCAGATAGTTTCCGTTTCCCAAGACATTTCGGGGGGGGGGGGGGGGGGTAGAATTTTACGAACGGTTCGAACTTCGTAAAAACTATCCGAGAAGTAGTCTTTCGGATAGGGGATTAATTATTTGTCGTTTTCCCCGGCAGTTCTGGAATTCACGATGTACAACTGTGCTCCTCAGCTTCTAACTTTCGACCCCGCTTCGTCTCTCTCTCTCTCACACATACACACACACACATAAACATATATACATAGATATATGTTGTCAATGTGGAAGCTGTACACTTCGGTTGACCGAAATTCCAGTTTCAGTAGTTGACCATCGTAGTCGTAGTCGTCGTTGGGGGGTAAGGCGAAACTTGTAAACCCGAAGAAGCAATATTGGCCGACCCAGGGTGAGAGAGTTGCCCGGCCACAATTCATTACGAAAATCGATTCGCCCGGCAATAGTGGACTGATTGGAACTGGTCATTCGGTAGATGTTCTCTCTCTCTCTCTCTCTCTCTGTCTCTCTCTCTCTTCTTCATTCCCTTTCTCTTATCCTTATCAGCAGCCCGTTCCTGAGTTTACGGTTTTCTCCTCGTTCTCTCTCTCTCTCTCTCTCTCTCTCTCTCTCTCTCTCTCTCTCTCTCTCTCTCTCTCTCTCTCTTAAGCGTCCTCTCCTGTAAAACACTCCCCCTCGACTCCCTTCGCCCTCGTGGGCCTGCAATCGCTTCCCCAATGTGGTCACCCTCCCCTAACTCGGTGACGAATTTACGGTCAACTCGGGGGACCGCCAGGCAGAGTGGTAAGGTGGTTCTGATCCAACCTCGTGACGTGTAAGTGCGTGTGAGCATATCTGGCATGATAGGAAGGTGAAATCGAGTCGTGGTCGAAATGGGGTCCGGGGATAGGTACATAAGAGGACCAGTTGAGAAAAAACTCCTTGTTTATCTGAACAATGCCCAAGTGGAAAAAAAATTATATGAACAATCGATAGATTACATATAGAAGTGGCCATATGTTTTTTTAAATGCAAACTATGCATAATCTGCATGGATACCATAGATACTTATGGTATCTATGCTGATTATTTACCACAGATACGTATGTTATCCATGCAGATTGTGTATAGTTTGCATATGAAAAATATATAACCAGTTCTGAATATAATCTATCAATTGTTTATATATTTTTTATTCCACTTGGGTGTACAGGGCACAAGAGCGTCGAATAATTGGTCCATACATCGGAAATGTTGCTTTTATCACTTGATTTCTCAGGTACCAAGTGTCGAATGATTATTAAGTAGTTAAGATACAAATTAATTTAATTGTAGAGCGACGTGTTGATGTTGGACTTTCGGTGAAACACTTTTTCGAAGCTTTCCAAACCGAGCTTTCATCACGTCAACGGCATGTGACTCTATATATATTTATATATATAACTATATCGTATGTAGGAAAACTATGTACACACTCCCCCTCCCCACACACACATCGTTCGACCCATCTCTCTATTTCAGCTCAGAAGCGGAACCCTCGTCGAAACTCTCGCGTCGTCGTTACGTGGACACATAACGAGAATCACTCAGCCCAGCTAGGGCTAGTTAAGCCCGTAGCTCGCCGATGGAATTAACGATCCCCCATAGAATCACGTTTCACGTTCGGACTGGGTCGGGGGCACGTATTCGGCTAATCACGGTTTCCTTCCGTCTTCGCCCACAACCGGTTATATAACCTCGGTTCCTTCGGCACGAAGTAACTCACCCTTCGTCACCCTCCCTTTCACCCTCCCACACAACTATATCCACCGGCTAATTTTTTATCGTTTGAAAATACGTTTTTCAAACGATAAAAATTATCGACTGTTTATTTTTTTTCTCGTAAATTGTTCTTTATGGATTTTTTAAACGAAATAATAATACAATGTGGAATGGGGGGGATTGTCGTTATTATTTCAATTGCACGACTTTGATTGTATCCTGAAAATAATTTACGATGGCTCATCGAGAACGAACAGAGTGGCGAAGAGGAGACGAAGATTAAAGAGGGTTGCAGACGAGGTGGACTGTATATATAAATACTAGGGTGGTCCTTGTTTTCGAAGGACCTTTCATTCTGAGGACCCTTTTTGTAAGAAAGGTTTTACAAAGTTTGGCATTTTTTGATGCAGTACTTTAGTCTTGATTTTTAAAAAATTCTGAATCATGGAAAATATTATTTTGATGAATGAAGTTCTGAACAATTATTATTATTATTATTTTGCGTAACTTGAAAAATATAAACAACACAATTTTTATGTAGAATTCTTCAAAATAAATATTTATTTTTAACAATCAAAAGTATTATCTACAGTAAAGAACTCCAGTAATGATAAAATAAAATTCGGAAGAATGAGAACCACTGGTTTATTCGAATGGAAAAATTCAGGAGGCTGGCGGCACGATTAAAAATTGAGATAGGGACCTCAAATTTCGAGGACACTGTTTGAATCTTATTTCAAACCATATTATCTTACGGCAGCCCCCAAATTATATATAGATTTCAAGCAGGGACCACCCTAATTAATACATTAGGATGATACACGAATTAGGAACATATTGTACTTAACTACATCGTTATTCTCACCCCTCGTTAATTTCCGCCCTTCGGTATCTGGGTTATCAAACAGTTTAATCACCCGACTATAGAAAACACGAGCGCGTTGCCCACTTGAGAGGGGTGAGTCACCGCCACTTCCGCAAAGGGTGGTCGTTGCACCCTAAACCACCCCCCACCCCCGCCACTGGTACCGTAACATCCGCGAACGTGGTCGTTCTGTTACCGGCGTGCAACACGGCATACACGTGGATGCACATTCACAACTTGTTTCGTACGAGTATTCGAGGCAGGGGGAGGGGGGGAGGGGAGGGGAATGAACACTGCCCACATATTTTTCGTGGCTCGTCCGGGCTAATTCGTTTTAACCAATGGGCCCTTGGCCTCTGTGTACATGGCGAACAATTTTCTACAGGATGTTTCACAATCGATTCACGTGAACCATCTTGTTAACACGAATATAAAAAATTATCACAACACTGATAAGTTTCTCGAAATTTTGTAATAAGTAATTGTTAATTTTTGTAAATTAGACGATAATGTTGATTGAAAAATTTGAAGAAAAAAGAGTTATGGCTACTTTCTTGTATTGTAATTTAAAAATCTTGCTGATTCATATGCATGAAAATTTATGATAATTGTTAATTTTAGGAAATTGAATGATAATAGAATTGGAAAAATTGGAAATAACAAAATTTACTCGTACGTCGATTTTGTCGAATTGAAATTTGGAAAAATTGCTATTTTTGTTTTTAATTCATTGATTTATTTATGAATTTATTTATTTATTTATTTATTTATTTATTTATTTATTTATTTATTTATTTATTTATTTATTTATTTATTTATTTATTTATTTATTTATTTATTTATTTATTTATTTATTTATTTATTTATTCATTTATTTATTATTATCTTAATTAAATTCATGTGACAATTTGTGGGTTATTAATTAGTATGGGTAGATGGTACGATATAATCATGGAAGATGCTGTAAACTGGGAAACCTGTACATAATGGTACAGGATATTCCGTGTACACGAGTACTCGTCGGGGGCACTCGTGCACATGTTTGGAAGAGTGCGGGAGTTTGACTGTGTTCGGCCGGTGAACGACAGTAGCGTCGTCAGGGCGTGGGATAGCTGCTGCTGCTGCTGCTGCTGTCGCTCGTAAATCTCGTCCATCCGAGCACGGTCCGCGCGCTCTGTACGAGAAAGCTCTCGCGGACACGAGCGTTTATACACCGATACAACAGTCGACAGAACTGCGACATAACCGTCGAGAGCGAGAGAGAGAGATAGAGACAGAGAGGACGAGGGGAAGGAGAGAGGATAGTCGAGCAGGATCGTGAAAATGTTCGAGGCTCAACGTTCACCCCTCAAAACGAGGGTTGGACGGGGAGGCCCGGGTGAAAAAATTATATATCTATCCATAGTCTATATATAAACTATATATTGGATTGGACATATATAGTCTGTATATCGATTATATATAGTTTATCCAAATAATTATATTTGAATTATACAAATAAATTATATATTCAAAACATATTTGAAAAATTATATACAGACTATATACTTCAGATACATAGTCTATATATAGATTTTGTGTAGACTATATATATAGTTTATATATATATATATTTTTTTTTGCTAGGGAAGCGGGGAAGAACTCGAGACTGCGTCTCGATGGGTGTGGGAAAAGCGAATGTGTGACAGGAACCAAGCGACAATCGTGCTTTTCACATTATCCTCCGTTTTTTTTACTACTTATTTTTTTTCTCACCCAGCACGTTGCTTTTCCCTATTCTTCGGTTCCGTTTTTTTTTTTTTTTCGATTTTATTCCAGTCGCAGATTCACTCGGCGAAATAAGCCACGGGGGACATGGCGAATCGATGACAATGACGATATAATGCCTCTTGTCGGGACACAATATTGTTTCTTTTTTTTTCTTTTTTTTTTGGTGACGTCTTGAGGGGATGAAAATCGACGAGGCTGAACGTCGTAGTTTCTTTTATCGTGAATTACGAAAAATCTTGGATATTTTTTTTTTCGAACGGGCATGGAATTCGAGGGCGAGGCTGGGGCACACGTGGGAAAATGGAAAAAGCTCGTCTCTGCGATATTTATTCATTTATTTGTGCACGCACACACACACTGACGCACGGCTGCAATTCGCACTCGGCACTGGGCATTTTTTATTTTCATTGAATGTTTTTTTATTTTTTTTTTTTTCGTACAACGAGTTGTGGCTCGGTTCGATTCATTTCAATACAGTTAACGGAAATGAAAAAAATATATATGTATCAATAAAAAAAAGCTCTCTCGAGCTTGCGTTGCATTGAATGTCGATGCACTTTTTTGTTAACTTCGTTTGATAACGTAAATTTTTACGTTGGAATTGTTTGAATCTCCACGAATCGGATACAAGATAATTTTTTTTTTTTATGATTGAATCGGTATCCGAAATATCAAAGAAATTTGAAAATAAATTTAATTTTTTTCGCTCGGTATAAACTTTTGTTGAAAAAAAATTGTGACATTCTTATTTGATTTTTTTTTTGTTCAGGACCAATGACGAATCGGCCATCTATAGCCGATGAAATGATGGATCATGATCGATCGATAAAATTCACAGACTTGGACTCCAATAAAACCAACAAAAAAATAACTGTCCGAAAAATATTGAAATTTGTTTGAATTTGTTAATCAATTCGATCCAAGATGTTAATAATACAAAAAAAAAACAAAAATCATGGGACAAATGATTCCGGAAAATTGCCCACTCCATCTCAAGAGATCGAAAAAAATTCCCATTTCATTTCTAAAACTTTAAAAACCGTCGATAACCACAAGACAAATAATTTTCAATTCTCGAATCACATTTTAGACACCCAAACTATTCTTTCCTTCAGGTTGTCAAGAAATCACGAGAATATTTTCGACGACGAAAAAAAATAATAATAATAACAATGGAAAGAACACAAAAAAAAACAATGAAAAATGTCAATTATTTTATATAACAGAAGGTGTACGATGGATTGAACAAAAAAAAAGAAAAAATGAAAAAAAAAAAGAATCCGATGGTTCGCAACGATTGGAGAGTGGTCGACGGGTTTCGTGATAACGAGCTTGCCACCAAATTCCTCGAAGCGACCGAGGTTTTCGCCGTATTCAAAAAAAAAAAAAAAAAAAAAAAAAAAAAGGTTCGCAACGTGCGTACATTGAAAATCGGCAACATCGGCAGCACACACAATCCGATGCACGTTGCAACGTTCGTCCGACGGACTCGTGACATTTCCCACAATTTTTTTTTGCCCTCTCTCTCTTTCTCTCTCTCTCTCTAGCTTCGCTACTCCGCATTTTTATTTCATTTCTTTTTTTCTTTTCATTTCTTTTTTTTTGGTTTATTTTTTTTTCCATTGCCACGTCCGTTGTATTTGTATATTTAGGTGTACAACGGGGGGTATTGATAGCGGTTATTCGTCCGAATGCATCGATACGTGAAACCATGGCCACAGTCACATTGCGTTGCCGGGCCATCGACCATTATTACTTTTTTATTTTATTTTTTTCAATTTTTTTCGTACGAAACGAAAGAGTGTAACGAGCATAATAGGCCCACCCCACGATGAAAGGACGCGGAGGGGGGGGGGGAGGCATGCACTCGAGAACAATAGACGGAATGATAAACGATCGGTTAGCTAACGATCCGTGGATAGCCGCGAGGTGAGTACTGACCCTTTTTTTGTTTTTTTGTTTTTTTTTGTTTTTTTTTTTTATTCAGCACCACCCGGAATGCCACTGGAACACCGGATCGCACGTTATGGTCGCTGCCACCGAGGCTTGAAAATAAAACGCTCGTTGACACGCTATTTCTGCGGTGGTTGTACAGTAGAAACTCCCACGAAGGTCGAATAACTATAATACGAAGGACTGGGGACGATGAATTTTTTTTTGTCTGACAATGTGTGAGGGAATCTACTGTACTGCTGTGTTTTACTTTATTATTCTGAATAACCGTTTTTTTTTTGTTGTCTGTCCATGTATGAGGGAATCTACTGTACTGCTGTATTTTACTTTATTATTCTGAATTACCGATTTTTTTTTGTCTGTCCATGTATGAGGGAATCTACTGTACTGCTGTATTTTACATTATTATACTGAATTGCTGATTCTTTTTTTTTTTGTCTGTCGATTTATGGGAGAATCTACTGTACTGCTGTATTTTGCATTATTATTCTGAATCGCCAATTATTTTTCTTTTTTACTTTTGGAGAACCAGCTTCGTAAAATGTGAATTATCATTGGCGAATATATCTGATAATTATGTTGAATTCGATTTTATGGTTTTTTTTATTCATCATTCTGTAGGAGCGTTTTTGGATTCGTTTTTCGTTTAATGAGAATAGAAAATACGACGAAGTTATGAGGATGTTATAATATTTAGATTTTTTTTTTTTTTTTGTGAATTTTTTATTTATTTTTTATTTTCCATATTTCACGTGTACGAGGAGATGATCCGATAATACCCTCACTCGACGGTTTTGAACTTTACGGAAATTAATTCCCACGATTTTATTTCGTATAGCTGCGGCTCAACCGCAGCCTCGTTATGAGCATTAGGTCCGAACATTACGGAATTATGAACTTTCTCAATGGGGCCCACGTAGTCCGAACTGATGCTTCATTTTCGTGGCAATGGAGGCAACGCAACGTTGGGGAAGCTTTTACGATGTGAACTGCGAGAGTGAGGATTATTATAAGTATGAGCGTTTGCATCGTGAGGTGCTTGTGGTGGTTGAACTGTTGTGAGAAACCTACCCTCCCCCCTTTCCTCATCCCTAATGCTTCGTAGATAAACAAAGTTTCGACGGTTATGCATTTTTTTTTTATTTTTATAACCCGATATCACGTCGAAATATAGTCGAACAATAATCACCATTTATCTCAAAACCCATTCATGGAGATGTTTAGTCTCATATATAATTTATATATATATATTTTTTAGTGGGATATTTGTTGTCCTAATACATTTTTTTTTATATACAAATAAAATTATTTTTCTAAGAGTAAAAATGTTTCCATTCAATTTGTTTTTTTTTTTTTAATATAAAATAGAAATTATAAATATGATTTTTTTACATATATAAAATTAGAATTTCTATATAAAACATTATTTTTCAAAAATAAAATTTAATACAGAAATATATTTGGTTTGAACGTTGAAAAAAAAATTAATAAATAATGAGAATATCAACATTTTAGTATCGAATTTAATTTTTCAACACGACGAAATATTATTATTCATTTATTCGCGTTAAACGAGGCGGAACTATGATTTCGTCGTCACGACGTCACCGATGACACGTCGACGTTGCGTCCTATCAAAAGCTCTACCACCCCCCCCCTCCACCCCCGCAGCCATCGTGGCAGCTACTTTGCTTCCGTCGAGATGCTGCTGCTGCTGTTCTTGCTGCAAATTTTCCTGCGATAATAATTCGCTCTCGTAGCTCGGTGACCGTCAACCCTCGGATTTTACGATGATAATAAGCCGACGGGGGATTACCGCATTTACGATGAAAACGACGCTAACGGGAAGCACCGGAATCCGAGACGAAGAGTGAATGACGGAGGAAACGATGGAAGATACCAATTTTTTTATTTATTTTTTTTTTTTCGTAATTTTTTTTTTAGTTTTCGCAAATCGTCGTGAATCCTCTGTTTTCTTTGTCTCTGGGGTTTGTGGCTCGAGCTTTGAGCTTTTTTTTTTTTTTTTTTTTACTAGTTCGCACTACGTTCTCTCTCGGTACAAGTTACGGTTTAGTACGGTCGTTCGCCACAACCGGCAGACACGTTTCTTCGCCCCCTTCCACCCCCAACCACAATACTACGAGCTTTCTCCCTCGCTTTCTCCTTTCACACCTCTCGACTGTTTTTCTTCTCGCTCTTTTATTTTTTCCATCGCCATCTACGATCTGATTTTTTTTTTTTGTTTTTTTTTTCGACTACCAGACGCGACGAGGAGAACCTTGAAAATTGCCATTTTACGAGACCAACGATTTTTATTCTTTATACATATTTATTATTATTATTTGTATTTTTTTTAATATAGTAATTAATGTTTTTTTTCTCAGCAGTCCAGTCAGCATAGTTTTCTTGTTTTTTTAATCGCTTTTACTCGTCGTCGTTTTTCGATGCTCGAACTCATCTCGAGATAATGGATCTTGATGGAATTTATTATTGTAAGCATCATTTTTCAACTTCCGAAACGAAAAAAAAAGCGGAACAAAAATTTTTATGGAACGGAAATATTTTTTTTCGATGTGAAAAAAAAAATAATATTGAATCTATAATAATAAACCGAGCCATCGGGAGTCCGGGGCGAGAGTTTCATTCATGCTAACGCATAATCGAAGCTTCGTTCTCGTCGAAATAATATGTTTTTCTTTTGCTCCATAAATTTACACACAACGGTCCACGATAACAAACTTTGAACGAATAAATGTGTTCATTCAAACTACATCGAAACTCTTGTCCCACGAATTTTTTCAATGACCCGGAAAAAAAAGAATATAATAAAAAAAAATAATAATAATCACCATTTGTAAGGAAATAGTTTTGAAAATTTGAAAATTTTCTGAATTATATTTTTCCAACGTTGCGGGGTATGTTAATTAATTTTTTTTTATTAAAAACCGTGATTACGTCAACATTGACGAAATTTCTTTTTTTTTAAACAAAAAAAAAAAACGAAAAAAAAAATCCGATCGAAGAGTAAATTTCGTCAATTAACTGTTGCTTTTTTACTGCGAGTCGTCGGGATTTTTCATGAAAAATACTCCGTGACTCGTTACGTATTCTTTTAATCAAACGTCGCGACAGGCGATGGCTCGAAAACGGGACGGCAAGACCCGGAGCAAAAAAAAAAAAAACTGAGACCAAGAATAGAACAAAAAAAAAAAAAAAGAATAAAAATAAAAGAATGAACGAGAGAAGAGTTTACGTAACGGCGGTAAGACTTTTCCCCAAAATAAAACTATGAGAAGCAAGTTGGGAAAAAGGTTGACGAGAGGGTGAACGAGAATTTATCACGGTCCCGCTAATTACCGGATGAAGGACCAATAAAGGACAATAACTCGGTCGCTGTATAAGTCGAAGTACGGACAATCCTTCGTCTCTCTTATCGACCGATAAACTATTTCCGGTGGTCGTACGAAATTTAATTTCATCTCGATCACCGTGCAATAAAAAAAAGTCTCTTCCCACTTAACCCCAATTTTACAATCACTCCGAATTTTTTTCACGTCATAAAAAAAATATTTGCGGCATAAAAAAATTTTATCGTGAAGCAGAATTGTTGAAAAAATATTTCCGAATTTTAAAAAATATTTTTGTTACACAATAAGTGGATAAATAAAATCTACGTGAAACATTTGTAATTCCTCAATTAATTCATCGGAACTTCAAAGTTCCCCATAATCATAAAATCACGCGAATGATGAATATCAAATGCGCCCGAGCTTACTTCGAAAATTTCCAAAACACGAAACACAAAGTCCAAGCTTGTAATAAAATAATTAACGGGAATATGGAGTTAAGCCACGGAGCGTAGCAAAGCTGAGGGTGAAACAGTTGGGGATGAGGGTAAGTTGGGGGTGGCACGAGGGTCGAGGACTTCAGTGGCGGAAGGGCCCGTCGTCGCTTAGCCACTTCTCTCGCCTTTGGTCCATATCTACTGACGCTTATACCCCACGAAATGTGCTATACAATAGCCCTATACATATACATCCATACATACATATATATACGGTTGGTTTCTAGCGAAAGGTTAGGCAGCATCAGAGACGGTTTTGCCTCGTCCCACCGACGCATGAATATTCACGGCTAATTTGTAAGAAGCTCTCCAAACAACGTGGTTACCAACGCACACGACGTGGTCCATGGAACCTACCCCCCCTCTCCCGGTTCGTCGAAGAGTGAGATGGAGAGCGTGAGAATACGAGAGAACGATGTGAGAAACAAGGTGGAACGATGGGCGTCCGCGTACGGGGCGTCAGAGTGGCCCCTAACTGCACCATAGCGAATGTCGGACCAACCGTACGGCCACACTACTGTGAGATACCGGTGGGCGAGTTGTTACGCGTGTATATATGTATATCCGTCTATGCGGGCGCATTAGCCACCGGGCTCTTGCGTTCGTGCTCGTTTCTGCCTCCAACACCCCCCCATCTACCCCCACCCCCTGCCCCCGCTCACCCCTCAACCCCTCGGCGAGCTTGCCAACCGTGTTACCGCAACGTTGTATCGAGTACACGAGTTTACCTTCAATTATCGTGGAAATGAATAAAAGATCAGGCGGAAACATTTGGACGAGACGAGCGAGATGGAACAAAAAAATATATGAAGAAAAAAATTTAGAAAAAAAAAAAATAACGAAAGCCGTGCCGGTAAGATCTTTTGGAGATTAACGAACTATTTGCCATTCGTCATCGTGCTGTGGACAATTTTACTATTTGTACGTGGTTTTTTTAAATTTCGAATATGATTATATTTCATTTGGGGGATGATTGAAAATTTATGCGGAGGAATTGTTTGATTGTTAATAGAAGTAATTGGAGGGAAAACCGTGAATTTCGTTGTCGTGATATGAACAATTTTACTGATTGTGAATTTTTTTTTTTTTTTTTGATTTTACAAAAATATGAGTGTATTTAATTTTGGGGATGGTAGGGGGTAAATTAATGCAGACGTATTATTTTATTGTTAATGGGGATAATGGGGAATACAAAGTGAATAATAATGGGTGACAAGAAAAATGCATGTCCGACTATTATCGATTCGAATTCCTGAAAAAAAATCTCACGTCCGACCATTATCGAGTCGAATCCCTGGAAAAAAAATTCAATTCCCTCTGTTTCGCATCCGACAAAAATGCTCGACTTTATGATCGTCATCGAAAGCTCCCCCATCGCGGGATACGATGTTTTCCAACTTTTTTTACGATGTAACTAATGAAAAAAAAAAAATGTTTTTTGAAAAAACCCCATTCTGAGAGATTTTCTCCGCAACGATGTCGCATCTCTCTTATTGTTTTTTTCGTGCTCGAAGAATGTTATTTGTTCGTCGTGGAGTTGTTCGTGGTTGTTGAACAAGAGGGTGGCAACGATGCCACGCAGCGATTGCTCGTCGTATCATTATTGCCGCCTGTCGTCACCCACAGTCTGCACGTTCTTTTTTTTTTCTTTTTTTCTTTTTTCTCAACGCAATAAAAGTAGTTTTTGATGCGACAATTATTGTCGCGAGGACGGTCGACGCACATCTCGTGAGAACTTTACGTGCACTCGTGCTCACGGTACTCGTGTTTATGAAAAAAAAAAAAAAACATCATACGCGTTGCAGTAGCTACGCCAGAGCGTCGAGACGAGCGGAAAATTCGCGAATTGAAAGGACCAACGACGTTGTGTACGACTATGTATGTATGTATGTATGTATGTATGTATGTGTGTGTAGCAACGCTTGTCATCAAGAGAAGGGCTCGCCCCCCATAGTTTCCTCGAGTTTTATGAGATCTCGTTATACAACCCGGGTAAAGGATACTTTGACTTTTTTATTTAACAAATTTAACTCTCGTAACCCAACGAAGTTGTGTAATTCCTGTCTCGTTGTATATCACGTCATTTATACGGTAATAACAGCCGAGGAGAGTGAAAAATAAATGGAAAACTACTGCGAGTTATGGGTTATTTCGAGGCAAAGTGCAGCAAGCACCCCCCAACCGGTTCTTAACAATGAATATGGAACGTGTTTGCCAAATATTTTTCCATCTTATCGCGTGTTTGATGGTCACCCAAGTAGGAAAATTATACATAGTCTGTATATGAACTGTATACATAAGACTGGGCATGTATAGTCTATGTATAATTTATATTTGGACTGTATAGTCAATGTATAAACTTTATTTAGACTGTATAGTCTATGTATAATCTATATTTAGACTGTATAGTCTATGTATAATCTTTATTTTGACTGTATAGTCTATGTAGAATCTATATTTCGACTGTATAGTCTATATATAAACGATGTAGTTTATGTATAGTCTATATACAACTCTATTTGGACTGTATAGTCTCTACACAATCCATAGATACTCTTCAATAAAAAAAAAAATTCTTTCTAAACATCGTCTCACGAGATCAACCATTATGATTATTATTATCCAACTAACCATATATGCTCACACATACTTCGTATAAGACTAACGTGAAAAATAAAACAGAGTCGACGAAGAGAATTTAAAAAATTGCAAAAGAAAGATTTGAAAAGTTCGATTGGAAGCAAAAGATCGTAATAGCGTGGAAGAACAAAATACAGGGAGGGGGTTGGGGGGGGGGGGTTATTCATCGCGAGGATGATGGGATCGCCCTATCGTTGTTCCCACGCAGGCCAAAACCCTGTTATCTCTATTCGGGCTACGGTCGCGTTTCCGGTTAATAATCTCGTTATTAACGCCCAAGCTAACTCCCATATTTTCTTGCTTCCACGGCCGCTCGGCGTGCGCTGCGACCCTCCACCTCCACCCCTTCCACCTTCGCGTCCTGTAACCCCCCTCCCCCCCCCCGTCCACCGAGGTCCTGGCTCTTCTCATTCGCTTTCCCGGTTCACGTATAATATCATGCAAATTGGACCCAACCGGTCGAAGATTGTGCACGGCGCACTTTCGCTTCCGGTCTTCGGTCTTGCGCTTCGACACTCAACCCATCGTATCGGCCCCTCTCCCCCCTCCCCCGCACCCCCTATACACGTACACGCGATATTTAGGATTTTTTAAATCCATCCGGTTACAAGAAAAAATGTGACTGGAATATCATATAAAAAAAAATATATCTATAAATATAAATTACAAACCATTACGTATTTTTATTATTTCATTCATTTTTCATCATCAATTAAAATATTGCAAAAGAATGTAAATTTCAATCGTCATCGGTTTTTTCACCACTCAAAATTACTACTCGATAATCCAATAAACAAATAAATTCGATGAACAAATAAATAAGCAGATTGAATGTTTGAATGAATAATTAAAATATTCGGAGGAAGAAAAAAACCCCGGAAGACGTGAAATCGTTTGAGTCGACAGTCCAGAACGAACGATTGGTTAATTGATCGTTTTCATTGGAAATACAATATTCGGGATAAATCGAAACAAGTGAGCCATTATATGTTAGGGGGTGGTTATGTCCATATATATATATATATATATATATATGTGCGTCGGGGTGACCACGTAATGGGGGAAAGGGGAATGACTACTCAGTATGCATTACGGACTTCTCTCCCAAGGGGCGATGTCGTCCTCCCCCTCCCCCTCCCCCTCCTGCCCCCGGGGTATATTATATGGCCTATATTTACGTCGTATATATATATATATACAGCGATGCCTGTACACACACGTGCACAAACACATCCACACACATATTTATATGCATGCATACACACACAAACACACACACACACACACACAAGTGGAATAACTATGTCTACATATCGGCCCAAAGCGCACGTACGTAAGACGGAAGCGTACTCCACGTTGAACATACGCTATGGCAAACGATAATACGTAGTGCCAGATAGAAATACATGCATAGGGTAACCGTAGACTCGAAAGGAGGAAGGAAGGAAGTTAGAGGGTGAGGAGGGGGGGGGGCATGAAGGTTGTGGAGTTGCATGTACAGGGTCTCGCGATCGTGTAATGCTTTTTGGGTTTTGTTTTCCTGTCGGTGTTCGCCGGTGGAAAAGGAATGTTGGCTCGCGACACCGGCTCTCTCTCTCTGCGACGAATAAAAGCTTCCCTCACGTCGAGCACACACGACCCCACCTAAAGTCTGTAGGAACAGCGGGCGTATATACCCGCTGTCCGGACATCTATCTGTCTCTCTTGGGCTCTCGGCTTCTTCTCGCTTCACTCGCTATGTATATATGTGTTAGGGTGGTCCTTGATGGGGGTGTTGACGAAGTTCGACAAGTGCACCCCTCGGATAGATTCGAAATGAATGAATAAAAATATGTGCAAAATCCCAGGACTGCGGTCCAATGAGAAGACGTGGCTGTAAGCTCGTTTTGTTTCTCATTTGAATAACGTGGGAGATTCAGACTTATTCGGTAATTATTTTTTCGAGTTGTCCCTAAGCACGCGAAAAATTCTTTATCAACATAAATCTATTGTTATTGGGTATAACTACTCGTACATTTTTTTACAAGACCTCACCTGTGTATTATCGATAACGGCGAACCGATGAACGATGGATAACAAATGATAAACGATTTCAACACAAATTGGAAATTTATTTGTGTTTATGTCTTGTAAAAAAATGTACGAGTAGTTATACCTATTGACAATAGATTTTTGTGAATAAAGAATTTTTCGCATGCTCAGGGACAACTCGAAAACATAATTACCGAATCAGTCTGAAAATCCCATGTTATTCAAATGTGAAACAAAACCAGCTTACAGCCACGTCTTGTCATTGAACTACAGTGCTGGACTTTCGCACATATCTTTATTTATTTATTTCGAACCTATCTCGGGGGTGCACTTACGAAAATTCATCAACCCTCCCATTAAGGACCACCCAAATATATAGACATCGTCTCTTTCTATTCCGGTCTCTCGTTAGATCGCGAATAATAGGATTATTCCGCGACGAAATCTCCGCGACTCGGATGCTACGAGCAACGGGCAACCTGGCTTCTCTCCCCCCCTCCCTCCCCCACACGTACACAATCACACTCGTTCGTACGTTATTCCCATGTGGTCGTTGAAAATTGTAACGGAAGCGAAACGACGCGACTGCGTAATGTCATGGGACAAAAATACAGATTTTTCTTATTTTACATCTTTTCGTCGGCCATGTGTCAAGCTCTATTTCACGTATGAATGTTACACGGTATGCTGTAATTAACCATGGTTTCATCAAGTTCATTTTGTCCATGAATTTCGTTGACCAAACGATGGACGATTTTTCATTTATTGGCTATTTTGGGGACCGCACGAAGAAAAAAAACCGGGGGCTGACTATTATTGAGTCGTTTCACTTGAAATCATTTTTTCTCGCTTCTGCTTTGCTTTGGACACGAAATATATTCGATCTCAGGGCACAGACAGGTCGGCTGATAAGGCTTGGATCATCTCCCTCTCTCTGCGCAAAATTTCACCCCCCCCCCCTCCCTTCCCCCCTCGCCTTCCCGCAAGGAGACAAAACGTTATTATCTCCACAAGCCCATTATATTAGCCATTTGCGTCGTTCACGGTTATTGGAAATGACGAGGCGTGGATAAACGCACATTAATTCATGCAACTCACGTGTGTGTGTGAGGGTGTGAGGGGGGGGGGGGGGAGGAGCTTGTTTCGTTCGGTGCGTGGATGAAAGCCACCGAGTAAAACAACTCATCGCCGGGCGATATAAAAGGATGATTTATAAATGGTGCACGACGACGAGAATAGCGTCGACGTACAGGTCGTAGTGCCGTAAGGGGTGCAGAAATATAATGGGGGTTGAAGGGGGTGGTTGTGGGGGAGAGGTAGGGGGTGGGGGGCGTGTTGCAAGGGGATGAAGGGAGGAACAGGCAGTTGCCACACGAAACTCGGCATGGGATTAACGAGATTTACGACTCTGAGGGAAGGTGGGGGGGGGGGGGTTCAATGTTGTTTTCCACTTTAACGAGGACGTATTGTCGAGACCCGTGCGAATATCTCGTTGTCGTATTGTCGCAAGCTCGTCGAGCTTTATTTCCATCGCCACAAAATCATCCGAGTGACGTGAAAACAATTTCGCAAATCGTTTCGTTCACATCCAACTTTTCGTCATCGTGACCTTCAACCTGTCATCAAAATCTTTCTCTCCATTCTGATGTGCCCTCTTTTTCGGCATGACGATCAATGAAATCTCATTGGCGACTGGATGCTCGAGGCGCGAGGGTGAATGCGAAAGGGTGAAACGGATTCGAAGGGACGATCGAATGAAATTGTACCGTCATCAACCGTTTCCACCATCGACGCCTTCCTTCGCGACTTTCCGAGGCTCCGGAGTTGTCGGCTAATCGAGTAAATCCGTGGCAATGGTGATCAGGGGTATCAAGGGATGCCACCCTTCGTCTCAATTTACGAGAACGAGATCCCAAATTATCCGGGGGAAATAATGACAACCTGTCAGCCTGGAAATTGAAATCCTCCACTTGCAGGACAGATGATCCAAATTCAATCCGTGGAAACCAAGGCGACAATGTCATCCTGCAATCTTGCATTTCTTTCCAAAATATTATTTTTGTCGGCGACCCAAGAGTAACTTCTCATTCCAATTCAACGCTGATGAACCTCCGTGGGAGGAATTGATTAGAGGCGCTCACCGTGACTCATTAGACGCTCCTGGTCCAATCGCCCGAAACATCCCAACCCATTCCAATAACGTCCGAATCCAACGGCCAAGTGAAATCCAAACGGAATCCCAAACTTCCCAGATGCCAGTTTCCACAACCTTGATGCCCACTATACAACGTATAACGCCATTGTGGAAACAACATATGTACGAAGGTTTAATAGCGCACAATGAAAGATCCCTACAACGCGGTTGTACCGCTGGTGTTGAACGTCTTCAGTGGGATATCCTCAGCCAAGGGCATTAGTCTTCCGAAAGATGTATCCTGGTGTCTGTATGTTCATGTAGAAGACGACAGCCACGTACAAACGGGCAGGTATATAATATTACACAGGAATGGGGGGGTTGGTTGGTATAGTCGGGAGGTTCTATGGAAGCTCGCACAACCCACGTCTCCGAAGGGATGGCCCACCCAGGCGTTTGTGGTTGTTCGCGGTGGAGGTTCTGCCACTGGCCCCCACAGGGTCGAATGAGGCGAAGGCAGATTACCTAATCACGGGTAACCCGTAAAGCAATCAAATTCAGCCCGGTATCTGGGCGCTGCACGTGGGTAGCACAAACCCCCGTGCATAGGGTTGTGCCAGGGTAGTTTCCCCACCCCCAACCACCCCCGCTAGCTCCGTCCGTCCGTCCTCCTCCCGCTATGCACGTTCCCCCTCATCTGGCGGGGTATCGCCTTCTCACTCATACGGCCGACACGGACCACGACGACCTGACTCGAAGGGGTTGCCTTCCTGCCTGCCGAGTACGCTTTCCTCGCTGCTAGTGCTGCTGCTGCTGCTGCTGCTAGCGCATGCTGAGCCGATGCCTCTATAGAACTGCGGGCTCATGCTCGAGGATCGGAACTTCGTAGCCCGTTAAATTCGATTCAATCCATTAATGCGGTATTGTCTGGATAATGACCGGTTTCTCTCTCACTCTATCTCTCTCTCTCTCGCTTGCCATTTCCGTTTCTGGCAGTCTCACTCACTCATTCGCACAGTCGCCTCATCACGTTCACGGAATTACAACCGCGGTCTCTCCCACGGGCTGGAAACCTTCGGGCTGACCCTTCCACTACTTCCGTTTTAACCTCACTTGCGGGGGTATGCTCTGTTTTAGCTGTACCTTCGTTTCTACATCCGCGTGGGGTGGTCGTACCTCATCTATTTCTTTTTTTTTTTTTCAAACATCCTTCATCCTGCCGATTCAGGACTGTCCGGAACGGTGAGATTCTAATGATACGGTTTTTCTTGTTAGAGGATTCCATTGAACGCGGGATATTCGGGATCGGGGTTCTACTGTCGGATTTTGTGGAATTGTGTGAACAATGTATGGAAATTTGTTTCATATGACGCTTCGGGCAGGCAGTAAAACTGATGGAAAATTCGACAAATTTGATCAACAGAGAATTTAACTGAAGCTAGAAATTAGAAAAATCAAAAGAAAAAAAAATTTAGATCGATCGTTATGTAAGTTTA
The DNA here is from genome assembly GCA_963662125.1 of Diplazon laetatorius. Classification (NCBI taxonomy): domain Eukaryota; kingdom Metazoa; phylum Arthropoda; class Insecta; order Hymenoptera; family Ichneumonidae; genus Diplazon; species Diplazon laetatorius. The sequence continues at coordinate 6,325,093 of OY759160.1, read as the reverse complement.
AATCTCACCCTTTTAAAAATATCTCAATGTCATTTATGACGATTCAATGCAATTTTATATATTTTTTCATATCAAAAATGGACGTCGATGATTTTTTTAGACAACTTGCAAAACAAAAGACCGACAAATTTGGATCAATCGTTATTATCTTAAATCTCACTCTTTTAAAAATGTTAAAATATCGTTGTGACAACTAGTCAATGCAATTTAATATTTTTTTTACCATAGAAGGACCATTAAATGAAATTTCAATTTTTTTCTCATTCGAACAATTTACGAAAACGCATTTATCGAACAAACGATGATACGTAGCTCGGCAAGTGGCTCGTGTCACGGCTCACGTAGAGCACGATGTGTCTCGTCTAACATGCGGGCAGTTACATACCATTGCGAGGTGCACTTGGGGTAAGGGGGTAAGAGCGTGCCCCGAGGGTGGACGCTTGGCGAGAGCCACGCGCGCATAATAATGAATTCGGGTTGGTTGCATCGTCGAAGGGACATTAGACGGACCACGTGTGTTCCGGTTTCAACGACCCTTCCACCACCCCCTCCCCTTCGTGCGACTGGGACGTGAATGCTCGAGGATCGACACGGATCCCAAGCTTCTCGCGGCTCGTCCTCGCGTAATTGGACCCGCGCATCAGCACAACCCATGGCCGTTGTTGCTATTACCTCGGTTTCACGTTCCAACCCGATATATCCATGTGTCGTCCCGTGTGAGTGTGATGCATACGAAGCACGTGATTCCACACGAATGTCCCGAGTCGAATTTTCCATCTTCATTTGGAAACTCGTAAAAAAAAATATAGTTTCAACTTCTCGCAAATTCGGAGAATTTAAAAGTATCTTTCGTTATTGTTGTTTTTCCTTTCAATTGTTTTATGTTATTTATTAATGTTAGGTACACGCCGTCGTGGACTTTTTTGTAGAAAATTTAATTCTCTACAACATTGTTCATGTAAACATTTGGTCTACATACCGTTGTTGAGCCAGCATTTAGACAGGAAGATGAAAAAATGTATTCAAGAAATTCAATATATTTTGTTATCTTCCTATCCAAACGCTGGCTTAACAACGCTATATAGACCAAAAGTTCACATGAACAATATTGAAGAGAATCAAATTTCCCACAAAAAAGTCCCCGACGGCATGTATCTGACACTGATAGTTTACGCGTGGAAAAGCTCGAAAGCTTGGTCGTTCCGAATTTTCACCCCAACCCAAATGTTCGAACAATCATACGAATTCCGTTTCATCCCCTCCACCAACCTCCACGACACACCGGCGTAACTGGCTTACGAGAACAAAAAAAAAAACAATCGTAATCCGACCGTCCTATAACATTTCTCAATGCATATCAATGCACAAACGATGTGAACGAATCGATGTGCACAGCCATTTGCGAGTTGCATCGTACAATCACAGACGCCACTTCGATCCTCCAAAATAGTGTTGGTAGATACACACGGTCCGGTCACCAGCCAACCCTCCCTTCCACCCTCGCGCCTCTGGTGCCCCTCATCGCTCGTCCGTGGTCGATGACCGAAGCGAAGCCAAATCGTCGAGAGGGCTTCCATTAACGGGGCCTAGGCGTTGACAATTAATAATTACCCCATATCGCTGATGATATCCCGAACGCACAGTTTCGCATCCCCACGTGAGAGCCAAAAGCTACAGAGCCCACGCAACACAGAGCGAAGCCCGCGCCCCCGAAACCCAACGTGGGTTCGCTATCGGGTTCTGGTCGCGATTCCACGTTCGCGGGGTGCAACGCAGGTGAGTGGTTGGAATATTCGAGTCCGGAGTAACGGCAGAAATTTGGCAAGCTCGCAAGTGTGAGTGGGGAAGCGTGGGAGAGAGATGGAAACGTAAACGGATAGTGGCGAACCAGTGGTGAAGTACGCAGAGGCGACCACTCAACTCTACCGGCTTCCAGTATCGGTCTGGAGAGTCCAGTTCCGTCCCTCTCGGCGGTCCAATACGACTAGCCGATAGCCAGTCACCCCCCGAACTCACACACACACGGGCGCAAGGGAATCTGCCGGACAAACCACCCTGTGCTGTCGTACACTCGGCCACGACGACCATTTCACCCTGAACCACTTGACCATTTTGTCCAATAACTGTAGAGCGAGAGAGAGAGAGACAGAGTCTCGTGCATTAATGCATCGCTCGCGAAAAGATATAACACGCCATCGATATTCCACTGTCCAACCCCCGACCGTCCCCACCCACCCCTCTGACCTGTGTCCCACCCCAGACCCCCTTTTTCATTTTGTTAGCGGTCCCTCCGATGGGATTCGATAATTCGTTCTGTGGAATATCGCCCGTAGGAAAAGTGGTTTTTAATGCTTGACACTTCGCCCGAATTGGTTATCGACTTGTGGTCAATTGGGAGAGGGTTGGAGCAATTGACTTTGATGGTTCGGTGATATTGGATTTTTGGTTGGAATGGCGACGGGGATTCGTTTGATCGAACAAATTATTCATGGGGTTTGATTGGTTGATGGCCTTGAAAGTTTATTCGGTGATGGGCGAGGTACTGGATGGTATTTTGAGCACTGGGTACTTGAAGTTACACCTAAGGTTGGTCCTGGAACCCCACAATTCACGTACGAAACAAAAACGACAATGGGAAGTTGTAAGATGATTCCAATACCTTTAGACTTTATTTTGTTATGTTAACGTGAATGGAAACACTGAACAAATTGATCATGGGCGTAAATTTAATTGTTGTGTGACTGGAAAGCAATTTAATGGACATGAAAGGATTGATCTGAGTCATAAGTCGTTTAATTTGGGGTTTGGATTACTTCTGAGTGACGTTCTAGGATTGATTGAAGGATTGGGCTTTTTTTTTAGTTGTTAAAAATTTGTTATCAGAATTTTTACTGAGTGGCATCGATGGTCCATCGACCCTTGTGCGTTCAACACCCTCTCGACTCAGTTGTGTACAGCTTTGTGGCCAAACTGATTCGGCGTGGGACAGGCCGAGTGCATGTCGATGATCGACTGACACGACGGATCCGTTGCAATGGGACACACATGTGTGGGGGTGTCGTGGATCCTCGTGGTGGATATTCGAGGTCCTCTCAGGATCCAGCACACGTATCCGATGGAGTAACGACGTTTCGGACCCCACGCCCGAGCACTATGACCGACCTGGCGGTATTAGGGTGGTCCTTAATGGGGGTGTTGACGAATTTCGACGAGTGCACCCCTCAGATAGGTTTGAAATAAATAAATAAAAATGTGTGCAAAACCCCAGCCCTGTAGTCCAATGAGAAGACGTGGCTGTAAGATCGTTTTGTTTCCCGTTTGAATAACATGGGATTTTCAGACTAATTCGGTAATTATTTTTTCGAGTTGTCCCTGAGCACGCGAAAAATTCTTTATTCAAATAAATCTATTGTTAATGGGTGTAACTACTCGTACATTTTTTTACAAGACATAAACACAAATAAATTTCAATTTGTGTTGAAATCGTTTATCAGTTGTTATCCATCGTTCATCGGTTCGCCGTTATCGATAATACACAGGTGAGGTCTTGTAAAAAAATGTACGAGTAGTTCTACCCATTAACAATAGATTTATGTGAATGCAGGATTTTTCGCGTGCTCAGGGACAACTCGAAAAAATAATTACCGAATTAGTCTGAAAATCCCATGTTATTCAAATGCGAAACAAAACGAGCTTACAGCCACGTCTTCTCATTGGACTACAGTGCTGGGGTTTCGCACGTATTTTTATTTATTTATTTCGAACCTATCTGGAGGGTGCACTTGTCGAAATTCTTCAACACCCCCATTAAGGACCACCCTAGGCAGCATGCATGTGGCGTGGTTCGTACCTCGTTTGCCGGGCGTGTGTGTGTGTGTGTGTGTGTGTGTTGGGACTGCAACACCGACGACCTTCGTCCAGAGTATCCACGATCGGGAACGGGACGATACATGGATCATTCGACCAACTGGCCGAAGGCTGAAACTCTTTGCCCTCCATCGACACGCACTCATTCACTCTCCACATCACTCGCTGTAATTTCTCTGTCCCTTCTATGTACTCCAGTCCAGCACTCTGTCGCTTTCCATCTCTTTCTCTCTCGTTGATTTTTTCGCGTGACACATTTCGCTCGCTACTCCGATCCCGTCGCTGTACCCGGTACATGTGGGGACTTCAGGAATGTGTCCGTGTTCACCCTTTCCGATAATTGTGCTTTCACGTGAACAGAGGATTTTTCGGAATTTTCAGACTTTCACGAAGAAGGATTTTCAGATCATCGATAATTTATAAATAAACATTTTTTGACACTCGAAAATTTGGTTTTCGGATTTTTATTAACTTGAAAAATATTTTTTAATTTTTCGAGATTATAAAAGATGATTCGTAGATTTTTATTAAGTTCGAAATAACATTTTAGAGGCTCGAAAATGTGGTTATTGGATTTTTGGTGATTGAAAAGTCGAATTATCGATACTCAAAAATATCGGTTTTTCGACTGTTACAAATTTAACAAAAGAAATTCGAACTTTCGTTGAATATTTCTTTTTTTTCTGTTTCATGTGATCTTAGAGAATTTTTTATTAAGAAAAAAAATATGTATGTGTATTTTTTGATCGTAAAAATTTTATTAAAAACGAGGATGAAAATTTGCATATTTCTTCGTTATCGTGTGATTTTTTTTTTTTTTGTTTCATTTTTAAGTCCTGGACAAAGCTTGGATCCGTCGTGTCCTGATAAAGCTGTATCAGGAAAGTCAAAATTGATCAAGAGAATTTTTTCACAGACGTGGCTTTGTGAAAGGTGAAAAAAAAAAACAACAACAACAACAACAAAAACAACGATGATACGATGTAGGTACGAGATTCTACTTTGCACGCGTTTTATTGTTATTTATTTTTCACGGTGGACTTCGGTCACAACTGGCGATGGGCTCGTCCGTCCGAATCCACTCTGGCGAAATTAACGGGCTTTGTTGCCGGTGTCCATGTCATCCCGAATCGTCGTATATATTCCGTTGTATCCGTTCCAACAACAACAAAGTCTCATTTCGGTCATCACGATCGAGATATTCGCAAACGATACAACTTGCATCGTTCGATTATTATTTATTTATCAATTAAAATTATTTTTCAATAAAAAATATATGTTTTTCAAAAATAAAATATTAGTATTTAAGAATGAAAATTATTATTAATAAATATTGGTATCCAATCATTTTTTTTTTCTGGTCCCACGTGAAAAATTTCGAAAAGTTCAACTTCCCAGGAGATTAATTTTAATCTTTTTTTTTTTTTTGCTTTCCACAATATATATTTTTTTGTCTTTTCATTCGTTTTTCGTTTCACCGTAAGCTCGGGTAAAGACCTTTCGGTCGTGAGGCTCCTGCCGGCGTGCCCTTACTCCTGTCCGACGCTCATTAGGAGTAATGACTACGCTTAACCCCAGAATTCAGCCTCGGAGTTCTCTCGTTGCCCCCCCTCCCCCCTCGTTTTCACGGTATCAATTTGCACACACCCCTCAAACCCGCGTGACACACGTGCATCGCTGCATCTCTGCTTTTTATTCATTTTTTTGAAAATATTTTTGTTTCGAAGCAGTAACGCGGGTGAAAAAAAAAAAACAAATTCTTATATTTACTAAAAATTAAAATCTATCATATAATACAGGGTCGTCCTTATTTTATTTCATTTTATTCTGGCCCACTCGGAGGATAAAATTTGGTTCAAAATAAATTTTGAATAATGTCCTCAAAATTTGAAATTCGTCTGAGCTCCGAATGAGGACCACCCTTATATATTCATATATATATATATATATATGGGTGTGCCAAACGGGACTGGGACCGGGGCGTACCTACACCAGAGGTGACGATTTGAATTGTCCGCACGCGGATACAACTCGACGGTATAACCCGCGCTGCATCGCCCATATAAAGGAAGCTCCCTATATACAGCTACACATATGCACACATACAAGACAGAGAGGGAGAGAGAGAGAGAGAGAGAGAGGGAGAGGCTTCGGAACGTGTATACCCGAGCTGGACCCGACAATGTATATCCAGCGGTACGTGCCGGACGTTCAGCGATGTAAATGAGCGTCCAGCTTTAACGGTGCTAGTCCCTCACGGAATGATCCGACGCGCCGGGCTCAGCACTTCGTGCTTTTCATCGTCCTCCCGATATCCCGAACATCCCATTCTCCGTATATTTTTGTTGCGAAAATTCCGCGTAAGCCAATTTTTTATTTTTATTTTTTTTTAAATAGTTTTTTTTTTTCGAAATTGTATTTTCCATCGTCACATTTTTTTTCTGGCTATTTCGTTATTTTTATGGACAATCAAAGGGACGAGCTCGAGTGTGAATTACAAGAGCGTGGGTATACTATTTTTTCCATCTATCGATAATTTGATCGGCATCAATTATCATTATTTTTTATTCTGTTATTAATTACTTTTTATAATATTTATGAATTGGTTTTTGTCAAATTATTTTTTTTTTCAAAGCTTCGAAGAAATTACGAACGAAATTTTGATAGAAACATTCTCAAAATTTATCAATTATTTTTTGTCTTATCATCCAATGTTCTTGATGAATGAATATTAAATCGTAAAAAAAAATTCCGATTACGATTATCCTCATTATTAAAAAATGATATTTTCACGAATATGGAAAGGACGAAAAAACAAAATTATAGACGTATTAACAAAACGTTGACAACGCGCCGAAATATTTTGCACGATTCGAGGGCAAATTTCGAACGATAATTACGACGATTTACGTACGTGCTGGGAATACGGGGGAGGGGGGGGGGGCATACGGTCGCTCGGAATTTCGTCGTTGACCGAAAATGATGCGAATAGTGGATACGCCTAATGAGCAAATAACTGAAATAACATTGTGCCGTTACAACGAGGCGGACTAGTATATTTCTCGGATTTCACTGTTGTAACCTACCCGTTGCCTCCGCCCTCCGAGCCGCGGGCAGGAGCGATGCAACCCTCCGGCCGGCTCATGAATTAATTTGATCCGCTATTAGCCACCGACGTGCATTGTTGCGCATTCGCTCGATCGTAGTTTCGTACGACGAAAGCGCGAGATAACCGATACGGGATTCTCGAATACAACGCGGCCAATTCGCGCTATCGTAGTACCGAAACGTATACACGGGATTCCCCTTTCCTCCCCTCGCCCCCCCCCCCGCCTCGAAGTGCATCGGATTGCATTCCATCGGTACGCTCGGAGGTTTCGCGTTACGACGATCGTGAATGCAATCCAGAGTCAAAGTTTTCATCTTCTTTTTAACTTGTCTCAAGTGAAAAAAAATGTGATTTAGTCTATGTGTGAACTATATATAGGACTGGAAGTGTATAATCTATGTGTAGATTATGCATAAACGATGTGTAGACTATGTAGTTTATGTATAGTCTATGTATAAACGATGTATAGTCCGTATAGTTTATGTATAGTCTAGGTATAAACGATGTGTAGACTGTATAGTTTATGTATAGTCTATGTATGAACGATGTATAGACTGTATAGTCTATGTATAGTCAATGTATAAACGATGTATAGACTGTATAGTTTATGTATAGTCTATGTATAAACGATGTATAGACCGTATAGTTTATGTATAGTCTCTGTATAATCTATACATTGGTTTGATTTCAAAATATGGAAAAAAAATCTGAATGAAAATAATAATAATAATAATAATAATAATAATAATAATAATAATAATAATAATAATAATAATAATAATAATAATAATAATAATAATAATAATAATAATAATAATAATAATAATAATAATAATAATAATAATAATAAATTAATATTACTATTTTAAATGGAAAAATTAAATTTCCCAAATGCTTAAAATTATCGTGCCGATGAAATTGATGAAAATCGAACGAAAAAAACAAAAAAAAATCGTGCTTCATCATCCGAATTAAAACAATTTGTGGATTTTAATTGTTTATCGTCGATGTTGGGGATCCGTTGAATGCGAAGTACGGTTCACGAAATTCGATGGAATCGACGGGGGGGGGGGTGGGGTTTGTTCACGTGCGCGTGAACCATTTAATTCTGCTATTTAATTCCGAGCTCTTTCGTCACGCACCCTTCGGCACTCGGAGAACGAAGAGAACCCGGGGGCTGAGGGGGGAGGGCGTATTTATTGTTTCAATTTAACGTGGTAGCGTTTAATTATAGTGAGTTAGTTTTGGTCCACAGAGAGGAGGAGGAGGGCGCGCGTCTCGCAGCGATGCAGCGACCAAGCTAATGCGCGAGGGTTGCGGCTGGCTGGCCGGACGGCTGGCTGGCTGCACGCAGTAGATACAGTCCAACACGCACAGACGCACACGTCACACATTGAAAATTCTCGACCGTAGCTTTCACGACACGAGGCCCGTGTGTTTACATTGCAACGTTGGTGTATTATTATATATATTATATATCATCATGTTATATTCATTCATTATATAATATATATTATTATTATTATTATTATTATCGTTGACTATCATCGTAACGGTATCCAAGTTGCAATTGGCCATGAGTATATTACGATGTATGTAATATCTTATAATATACTAAAATTTGTATGTATAGATATTATATATTATTGAACATTACTATTGTACCGATAGTAATAATAATAATATTATTATCGTTCATTATATTATGGAACATCATTATATGTAATGTGATAATAATAATAATAATAATCGTTGATAAAAATCAATTATCATTTTTCAACCATAATTTCATCCCTCAAAATTGCATCCAATATCGATTATTCATGTTCGAAATGTCAAACAAAGGTGGAAGAAAAAAAAAAGTTACCCTCACTCGGCAGTCGAAACGAGAGTGATACGATGACCAATATACCTTTCACCTTCAAACTATCCAGCACTACGATAAAAATAAAAATAAAAAAATTGATTAACAAAATTCTGATGCAGTTGTTATTTATTATTTACGAAAGATTGGGATTAATTTTACGGTAGGATACGGTAGCATTGACACCCCCCTCTCAAAAAAACACACACACACACACGTGCAAGCACGTGGGGGGGGACAACACGTGTGAAAGTGTTGTGTGTCCTGTCCAACATCCGAAACGAGCAGCGCGAGACAACGATTGCAGTTTGTACGACGAGTCGGAAGGCGAGACTTTTGTCTCCGTGGCGAACGGAAGACCAGGACGAGAGAGGTCGGAGGGGTAGTTGGATGGGAAGCGAGAATACTGGAGCCAGAAGTTTATACGAAGGTTTCCTCGTCGGACGGCGGGGATGGTTTGCGTCGAGAGGAACGTTGCGACAAAAAAAAACCCAAAAAAAAAAAAAAACGAAATAAAAAAAAGAAGCGAGATAGAAGCTTACGTTGCGGAACCGAGACAGTTCGGGAATCGAAAAGGGAGAAGAAAAGTGGGGGGGGGGGGTGGGGTTGGCGAAAGAAATAACGCGTGAGAGCGACGAGGATGGAATATAAGAGGTTGGAGTGGATACAGAGCAAAGTGTCGTGCAGCTGTACACTCGGGCGAGGGGGGTGAGTGGGGTGAGGGGGTTAGGGGGTTGGTGGGGGGTGGCTGCTGCTTGAACCGAAATAGCTGGACATTCCGTGAGCTTAGCCGGCCCGCGAATGTCGGACGACGAAGAGGGGGATGGGGGGGGGGGGTGAAGAGGGAGGGGAGGAAAGGTTGGTTGCTCTCGAGCTTCCGAAAGCTCGACACACTCGGCCACGGCCGAGCACGATATTGTACCTATAAAATAAGATCGGGGGACCCGGAGAATTTTCTTTCCCCGAGCCACCCGAAAGCCATCTGATTTAATACTTGACTCTCGTGGGCCACGAGTATCGACTGAAAACGACACTCTTGTACTCCTTCGACGTATATTTGTGTGTGTGGTTTAATATTAGAGTGGTCCTCAGTGAGGGTGATTTTTTTTTATATTTAAATTGAGTAAGCTCGAACATGGGTTTTAATTTTTTTTTTTAATTTTTTTATAATCGCGAATTGGACATTGGAATCATCCCCAAAATGCTTTTGCCATATTCTTGGAGCATATTTAGTGGATCGTTTTTAACTTCACCCCTTCCATCACGAGTCATCGTTGAAGGACGAAAGGACGAAAGGACTTCACACGATAAAACGTTATAATCTTCGAGTATTACTCGTTGAATTAATAAATGACACATATATACCCCCTCCTTCATCCCCAAAGTCATCCTGGGCTGGTCCCCATATGTACCTTCACGTACGGTTATATTACAATCGACGAAACGCACACACACACACACACACACACAGTTACAAAAAGTCCATAACCGAGAATCGTTGGGGGTAAAACGAGGTCGCCAGGGATTTCCATAACACACAGTTGCATACGAAATGTATTCCACAGTGGAATCCCGAGACCCGTTCATTGGGCCAATTTTCAACGATCGTTTTATACGACTCTGTTCGCTATATATATTTTTTTTCATCCCTCTGTCTCACTCTCTCTCTCTCTCTCTCTCTCTCTCTCTTTCTATCCTCCCGTTCTTTTTTCGATTTTTTTTTCTTCGTTCAATTAACGCTTCAATGCATAACCCCACTGTCGAGTTACATCTGCGAAACTCACTTTTTTACCATTATAAACTCATCGATCCGTGAAACTGGCAAAACTGTTCTTTATAAACTGTGGAATCTATTTTTTTTATTTCTTTTTCTTTTTTTGCAATATATATTTTTTCATTAGCGATGATCGATCGAGGGGTTGAAGGAAGAATCAGCCGGGGGGAGGGGAGGGGGGTGAGTTCAGGTTGAATAGTGACCGAGGATCACGTGTGTGGTGTGTGTGAGAGAGAGAGAAGGAGAGTGGATGAAGGGGTGGGATAGAATTTGGGAGTGAGAGGGTTGTGGAAAACCCGGACAACAATGGCCACGGGTTCGTGTGTTTACGTTTCCGGTCGGTGAGCACCTTCCGGTTGTGAATTACGCGGCTGAATAAATATACCGTAGCAAAGTCTGGGGTGGGGGGGGAGGGGGAGGAGGGATACGAAGAATATTACGCTTTTGAGGATATACGTATGTGAAAAAGAGTGGGGCTAGGTGGTGGCGATGGCACCCCTCGTCGCTCGGGTGGAATGAAAGAGAAGGGGAGGCACACACGTTGTGCTGGCACTGTGGGGTTGTATATATATGTATGTATATGGATATGAGCCTGGCTAATTAAATTGAAATGAACGCTGAAGGAAGGATTAGCCTGGGTAGGGGCGCGAGTGAGAGGTCGTGACGGTCCATCGCATCAGGTGCATCCTCTATTCACCCTCTATCCCCCCCCCCCCCTCGCGACGTTGACGTCTACTTTCTTCTTTCTCCAACTGCAACGGTCCCAACAAATTTCAAAGTTCACTCGCTGCTTTGTCGGTCCGAGGCTTTTCGGTCTTTCGTAGTTACCGGTTCCGAAGTGTTGACGAATTTTCGACAAATAACTATTTTTTCTATAAATAAGTATTTTTTAAAATAAATAACTAATTTTTCGACAAATAAATATTTTTTTTAACAAATAACTATTTTTTTGAAAAAATAACTATTTTCAACATAGAATTATTTTTTCAACAAATAATTCTTTTTTCAACGAGTAACTATTTATTAACAAATGAATATTTTTTTATCGAATAACTATGATTAATTCATCATGTAACAAATAATATTGATTGTGATTTATTTTTGCCGATTAATTTTTTTTTTTTTTTCATTTTTTACGAAGATTTCGCAAAGTGCGACATATATATTTTTGTATACCTACCATCTTAGGACTATTCGAATCTTCAACCATTGGTTCAACTTCACGACAGAGTCCTACATGACCGAATTTATTGAATACTAAGTTAATTGTGTTTTTCATTTTATTTTATTTTAAAAAATTATTGTTATATATTTTTTTTTATATAGATTATATACTTTTTTCGATCGAGCGATTGAGAGTTGTTGGAACTGAAATTATTAATAATTCACACGTATTATAATGCACATGGTGCATTATAATATTCAATAAATGTCTGTGATCCATAATACATTTTGTTCGAAAAGTATTTGAAATACAATTTTTATTTTTTCAACGTCTGTCACTGATTCCGACCCACCCCCTGGTTCTCGCACTAGCGTGTCGAATATGTTTCGCACACACACACACACACACACTCCTATAAATGTACCTGCTGCGTTCATTGTTATAACCCAATTGTTTTCCCACGTTGAAATTTAATTATTAATTATCCAACGTTATTCCACAATTCGTAAATATTAATTAACACGATATTTAATCGAAGATTCGTCGAATTTGTTATCGAAATTTTTGCCATTGTTTCGCGCGTTACAAATTTGCACGTTTGTGCGATAAATCATTTTAACGGTTTGCAACAATGTATATGTAATATACATATATTTTTTTCTCGTTTCTTTGTGTTTTCTTTTGTCTATTTTTCGGTTCAACGAATAAATTCGCGAGTTATTTTTATTCGTGGAAAATTTGTATTATCACTCCGATGTGAATGAAAAATGTATCATCGTTGGCGAATAAATTCGTGGAATTTTCATAAATTCCATTTGGTTTCATCGAATAAATCATTTCAGCGTTGCCAACAAAAGTTTTCCAATTCCATTGATAAACACGACGTTTTTCGATACTTTTTATCAATAGAACAATTTATCATCATTTTATTCATGATTTAAAAAAAAATTCTGCAATTCAATTTCTGAAAATATTATGCAATTTGATGATTCACGTTTCTTTTTCTTGTTTTGAAATTGACAAATTTGTAGAATTCTCGTTCTTCGGTACAAATAAAATTGTGAAAAAAAAATTAATTCAATTTGTTACCATGTTTCGGATATTTTTCTTTAGAAAAATATGTGGATTATTATTTCGTCAAAGTGAAGATCAGTTTCCATACGTGTAACGTGTGTACGTGTACGTGTATAGTGCACGTGTTATCCGTGTCACTTGAAATAATTAAAATCCGAGGTCGTCCAATGCAGAAAGGTCGACGCATGCGCATGGCTGTCGTGAGATATGTTGACATCGTCGGATATAACGCGTCGTTGCTGATGTACGATGGCTCAGACCAATCTGAATGACCCCCCCCCCGCCCTCCCCACCCGACTAATTATTCTAATGGGACGATGCGTTGCTCCCGGTCTGGATTATGGGTATGTGTTTAGTTCTCGGGAACGTGGCTCGTCGTTGATGCCAGCGTTGGACAATTTCAAAGGGATACGCGAACCACGAGCTATGGCAAACACCCCGGGCGAGTGACCCGGCCTCGGTGATAGGGTTTCTGATCACACGGTACCGGAAATGCTGCTGCTGGTGCTGATGTTGCTGCTGCAGCCAACAACGGTGCCAGCACAGGACACAGCTCGGTAGCAGCGAACGTTATCGCATCCCCAGAGGCTCGTTTCGATGACCTTTGCGGAACTTCCGGTGCTAGGTGCTCGAGTAAAAAAAAATGATATAGAAATTATATGTGAGGGTGGGCATGTATAATATGTGTATGGATTGTATATAGACCGTATAGTTCATGAATAGACTATATATAGGCTGTATCGTTTATGTATAGACTGTATAGAGACTGTATAGTTTATGTATAGACTGTATGGAGACTGTATAGTTTATGTATAGGCTGTAAATAGACTGTATGGTTTATGTATAGGCTGTAAATAGACTGTATAGACTATGTATGGACTGTATAGTTTAGGTATAGCCCACATACAGACTGTATAGTTTATGTGTAGACTTTATATAGATTGTACATAAACTATATATAGACTAAACGGCTTAGGTATAATCTATCTATATTTATATTATTTATGTATGGTCTATATTTAATCTAAATATAGACTTTATTTGCCTAGTTCCATATAAAGGTTTATATAGAGACTGTACATATTTTTTTTTCTCACATGAGTGAATTATATCAAGAAAATACTCGAAAATTTTAAAAGAACATATATGAAAAGTATCAAATATTCAAAATCGCGTCGATTTGGTATGGAATACCTTATACATATAAATATATATATATATAATTCATTTGATTTAATTTATTGACCAACAAAGTTGTTAAATATCCGGACACAGTGATTCATGATCCGGTGACTGAATCGGACTAAGAATAGGTCAGCAATTACAATCTACAAAGCCGGGCTTTCATTATAATTGCTCGGGCCAACGATCGTTTGTCAACCTCGCACGCGATTAGCGAAGTATTTGGTGAGAATCACCGCTTCGTTCGCCATTGCAACGAAACGGGGTAACGAAGAGGGTCGACCGAGGTAACCACGATCGACGCTGGATCTTGAAATAAACTCATCCGCTTATAGACCGTTCATCGTGTGAATCGACTAAAGTCGTTTGAATCTTTGAAAGATTCACCTCTTTGCAATCTCCGTGGTAAAAAAATTATCCACGTGTGAGTTTGACGCGAAAAGTCATCCAGCTGGTGAAATAAGAATGAACAATTTATTCGGCAAAACGTTGACGATTTATTTTTAGAATCTCATAAGACGATAACATCAATATAAACAAGCGCCAGCGTGTAGGATCGAAGATAATGATTCTATATCGAAAATAGCATTTTGCGTTGCAATTGTTCTCGTCAAAGTCGCTCAAACAGTCATTCAGGATTAAAATTAAAATTAAATATCGCGTACGAATTTATCTTGAAATATAAATATTAGTAAAACCAAAAAAAATGTAATCGATTCTAAAAGTCAAGATAAATCAAAATGAAGAGTCGAATTTAAAACCTAATAAACCATTTTCATCTATTCATTCATTGTCCATAACGCACGAAAATGGACAATGTTAATGCAAAATGTTGGGGTTAGGATGACTATTTGCAAAATTCAACATTCCATTTGCAAGGATATTCGTGATTCCCAGGCGGGAACATAAATTCAGCAAGGGACAACATCGTTTTGTCGTCTTCCTAAAAAGGAAAACCCCTAACGGGTCTGCCGGACCCTTCTTCCCCCCAAACTCGACACTGGCGCGAGGGAGAAAGCCTGGATACAGGGTCCGCAAGACCCTGGAAGGGTCGGGAGGGTTCGGGGACGACCCCGGACGACTTTAATTCGCATCCCGAGACTTCCAATATCACAAGGCGACGGACCGAGGCGTCGGGCAACAGCCCCGGACTCGTCGCAAGAAACAACCCAGATTGTGAGGAGGATAACGAGAGTGAGTAGGCGAATCGGAAAACCAACGAAGAAAGCTCGCGTTGGATGCTCCAAGCAAACGTGAAGGACTGTGCGAAGGGGACCAGGCGGAAGCAGGATAAAGAGGGCACCCAGCTGGGTGTTGGAAGGAAAAAGAGGATTGGCAGAAGGTGAGAGCTGAAAATGGATGAGGATGAGGAAGCGAACAACGGGGAAACCCGGGAGCAGGGTGAAGGGAGGGCGGGGGAAGTTGGGAACGAACGGGGAAAGTCAACCCCGGGTCTGCTGGCTCCTCTAGCGAGTCTTGGGCCGACTCGGGAGAGACTATTTCGTGACTGCTGGTTGCCTCATTCGCGTATTATCATATTTATAAGTTGGTGGCAGGTCTAGGCGTACCGGGATTCCAAGGGGGATGGAAAACCGACGACTCCTCACCCAGCTAAGAGAGACAGAGAGAGATGGAGAGACCTGACGTAAAGAGAGGAAGATGGAAGATGGGGGACAAGTTTACGTACAAAGTCAAGAAGTTTGCCAGGAACGAGAATTTCTCGTGTAATAATCGGTTGAACCCGGGGACAACGATGTCTCTGGTGATGACCTGATAATAAATAGTATTCCCTCTCGCCCTCCCCCTTCGCCCTAACACTTGCCCTGCCCGACGCCAAAAGGGGGCCTGTCTGGTTTTGATCCCTCCGCTAATTCGCTTTTAATGCGACACAACTTCTCTTCTTTTCTTTCGAGTTTCCTAGGAAAAAAGAATTTGGATCAGAAGACATCCATCCGAATGCGTTGGTTGGGATTCACTGGAGAATGTTGAACACGGTTGGAACGTATGAGGAAGACGGCATGGCGTCTATCTGGAATCCTGGAATCGCTGGGTTCCATTTCAGTGTGCCCCAAAATGAGACATTTGCGATGAATCGCCTCATCTAATTTTTTCAAGACATTCCAAGAAAATGAAGAAGAGAGTTATGTCGCATTGGAAGGCGAATTAGCCGGAGGGATGAAAATCAGACTGGCGGTCTGGAGTGGGCTGGTATTAGGATTCTCGAAGATTCGAGAATGCGTCATCAACCTGAGTGAATTATGTTATTCCGGAAGGTTATCTGGGATATCCGAATTATTCACCGTAGCTAACGTTGTTTTTATGCCGAAAATACTGGAGGGGAGGGGTGGGTGGACGGTGTATGAGAGAAAACGAGATTTTAGTCTCTTTTATCTGGAATAAATATATGTATACGGGCCCGGGGATGCGGGAGGGGGCCGAGGGTGGATAATGCCATTATTTTTCTTTATCTGGAGGGGGGGGGGTAGGACAGGGGCGATCTTGGGGATGATCTGAGAGAAAAAAAATGTTTATTCCGCCATGAGGTCGGTTTATATACAGCACATGCTGCGTATATGTATATATATATATATATAAATACGTACGTCTGACAAACTCTGCACATCAAAGCTCAAGCGAAGGATTGCTTTACCAAAAAAGAAAAAAAAAATCTTCTTCGAGGGGTGAGTCGTAACCTTTTGAAAATTAGAAAATGGTCAGAATGGAAAAATTGGACGATTTGTCGATGAGCCAAAATATATTGAGTCTTCGATTTTCTCGCAAGATAAATAGTTCTGATTGTTAGAAATTTTTTTCAAATATTTTTTTTACAGCAGCTACTTTAAAAAACGTCACTGTTGGAGTGTGTGTCAATTTTTTGTTGTTTATTCGAATGATATGAAAAGACGAGAGGAGTTGATAAAGTAACGTTTAGTCGACTATTCGAGTGGAAGAGAATGAGTGGAATGAAAATAGTTTTTCGTGGAAAGTGTGAACGACCGAATGGTTGGACAGTCAGACGTGGTTTAATTGTTGCTGAATATGGATTACATCCTCATCTCGCTACTCGCTATCACATGTACTATATATATATATGTGTATATGAATATATATATTTATTGGCACCTCGTAGACACTCTCGTTCGCCAACGACCTCTTCACATTTGTAATTCCAATTGAAAAAACTTGCATATCCGTTGGTAAATTGAGGTGATAAAGTATCGTGTCTCGTCGGTCCTCCAACAGTTATCTCAAGGACGAAGCGAGAGGTTTTTTCTAATCAATCGCATCCTCGGCGTCACACATTGGCTTCATTAGTTTTCATGAATATTCAAACAGTTGAAACATTTTATTCCAAGTGAAAAAAAAAACATGAAAACTGTTTTTATTTTTTTCGGTAATTGAAAAAAAATTATTCGGTCCATCGACATACGCTTCAATGAGTTTTTTTTAAAAACACATGATTATAATGATCATAATAATATTATAATAATTTGCTTGTACACAATAATAATAATAATAATAATAATTTAATAATTTGCTTAAAAACAATTATAATAATTATAATAATTCCCTTGAACGAAAATTTCCCATTTTCTTCGGCAATAATAAAAAGGGATGAGACTCGTCTGATTTCCCAATGAATCCTAAAAGTGACCAGTCAACAGGGTGCTAAGGTTTAAGCAGGAACATTAGTCAACGTCGTTTGTCCACAACATTAAACGCGGTCGGCTTTGTCATTCCTGTACATTATTATTGGTACATCGGACGGGGGGGGGGGGTTAGGGGATGTATCACCGTACGCGGGACACTGTCTTTCATCGTCGGTGGTGTAACGCGGGGGAGGATCGAATGGCTTTGGGGCGAACAACCCCACAACAAGAAGATTTCAACATTGGCAAAATCCCTTTCGTCGTTGCGAAGCATCTCGGGGAGTAACCATCGACGCGACGACCCACGCCCCGATTGTCCATAAGTTTCCGGGTGTATAAACGGACCCCCTCGTTCACCCCCCACCCCCGCCCCGTGTCTGCCGCTCGACCCTCGGGCGCACAAGCTGCGCGAAGGGGGCTCTCCACGATACACGAGGGATCATAATGAAAAGAGAATTTTTGCTAATAACCGACGATTTCGAGATCCCCTCACCCCCCACCCCTCCTTTGCGGAATTGGAAATTGCGTGCGTCACATGTGCGGCTTGTTCTTTTTTTCTTTGTTTTGTTTTCTTTTTTTACGTCCTTTGTTCACGATGGCATCGTAATCATGGACGCTGTCTTCGATGGCGATGGGATATTACACTTGAAATTACATTTTTGCATTTCCAATTTGGTACATCGATGTGTTTTACGACGATTTTGAATTTTTTGGGGTCTTTTTTGTCCTCCCGAATTTTTGTAATCACTCTAATCACGTTTTACGACTGTTTTTAATTTTTTTATGGGATAAAATTTTTTTTGAAACGTGAAATAATTATTGGATCGTGAAGTAGAATGGTCATACGATATTTTATAATTTTTTCAGAATTTTTGGTACGTGATAATCAGCCTCGAAAAATTCCAATAGACACGAGTGACCACACGACGACGATAACTTACGTCGAAAAAAAAATGTGGGGGATCCAGGGCTTATTAGATTTTTTGAATAAGTTTTTTTGGTAAGTTGGTCCTGTCGTTTTTTTTTTCGTTCATTGCCCACGATGGTCGGTAGGTTTTTTCAGGAGGGGATGGAGAATGGAAGGGAGGAAAAAGGTCATCGTCAACGTCAGGTTCCGTAGTCGCGAATGTCCATAATTACATTTGTTTCACCGTGGAAAAGAGGCTTATCGAGAATTGCTAAGAGAAGGAAAAAACCATTTTGTAACATAATGAGATAAGTCCGAGAAAAGTTTTACCCGAGGGAACGACGTGGTGGGCGGGGGAGGGGGGAGCGAGAGGGTCGTGTTGCAACTCTCGTCGCGAGTTTGCCACGTTCTTTTATTTTTCAAAGAAGAAGAAAAAGTTGTAAGTGACATTGGATTACGCGCATGTGGGTTTCAATAAATGGCAAACTGGTCGTTGATTCGGACTTTGACGATCGTGGCTGTTTTGTTGATTGTTTTTTTTGTGTCATTTTTTTGAGCGATTGAAAAATGCACTGAATAAAAAAATTGACAAACTTGCGCAACAAGTTTTGACAATTATCATTTCTTTTTTTTTTTTTTTTGACGCAGAAGATTGTGAAAATGTCGGTCTGACGAAAAAATGTAATTCATGAGCATTTATTTTATTTATTTTATTTATTTTATTTATTTTATTTATTTTATTTATTTTATTTATTTTATTTATTTTATTTATTTTATTTATTTTATTTATTTTATTTATTTTATTTATTTTATTTATTTTATTTATTTTATTTATTTTATTTATTTTATTTATTTTATTTATTTTATTTATTTTATTTATTTTATTTATTTTATTTATTTTATTTATTTTATTTATTTTATTTATTTTATTTATTTTATTTTTAAGGGATTGAAAAATGCAGTGAACAAAAAAATGGACAAACGTGAGCAACAAGTAAAAGATTGTTATATTTTTATCTCGTGAAAGCTTGTGAAAATGTCGGTCCGACAAAAGAGACGTAATTCGTGAGCATTTCTTTCTTCGTTTTTGTTTTTTTTTTTTTTTTTTCACGCGTTGAAGAGAGATCAGAAAGATTCTGGTCGGCCTTGATCCCTCTTCACATAATCGGAAAGCGTGCGATGGTGTGCGGAAAAAGACTTTCGAAGCTCCGGCAAATCGCGAAGGGAGTGAACGTCTTCTTTCCGCTCGTTCGCGAAACGAAAGAAGCGAAGAGAGAGAGAGAGAAAGAGAGAACGTGTAGTAACGTTAGGTCGAACTTTCTAACCGAATTGTTAACTCCGAAAACGGGCGAAAGAAAACTTGACTGTTAACTCCCGCGGGAGATGAAGTGAATGGAAGGTGAACGCATTGGGAGGAAAAGGTGAAGAAGAGTGGGGGGGGGCGGAGAGGGGCTAGGAAAACCCGACAAGATAAAGAAGGAGAAAAGGAGATAAGAAGAAAAACGCCAACAAAGATTTCGCTGCGAAACGAACGAGACTCGAAAAACCACGAAAAAGAAAAAAAAAAACAAACGAAAAAAAAAGTAAAAATAGAGAATATTTCGTATTCCGTAAAAGCAAAGGGATGAAGAATAATAAAAAAGGCAAACTCATCGTGTTTCACTGATTTCGTAAACACTGTCCGAATATTTGATTGGTTATTTAAAAATTTTACAAGCTCTCGAAAGAAAGTTCGAAAATTCGACGAGACGACTCGAGTAAAAAAAATTGTATATAGTTTATATACACAGTCTATATGTATTTTTTTTTACTTTGGTACATATGGGGGCCGGGCATATATATGCTATGTATGGACTATATATATGTCCAGTCCCCATATGTCGTTTATATGTAATTTTTTTCACTTTGGTACATATGGGGACCGGGCATATATATGCTATATATGGACTATATATATGTCCAGTCCCCATGTATGGTTAATATATAATTTTTTTACTTATGTCTATATGGGGACCGGGGATATATAGGTTATATATATGGACCACATGTGCCCGGTCCCCATATATACTTTATATGTAATTTTTTTACTCGGAGACCGTCACTCGGTGATTCTTGGATTCTCCGAAGCTTCGTTTTGACCCTTTGGCGAATATATATTTCCTCATACTTTTCCGGGGTTAAACCCGGTGGCCGGCATTGGCCAAACTCGAGGGTGGAAAAAAACGTGGAAGACAAAAAAAAAAAAAGGAGAACGAGCCAACGTTCCACTGGAGTAGTCTGAAATTATTTAGATTTTATAACACAATAGCCAACTTTACGACTAACGGAACCTTGCATCCGTATACCCCAACGTCTCGAACAACCCCTGCCCAGCCCTGAAGCTTCTCCACCCCCCCCGCCGCTATTTTCATAAGAATTTAATAAAACCGCAACGCAACGCATCCACGGCCGCAATTAATATACTTTTTCGCCTTGTTAGACGACCAACTCGGGTTTGGGAGGGGGGGGGGGCACGTATACATGTAAATAAGGATGTACCTCAACGAAGAAAGGGTTGTGGCAAAATAAGAAAAATAATGAAAAAAAAAAACAAGTCTTTGCCTTTTTTTTTTCAGTTCGCCGATGCTGCGAAAAAAAAAATCTGTTCGAGCTCAAACCTTCTTCGGACTTTACCTTCGAGGTAATATTATAATATTAATAATTATATTACATAATTCAGCACTCGTGGATCATAATATTGTGCAAAATTTGATCTGAGATCGTGATTGATTCGTGTCGTAGAACAAAATGGAAAAAAGTCGAACAAGTCGATTTATGGATCGCGATTTATTGAGTAATTAAAAATGAATAATAATAATTTCACATGTGAATAAATTAATTTATAATTTTGGAATTTTATATACTTCACTTGCACTATGAGACCTTCGTTCGTAAAATATTTCAATAATCAAAGTCAACGAGAATTTGATTTTAGATATTTCAATGATTATTGAGTCAAAGAAAAAACAATAAACAATATAATAATTGTGGATGGTGTCAGAAATTCATGATTTTCAGGACGATAAATTCATTTTACAAACATCCCTTTTCATACCATTCAGAGATACGAAACCCCAGAAAAGAAAGAACGAAAATATTATTCATTCGATGATAATTCGAATTCTCTTCGAAACAAATAAATTATTTTCTCGCATCACTTGTGACTCAATCGATCAATCCCAAGCGTCATCGAATAAATTAGAGAATTACATTTTCAATTCCAAAAATTCGAAATTTCATCAAACACAACACGGCACCCAATAAAATAATAAATTCAAGAGTGAATATATATACAGACACGACGAAAGCAGCGTGAAATAAGGAAGGAAAGAATTTTCTCAATCCAGCGGAGTCTGTCGTATCAGCGTGACACAAGTATGTGTGCCCATAGGTGCAATGTTAATGTGTGTGCACGTGAATTCGAATATTTATGTGTATGTGTGTGTGTGTTTCGTAGAAAAATCTGGCTCAGGGCATCGGGAATATCGATGCCGGTGGGTTGCAAGGTGCGGTGAGATCCGGGCACGTTTTTTCCTATCCGCAGAATCTTGGCTAGAAGGACGAGGAAAGGGAGGGTAAGGGGGTTGTCGGGGGGTGGAAGAGACGCGAAAAAGTCAGACCCAGAGGTAAAAGTATATACAGAGAAGATGTGAAGGGTTGGGGGGGGGGAAGGGTGGAGAATCTGTAAATGCGAAAGACCGAGTCGTGGTGGGAGAGAATATCGAAGGTGCCTTCGGGGAAAGGTTGGGGGAAGGGATGTTGGACGAACTGGGAAAGGGTGGTCGGCCGAGGCGAGGTGTGAGCACGAGGCACACGAACGAAAAGTCTTTTCTTTATTCCCACGCACGTGATCGGGGCGTGGCGAGAGGATACAAAAGTGAAAAAAAAAAAAAAGAAATGAAAATAAAAATAAGGAACGAAAGAAGGAAGAAGAAGAAGAGGGAGAAGTGGTGAATCTCGTGGGCGAAGAAGTGGGATAGGAGATAAAGCAGAGACGAAGGAAAGAGAAGGATGAGAAGGGGTTGGGGAAGGTTCGAAAAGGGAGGGTGAAGGGTGGTTGAGAAGAGTCGACGTTAGCTTCGAGTATTGCGCCAACTTTGTAAGCCGAGAGGAGATCGCGTTAGGATTTTTCTCGAGTCTTCGCCTTCTCTTGCGTCCTTCTTTCTTTTTCATTCTCTTCTTTACTTCTTGCTCTTGGATATTGCTATATATTTATTTTACCGCCTCGTCTGTACTATTTTAAGATCCCTTCATTCGTCCTGTGGGCCTAGGTGCTAATGTTGGAGGTTTTCTTTCTTTTTGATCCTGGAGATTGGTGAAGTAGGCAGTGTCTCATTTTTGAATGATTGTCGTCTTACGATAAGGCGTGATATTGAATAGCTTCTAGGATTCATGATGAAAGAATCATTTGTGTGCAAAATCAACACGCCGTAGGTTCGAAAGTAGAGTACTCGAACCAAGATAACGTGTTACTCGAGTCACGGGGGTTCCAATGTCCATCATTGTCGATCGGAGCTTGGACCAGCATCGGGGGGCCCAGCATACTTTCCACCGGACTTTCGGCACGAGCCCCGGCTAAACATTTCACAGATACCGGGGAATCCGTCGGGTCAGCTGCTGCTGCCCCGGGCTCGAACACACGTTTTTCCCGTCGGAGTTTATGTTTCATCGCGGACCCCACAACATTGTCCATTGGATTGGTGTCCGGGGGGGATTGTGCGGGGGGCCCCCGGTCCAACACGATTATGTGATTTTCCAGTTTGTCCACTAGGTGCACGGAAGCCTGCTGGCGGTGTTTCGGAGTCCGTTGTCTTGTTGTGATATCCGATTGTTCGTTCGATAACCGCGCGAAAGTCACAACGCATCTTAGACTCCACCTGCCTGAGTCCTGTACCGTGGTTTTTTTGTTTCTCGGACGCTCTATTAAATATATCTTCATAGAATGAATGTCCATCCCTGAATCAATAACTCGCGCATCGATGTCAGGATTCATGTCCTAATATGTATCACCGTCTACGGACTGTTGTCCGTTTATGTGGGGATTAACGTCAACCGTGTTGAGAGGCGATAAACGACGACAGGTGGTGAATGAAAAAAGAACATCCAAGACTCGGGGGTTTGGTCGAGGGATGAGAGGGACACGTGAAAGTGCAGTGAGCAAAGGTTTGGCTTGTCTTGACGACCTTTTCCAGATATTGAAGATAAGATCCGCTCTATCAGGTCCGTTTTTCTCTGTCTCTCTCTTTTGCTTGTACAGAAGGGATGGAGGGTGTTGTACGGACCAGCAAAAAGTCGAGTGGTTGGCCACAGCTCTGCTCGAAACACACTCAAAACCCTTGGACGTTATTTCACGTAGCTTCCGGCCACTAGCGTCAAGAGTTGATGGATTTCGAACCTTTTCTTTTCTTTTCTTTTCTTTCTTCTTTTTTTTATTCATTTCACTCGAAGACTCGAGATAAGTGAATTTCTGGCATGAACAAACTGACGTAAAAATCTCTGGGGAATAACGGAGAGCGCGGGGGGCGGGGGGGGGGTGCATCGACGAAGAGCGAGTGAGAGAGAAAGAAAGCACAGTGTTCCTCTTCTATGGGCTTCCGCAAATCGCGTCAGCTTTATTCTTTGTTGAATCGACGTTGTGTACATTGAAATGCGTGGACGAGATCTTTTTATATATATACGTATAGGTATATATTTGTGTGCTTAGCGTCGATAAAGAAACGAATGAAAGGAAATAGTTGTCTCGACGAATACATTAAATCCCAAAGTTGATCTCGATAAGATTGTGTCCACGTTTCGAATTATCGCCAAACCAAATCGCGATTTTACGTTGAGGGGGATGAAAAAAAAACCAGTTATCGAGAAAATGGGAACGTTGCGAAAGCTTTTGTTCGATTTGATCTAGATTTATGGCGCACAGAGATGTTTTTCTCATTTTTTTTGTAGATACTATAATTTTGTTTTATTCTGTGTATTCTATGTATGAGCCAAAACGACAATTATTAAACAATTACTTTTTTCGACATCTCTACAGATTTTTAATATATTTTTTTATCAGCTCAATTATGTGCAAGAAAAAAATTCGATTAAAAATGCAATAATTACTTTTAAAAAAATCCTAGTCCCCGAAAATAAAATAACGGTAGTAGCACGGTCGTCATTTTGTTTTCACAATTTTTACAGCAAACTGTCAATTTTTCCGCTGAAGAAAGCATATGGGACAAATTTTTCTCATCTCAATATTTTAGCTATGATAAATAAACTCCATAAAAAAGTCATGATACATAATTCAAAACAAATAAAAATTCCACAGGCACAACTAAATATCGAGATAGGTCAACGGTACTTCGCGAACATTTTTCAAAAATGATTCGGAAACTATTTGAGAGTTTACGCAATTTTAATTCAGAATCGACTCTTCCTAAGGACCACCCTAATCTATATATATAAATATATATATAATCGAAAAACGCATTGGACTTTTCACGGCCCTGACAAGCTTATATTTACATCAAAGAGCACACGGTCGTCAACAGAGTGTATTCCCCAGGTGACGAGGGGAATCGTATCGAGGGGAGGGCGAAGGGAGAGGGGGGTGGCGGTGGGGGGGGGTGTGCTGTCGTAGAGCGGCGTCGAGTTCTCTCGTCTCAGAAGGAATATCAAAGGAGGAAACGTGGGTGCGTATCGAATAGTGAAGCTTTGCTCGATCTTCGTCCCGTGACTCGTCGAGGGTCGGAACCTCAGTGAGTGAAAGTGAGACAGAGACATCGAGATACCCTCCGGGTATCCCAGTCGGGCCCAATGGGTAGAAAAAAGACGGCCCGGGGAGCGACGGAGAGAGGATCTTCTTCGCGATACGTGCAAAGAATACGATGTATAAAATAATAAGAATAATAATAATAATAATGGTAATAAATCGTGGGAAGAAATTCGAAGAAAGAAATAAATGAAAAAAAAATAAATGAAATAAAAAAGAAGCAACAGGCAGGTTATCTTCATTGTGACGGAAATGGACTTTGCAACGTTTTCGTATCAAATAAAAATCCAAGTAAGTTCATTTGTAACTCATTGATGTCCAACGATAGATGTGAAGATTGTGGGGAAAAGTGGGAAAATATGCAATTTGCTTTTAGTGAATCGTAGAGGGTGAATGAAGATTTATCTATGAGGAACCATTTATTTTTTTTTTTTTAATTCTTCGGCAGGGAATCCGTCAAAAAATTCAGAATGACATTGCATCGAAGGTACGATTTCAACATTTTCCCCGACTTTCGAGCTTTCCCACGCGTTTATTATCAAAGTTAGATGCATGTCGACGCTGACCTTTTTTATAGGAAATTCAATTCTCTACAACATTGTTCATTTGAACTTTTGGTCTATGTGGCGTTGTTTGTCCAGCGTTTGGACGGGAAGGTGAAAATGCATTGATTTTCTCATTGTTTTGAAACCGAAAACGACGAAAATATGGCAAGAGAGCGGGGAAAAGAAAGAGAGAGAGGGAGAGAGATCAAGAAATATATATATATATATATATATATATGAAATAAAAATAAAAAAGAAAGAAAGAAAGAAAGTTGTGGTCTCGGGAATGAGATCGGAGGGTTGGATGAACCTTTCGATGACCAAACGACGATCAAAGATTAAGAATTACTCCCAGGAGAAGTCACGAGGGGGGTGGGGGGTGGGGGAGGCCAAGAAGAAGATGGAGAGAGAGAGAGAGAGAGAAAGAGAGAGTGAAGCGTGAGGATGCTGGTCTTGAGTATTAAACTCGGATGAAATATAAAATGCATGAAGCGACTATCCCCGGGGGTGTCTCACAGTCACTCGGGGTTCCTTCCCAATCCTTCGTAACATCTTCAGCCCTTCGTCCAAACCAACCCTTCGAAATAACGTTCACCTTATTTTTTTCTTTCTTTTTTTTCCAGCTTATTGGACGTTATATCAAGAGACAAATCGTGAATACGAGATAAAACTTTTTTATTTTAATTCTTTTTTTTTATTTTCGTTTCTTTTTACATTTTTTTTTATTCTTCTTTCCCAGCATCCCGGCAATGTGGCCGCGATGCTTCCCGAACAAACTGATACCCCGTATTCGATGCTGGAACACGTATCGCGAATACATTACTCGAGGGTTGAAAAAAAAAAAAAAAAAAAGAAAAGCAGACGTCAGATTCATAAATATATAATGACTCGAATATTCTCATAAATGTTTAAAAAATAATAATAATAATAATAATAATAATAATTCACAAGCTTAGCTATTATTTTCTTTATCATTAATCAAGCCCCTTCAACCCTTATTTGAATACTCACATTTTTATTTATTTATTTTATTTTCTTTTTTTTTTTCTCGATTATTATCGACCGTGAATTTATTCATTCGTATTGTTTCAATCGGGTGTAACAAATTTAACACTCCCAACCCTCCCCCCCCTCCACCCTCCATTGCAAACAACAATTCTTCGACCGCATTAATTTTCCCGGCAACACACAGACGCATAAATAACCCAGTGGGTTTCACGAAATACGATGAAAAATAAAACACACGACCCAGTTTTATTAAACCATTTAGCAAACATTGCCAAATAATTAAGTATCCTTTTTTTTTTGTTTTTCTGTTTTTGTTGTTTTTTTTTTTTTTTTTTTTGCTTCATTTTACCAATTTTCATCGCATCGGGCGAGTTGATTCTCGAATTTTTTTCGGGAACGTTTCCACACACACACACACACACACACACACACACACACACACACACACACAAACAAATAGGGGATTCGTATGTGAGAAAGGTGTGCAAACGCCTATCCCATAAATTCTCACAGAGTCGTGGAGCCGAGAGACTGCGTCTGTCACTCGTCGCCCATCCCTCCAAAAGGGGGAGGGTAAGGGGGGGAGTGGGCGTGTGGAGAGAATTGTTTGAAAATGTATGTTTAAGCGCACGTGCGCGTGCATCAACGTGTGTCTAACTAACCCAGGGTTCTTTGCCGTGAGTTTTTTTTTGTCAGGTTGCCGGGTCAGACCGCGAACGGGTCAACGGGCTTAAGGGGGAGGGAGAGGGGAGGGTGGACGAGGACCTAATGTGTGCGGTTCGTAGTAACTTTCAAACTCCGACAATCGGAGGGGGGGGGAGGACTTTGTGGTGTCGAAATGTCCGAGACCGTGAAAAATGTTTAATTCGACTTGGTTCCGACAAACGTCCCCCACCCCCCTTTCGATTATGATGGAGCGACTCTTCTTTTTTTAGGTTTGTTCTTTTTTTTTTTTTTTTTGTTGCTTTTTTTACTTATCGGCCGCCATAAATATGTAGAATTATTTATTTTATTTATTTTATTTATTTTATTTATTTTATTTATTTTATTTATTTTATTTATTTTATTTATTTTATTTATTTTATTTATTTTATTTATTTTATTTATTTTATTTATTTTATTTATTTTATTTATTTTATTTATTTTATTTATTTTATTTATTTTATTTATCTTATTATTTTTAATAAAACAAATTGAGATAATTAATTTTTTTACATTTTTAAAAATATCATAGTGAAACAGTTGAGAAGTTTCTCAATGATATTTTTGAAAAGAATTGAAAAAAAATACTTGTTTGTTTTTTCAAATATTTTATAATATTTCCCAATTGGATTTGAGATGCAAAAATGCATTTGTCTTCATCTATTCATCAAGCAAGGTACGATGGATCAAGTGGGGACTTTTAATATTATTCGAAAATGATACGAACTACGTGGGTGAGGGTTCCGAAGATGAAGGTAATCGTGTGTACGTGTGTGTGTGTGTGGGTGCGATGGTTCATTGTATGGTCCGCACAGCGATGGACCCGACGAGTTTTCGGTCCGGCCGGCCACCCCTCTCTCGGTCACGAAATTCGGTTCGAAACGCACGACAGATGGGAACCCAACGCCCATTCACGTATTCCACGGTGTGTTACGCCTCGTTTTTCCGCATCATAATGTCATCCGTGTAGGCCCGATAACCGGAGAACCGCAGGACCTGATGCCAGTTGCGAAATTACGATGGTTTTGTCACGGCTCAGAACCTCGACGATATATGTCATTACACACATACATACGTATATACACATTCGCTATAACGGAGGGTGAATCTCCCTTGTAATGGAATAATTTATTGCGTTTCGGTATCATCTCGGGGATCTTGTGCGAAACGACGTAAAATGGTTTGGGCGAGGAGGGGGGGGGGTGCTGACGGGATCCGTCAGCTTTCATTTGTCGTCGAGAATTCGAGTGACGATTAGTCAAACTTCTGAAAAATGTTTTTTTTTTTTTTGTCGATTTTGGAAATATAATAGAAATAAAAATAATAATGTTAGCATCGTCGAAAAATAATCCCCATTAAGCTGAAAAAATTTAAGTATCAATGTTTCAATTTTTAATCTCCTTCGAGGAAACGAATTGATTTAGAAGATTTGATAAATTATTTGTTTTTCAAATGAATGTGAATAATTTTTATGAAAATAAATTGTACACAAAATAAATATAAATAATTTTTCATAGAAATCAATTTACAAAAAATAAATATAAATAATTTTTATCAAAAATAAATTTCCCAAAAAATGAATATAAATCTTTAGAATAAAAAAAAAAAAAAAAGATTTTCATCCTTGAATGAAAAATCGACATTTGATTAATCGTAACGACGTAAAGAATTAAAAAAAAAAAAGACGATTATCACGACCGTGTCTTTGATTCCGTCATTCGTCATACGCCCATGGGCTTCCCCCATCGCAATAATTATTTCGCCATTTTCCCAATGTCACCGTCCAACGAAATGGAATGAAAAAAAAGAAAGAAAGAAAAAAAATTTGTCCGCATTGTGCTCGGAGCCGTAAAGCCCGTGGAATAACGTAACCAAGGCTTCATGGCCCGCGGGGACGCGTACGTATGGATATTAGATTAGGAAAGGACTCTCCGAGGGCTTTCCACCTTTCTCTCTCTCTGGCTCTCTTTGTCTCTATCTCCGTCTCACTCACAACCGGCATTATTGGTATGTACCTGATTGGGGGTCTCCACCGTCGAAACAGATGGCAGCCCTTGGGCTATGACCGCCCGATAATTCCGTCGCGAAGAGAGAACGACGAGCAAAAGGGGTGCAGGGATAAGGGAGTGGGGGTTGGGGGTGGTTACTCGCGAATCCAGGCAATAGGGGTTGCAGGGAGGGAAATAGGATTGTACTACATATACATGCAGCTTCGAACTGCCGAAGGGGTCGCTAATACCGAATACCAGTTCGGGGACCCCTTCCATCCCCCCACCCTCTCCTATCGTGTTATCAAACTCCTTTAATAATTCACCGAAAATTAGATAACAGGTTCGACTTTCTCTCCAACGACCTACTCTCACTCTCTCTCTCTTTCTCTCTCTGTCTGTAGAAAATAGAGAAAAAGAGAGAGAGAGAGAGAGAGAGAGAGAGAGAGAGAGAGAGAGAGAGAGCTTTTTCTCTATTTGAACAAATGAGACGAGAGAGACAGAGAGGTTGCTCGATAGTCGAACAGTTGAAACAAAGAGGAACAATCGTTCACTGTCATCTAACCTTAAACCCAAACCCTACTTTTTTGCATGTACATACAGGGTGTTTTTTTTTTTTAATGTTTTTTTTCGAATTTTTTTTTTTTTAAGTCAGGTGCCAAACATTGTTTTTTTCTTGAAAAAAACCATCTTTTTTCGAGCGACAAACAAAAATTTTGCCACTACAAACAATTAAACACCCAAATATTTTAAATAAACGCAAAAAAAAAAAAACATTTTTTCATCGAAGTCAGGTGCTAGAATTTTTTTTTTTTTTTTAATTAAAAAACCATCTTTTTCGAACTCGAAACGAAAAAATCAGGTGAGTATGACTGTACGGGGAATTAAATTCTCCGTAAGACAGGTTTTTACCATTTTTTTCCATTCGACTCTTCTTTTTATCATTTTTTTAACGAAAATAGGAAATGTCATAGTTCACTTATACTTAGATAAAATTTCTACCGGCGGACGCTGAAGATTTAATTTTTAACAACCACCCTAATATAGATATATATATGTGTGAGAGGATTTGTTGGATCCTCTTAACCGAAGGTCCCACCTTCTCTCTCTCTCTCTCTCTCTCTCTCTCTCGTGTCTCCTGCTATCAACTGATAGCGAGAAAAATGGAACGCGATCGAGATTACCCCACTTTCAACGTTACAACCGCTCACAGTGATAAACGTGGCGGGATGTTAGGAATTACGCGATACCGAGAAGACGTTACTTCACGAATAAAAAGATTATACATCCCAGACTTGTACGTGACTAATTCACATTTGATTCGAACCATTTGAATTTTTATTGCTCTCGCGCGAGAGAAAGATTTTTTTCGTGTTGGAAAAAAAAACGAGTGAGAGTTTGGGTGGAACGGAGGAAACGGGGACCCGAAGACAGAAGTTACCATAAGTACCGTTGGGCGACGTAAAGTATGTATGATGGTGGTTGACAATGATTCAAGTGGCAATTCGTCGTATACTCGACCCACGAGTGTTATTAATAATAATGATTATTTTTTTTTTTTTTGGCTTTTGTTATTTTTTGTTTTTTGGTAATAATTTACGTTTGCTTCTCATTTAATCATTGACGCCCCAGACTGTCGGGAAAGTTTTCATTGCTCCTATGAGATTTGCTTCCAGAGTTTCCATTCTCATCTGGCATCGTGGGTTAACCCGTTTTCGACGCAACGCAATTGTGCTAACTAAACGAGAAATTGTTTGAAACGAAAAATTGTATTGTTAAAATATATTTTGATTGGATAAAATAAAACTAATTAATTTGATGATGGAATTCATGAAATTGAATTTTTTCATTAAATTACCTTTTATTTAAATTTATATTTTGCTTAAATAAAATAGTAAAAATTAAAGAAATCGTTGATGAAATAAAGTGTTTACTTTGCAAGTGAATAATTGATTCATTTTATGTTTTTTTTTTTTCGTCGAGGCTAAATAATTTTTGTTAATCTTGATTGACGATCGTGAGCGACGTTTTGTGAATTAGTTTTGGAATATATACATATATTTTCGTGAAAGAATGGAAAAACGATGGAAATTGGGATGGCTTGAATTGGATTTGTTGTCATCCGAAAAATGTCATGGCCCGTCAGAAATTCTGGCGTATTCGAGAGAGAGAGAGAGAGAGAGAGAGAGAGAGAGAGAGAGAGAGAGAGAGAGAAAGAGAGAGAGAGAGAAGGACGCGACTTCCGAAACTCTGTGAGCTACACGGTGCTTACGCGTCTGTGTGTCTATATGTATATTTTTACACAGTTAAATAAGGTGGAAAAAGTGAGTCTTGACTGTCGGACTGACTACTGAACTCGGACGTTCAAGAATTTTCAACGAAATATCATATTTTTCGGAGCAAAACGAATTTTCACTAATGACTTCCAATTCCCGTCATTTCTGTCATATAATTCATTCATACATATACATATATACATACATATATATATATATATATATATATATATATATATACACACATGTTTATATCTGTATCTATATTTATGCGAATTATTTAGTACGTCAAGCACGCGACTGAAGGATCTGCTGCTCATCTCTTCGCTTATGCTTGGCGCGACGCGCTGCAAAGCCAGCGAGACATAATTTTAGCATAAGCGACGTCCCTTCCCCCTCCCCTCACCCCTTCGCGCCCCACCACTCTTTCGGCATCACGAATATAACTTCCAGAGCCGACGAAAAAAAAAAAAAACCAATCTCGACGAATATTCTTTTTGCATATATATTTTTATATATATATATCCTACACAAAGTTTTTCAAAGTATCGATCAAAGTAAACTCCAATTATGTTACAAAAATTATTCATTTCCAAATCTCCCAACTTCTTCACCGACAATTTCGCGAAACAAAAAAAAAAATTTTTCTAAAACAATTAAAAATCCTCATGAAAGATAAAAACTCATAAACCACGCGCATAAATGATCTGTAAAGAAAATCTTATGCCAATAAAAATAACAATGAAGCATATATTAAAACATAAAAATGTATGTCAATATATGCGTCATTTTTTTTTTTTCCACCCCGTCCAGAAAAGTATCTTCGAAAATCGTCGAAATCACATACATATATAACACCTTAAAACTATAAATTAAAATTTTGCGAACTCCGTATACACATAGTTTCTCTGCACACAGCCGCACACACGTCGATGGTAGTTAAAGTTCCGTCCAGTAAGTTAATCGAGGGTAGCAGAGAAATGAGAGGGTGAGAGGGGGTGGGTGGGGGAAGGGCGTCGGTGTCAACGATCCACGGGGTTGCAACGATCGTCGGATTTTCGAATGTAAATCCGCGGACTTTAACGAACTCTGTCCGATTCACCGGTTCCTCCCGTTCACCACTTTCCCGTTCAACCCCTTCCACCCCTCCGCGGCCCACCCCCCTTCGGTCCTCTTGATTTAATGTGACCGAAATTAAACCCCGAGATTACCAGCTGATCCGAGTTCCGGTCCAGCCGTTAAATCGTCGTGCGAAACGCATAACGTCGGTATGCGTTTTTCATCCCTCTCTCTCTCTCTCTCTCTCTCTCGCTCGCCCTTCCGCCCGTAAGCGCGGGACGGAGGAACGGGCAAGGGTAGCTCGAGGGTCGGGCGATTTCGAAGCGATCTGACGCAACCCACGCACTCGCACAATCCGCAACAGACTGCGTTGCACTCGAAATGTAAATGCATCGGGTTCGCGGTTCCAATTTCAACACCAGTTGTATTTATATATATATGTATGTAGGTTTACACGGTCGCACACACACAAGCATGGACAACTGACGATCGCGATAAACTTCGGAAACGTCGATTTCGTAAATGTCGATTGACCGACGCACTAAATGTAAACCGGTAACGCCGAGCGGCCCCCGGAAATTGGTTGTAAAATTTTCGAATG
Organism: Diplazon laetatorius; assembly: GCA_963662125.1. Lineage (NCBI taxonomy): Eukaryota > Metazoa > Arthropoda > Insecta > Hymenoptera > Ichneumonidae > Diplazon > Diplazon laetatorius. Next base: position 6,291,529 of record OY759160.1, on the reverse strand, counting down.
GTCAATAACGGCACCGGACCCGGCAGTTACCATCTCGACGCCCGTGGCTCGAGCACCGCGGGGCCCTTTCGTATCCACCCAACGCCCTTTGTCCGGGCGAAATGGACAACACGTGTAGCCCACTCACCGATACGATGATAACAATTTTTGGTTTTTTTTTTTTGAGGGGTTATCCGCGAATTTATTCGGCAGGATCATCGACGGTTGGATTTGGAAACTACGAACGCGTGGATGGAAATATATGTATGTATTGCTGTGACACGAAAATTGAAATGCATCAATTTCGGGGTTGCGAGATTTAATTTTTTTTTCGTAGTGGAATCGTCGTTTTTGAGTACGAAATTTTTTTTCAGATGAGTATTTGTATCGTGACGCGACTGTAAAAATTGATCGTGAGAAAAAACTATACGCGATGGAACGATAAAATGTATTGCTACACGAAAATTGAAATGCATAAATTTTGACGTTGGAAGATTAAATTCGTTTTTCTTTTTTTTTTTTTTTTTGTTTCTTTCGAGTGGGAGAAAAAATGTTTTCGGATGGATATTTCTGCTGTGGCACGACTGTAGAATCAAGGCAAAACCAAAATAAATTTGTAGCATTCATTTTAGATCTTGATTTTTTTTTTCGGACGAAATATATAAATAAAAATGATACAATATTATTTACAAGTATATATAATTTTGTTACAATAATATATAATTGTAACAAAAACAATTATACATGAATTAAACATTATACATAATTGTGAACAATATTGTATAATTTTTATTTTCATTTTTCGTCGAAAAAAAAAAAAATAATCAAGATTTAAAATAAATTCGACACATTTCGAGTGGTCACTGGACTGTTTTATGTGCACAAAGGGATGAAATTATCATTCTCGAATAAATTTTTTCAGAAATATTCATGAAAAATAAATGTGTGTTTAAATTCTTAAAAATATTTGCAAAAAATATTATATATATTTTTTTTTAATTTAAAAATAAATGAAATTACCGGTGGTAAAAGCCGCCGTGGTTGTCCTCGTGGTTTGAAGCATCAAGCACAAGAACAAAACAAACGCGATCATTCTCGATAAATTTTGGGTCGACGAAACAATTCCACTTCCGATCGTAAACAATGAGCACGTGAAACTCGCGAAATATTCGCGACTCGAGTGAATTTTTTCGTCACCCCACGAATTCCACGTTGCTACGTGATTCTCGTCCGAGTTCGTCGACGTTCGTGAATCTCGTAGTGTCGATTGGCTCGACGACCGCACTCGGCGTTTCTCGTCGAATTCACGAGTCCCTCGGCCAAAGTTTGCTCCCGATTCGGCAAACGTGCTATTTCCGGAATCGACGAAATGTGACTCGACAAGTGGAGTCTTCGAAGATCCTCGCCACGCGACACTCGCCAAATTTATTCCACGAGATTCCATCGGACGAGCACAATGTTCGATCCACCGAAAAATCGTAAAAATTCTTTTCTCAACGATCTTCAAAATTTTCGTTCGATTTCTCCTCACAAACGATCGAAATTCCGGAAAAAAATCCACACTCGATTATTATTCGATTTTCAAAAAAAAAAAAACCAACCAAAATAAATGGAGAATTTTTGTTCACCGCGATAAAACAATTCGGATTTTTATTATTTTGTTATTGCACAAATTATTATTTCTATTTTTTTTTGTCGAAATAAAGAATTTTCATTCACCGCAATAAAAAAATTCGACTTTTGTTATTTTTTTATCGCACAAATTTTTATTTATTTTTTTTTTTATGTTTATTTGTTGAATCGCGATTCTCATGGAAACCTCAACTCAAATCATTCTTTCGTACGATCCAACGTCCGTAAAACGTAACATTATCGCTTGCATTCCCATTTTCAATTTTTTTTCATTCGTTCATTCATCAAATTCGTTCGTAAAAATTCTCGAACGATCATCCGATGAAAAAATATTTCATCCAATATTTTATTATATTTATGAATTTTTTTTTTTTTCAAAATTCTGTTTATTTTTTCACGAAAAAAAAATTTAGAAGACGAAAAAAAAAAAATAAAACCAACAAAAAAAAATACAAAAAAAAATAAATTCACGCACAAAACAGACCGAAATATGAAATATAATGTTAACGTGAAAAATAGTTTGCGTTTATTAAACACGCGTGATATCGACGCACCTTGGTAGATTTTTTTTTCGGGGGTTTGTTTGTTTTCTCTTTATTTTTGTTTTCAAATTTTTTTAAAATATATTGTTTTTTTTTTTTTTGGTCAAACGAAAAATCGTTCGGACGACAAGATAAACACGCGGCCGTACGGTCGAGACGCCCGGCGTCGACTACCCGACGTACTCGCGTTGGGTTGCCGTCGTCGACGTCGCCGGTGCGATGTCGCCCCTCGTGAATTTTCCGTTTATCGCCGGGGCTGCTGCGCGCGAACGATCTCGAACGCGAAACCGTCCACGCCGGTTTCGACGCAACCCTCGTCTATTTACCGACCAATCGACGTAGCCACGGAGCCGCCCCCGCACGCCTTCGAGGGGCGGAGTCCGTCGTATTAAGATTTTCGACTTTTCGTCGTCGTCGTCGTCGTCTTCTTCGTCTTCTTTCGCTTCTTCGTCTTCTCTTCGTGGCGTTACTTTTCCGCCGGTTCCCCAACCGATTCCTTCTTCTTCGTCATCGGACGAGGGGGGTTCACCCACTTCCGGTTGGGGGCTGTACGCGTCCATATCGAAGGCTGCACAGTTTGGGGGTGGTTACGATATATATTTGTGTGTGTGTAGAAATATATATATGCATTGGGGTGGTGCTTAGCTAGGGTAGTTTTTTGAATTAAAATTGCGTAACCTCCCACATAGGTTTCAAATAATTTTTGAAACATGTTCGCCAAGTACCTACAACCTATCTCAATTTTTACCCACGCCTGTGGAGTTTTTTTGTTTTTTTGAATGATATACACCGTGAAATGTTTATCGAGTTTATTTATCACCGCTGAAATATCAACGTGAGACAAATTTGGTGCATGTGCTTTCTTCATCGGAAAGATGCGTAGTTCACTTGAAAAAATTGCCAATCCCCGAAAAACAAAATGGCGGAACTGACATAGCCGCCATTTTGTTTTCGGAGATTGGCAATTTTTTGGAGTGAAGTACGCATGTTTCCAATAAAGAAAGCATATGGAACAAATTTGTCTTATGTCGATATTTTGGCAATGATAAATAAACTCGATGACCATTACGTGATGTATGATTTCATGAACGATGATAAGTTGTTATCATTATTCATCGGTTCGCCGTTATCGATAATACACAGGTGAGGTCTTGTAAAAAAATGTACCTATAGTTGCACCCATTAACAATAGATTTATGTGAATGAAGAATTTTTCCCGTGCTTAGGGACAACTCGATAAAATAATTATCGAATTAGTCTGAAAATTCCATGTTATTCAAATGGGAAACAAAACGAGCTTACAGCCACGTCTTCTCACTGGACTACAGTGCTGGGGTTTTGCACATATTTTTATTTATTTATTTCGAACCTATCTGGGGGGTGCACTTGTCGAAGTTCGTCAACACCCTCATTAAGGACCACCCCAATATATATATATACGTCGTGGATAGCTCGCGAACGCTGGAGAGACTCGATCTCCCGAACTATACATACACGTATAGCTTCTGTTCCAGATAACCTATACGTTGTGCATGTGCCAATATATATATGTGTGTGTGTGTGAAGGTATGTGTGATATAGGCACACGAAGCTATAGAGCGAAAGGGTGGGCTGTTAATTTCGGGGCTTTCGGTCAGCGCGCCTCCGACGACTTTGTTTGACTTTCGTGGGACTCTCGCGGGCTATCCGGTCGAGCGTGATCAGCTGGGCTCTCTTGCCATCTCAGAAGAGAATAACTTTTTTTTATTAATACTCTCTTTTTTTTTCATTCTCTCGATTTTTCGATTTTCTTCGTTTTTGGGAAATGGAAGGTTCTGGCTTGGAACAAGGCTTTGATTTGGGAAGCGATGAGTGTGAAGAGATGGGAATTGAGAGAGGGATTGAAAGGCAGAAAGACAGTCGTGAGTTCAACATTTAACCCAGTTTTCATCATATTTTTCATGGGAACTGGGTTGGGGTCGTATTTTTCGAAATCTATGATTTCATCGTAAGAAAAAAATGAAAAATAACTTGAAACTATTGTGATAGATAGTCTATATATAGATTATATATGGGCCTGGGCATGTATAGTCTATATACAATCTGCATACAGACTGTATAGTTTATGTATAGTCCATATAAAGACTGTATAGTTATGTATAGTCCATATCTAAACTGTATAGTTTATGTATAGTCTGTATATAGACGGTATAGTTTATGTATAGTCTACATATAGACTGTATAGTTATGTATAGTCCATATCTAGACTGTATAGTCTGTGTATAATCGATATATAGACTGTATAGTTTATGTATAGTCTACATCTAATCGATACATAGCCTATCCACGCCCAGCCCCATAAATAGTTTATACATAGACCATACATACAATTATTTTCAAACGGATTATAATGACAATTCGATAACAAAGTTTGAACATTGTTACAAAAATTTTCGAGTGTACTTAAGATTTGTTCGATGGACGATGTTTGTGAAAAAGTTAGCGAGGTAATCGAGGAATTGATAACAGAGTCATGCTCTCACTCTCTCGTGCTGGCAAAATAGAGAAGATCGAGCTGTGCGAGATTGTGGAATTACATCGAACCTTGTTTTTTTTTTTTTTTTGGTCTTCTTCTCTCTCTCTTATCTGCAATCGTTCGGAGTTTGAATGGCGCATAATGGCGCGTATGTGGGGAGGTATAACGACCCGTTGATACGACCGGCCCACCGGATAATATCCCTGTTTACCTATATAGGACCTTCGGTTTAGATTGGAATCTCGTGGCCGAGGAATTTCGACCACCCCACCCTTCGAGTCGAGCCAAATTGATACTACCAAGTGCGCTACATCAGTCTCTATATTCACGTGCTTTCGCAGACACAACCCAAATCCATCGAAAGCATTGCGAATAATTTCCAAAGCTCACGGGTCGTGGTTGAAAAAATCAATCGATAAACATTTGATTAGATTTTTGTTTTCAATTTTTTTTTTTATGATTCTCATTTTTCACCCCTTTGTCTCGGCTGACCTTGTTCCCTTCTGGAATCGCGTCTTGTCCGATGCAACCTCGAACTTTCAATGCTTTCGGTGAGAGCCAGTGGGATTCTCATCAGACCGCACCGGAAGCCAGTCGTATATGTATAGGGTGTCCGAAAATCAACAAGCGAATGAAGTAACTGAGGTGTTTTTAAGTCGGTTGAAATTAGGGGATGATTTCATTACTTTCGCTTCGTTTGGGAGTTATAATGATTTTTTATGATTCTGATCCTCATTTACTTCAATTGGATCTATCTTCATGAATAGAAACATTTATTATAATTTTTTCCGCGAATTTTGTATAAAAAATATATTTTTTCACAATTTCACAATCGAGACTTCAAACTCAAGGCTCGAAGAACCTTCGTAAATTTTTTCAAAATTTTTCGCAGCACTTCAAACACTTTAAAAAAACATGCTCCAAGTTTCCAGGCTAAAAGGTGCCAACGATTCCAGACCAAGTCTCCAATGAAACTTGATCCAAAATCCTAAAAACCGTTCCAACTCGAAAACAAAGCGACTAGGAGAAAATCATCCCCCAATATTTTCGACTCAGAATGACTTGGCACATTCATGGTTCACGTTGGCGGCGGTGATTTCGGGACACCCTGTGTACACAGATGTATACTGAAAACTCGAAGGGGTTCGTGGCAGGCCGCCTTCTGGTGCTCAACGATGTTGAGACAAGGGACGAGTAGTCGAGATGATGCTGGCGAAGGGCTGGAGGGGGGGGATGACGAAAGAGCCGGATCCCAGTTGCCCCCCAATCTCCTCGCCTCACCCCCCCCCCCTACCCCGTTATCCGCGAAAACGCAGCCGAAGAGAACGAGAGCTTTCATTTCGCTGATGTAAGTTTGAAGCTTCTCAGGTTTGACGGGCATCGCGTCTGGTCTTGTCCGCGAAAGCCCCCGAGCGGAAGGAAGGCAAACCAAGCTTAGTACCCCCACCCCCGCAACCCCTCAACCCCTCGCACAGGCCTGTCGATCCACCCTCAACCCCTCAACCCCTGTGCTAGCCCCCCCCTCGAACTTCTTGCTCACGCTGCGTACCCATTGCTGTCATTTCTACGAAACTGTACTCTCGGCTACTCGTTCCAATGGCAACTTCCAACCTCACCACTGATTCTGCTCAAACGTCTCTCAAACCTCTCGAGGATTCTCGACGATTCTCGTGTTTTTTTTTTTGTTTTTTTTTTTTTTGTTTGTGTTGGTGAAGGAGACGCGATGGAAAAGTGGATAGGCACGAGTGAAATTTTTGCCACGACTAATTATCAAATGTTTCGAATTAAGGTCTTATGCATTATATATGTGTGATTTCGCCGATTTTCGGAGGGACTTTTCTAGACGCGGTTATAATAAAAAAGTGACGCATATATTGACATTTTTTTCATAGATCATTCATGCACATGGTTGAGTATAGGTAGAAAAAAATAATCAAGAATATTAACGAATGGCGGAGATGTTAGATAATAATGCAATGAATTTTTTTTTTTGAAAAAAAAAAAATAGAATGAACGTATTTGTAATTGCATAATGAATGTATCTTCGATGTGAACCAACAATTATTGTTGAAAAAAAAATTATTGTAATAACAATTCGAAACTTAACATTTTATTACTCAATTTTCTGTCGGTATTTTATTTTTTATATTTTTTCGTGTGATTGAAATTTTTGTTTCTGTGGTTCACACGATAAGCGATGATACGAAGAATATGTTGTGAAAATCTTGAAGCGATGTGAACCTCCGTTCAAAAGTTAGATTTTTCACCATCAACACGCGTGCCAAAAAAAAACTTTATTATTTGTAATAGTTCTGAATTTTTTTATGGCAGCGCCTCTGGCGGTGAATTTCCGAGGTGAAAAATGTAAACTGCAGCTGGCCAATTTTCGACTCGAGCTTATTGAGGGTCAAATCCTGAGATCAATGGATTCCAAGAAAATTTGTTTGAATTTAAAATTCTGTTTGGGGGATTTTTTTCAGATCAGCGAATAATTTTTTTTTTCTCGATGATGACAATTTGTTGATTATAATTCTGAAGTTTGTGGGGTTCGAACCAACGGTCTGTGGATTCGAACGAGGATCCTCGCAGCCGATGACAGGGCGAGGGGAGGAAGAAAAGAATGTGCGGGGTGTGGGAGACTCGAGGGTGAAGATTAACGACGAAATACCATATGGATTCTTTCGTACGGGGTGGGGGGGATGGGGGCGGGTATTCAAATCGAGGAGAAACGTCGCGAGGGGAGAATCGCGGAGAAAAGCAATGTGACAATTGTAGTCGGAGAATTTTTTTTTTCTGTTTTTTTTTTCGTGGGTTCCAGAAGGGAACCCCAGCTGTTGTGTCTTTTTTTTTTACGGTGCAGTAGAAAAAGATTATTGTCGAGTTTTGCTGCAGACATGCTGTAAAATAATTCATCGAACAGTCTGCAAAACTGCGTTTACACGAAAAACATTGTCAATATATATTTTTCATTTTAATAGATTTTGTGGGAATAATGAATACGATTGTAATCGTCTTAAAATATTTTTTTGAAAAAAAATAATTCGAAGAATAAATAGGAAAAAAAATGGTGTCGTTAATTTTACGGTTGAAAAAAAAAATTTTGATCCATGTATCAATAGATACTTGTAAAACGATTATAATTGCCTTACAATTTTATTTTTGTTTTCAAAGATTCGAAAAATAAATGAAAAAAAAATTAATTTCTGAGAAAAAAAAATTGTTTCTCGATTTAAAAAAAAAAATGTTTCGATTTATGGATCAATGAACAGCAGATAAATTATTCCATGAAGATTTTATGACAAATTAACACTTGCCTCGACAAACGACAAAAGAAATTCACGACTCGAGACTATAAAAAAAAGAGAACCCAAAAAATAAAACAATAATAAAATAAAAATAAGACAAAAAAAAAAGAAATATTCCAAATTGGTTGAAATCGTTAATCCCTTTGCTTTTCGTTTTTTTTTTCTCATCGTCGTTGCATCGTGAAAATCCCCCCTCCCCCCCCATTCGACAATCCGATAACGTTCGTTTCATTGGAAATTGATTGTTCGATATAATTGAAAGTGAATGAATTTTCCTGCCAGTGGATTCGCGTAAACACAGCCCGGCCACACTGTGTCGCTCGGGTTTTCCCTCATCGTCCCCCTTTCATCCTCGTTCCCTCCCAGTGCCAGACAAATAATCTTCGTGGCGAACGAAGCTTCCCGGGGCAAATAAGCCATCCGAAGTCTCCGGGACAAACAATAATCCCATCGGAAACTCCGAAGACGAGCAGAAGGGACGCCAAACGCGAATTAACAAGTCAATACACCGATGAATATATATATATCAAATCGTTACCAACTTACAAACGTATTTCATTCCAAAGACACTCGAGAATTAAACAAACACAAAATAAAATAAATAAAAAACAAAAAAAAAAGTATTCGAAACGTAATTTTCTCTCATTGTGATGGCTTTCTTCCGGTTTTGTTAATTCAGAAACTCGACACAAACAGCATCGTTTGGCAAGACGTTTTGTCTGAGAAAAGAGTTAAGTGGGCTTTGTCTTCGTGATAATCTGCTTTGACTCGATTAGTCCGAGCAACAAACACACTTTCTTCGTTGTTCGATGGATTTTAAATGTTTTACGTTTACGTTTATAACGTTTGCATCGTTGAAAAAAAAAATGCAATCATCTCGAGTCGTTCGATATGATATATAAATATTTATCACATTTTTTTTTCTTCTATCGCATGATTAACGATATCGCTCTTTGGGACATTTTTCAAACGTTGATAAATGCATCCATGAAAGTAATCCGTCGTACGCAAATCACAAGAGACGTCTCATATGCGTCACACTGTCTGGGGAACATCGAAAGTTTTTTTTTCTTCTTCTTTTTATCTCCCTGCGTCGATTTTATTTATCGTTTTTTAATTCGTCGCTGAAAAGAAATTTTGACACAGACGAAACTGTTATTTTTTTTTTTTTTCCGATGAATAAATTATTTCGATCCGTATCAATTTATCTATCAGTTATCACTTATTTCGAAAGTTGTCACGTCGATTCAAACGAATGACAAATTACTGGGGATCGGAGGAAGAAGAAGAAAACAAACAAACAAACTTGACTTGAAATATTCGAAATGATTGATCGAGTTTGCGATAAATAAAATGTAAAATATTATTTCTCAGTGAACGAGGGTAATTTTTTTATCAAAAATTGCGTAAGCTACCACAAAGATTTCAAATAATGTTTCAAAAATGTTGGCAAAGTTCCTTCGAGCTATTTTAATATTTACTCATGCCTGTGGAATTTTAATTATTCGAAATCATTCGAAGAACCATTCAAATGTGTCATACACCCTTAAACACATTAATCCGAGTCCGAGCAATTAAATCAGCGTCGAATTCACATCTTGAACTTCACAAACGCCAGGATGATCCATTTTTCTAGCAGCTTTCATCCAAAATTCATGATGTTTGAAACGTAATTCGAGAAACGAAGAAAAATCAGAACGAAGCTTGGCCAGGAAACGCATCCGGCCGATGCCGGATGTCCGAAAGCTTCGGGAAAGACTCGTTCCCGTTGCACCTCGAAGCGGAAAACGAAAGATGAAATTCAAGACAGGAGGACGGTGGAAAACGATGGAAGGGGTTGGTTGGTCTTGTCGGTAGAAATTAGATACGCCGTCGAGTACTTTGTCCATGTAACGTTTATACACACACACACACACGTGTGTGTGCGGGTGAAAGATCGAGAGAGATTCGAAAAGGGGTGAAGAGAACGTGGTGTGCCAGGGTAGTTTCTGTCTGGCAGTGACAGTTGAGTCTACCAAGGCGTATTTCATTCTTTGTCAACGGATCTCGTCGTCGTTTGAACGGGGAACGAATATTGGATTCGGTTATTACTTTCTCGACTTTCGGCCACGTGCCATCCTTCTCTCACTCATACGCATATACGTATTATTAGGGTGTGTTGAAAAAAAAAACAACATTTTTCGATCCCTCTGGCAGTCTCTACACTCAAAGCAGATACTGTTGGAAAACATCTCCCAAAATTTGAACCCAATCGGACAATATTCAGAGGTTCCGCTTTTACGAATTTGATTTTGCCTTTGATTAACACGTAACAGTTTTTTCTTCTTCATTCGCAATTTATTTTCCCCGGTAAACGGAATATCCCGGGGACGGAAAGTGAGTGCAATACATAGTATTAGAGTCACTCGAAACCGGGATATTTTTTTGTTTTAGAATTTCGGAACAAAGTTAACAACTTTGTTGTCAACAAAAATAATTGAAAATTGACGAAAAAATATTGTAAACTTTTTTTTTATTGTAAAATAAAAATATTTTCATTTGGAGTAACCTCACTGCTGTGTATAGCACTTACTTTCCTCCCCCGAAATGTTTCGTTTATCAGAAAAATAAATTGCAATTGGATAAAAAAAAATGTTTTACGTGTTAATCAATGGAAAAATCGAAATCGTGAGAGCGGAACATCTAAATATTGTCCGATTGGGCTCAAATTTTGGGAGATGTGTCCCAACAGTATCTACTTTGAATGTAAGAACTGCCGGAAGAATCGAAAAACTTTGGCTTGGGTTGACACACCATAATGTATATAACGAATATATTTACGTCTGTCCACATGCGTCGTGTACCTACTGTGGGAACGAAGGCCCGCGTTTTCGACTACTTACACGACGCAGCCCGTGTCGAGGATGTACAGTTGTCGATTCTCCACCGCAAAAAAAAAAAAAAAAAAAGCCCTTCGACGAAGTACGACGGTAAGTTAACATCACCCAACAGACAACGGGATATTTGTCAACAAACTTTCCATTGCTACACACGTGAAATGTGTGTCAGGAACGTTTTGCGATTTCATCTTGTAGCTTCGAACAGACCTATCAATCGTAGGACGAAGAAGATGCAAGACTGAAGACAACCCGAGAAAGACAAATTTAACTCACTGCGACGTGAAAGTTGGGACTGAGATGTATTTCAGGTTCGATAATTTATTTTTGTCATTTGTTGCAAATTATTCTGGACGTCGAATTTTTTCCAATGAATTCCTTTCTGTTTTTCAAGTCTTATTTATGCAATTATTATAATAAAAATTCGAAACTCAACATTTTTACTTAATTTTTCGTCAATATTTTATTTTTTATAATTTTTTTGTGTCATTGGAATTTCTCAGGAAAAATTGAGGGATTTTCATAATTTTTTTAGCTATACTTACATAATTTTATTATTTTGCAATCTGTCGAATAAAAATTATGGCAAATGAAAAATAACATTTTGAGGACTAACTAATTTCAATTTAATGAAGAGAAAATTAGCTCTAGAGGAATTATTATTATCCTCGTCGAGTCCAATGGTCGAGACGTTCTATTCGAATAGCCACTTTGCATACATAAATTTTTCAACAATGTGAATTCGCGTGATTTGGAGTTAATTCCCTGACGAAGAGGTTCGGACGGAGACGGAAATAACGGATGGTCGAATAACGACGATCGATGATGTGGATTATGAGAATGTTATAGTCAAAGGTGGCTCGTCGTTGCTATCGCTCGTGCATGAAGAAAAAAAAAGAAGGAGAGGCAGGTTGAAAGGGGTTGACGAATTATCGCGACGACGAGGCTAGAACGACGAGAATTCACCGCGACCGAGAGTTGATCGCCGTCAGTGAGAAAATTATCCGAGTTGCGTTATAACGTTGGCCGATGGATGTATACAGGGTGTCCCAAAATCACCGCTGCTCACAGTAACCATCAGAACCCAATATCATTTGGAGTCGAAAAAAATAGGGGATGATTTCGTACTTTTCTCTTTATTTGGGAGTTATAACGATTTTTCATGATTTTGGCTCACGTTTTCTTCGATTGGAACTTTTTTTATCTTACGCAGATAACGGTTTTTTTCTGCAATTTATCGTCAAACGCGATTTTTTTTAGTTGAAAAATTGTTTTTTTATTTTTATTTCGATTTAAATTGATTTAAAAAAAAATATTATTTTCACGAAATTTAATTTTAGAGAAAAAAAGAAGAAGAAAAAGAATTAGAGTTGAATTCATGAAAAATTGTGTTTTCGAAGAATAACGGGTAATGGTTTTTCCGGCAATTTCTTATCAAACACGATTTTTTTTTAGTTCAAAAATAGTTTTTCATTTTCATTTTAACCTAATTTTTTATTTAATTTTTATTTTTATAAAGCAGCAATCGTTATTTATTCAATACGACAGACCAATTAGTTCTCTGAAAAACTATAAAAAAAAAAAATTATCAACGGACAAGAAAAATAACCAAATAAATTGAAATTCAAGAAAAATTGAATTTTCGAAGAATACCAAATAAAAAAATTATAAAAAAATGTTTTCAAGTGCAAATACAGAACCGATCGAAGGAAAAGTGAAGCAAAATAATAAAAACCGTGAAAACTCTTAAACTAAACGACAATGAGACAATCATCCGCTAAATTCATCGACCTAAAATCACTTGATTTGTGAAGTCCATGGGGTTTTCGTTCGAGGCGGTGATTTCGGGACACCCTGTATACGTGTGGCCCGTAAGTGTGCGTGTATAGAGATAGTAATGGACTTTCCTGACTCGACGTCGGAGACGCGATAGGTTTGGCCCGGAGTTGGTCGGGCACACGGTTACGAAGAGCGAGACGGGGGTGTTAGTTTCCTGGTCGGATATTAGCTGTCACCCGGCTCACTGGACATCAGGACAGCCTGGACCCATATATATATATATACAAGTAGATGAGGGGGGGGGGGGGTGCTGCTGTTGGCGCACGTCTCAGATCCAACCGACAGGTCTCGTACGATGAGCTCTGAGTATCATCCACCGTATCGCATCGTTGCCTGTTCTCGTTGTCTCTCATCACTTTTTTTTTTTTTTTCATCACGGATATTATGTATAGAAAGTCAATTGACCGTGTCGTTAAACTGTTGCCCGTTATTGGATGGACGACATCCGATAGCCCGGAAAGTAGAAATGTGCATTTGTCAAATGGAAATATATATTTTTATTTCGAAATATGATTTTCCTAAAAAATTATTGCGAATTTCATGACGAATTATTGAATTTAATTAAAATGGCAATGCGAAATAATTATTCGTGTGAATTTTTTTTCGCGCAATTGTTAATAAAAATTGATAATATCAATTGTTAGATGATAATTTAACAGAACTATTTTGTAAATAAAGTATTTTTAAATGCCATTTTTATTTTGAGGATGGTCATCGATGATTTTATGATTTTTATAATATGTTAAAATAATATTTGGAGATTTTTGGAGATTTCATTTCTTTTTATGTCAGTTTAAATATGTAAAAAAAAAACTTGAAAAACAAACATGATATCTAAAATTTGATTTCAACATTTGAAAAATTAAATATTTCCATAATTTTCACGATAAAATAATGTTCTAAAAAAATTATTGTGAATTATAACGATTATCGAATATTAAAATTGTACTACGAAATAATTATTCGTGTGAATTATCGCGCAATTTTTTTAATTAATTGTCACATGATAATTTGACCGAATAATTCGTTGAATAAAGTACTTAAAATACCATTTTTATTTTATCATGGCTGATGGGGAGTTTGTGGCATATAGATACGGTCGGAGATAGCACAAACGCCGGAAACTGTGGGGTTGTTGATACGCGTATGCGAGTTGTGTGTTTATTCGGTTATTTGCTTGACTCGTGTGGCGTTTGTGGGTTTTAGGTTAGATTGACCGTGCGAAACAACCGGGCAATCATCGATATTATGATATTTCGATATTACGCGGTTTCAATATTTCAATATTTTGAAATTTAATATTTCCATGATTTTCACAATATATTCAACATCATATTCCATTTCAATATTTTACAAATTAAATAGTTTCATGATTTTTATAATGAGTTAAAAAAATATTTGGAAATGCTTCAAAATTTCATTTTTTCAATTGACAGCTGTCAAAGTAATAGAAAAAAATTCGCTTATCAATAACATAACATATAAAATTGAATTTCAACAAATTTGAAAAAAAATGGAATATTTCCATAATTTTCATTAAATTCAATTTAAATGTCTAAAAAATTCGAATATTCTCATAATTTCCGTGATACATAAAAATAATAATTTCGAGTAGTTTGTAAATGACAAACGAATTAATGTGACACGTTTTATATATTTCTTTCTATTCAAGATGAGAAATTGAATCAACTTGAAAATAGGTTTCTGAAAATTGGTAATTACGCAAATTTGGGTGTATCTATGGAATCCCGGAGCAAATTGGGGACAAGGGGGTAGGTACGTGTCACGATGGGTCATATTACTCGATTGTCACAACATCGAGTCGTTGGGGCACGTGTCCGGGGGATGATTCTCACTCGCCCGATGGACTACAAACCCAACGAGCACGTTTGCTCGCTTATCCATACACTCCGATCGTCGTTTCGCATAGGACAACACACACACGCACACACGCACACACAAAATCGTGAACACTACGTTACAATACACCGAAAATCGATACGTTATGTTCACGTGATTGGCCTTCGTGCGGACGCACGTTTTCGACACGTTTGCAGTCGTGAAACTGAAACCGGGCTTCGCCAAAGGGGAAAACCCACATAGAGATAGAAATCGTGAAAGCGAACGAGATCGAGGGACGAACTTGTAACCGGAAACCCCAAAGAATTCATTTCAAAACCCTCGTACAAAATAATTCAATAATTCCTCAAATTACCCCATTCATCGGTCCCCCCAATTTCATGGATAATGAAAATGTGAAAAGAAAACGAAAATTGAAAAATATTCACGAGTGCTTTTTAGGGTTCTGCATGTAAATGACCAAATGAAACACAAACTAGAGGTGATTCATACGAATTATTCGCATAAAACAATTTTTCCAAAACCTAAAATAATTCACTATATTGCAACATACAATTGATAAATAAAATTCGTATGAAGTAAGATTACTAATCGTAAAACTTATGTAAAAAATAGGAAAAAAAAGATAATGTATTTTTGAAAACTTAAAAAAAAAATTTCAAAAACTGTAGGGGTCATCCATCCCCAAAACCTTGCTAAATAAAAAATAACGATAATACAGAATTAAATTAAATTGAATGAAAAATGTTAGAAAATTGAAAATTAAATTAAATAATAATAATAAAAAAAAAACAAATAAAATGAATAAATATTCGACGATCGGCAAAACGAGTAAAAGTTCGCAAATCCATGTTTTCGCACGTGTAAAACTTTGATAAACCCCCTTCCAGGTGATGGTGTTGGTCCATTGATAAGCAGAGAGTTCACAGAGAGAGAGAGAAGTTGGCGAAACGATGGCAATAGAATTTTCGTTCAAAGTCCGGATCGTCCCTCATTCGCTCCGGGGAAACATCCGCGTCGTCAAAAGACCCTCCCCCCCCCACCGACCTCGGGGCACGAGGGGAAGGGTTGGCATTTCGGCTGAAAGCCCGAACTGTCGAGTATTCGTGGGATCCCGTCGTGGCTGTGGTCATGAACGGTACAGTGTGAAACGACGATACAACCTTTCCACCAGCGTGTCCGCAATTTGGCGGACGATCTGGCTTGATGAAGAGATTTAAGTGGTACTCATCGTCGCCCTTTTAACGCTTTGCTCCTTTCATTCGCGTTTCGAATCCCCTCCCCCCCCTCCCCCCTCTCACCCTGTCTTTATCGGACGCATTCGAACTGCCGTGTGTACCGAAAACATTCTTGACTCGTCCGAATATATATCACGTTTCAATGAAACCCAACCAAAGTTCACCAGAATTTTATTCGTCAGTCTGCTTTCATTTATTTTTAGCACAATCATAATCCGAAAAATAATAAAACAACTTTTATCTGGGTTTTCAATTTTTTTTTTTTTTTTTCATATAAAAATTAACGACGAGACATGCCCAAGTGAAAAAAAATAATGTTATAAATAGTCATTGGCACAGTCATTGGCACAATATTGAAAATCCGATGAAAATCGAAAAGCTACGACGAGTTAAATTTTTTTCGATAAATCTCACAGCGTTCAGATGCTTCATTTGGCTATGAAAAAAAAGTTTCAGATGATAGTTGAACTATATAAGTATTTTACGAAGGGTAAAATCGATTCTCAATTTCGATCAATGACGCCATGAAAAAAAAAATAAACAATCCAATTTTTTAGGTGACTCAGCCCCCTTAATGAGAGCTAGTGAGGAAATGAATCAATCGATAACACCATGAACCAATTAAATAAGAGTTATCAAGAAAATGAATCAATCAATGAACACTATGGACTAATTAATAAATTAATTATTGACAACAGGACGATTCTTCGTTCGTTTCAATAACAACCAAGAGCCCGGTTCGACGATCGACTTGATAATTAATTAGTTTGACATTCCCAAGGGAGACAAACTTCAACTCCCCCATCTGCGTTATCGTACTAACGAACAGACTTATTTTATTATTTTTTTTTTTCACTTTTCACTTTTTATATTTTCATCTTAACGTGAAATGAAACGTTCGGTGGAGACTTTGGGGGGTGGGGGGAGGAGGGGGGGTCGTGTTGCAACGAGCGTATAAGCATTCGTATGGAAGTATGTACCGCGCCTTTCGTCCAACTTGCTAGCGTCTCTTCTGCTCTTTGCCCTCTCCATGCTGTTTTTTTTTTTTTTTTTTTTTTTTTTACTCCAGACCGTGGGGACTGCACTTCAGCTTTCGTGACGTGTGTATATATATGTGCTCGTGTGTGTGTGTGTGTGTGTATGTGTGCGTATAAAGTTGTGACCCAACGTATGCGGAGATTGGGAGATTTCACGAGCAAAAAGTTATGTTTCCACGAGTCTTGTACTGGGAAGACCGAGGGGGGAGGTTGAGTGAAAAAAGAAGAAAGAAAGAAGAAGGAAAAAAAATGTCCCAAGCGTATGTCTTGTTTTTCCACCAACGTTGTTGCAACAATTTTTTTTTTTTTTTCAACTCGTGATAAACTTTTTTTCCATCTTTTTTCTTCATTTTTTTTTTTTTTTTTTTTTCAGATTTACTTTTGCAACCACGAATACGTGCTCACCGGTTGTGTTATCGGTGATAAGATTATTCGACAGATTTTTCATTTTATTTATTTTTTTTTTTTTTCACATTTTCATCTGCCAAATTAGAAAAAAAAAATTTGATTTTTTTTTTTTTCGTTCTTATTTTAACGAAAAATCCATAACGAAATTTTTAAATCGATGTTACGTGTTGTGGCGAACATCGAACGGGCTTTACGCGAAGACCGAAGGAAAAAAGTTTGGGGGCGGGGGAGGGGGAGGGGGGAGAGTGAAGGAAAAAAAAATAAATAACCGGATGGAAACTTCATCAAACTATTTTCTGATACCAATTTAAAAACTCGTCTGGGCCAACGAGCAAATCTCGGTGAACGCCAAAGGCAGGGGATCGGGCTGCCGGTAGATCAATCAAGTTCGAGGAAGCTCCGGATGAGCTTGTACCTGCTATTAGTAGAAATATATATATATATCTATATATGCAGAATCGTAACTCAAAGCATCTCCACGATTTTATCATTTTTAAAAACAAGATGGCGTGTTACTCGAGTCACGGGGGTTCCAATGTCCATCATTGTCGATCGGAGATTGGCCCAGCATCGGGGGCGGCCAGCATACTTTCCACCGGACTTTCGGCACGAGCCCCCGGCTAAACATTTCACAGATACTGGCGAATCCGTCGGGTCAGCTGCTGCTGCCCCGGGCTCGAACACACGTTTTTCCCCTCGGAGTTTATGTTTCATCGCGGACCCCACAACATTGTCCATTGGATTGGCGGTCCGGGGGGGATTGTGCGGGGGCCCCCCCCGGTCCAACATGATTATGTGATTTTACAGTTTGTCCACTAGGTGCACGGAAGGCTGCTTGCGGTGTTTCGGAGTCCGTTGTCTTGTTGTGATATCCGATTGTTCGTTCGATAACCGCGCGAAAGTCACAACGCATCTTAGACTCTACCTTCCTGAGTCCTGTACCGTGATTTTTTTTTGTTTCTCGGACGTCGGAGCTTCGAGTGGCGCTGACGACGCTCTTGTGCCACCGACTGGAGAGCAGCTCGCGATATCAGAAATAAATATATATGCACAGATCGCTGCCCGAACAGTCGAGATATACGCGTGAGACACGTTTTTGCATTCATCCCCGTCACGATTCCTTCGAGAGTTTTCACGTATTCCACTCGCGTATGTTTTTGCCTCGTGCACCCTTCCATCCCCTTTTTCCCTCCCCTTCTGCCACGCCCGCGAGTCTCAGACACTGTACGCAGAGGAACATGGACCGGTGAAAATGCATGCTGTCGTCTCGACGCTACGTCTCTCTTTTTCCCTCTCTCAATTGCGTGGACGTCTTAACGTCACTTGTAGCCCTTGGCTGACGCACCGGGGTCCGAATGACCCCCAAGCCAAATCAATGCTGATTCGAAAAATCTTCCACCTAGGTTTCACACCAAATACATCTTTATCCCAACAAATCGATTTGGCCCGATTATTTTTTCATTTTTTCATTTTTTTTTACCTTTGAAAAAAAAAAAAAAATTATCGCACCAATCCCAATTTCACAAAAATTATCAATCGTTACATAATTTTTTTTTTCCAAGAACTTCAAATCAATAATAAGGAACGAAAAAAAAATTAATAAACATGATATTTCGAAAAATTATTAGATCATTCAAATTTGAAAAACAATTATTCTCACGTCGATTAATTTTCATTGTTAACAAATTCACACATCCTCGAGATATCAACGCCTCGACAAAGACAATATCACGAACGAATGCATCTCCAGACACGAGTAATACAAGTGTTTCGTATTTACGACCCTCTCCCTTCCTTCTCACTCAGCACCCGACCTCAACGTTCACAAACATTCGTGTACACTTGTTCGTCGCGCGGTCGCAGCTTCCCAGATACTCCTGGTGTCTCAGAAGACACGGAATAAATTACTCGGCTCTCGCGTTGATGGTGAATAAGGATGGTGCGAATAGAGTGTACCTATAGCGTTTTCGCACTCACTCCCACCACTTTGCACCCCGATTCTCACCCACCCTACTATGCATCGCTCCACCCTTCCTCCGTCTAGTCGGACCACGTGTTTTCACCCCTTTGATCCTACGTGCTAGATCCAAATCGTTCTTCCGCCATTCCAAGTGAAACAATTATATTTCTTATAAATTAGATTGGGCATATGTAGACTATATGTAGACAATGAATTGTTCATACATTGTCTACATAAAGGGTGTACATAGTCTATAAATTTACTATATTAAGTCTACATATTGTCTATATATGTCTACTCCTACATATAGTTTAAGGAGGGAGTAAGGTTAATACGATACAAATAATAAGCATATTTTCGATAATTTTTTTTGACGACACAGGTGATATATATTTATTTCTGAGAATACTACATGATGAAGTAACATTTGAAGAATATTCTACGAAATTTTCATCAATTTTTATGAAGAAATGAGCCATTGACAGCGTATCTCCGCGGACGTCTAAAAAAAAAAAGTTTCATTACGTTGGCCCTCATAACTCATCGCTGGATCACCCGAAATAAAAAAACCAAGATGATTTTATCAGTTGACAAGTTTCTGCAGTTAACAACGTCGATCTTCTTTTTCAAAATCATTCTTTCAATTTTTCACACCACTTGAAAGTCAAAATACTGATTTTTCATCAAAATCTTTGTTTCCAGTATCTCGACTTCCAAGTGCTCCAAAAAACTGAAAATTCATTTAAACAAGAAAAACTCGACGTTGTTATCTGCAGAAACTTATCGACTAACAAAATAATTTTGGTTTTTCAATTTCGAATGATCCAGCGATGAGTTACAGGAAAGTCTCAGAAAATAAAAAAAGACAACCCTTCGGCCACACAGACTCGAAACACCTCTACAACGTAGCAACAGCAGATACATCATCCCCCACCCACCCCTCATCGATATATACGATCCCAGACGAAAAAAAAAACGTGAGGGATGAGGGATTCAGGATGGTGGAAAACTTTGTTCCACGATCTTGATTTCATCAACGTGTCTCCTTTTATTGCTGCCAGTTTAGTTTGAAGACCGAGGGAAAGGGAGGGGGGCGGGGGTTGGGTTGGGTTGGGTGTAACATCGTCCTGGTATTACAACTCACGTGTGCCTTTAAATATTTTGTCCGTCGTCTATCCAACCCGTAATCCTGGATCCCGAGACAAAAGATTCTCACCCCCGGAGTCGCACGAGACCCACGGGCCAATCAAGCGGCTATGAAAGATCACGTTCAAGCATCCTCCCCTTCCAATTCGACCCAGGACGCCATCATCACTACCACCAGCAGCAGCAGCAGCAGCAGCACGCGCGCCAGCCTCATCTTCTCGGTCGGGGGTTTCATCCCCCCGAGCAGGGCTACCCTTTACCCCAACACCGGTAACAATTCTGACACTGCTGCTGCTGCTGCTTCTGCCTTCACTGGTTTTGGCTACTCTATCGCTGTAGTTACTATAACCACCACTGTTACCACTGTTGCTGCGGTGTCCGTGGTCGTTTCCACGACCCCTAAACGCACACTTACCACCGTCACGGTTACCCCGTCCCCCGTGTACAGGGTGTCCCGAAATAAAACCATCCAAGAACGAAAATCTTAGTTATCTGATTGTGAGTCAGGTGATTTCGAGTGGACAAAAGCAGACAGCGTCATTATCTTCCTTATCGCTTTGTTTGGGAGTGATAACAAATTGTTACGATTTTGGATGATGTTTATTTTAATTGGCTCTGATTTTGCAGAGAAACGAATAATTATTGTATTTTATTTTTTGTGAAATAGAAATTTCTGAATGTTTAAACGTGAGAATCGATTATGATTTAAAAATCGACCGGTCGACTCGACTGGTCGATTTTCCGGACAAAATGGTGCGAAATGTCGTCTTTTTACGATTAAATCAACCCTTGATGTAATAATTATTTTGAAAAATCGGTAAATTAGAAGAAACCCTGAAGAATATCGTGTGGAATAGTAAAGAAATGACGTCTGCGACCAGTCGAGTCGACCAGGCGATTTCCAAATCATAATTGAGACTCCCTGGGCTACAATTTATTTTTCTTGATTGAAAGACATTTTTTTTTAGTTTGAAGATTTGTTTTATTTATATTCTTACGTTATTTCATTCACGAAAAATGTTTTATAAAGTGGAATTCTTATTTATTCGATATGGGAAGTGTATATTGAATGAATAAGATTTCGAGACACACTGTATAGACGTGGGATAGGGGACGTTCAAAGTTCTGGCTCGTGCCATGGATTTTCACCACGTTAACCACCCTCCGGACCGTTTTCAAAGCCTCCATCGTTTCACCTGAGGCTGACCCCCGACACCCATGTGTAATATCACATCGTCTTGACAACACCTTTTCCCATCATCGTCGTACTTGTGGAACCCAGTCAGCAACTTCGTCTAATCGACGTTAAAATCCTCGGAGTCGAACGTTTAAATTTCATTACGTCGAGACAGGGTCCAAAGTAAAAAAAAAATTGTACGTACAAACTATATATAGGACTGGACATACATATATAGTCTATATATAGGTTAGATATAGATTATTCCAAATAAGAAAATTATGTATAAACTATAACTTTTTTTTTCTTTTCACTTGGGATTCATAAATTATACATAAACTATATAGTTGATGTATAGACTATATGTAGACTATATAGTTTATTTATAGCCTATATATATCGACTATATATGTTCAGGCCCATTTATAGCTTATATATATATTTTTTTACTTGGGTTAATAAGAGTTACAATTTTTAGCTGTCTTTGTGACACCTTGAAGAATTTTTTTTTTTTTTTTTTTTTTTTTGCAGAGATAAGAATTGAGATAGAAGAGACACGTCGACGAATAAACGAGTCCATCGAGTCAGCGAATGCCCAGTCGAATATACGTTTTCTTTCTCATTCTCTCTCTATCTCTCTCTTGCTCTTACTTTCTCATTTCGTTTCGCACGCGAAAGTCTTCGGTTCTTCCTGCTCTGTCTCTCACTGCGTCTTTTTCGTATTCCCGAGTCGCGCGGGCAGCAACGCCGGGGTAAATAGAATTTGGCGAGGTCCGGTGATAGCCATCGACGCCTCCGACGTCGCGGCTTTTACCGCTTTATGGATTCCGCTGAATCGGCCACTCCGAACGATTTACTCGACCACCAACACACACACACACACGTGCGACTAGGCTTTCACTGGACACAGTAACAGCTCCGAGTTATTCAATTTGACAGTCTCATACACAATTTTCCAAGTACAAAAAATTATACATTAACTATATATGGGACTGAGTATATATATATATATAGAATATAAATAAATTATACTTAAACTATATAGTCTGTATATAATTGTTTTTTCACTTGGTTCTCGTCATAACGATTTTTCACTCGCTTTGTCGCAATCACAATATTACAAAAATAATTTCTAACAAAAATCCCATTTTTTTTTTTAAATAATAATTTTATGGTTAACATTTTTTTTCACTTGGTCGATCGAATGATTTGCATAAAAATATTTTCAAGAAAAAATTTTATAAATAAAAATAAATACAACGAAAATGCGACGATCGATGATCTCAGGAATTCATTACGGTTGACATCACATCGACAAAAATTCCATCAAACGCTTCGAAATGAGTACGAAAAAAAAAACCAAAAAAAAAAAAAGAAATAAAAAACTCGACAAGATTGTCAAACAAAGTGTCTCGATAAATCGTTTCATTGAAATCGTAAAGAATACGAATTGTGTTCGTCGTCGAGTGTTCAAACAGCGTGGACGAAAGACAGTTTCGAACGATCGAAGGACAATCGTCGTTCCTTCGAAATCGAAAAAAATTCGAACGAACGAGTTGCGAAGGGAGAGAAAGAGTGAAAGAGGGGAGTGTCATCGAGAGAACGAAACAGCATCGACGAGTCGACACTCGACGGTGAAAAACAAAAGAAACAAAGAATTAGAAGAAAAAAAAACAAACGAAAAAAATAAAATAAAATAAAAATCTCGAAAGAATAGAAAAAAAAAGAAATAATTCATTGCAGAAGTCTTTCGGATTTTCCGGATGTGTAAAGCTCTACGAGAAGTGACTCGAGTCTCTCATCGTCGTGGGCACACGATCCTCGAGATTACGAGTCGAGTGGGGTGGCCGCCACGAGGGAAGGAAGGCGGGGAGGGGGGGGGGGGGGGAGGGTTCGGACTCGTAAATACTCGAAAACGTTTCTGCCATTGATTGGAACGTGAATCTTCCAACATTCTCGTCGTGATACCGTCTTATAACGCTTTTACCGCATTTGCGAGATACGACTCACACTATCAGGACGATTTCACGTGCGCGCGCATCCTCGACGTAAAATCTTCGATGGTCGATGTATTTGTGTGTGTGTGTGTGTGTGTGTGTGTGAGAGAGAGAACCGAACGATACACTGATTACAAAGCCCACGGTGACTTAATTGATTCCAGACCAATCTCGAGAGAAAGAGAGAGAGAGAGAGAGAGAGAGAGAGAAAGAGTCCTTCGGACTACCCGAGTTCACCTGTTACCTTTTTTTTATTCTTTTAGTTTCTTCTTTTTCTCATTCCGGATTTTTTTTTCTTTCGATAGCCGTCTTCGTGAGTTACGATATATATTTTTTTTTGTCGTTTTTTTTTTTTTTGTTTTCTTGTTCTTTGTTTCAGTGGTGCTTGATGAAAGCGAGTTAATCGAAACTTTTGGAAACGTTTCGCTAGTTGGAAGTGAAGTCGGTTGTGTGAGGTATATCGATGGAACGATACAATTTTATCGAAGGATCCTTGATTTTGATTTCGTTGATTTATTTCGATTGTCAATGGGGAGAAAAAAAATTGTTAGGGTTAATGAAATATGATAGTGACAAAGTCGAGTTGACTGATTATGATATCGTGAATGAAAAATATATTTTCAACTATCAGCGACACTTGGGAAAATTATTTTACAGTAATTTCGCGACACGTTGGCTATTTTTTGTTTTTTTATTATTATTTTCTTATTCACTTGTGAAAAATTCCAAGCGACTGTAATTCAATGAACGGGTTCTTTCATTCGTTATTTCGGAATCGAGTGTTTCTATCGTTAATTAGGTGCTCGAGTTGTCCGAGATATTTCAGCATCAACAGCCCAAAGATGGACCTGAAGAACCGACCCTCGAAAATTTGTATTATATAAATATTTTTTTTTCATTGAGAGCCTCCATCGTTCCTACAAATTCAAAACTACTTTTCCTTCGTTATAAGAATGAAAAAAAAAATTTCAAAGGTTATTAAGGAAGACGAAAATCCGTCGACTTTGTGTTCGTTTGGATATATAGATATATAGGAATATATATATTTTTTGTATATCTCGCGAAGCTTAGAATTTGCGAAATGTCTGAAAAGTTCGGGCAGAGGCCGACGATGCTGATATGGCTTCCAATGGTCGGCGAGCACTGCAACAGCTGCAATGATCACGCTGCGCAAAGCCGCGGTATGATATATGTACACACTAGGGTGGTCCTTAATGGGGGTGTTGACGAATTTCGACAAGTGCACCCCTCAGATAGGTTCGAAATAAATAAATAAAAATATGTGCGAAACCCCAGCACTGTAGTCCAATGAGAAGACGTGGCTGTAAGCTCGTTTTGTTTTCCATTTGAATAACATGGGATTTTCCGACTAATTCGATAATTATTTTTTCGATTTGTTCCTAAGCACGCGAAAAATTCTTTATTCACATGAATCTATTGTTAATGGGAATAACTACTCGTACATTTTTTTACAAGACCTCACCTGTGTATTATCGATAACGGCGAACCGATGAACGATGATAACAACTGGATAAACGATTTCAACACAAATTGCAATTTATTTGTGTTTGTGTCTTGTAAAAAAATGTACGAGTAGTTATACCCATTAACAATAGATTTATGAGAATAAAGAATTTTTCGCGTGCTCAGGGACAACTCGAAAAAATAATTACAGAATTAGTCTGAAAATCCCATGTTATTCAAATGGTAAACAAAACGAGCTTACAGCCACGTCTTCTCATTGGACCACAGTGCTGGGGTTTCACACATATTTTTATTCATTCATTTCGAACCTTTCTGGGCGGTGCACTTATCAAAATTCGGCAACACCCCCATTAAGGACCACCCCAATACACACCCATAAATTTATGTATTACATAAAGCAAGGCACACGTATACTTATATCATGCTACCATCTGATAAGACTCGAAAGCCGAGGATGCCCCCACAGACGTAATTATGTGGATACATCAAACTTTTCCACCTAACCCGACCAAGATTTCTGGCCCCACCACTACCCCCCTCGCCCACCCCCTGAAGCAGCCTAACCACGAACTGCTGCACCAACATGCTACCCCAACTTTACGATTTATCGTTCACCGATCTTCCAACACCTTTCTTCATTCAAAATTCGAATATCCCTATAAAATAGTACATTGTGCACCAAGGACGTGAAAAAGGCGATTTTGGACCAGTGTGAAGCTGATAGCTCGAGGGAATCGAGGGCTTGCAATCTCACGAGACAAAATTGACACTTTTTCGTCCGGCCTCCCTTAAAAACGATTTTTTGAAGCGTGCGAAGCTCCGGACTGAAATCGTTCACTTTGCACCCGCTTCGCAGGCGTGAAATGACGCGTTTTCAAGGGGGGTCCGAATAAAAACGAAATCGTTACGATCAATTCCAAATGCATGATAATTAAGAAAAAAACTTAAAAAATTGTATAAATCGTTCAAAAATCCTCCTAAAAAAATGGGGACTGCTAGTTAAGATGATAATGGTCGACTGGATGATATCGTCAAAGTTTTTTGAGACGATGAAAAAAAAAAAAAAAAAGGGTGCAAAGTAGAACCTTGCACATTGCTTCCTCATAGTTTTGTACCGTGTTTAAATTATTGAGATGTAAAGTAAAACCTTGTGTCGATCAATTTTGGCTTCCTCATAGAGGAAGCTTTGGCAAATGTGCAAGAAGATAATTCATGTGAAATTTGAAAAATTATAATTCGCATAAAATCTGAACTCCTTGTTAGATTTTATCCAATTTCAATAGGAAATCCCTTTGGATGATAGTGCAACTTCGTACTAAATTTCAGCCGGATATCTAGAAAATTATGGAAGCTAGAGCACTTACATTGAATTTTGGAAAAATTTCAAAACGCCATAAAATATGAACGTCTTGTTGGATTTTGTCCAAATTCAATACGAAACCTCTGTCGATGGTAGTGCAACTTCGTACTAAATTCCAGCCAGATATCTCAAAAATTATGGAAGCTAGAGCAGTTACATTGATTTTTGGAAAAATTTCAAAACGCCATAAAATATGAATGGCTTGATGGATTTCGCCCAAATTCAATCGGGTTTCTCTTTGGATAATTGCGCAACTTCGTACCAATCTTAAGTCCGATATCTCAAAAATTGCTCCAGTTCGAGTGTAAAGATCGTTTTTTTCACATTAAAAAACGCTTTAAAAGTAAAGCAATGCGTGGATTTTTTCCAAATTCGGTATCGAGCATCTCCCTGTACTCGTACAACATTATACTGAATTTGAGCTCGATATCTTTAAAATTGTGGAAGCTAGAGACCAAAAATAATTTTTTGAATTTTGAAAAAATGATGTGAAAACAAAATAACTTGATAGATTTTTCCAAAAATTAAATTGTGCTATGCGCCGTGAACCCTTCACATGTGTGACAAATTTCAGCTTGATATCTCGAGCCGTTCTCAAGTTGTGAGCGGTCAACCATGACTACACACACACACACACACACACACACACACACACACACACACATACATACATCCGGACATTTTTTCTAAATGTGTTTTTTAGGTGTTTTGAGACATACTGAACACGTTTTCATAAACATCTCGAAAAAAAAAAATTTCACGAAAACAAAGCTTCCTCTATGAGGAAGCAAAAAAGAAGAAGAACTTCGTCCAGATAGAAATTTTGGACTAATGCTGAAGCGAAATATAAATGAAGAAAATAAAAAGAAAAAAAAAGATGAGAAGATTGGAATGAAACTGACTGCCATAGCAGACGTAAATTAAGATTGCCATTGCTCGGATAACGTGGAAATGGGGAACCGGAGAACGACAGACAGTCGTCGGAATCTTTACGAGGATAGTTTGCACGAGCGGGATAAAACTACTTTTGCCACTCCGTTTAACTTGTCTTATCCCAAACGCGTGCCTCCCTATCCATATATACCTATATATATATATACATACATATATATATATATATATATAGGTACATAAACATTCCCCGTGGTATTCGAGAGTGAGTTTCCGAAAAACTTTTCTCGACAATCGATTATCGTGCTTGTCACGCGGTCGAACAAAATATCCCGCGTGGTTATGTGGGCACCGCCCTTGAACGTCATTTCCGAAGAGGCCAAGATCCGAATGATGTTCGAATGAAGCCCGACTTTCGAGCTTTCCCCACGCGTTAACCATCGATGTTGGATACATTCCGCCCGGGACTTTTTTGTAGGAAATTTCATTCTCTACAACATTGTTCCTGTGAACTTTTGGTCTACGTGGCGTTGTTAAGCCAGCGTTTGGACGAGAAGATAAAAATTTATTGATTTTTTTTTTGTTTTTATTGTTTTTCTTGTTTTCTTGCAATGATTCAAAGGGTTGCACACCCTTGGATTCTGTACAATGTTATCAACGATTTTTGAAAGATTGTTGCACTAATTGATAACGTTTGGGCTTATCAATATCCATAATACACAAATAAATATAATTCATATTTTCAACTAAATCAAATAACATCAACCTCCGTCAATATTTTCCACCTTGCCAAACATTTTCTTTGTCCGTGTCCGAAAGATTTTTTTTGTTTGTTGATTTCGTTGTCGACGCCAACCAGTCCGAAATCGCTTCCCCGTAATGTTTTCGAGTGAAAAAGAATTGGATGAGGGTTGGAGATGTAGACCGAGAACAAGTACGTACGTAAAATCATTCGAGATCGTATCGACAGGGGGATGAAAGCCACGTGCGCAATATCTCACCGGGATTGCGGACAAGAGAAACTCGAAGAGAGATCGAAAAAGGAAGAGAGAGATAAAGAGACAGAGAATTCTCTTACTCTCTCCCTCTCTCTCGCTCCATTTACTTCCTGGCGTGAATTTCGTTGCACCTCCGCATCTGCAGTCCCAGGAATAACGAGGAAGCAGGGTCGGGGGGAGGGTTCCTAGCGTGGAGACCCCGAATCCAACGTGCAAATCCGTGAAACTTCGAACGGACCTCCGCAGGGGGTCCTCCAGCCAGAGCAAAGTAGATCAGAACCCGTGAAATACGTTGGAACGTGTAAATAGCAAAATGGAAGGGGTTAGGTGTCGGGCAAATCCGAAAGACGTCACAAGGACGTAACGGGAACGAGGACCAGGACACGCTAGTTCCCGGATAGCGAAATTAAGAGTAGGCCAAGGGGGAAGGCTCTAGGGAGACGAAAAGGGCCAGGAAGGGTCACCTTGGTTGGATGAAAGGAGCACAGCGTGGATCCTAATCGAGAGAGAGAGAGAGAGAGACAGCCGCCACCTTGGCTTTCGCATTCAATGAAACAAGTTTGCTTTTGTCCGATAATAACGTTGGAACAATGAAAACGTGGAACGGGGGGGTGGGAATCTAGCGTGAGGATGTGCTCCAACAGATGCCGCACAGTTTGTGGGAAACGTTGGGGGTCTCCTTCGTCGTTATCCGGGACTCGGTATGGGTCGTCGCGAATCTCCAACTAATATCAAACTCCCAGGCGAAAGAAGAAGAAGAACCTCCTGGATGGATGTTGGAGCCGATGGTTCGGTTCGGGAAAGTGAGTGAGGAAGGCTGGGGGTCCAGGGGAAGGTGGATGTGGAGTTGTGTGTCGAACCGAGTTTGGGAGAAAGGTACGCCGTTGTCGTATCTCGTAGACTCCGTGCCAAAGAGATGGGAAAGGACATCAACACGTTGAATGGTGACGCCTTGTTTTCGGCCCAACAGAATGCCTTCCCTTCTAGCATCTTCCAACGGTGTGATGATTCTGTCGGTTCTACGCAAAGTGTGTTCGGTCATCAAGAAGTTGGTGAATCTTTGTCCGGATCTATTCTGGATGTCTTTGGTTGGTCCGTTGATCCGTTGGGCAAAAGTCCGCCAGTAAATATGGACCAAGAACAGCTCTGGAGAGACTAGGAGGCAGTCGCCAGGTAAGTAAGTGGATGAGACTCGGAAGAGGGTAGTTTTCTACTTCTGACCACAGTTGTGACTGCCGTAAGCTATGTGTAGGTGTGTGTTACTTGCCAAGGTAAGGAATATGAATTTGGAAAGATTTCCCGTCGTCTTTCTCAAACATGCCTTCGGGCTCGGCCCTTTCTAAAAACGCCTCTATAACTGTGTCATACACATGGAATCTCCAGACTTGTGTTCATATATAGATCTAGCTACATATATACAGATACGACTAGGAGTGCAGCGTTGAGAGAAGAGAAGTTTTAGCAACGGAAGGATGGAGAACTCTTCAACGGTGAGAGATAATTGATTGTATTAGGAAAGTTGGTATTCCGAAGGCGAAATCGCGGCCAGCAGAAAGAGGAGCAGTGGGCGGTGAGGGGGCTGGGGTGTAGGACGAGAGTTTGAGTCAGGGTGGGGGAGGGGGGGGATAAGCCAAGAGCTATGTAACTTCCCTTCTCTGGCCATACTGTTTCTCCGAACGACCTATCCTTTCCTCAACCCTTTCTACCCCTTCGTTTCCGCCAGCTCGCTGAAAAGCCTACCCCAGCAGCGCATTTGCCACCCTATCCCCGGGGGTAGAAGGGGCGCACAACCCGACCGCAAATGTTTGCTCAAAATCACTGCGACCGACCTATTCTCGGACGGAATGCGCACGAGTCACGTGATTCTCAAGGTGGTTGGTGTCTGTACTTTGATGCGGCACTTCATCCGCGGTTTTCTTGATGAGTAACGCATCCTGAATTGACAATAAGCTTTGTCATAAACGTGAATGATACTGAATTCCGTGGAAAAGATTTGGCAGACTATGCGGGAATTGCGGAACTGGAATCATCATTTTTTGATGGAGTCAGAAGGATCACTTTGGTCGTGAACACTTTGGATTCTTTACAATTCTATGGGTGATTGAAGACACGATGAGGAAAAACAATGTCCGAGATGGTGTTTCGTCAATTAAATATTCGACGTGAAGTATTGTTGTCTGAGAAGCCGGAAAGCCACTTGGCCGCGAGGAAATGGCAGAACAATGGTGGAAAAACCGGGTATTTGTCTTTGTGATCTATCTATTTGCCGTGCAAGCCTCGGGGAGCAGATGGAAGCTGGGGGAAGAGAAAGAAAGCGTATAGCCACCTTGAGAAAATATTTGTACGAGTGTCTCGTTGCTGCGAAGCCAAACCATCCACGCAAGCACGAGTGAAAAAGCTGACACGCAGAGGTAAAAGGCAAATCTCGTTCGGTTGGGTTTTGAGAAGAGATCTGACTCAGCGAAACATCAATGTACACACCAAACTACTCACGTGTTTCCATTGATTTTAGGAACGTAATACGGTGATGGCAAAATCCATTTTCGTTCTTTGCCGAGAAATCAATGGCGTGTTACTCGAGTCACGGGGTTCCAATGTCCATCATTGTCGATCGGAGCTTGGCCCAGCATCGGGGGCGGCCAGCATACTTTCCACCGGACTTTCGGCACGAGCCCCGGCTAAACATTTCACAGATACCGGCGAATCCGTCGGATCAGCTGCTGGCCCGGGCTCGAACACACGTGTTTCCGTCGGAGTTTATGTTTCATCGCGGACCCCACAACATTGTCCATTGGATTGGTGTCCGGGGGGATTGTGCGGGGGCCCCCGGTCCAACACGATTATGTGATTTTCCAGTTTGTCCACTAGGTGCACGGAAGGCTGCTGACGGTGTTTCGGAGTCCGTTGTCTTGTGATATCCGATTGTTCGTTCGATAACCGCGCGAAAGTCACAACGCATCTTAGACTACACCTGCCTGAGTCCTGTACCGTGATTTTTTTGTTTCTGGAACGTCGGAGCTTCGAGTGACGCTGACGCCGCTCTTGTGCCACTGTATCGTCGGAAAACGGATCCTACCCGGTAATTCTAGGTTTTGTATTGAGGAAAACGATGGTTACGAGGCACGAATGGAGGTATTCGGTGGGGGCGCCCGACGTCGGGACGGAGAAAGCAGTAGGTACATGCCTGGTCCGGGAGAAAGGGGTAGGTGAAGCGAGGCATGAGGCAACCCTTAAGTAAGTAGTAAGCCGAGCGGACTTCGGGGTAGGGCACTGAAACGCGCTCTCGCTCGCTGTTACTGACTGGCAGGTTTCTTCATCGAGGAAGCCACCGGAAATGATGCTTCCACCCTCACCAAGCCCTCTTTCCACCGACCTCGCGAACCAACCCCCCCCCCCCCGACTCCTCCTTTGCGCTATCCCTCTCCTCGCCCTTTACCCGTTCCATCGTTCCAACGTCCGTGAGCTACGACGGCAAATAAATTGTCCCATTTCTACCGGAAGACGATACGGGTTTTGCTTGGTCTATATATTGCCGAACGTTGCGGAAATGTATTTTAAATATGAAACAGTCAGATGCAGGATGTTTTCTCGACGCTGCTCCTCGTCTTAGCTGAGGGGAGGGGGGGGGGGGGGGGGGAGAGACCTTCGAAGATACGGGCTTGACGACGTCAACCAAGTCTGCACGGGACTGTCCTCGACTTGGGTCCACGTAGTTCGTTCCACGTCGATGGGATTTTCTTCGATGAATTTACGGAAGCATTGACACATAAATATAAATATCGTGAAAATATTGTATTAAATTGTAAAACAGTTTCTAATAATATTTTTTTCATCTTCGTTGTTTATCGTATTTCGCTGATTGGTTTATTTTTATTAATTAAATATAGGTAAATATCGTGAAAATGTGATATTAAATTGTAAAACTGTTTTTCATTATGTATTTTTTTTTCTATCGTATTTCATTGATTGGTTTATTTTTATTAATTGAATATAAATGTCGTGAAAGTATTTTATGCAAAATTGTGAGTTTCTGAGAATATTTTTTTTTTAGAAACAATTTTCCTCGATGATAAAAACAAAATAAAAATAACAATAATAGCAAAAAGATTAAAAGTTGAGGCCGATTCCGTCGAAGCGGTTCGATCAATAACATGTGAATTCGAATTCTCTTGGAATATTTTAATATTCGGAACTCGATTGATTTAGTTTGCAAACGTGTCGATGTGGAGATTTTTTTTGGCAACATTTCGGGCTGCTTCATTCGGTTTTTCCATTGCCCAACGATGTTCGATGAGAATGGTGCAAGGATGCGAATTACGAGTGAATTCCGTATGATAAATTCACGAATAAAAATCCCCTGAGAATATTATTCGATCGTTCGAATCTCATTTTACATTTTTCAACACATTTACGCGATATCGACATCCATGATTTATTTTTTTTTCCGCTACATTTTATTTCATTGTTAACTCACAAATGAAACTCTGATATGAGATTGATGAATGGTGAGTTCTCTTTATTTATTTTTTACTTCTTTTGTTTTAAAATAAATGAATAGAATTTTTGCAGAATTTTCTTTCCCATTGATTCGAAACAATTATTATTTTTTTTTTCAATTGACTTTTTCGTTGAAAAGAAACAAAGGATCTGAAAATTCGTGAAACACACACACACACTTTTTTCTCTCTGGCACAATGAATAATTATCATCAATAAAAAAAAAATTTTAATAAAAAATCCGCTTTTGAATATTTCTTTTCGTTTCCCAAAAAAATGAAACAAAAAAATCTTTTTTCGTTCGCTCACAAAAATAAAAAGAAAATCGGTGCAAGCTCGTAATATTCGATGCAATTGGTTTGACCGGGAAAATAAAAATGTTCACGTTATTCCATTCGATCGTTAGCCTCTATTATTTTTCGTTTGTTTTCGTGGGTTCATTTGTGCCGAAGCATCTGCCTGCAAATACGTGCAATGATACAAAAGACCATTCGTCGATTTTGCTCTGTCGTTTTTCAATCTGGACTTCAATCGATTCAGATTTTATGCAGATTCGTTCACTAAGCGCTCGTCACAATGCGCATGCATTTGCGAACGATATCCCATCGATGTGTTTCACCTAATCGTTCGATATGATTTTTCATCTCTTTGATTTTCAAACAACAAAAAAAACCTAACGAAATGAAAAAAGTCAGATTACCGGTTTGCTCGTTATAATGACACATTCGATGGAACATCGAACGCAAATTAAAGCCAGGAATTTGACGAAGGGGGGCGTGTCGGGTAAACCGAAATCGATATGGATTCGCATGCAAACCGAAAAGAAAAAAAAATGAAAAATGAAAAAGAAAAAGAAAAAAAAGAGCCCTTCGGCCACTTCAATTCAATACCGCTTCACTCCCTCGGTCTGTTCCCCCCGGCTCACCGATGGTCGGTAAAAAACTTTGTTTTTTTTTCTTTATTTTTGCTTTTGTTTTTGTCAACAATTGCCACACAGAAAATTCGTAAGTAAGAGCACCAGTTAAATTTATTAAAAAATGTTCATGTAAAAAAATTTTTTTTTTCGTTTTTTTTATTATATAATAAAAATAAATTAAAAAAATTAAATTGCGTTGCAAGTTGAAAAATCATGTACAGTCCATGGATAATCTATAAATCGACTATATACACTATACATAGACTACATATAATCTGTATATAGACTCTACATACATGTCCAGTTCAATGTATAGTTTAAATATAATTTTTTTTTTTCATTGGTTTATCATTTTGCATTGGACAATTTCCCATTGGGATTCGTTAATATTACAAATCTCACGTACGTTAGTGGATAATGCGATTGTTTTACATTGGTACGACTTGCAAAAAAAAAAAAAAAAAAAAATTATTTCGTGACAAAAGCACGTTAAACAAACGAGTTGAAAATGTGCAACGATGAATCACCAAATGTTTAATGAATATTCGTCGTGTCAATGGTGAAAATTCATAATATTCGTGTACGTGAAAATCCACCCCCGCCCCCCCACCCCGCGCGGATCGTCGATTGGTCCATGGATACACGCTCGAATTTAATTTCCTGGACTTTCCCCCGGAAAATCACTCATTTTACCCCAAACCGGGGTATTATCGATATCGTCAATGCGCGAAACACACACACACACACACACGACCGATATCGAATCCGATAATATCGTCAAACGTAACCAACCGTCATTGATTAAACTTTCACAACAGCTTTTGTACGTTATAAATGTTCATCGATGAAATTCGATCATGAATCTCGAAAAATGTTCTATTTCATCGCAAATGAAACTCTAAAACAAAATAAAAATAAAAATAAATACAAATACAAATCGGTTACCAAAACTCGACAATTTGTTTTTTTCTTACAATAAAATTTTTCTCCAAGACGAAACAATAAATTTTTATACGGTTATAAATATTCATAGAAATAAAAAAATAAAATTTAAAAAAAAACGACAAGCCATGTGTATAGCAACAGGATAAAAAAAAAATATAACAAAAACACAAGATGAAAAGTTGTCTATGTTAGCACAGGGGGAGCAATCTTGTTATCGCACAACGATTGTAGCACTAAGGCACGTTTGTGTCTAGAAAGGCCTTCGTTCAAAGTTCGAGGCCACTTGAAAGCACAGGCACAAATTGGACCCGTTGCAGCAGCAGCAGCACGAGGAACCGTTAGCTCACTGCGGTTAAAGTGTAATTGGCATTCGTCTCGGTACTCGCGCCAATACAAAACGAGGGACCAACAGCGAATCTTCTTAGAATTGAAATGGCCTGTGCCACATGCTCTCACGACTGTTGCACCCCGTTATCGTTTTCATCGTCGACTACCATTTTTAATATATATTTTTTTTTCTTCTTTTATTATTTTCATTCCCAAAATAATTGAAACGAATTGACTGAAAAAGAAAAAAAAGCGAAAACTTTATTCCAGATTTTTCTCGATCCAACAAACTTCTGAGATGGAACAAAATAAATTCGAATTAATGAGAAATATTAAATTGGATTAATTTATAAAAATGATTTGAATTAAAAATAAAATAAATATTAATAAAAATGAATAACAGATTGATTATAAAATATCTAAAATATAAAAAATTGATTTAATATGATATTAATTTATTGAAATATGAAAATTCAATTTTGAGTAAAGTTAATTTATCGAATAAATTAATTATAAATAATAATTCAATAAGTATGAAAAAAAAAATGACGAATCAATCAATTAATTCGAATAATATTCACCGAAAAAAATGAATAATCGATAATTCCGTTTGCAGCATTGCCCGATCAATCACACCCCCATCCGACTCTTCAAATCTCACCCCAAGACTCAACGAGGGTGGCGTTTAAAAAAATAAATAAAAATAAAAGTAAAGAAAAATATTGAAAAAAAGGTTCGTTACATACGATTGTGTATTCTTTGTTGTACAAA
Source organism: Diplazon laetatorius (assembly GCA_963662125.1). Lineage (NCBI taxonomy): Eukaryota > Metazoa > Arthropoda > Insecta > Hymenoptera > Ichneumonidae > Diplazon > Diplazon laetatorius. Next base: position 6,255,829 of record OY759160.1, on the reverse strand, counting down.
GAGCCTTTGATCAGGGTTGGATTTGCAAGACATTATTATTTGGGGGGCTGGGGGGTGGGTTCGAAAATCAGCAGCGAGTACGAATGAGCGACGAAGACGAAGCGAAGGTGGCTCTGGCCCTCGCACACGAAACCTAATGTCGACTCAAAACTCATCCTCGGATTATATCGCAAAACCAGCGGGGAATGGGACACGATGAAAGCGCCCCCCACCCCCCCCCACCCCTCCACCCTTCCACCGGATATGGTCGGCTAATGCGAATAAATGGCTCGGTAAGCGTTCCCCGCTAAATTAACCATTGTTGCCCGAAGCATATCCGCGAACGTTCGCCGCCAACTGATGGACGATAATTTAGTCGACAACGCAAAACCGCCGGACCGAAACTACCCTCTGCAACACAGAAATCCGCTTTGCCCCCTTCACCCTCCTCCCCCCCCCCTCCCCTCCCTCGCCCCACCGAATTGCTGTAACACATATCACACGTCTACATCTATATATACATCAGATTGGTCCTTAGCAACCCGAGTAATAAAAATTATGTTTAAAAAACAAAAACAAAAAAAATGATGATAGAAGATTTCGAAAAAAAAAAAAATTGCATGGCTTTCAAACCGTTTGAAGAAAAAAAAGAACAAAATTGAAAAAAATCACGAGGGAATTTTAAATTCTTCGAGATAAAATGACTGGAAATGTTCGCCAAGATTATTCGTCACAGCTACTGAAATACCCAACGTAGAAAAAAAATTCATCAAACATGATTTCTTCATCGTCAAGATGCGCGTGCTTTTCTTCGCCGAAAAATTTGCCAAGCACCGAAAAAAGAAATTAAATAAAATTATAATGATTTGAATTTATTGAAAATACATTGAATTAAAATCACTTCGAAAACTCGTACATCGCTTTTCTTTCGGGTCACAACACGTATCTGACGCGTTGGTCGAAATAATCGGATCGATGACCGCGAGGGGCTACACACATCCATTATATCGTTGCCATTTCGACGAGAATGAAAATTGTTGTTGTTTTTTTTTTTTTTTTTTTTTTACCAACGATGTGCGAGCACCGACCACCACCACCCACAAGCGCATGAATAAAACCACACACACACACACACGCGGCAACGACGACGCATCGAACAAGGTACGGGCAGAACAGGGGGACGAGGGGTGAGGGGGGTCAAGTCCAACTATGGTCCACCAGGCCAGAGGTCAAAACAACAAAAACAAAAACAAAAACTAAAAAAACAAAAACAAAAACCAAAAATCAAAAACCAAAAAAAAAACAAAAATAGAATAACAAAAACAAAAAAAAAAAGGTAAAACGAGTCACGGGCGCCGTAGGGCCATCGGGGTGCCTTTTCGTATAGAGAGAGAGAGAGAGAAAGGGGTTGAAAAGAGAGAGAAAGAGGGGTTGAAAAGAGAGAGAGAGAGAGAGATTGGGGAGGGTTGCAGAGGGAGCAGCTTCGATTGTTGCGAATTGAAAAACAATTAGTGAGTTTTGGCTGGAACCAAAGGACCGCGGATTCGAGTGGGACAGGAACGATGTTATGGTATATACCGAGACCGGCGGATCCCGATTCAGAAACGACGTGGGGCACGGGAAGAAGGGGAGTAAGGGGGATGAGGGGGGGGGGGGGGTGAACCTAACCACCGCAATGCCTCACACGTGCAGGATATCAGGGCGCGTGGGGGAGGGACGAGCGAGAAACAAGGGTGAGGGTGCAGGGGGTGGAAAGGGTTGGTGTCGAGGGAAAGCTCGGTGCACGCGGGACCACCCGGATTTTCCGACTGCACCCCCGGTTCGCGAGCCAGCAGCGACGAAATCACAGGGAGGAGGGTTGGGGGCTGGGGAAAGGGATGGGGGGTGATCGAAACCACCCCCGGACCCCCGAAGCCGGTGAAAACTCGGTTGGGACTCGGGTTTCGTGTGTCTGTGCCTCGCGACGACCGTTCGATCCATTGCGTTCATTTGCATATAGCCGAGGCGCGCGCTAACCCAAAACCACCCCCTTCTGTCAGTCTATCTCTCTCGCACTCTTTCTTTCTCACTCTGTGTTTCTGTTTCTCTTTCTGTCGGAATGTTTTATTTTCTTGCTTCCCAATCCTTGTCGCTCTCTCTCTCTCTCTCTTACTCACTATCTGTCTTTCTCTTTCTCTCTCTCTCTCTTCTACCCCTTTCTTTCTCTTTCTCTCTCGCTCTCTCTCTCTCTAGTTGTCTCTCTATTTTGTATTTTTATTTTGTTATTATTTACCGGTTATCCATTGTTGTTATTTATTTATAATTATCTTTATTGACCAAAGTATGACTTTGACTTAATAAAATCAAATTTCTCATTATCTCTCTCTCTCTATCTCTATCTTTCTGTCTCTCCCTCTTTTTCTCTTTCATAAGAGGGAAACGAAAAAGGGTATGTTTCCCTTTCTCTCGGATTATTTTTTTTTTTTTCGTGCCTCCCAACCCTTCTCTCTCTCGATTTCTGTCTCTCTCATGCTCTCTTTTTCTCTCGCCCTCTCTCTCTGTTTCTCTCTCTCTCTCTATTTTTAATTTTTATCTCGTTATTATCTACAACTCATGCATTATTGTTATTTTATTAAAATTATCTTCATTGCCTAAAGTATGACTATGACATAATAAAATCGAATCAAATCAAATCTCTCTTTTTCTTTCTATCTCTATTCTTCTCCCTCTCTCTCTCTCTCTCTCTCTCTCTCTCTCTCTCTCGCGACCCTCCGCGACCCGACGTACAATCCATCCCCGTGGCCCGCCGTGCGACCGCGTCCGACTCGCTATATAAAAATATTCAAATTTCTTTGTACACCTGGAATTAGCATCGGCGAAAAAAAAAAAGGAAAAATGAAAACGAAAACGCAACGAAAAAAAATATATATATAGACGGGCTGCCGGATCGACTGACACGTCTATACCGACGATCCCCACCCCCTCCCCTCTGACCCCCGTGAACCTTCTCGCACGATACATTTTTTGGTACGCGTGTGTTGCCCCCCCCCCCCCCCCCCCCCACACTCCTGCCCCGCTGGACGGTTTGCCATATAGTACAGATTGGTGGCTACACCAACCCCCCGCCCCCGCGCACGGGTTTTTCGTTTGTCAATGTGGAAATGGCACGAGGAATCGACTTTCACCCTAGCTACGGACCACCAACGAAAGAACGTCACACGTGTGGCTAATTTCGCTATGGAATTTTTTTTCTTCTTCTTTTTTTGTTTTTTTGTTTTTTTTTGGTCGTACGTTCCTTCGTTTTTTTTTGTTTCATGCATATATGTATATTTATGTATGAACCGAAAGAGAGGTTACCGATCTCCCCCGTATTTTCCACGACTGTCGGATCGAATGTGTTTCACTTTTTTATTATTATTTTTTTTTTTTCTGGAAAATTAAAATTTACTTTGTATTATTTTTTTGTTGTAGATTTTTTTTTGTTTTTTTTTTGTTTTTTGTTTCTTCAGATTTTATTCTGCGAGGTCGATGACTGAATTTTTTTTTTGTCGCGCTATAAAAATATTCTACTTGGATTTGATAAAAAAAAACAAGTTTATCGCTCGAAGTTATAAATAAACCATCAAATGTCGTTTCTCGACCAAATTAACAAAAAAAAAAAGTTTTCAATCACCTCAAAGAATCTTTCAAAAGGCGTCGATAACATCATAAAAATTCTAAGGGTGTGTAACCCTTTGAATCGTTGCAAGAAAAAAAATAAAAACAATAAAAAACAAAGCTTCTTCTATGAGGAAGCAAAATCAATAAATTTTTATCTTCCCGTCCAAACGTCGGCCAAACAACGCCATATAGACCAAAAGTTCACATGAACAATGTTGTGGAGAATTGAATTTTCTACAAAAAAGTCCCCGACGGCTTGTATCCAACGTCGATGGTTCACGGGTGGTAAAGCTCGAAAGTCCGGGCAATGTGAGAAACCGCGTGACTGGGTGGGCGTTCGAAATTCTGTACGTTCGAAGCATCGACGTTCGAAACATTGGGCGTTCGGAATTTTGACCCTTTCGAACTCAGCTCTGAATTTCGAGGGCACCCCACCCGTTCGATTTCCGGCGCCTTTTCCAAAAACACCCATATGTATATATATTTATGTCGATTTGAGCTGACAGGTTGAATTCTGTGATCCCACAAAGGCTGGAAGAGGATGCCCAGTTGAGATGAACGCAGCCTGCCATTCCCAGAACGCAGCTTCGGGGGTTATTCATACATGTGGTAGATTAAGCCTAGCCTCATAGGGCACGAACCCTTCGAACCTTCGCTCACGATTGACCGCAAGCTTCCGCGATCCGTTTTACCCAGAGAGCAATTATATTCAACGTTAACATACCGTTGCGTAGCCAATGGCTGTGTGTTACCATCCCACCCACCCTTCGCCCCCACAACCGTTCGAAAACCCTCGGGTGGGCCGTGTTCGAGCTTTCGTGGAAACCTCGGAATAAGAATGCAATTTCATGCTCGCCGAATGATTTCCACAACGGTTTACAGAATCGAGACCGGTTTCGGCTGGTTTCCCGATGCTTGGCACATTGCTCGCCAACGTTACACACATCCTGATTAACCCCCCCATCGCCCACGGCGATACACCGGATATCCGGATTTTCGAAATATCGACAGATTGAAATGGGTCTGAAGGGTTATAGCGAATTGTTCGCGGAAAAATCGACGGATTTTCATGATTTTTTTTTTTTCAAGCATGTTAACATAATTTGATGGGAATATACTATATCGTGTCAATTACAATATATATTAAGGTGATTTTGTGAATTTTTTTTTTTTGATGAAAAAAAAATGAGAAAGAAAAAGTTTGGATTTTTGAGATTTGAAAAAATTATGAAATATCGACGGATTTTTCATGATTTTTTTGTTTTTCAATCGTGTTGACATGATTTTATTGGAATACAGTATATTGTATGAATTGCAATATACATTGAGATTATTTTGTGAATTTTTTTTTATGAAAAAAAAATGAGAAAGAAAAAAAGAATTGTTTGTTTACTTTGCATAATTTTTTTCCAGATATTCTGAGCAGTGGAAAAAAAAATTAAACTCGAGTGAAAAGTAGAGAGATGATCTACATCTTCCAAGAAAATTTTATTCTGACGTCACAAGCGAGGAGAAATAGTTGAAAAAAAAAATAATTATGAATATCGCAAATGAATGCTAAATGCAATTGACACCAATTTTTTTTTGTTTTTTCTTCTTTTTTTTTCCTAATGGAAAATTATTAATTAGTCAAACAGAAGTGAGAATGGTGAGATGGAATATTTCACTGCACAGATCTTGATTATTATATTGGCGAGTGAGTGTGGAATAAATTTTCCACACGAGTCTACGATTGAGGATCTCGAGTGCACGACACTAAGGGTACTTCAGATACATACGTATATATATATATATATACACATATAATATATACATATATAATATATATATATATATATAAAATATGTAATTATTACGTATAGGGCGAGGCATTCGTTTGCCCGGTCTATCTTCACGTCAACTATATATACATATATACATTTTTCTTGATAATGACGATCGTCTCATACAATCTCGAGGACGCTCGCGAATCGTTAACGAGTGGATGCAACTCGTTTGCCAACCGGCCGGGATGACGGAACAAGATGAAGAAAAAGGAAAACCCGAGGCACGGAGCACACAGCGAAGGCCCCCACGTGAATTCACATTCTCGAGCCTCCGTCGATTCATCACATGCGAAAATATGTTTTTTTTTTCATTCCGTCAATGTGTAACAACCTCGTGTGTCCAATTAAATACAATCTCATCGTACGTCTGCTACCTCGAATAAACTCATTAAAACGAGAAAAATAAAAAAATTAATCTCAAATTTGGCTGTAATGATCGAAATTTTTGACGATTGAAAAGAGTGAGAAATACTTTCGAAAATCGAATCTTCGTAAACCCAATTGTTTCGACTCTATTTTACACTCTGACAAAATGTATTAACAAAGGAAAGTTTGAAAAATAAGGATACATTTAATTTTTTTTTATAGGAAATTTTTTTTTTTCTAATAATAAAAATAGAAATTATAAATCGAAAAATTTGTAAAAAAAAATATCTGGATCTCATTTCAATGTCTTTTTTGAACTCTGAAAAAATGTATCAACAAAGAAAAGTTGAAAAAAATAATAATATATACAATTTTTTATTCATTAGTAGAAAAATTTATTTTTTCAGATAATCAAAATACAAATAATAAATCGAAAAATCTGTGAAAAAAAAATATGTGGATCTTATTTTAATGAGCCGAGGGTCTATGAAAATTGAGTTCGCGTGTCATTGACCACACAGGACTCTTCAGTCGAATTCACGGTACAATTATACAAGCTCGAAGAAAAAAAAACAGAAAAAAGAAAATTTTCCACCGAGCTATATCGGTGAATTTTTCCAGGGAAGAAAAAAAATTTTAAAAATAAAGAAAAATTCCAAAGGAGTCTGAATAATTATTCAGACTGTCGAGGGCTCTCACGATGGGCCCCCCGTCGCATCATTATCAATCACGAACGAGCGAGGAAGACGAGGTGAGCGCCACTCGTGAACACACGCGTGAACCCTCCTCATCTTCGTGTCTCGGGCGATGCAACCCATTGGATCCCCGTCGCTGATGTTTCACCGGGTGCCAAAGACCATCCCTCTCCAGCTTTCACGATCACATCTTTGCAGCAAATCTCTTTGTCTCAGCCGCAACTTTGTTTATTCTATTTTTATTTTCAAACTTCTCGGTTGTCAAACTTCATCCTCGTTTCGCATCCTTTGTAAGATAATTATTTTTTTCTAACCCCCCCCCCCCCCCCTCACGTCTACCTCGTTATTTCTATGTCCACAAATTTTTATTCAAAGTCGAAAGTCGAATGTTGAGAAAACATTAAAACGCGATAATCGAAATGAAAAAAATTAAGGATTAGACATAATTTTTATTTCGATTGAAATATTTTTTTGTCGACCGATCGTCGATTATTTATTTATTATTTGGTGGTCAATAGACATATTTGACGACGCAAGACATTTTTTTGAAAATTAAATTTCCGTCCTAAAAAAAAAATGTCTACGAATTTCCAAAAGCATTAAGGGGGCAGAGTGACCTAAAAAAAATTTCAAAACTGCATATTTTTTCATTAAAAAAATTCACACAAGTACCTCAATAAATATAACAATCGATACTATATAAATAATAAATATAACAATCGTGCATTCCAATAAAATCGTGTTAACACGACAAAAAAAAACCCCCCAGAAAATCCCTAAATTTTTCCTCAAGCTCAACACAAACCTATCAATATCGTCAAGCTCGCTAAACACTGTGACTCTTTCAAAATTCCCAGTCCAGTCATTGTCCCCTCAACCCCGAGAATATAATTCTCAATTAAATTCACCATCACGAAATTATCATAATTATTATTATTTAAAAAAAAAATATCTAAAAAAAATTAATTTTGGTTTTGCGATGTTGATTCAATATTTTTCTCTTTTTTTCTTCATCGTCACTTGTCGAGAGCAGAGTGAGAGGGAGGGGGGGGGGAGGATGGTGTGAGGGATCACCGAGCGGATAAATTCGAATTAGCAAAGGCCATTAAAATGAGTTGTTAACTCGCGATGACGGCGGTCGCGACAATGTGTGTCGTGGATGGATGAGGATACATATATATATGTATATATATATATGTATATACGTTCGTCCACGTCCGGTTGCCAATGTGATAACGGCTGTGCCACTCCCGTATCTCGTATCGGTGTATAAAATAAAGGACTGGAAGCGTTGTCGCCGGATCAACATGACGACATCCCCGGTGCGTTGCCTGGTCTTTGTGTGTGTGTGTGCGAGAGTACTGTATCCATAATCCTTCGGGGTATCACGGACCATCAAAAACACACTCGTTTCACGATAAATGTGGATTCAATCTATTCGACGGTATGTTTTATCGCCGAATTTATCGTGGAAAATGTTATTTTAATCGTTCGTCTCGTGTCTGCGAACGATCGTCGAATGTGTGTTTTCATGCACATTTATCGATCTGTTCCAGTGATTAATTTTTTTTTTTTATGTTTCTAAAATTTATTTGAAATCTCAAACAATCGTCCATGGCAGTTCGATTGTTTGAGATTTTGGATAATTATGAAAAAATCGACGACGTTATTTTTTTAATCAAAATTTAGCTTAACCCTTTCGGTCACGAACTGCGTTTAATATTGTTCCAACTCTTTTCCAAATCTTTTGGTTTTTTTTCAATTCAGACGATCAGTTCCAATAATATCATTTCTCAAAATTCTTCAAAATTGAATGTTCCTTTATGAGAAAATTCATACGAGTACCTCAATATATGTTGCAATTGATACTGCATAGTGTGGCCTATTGAAATTATGTTAATGTGGCGAAAAAAAAAAAGTCATGAAAATTTCTTAATTTTCAAATACTTTTTCAAACAAATAACTTACAATCGGATCAATTATCAATCGAGAATCAATATTTTCACACTTCTGTGATAATTATAACCTATAATTTGAGTGAATTCACTTAAATTATTATTATACACAATGAATTAAAATATTCAATAAATCCAGAAAAAATGAATTATGTTTTGTAATACATTATCATTGAATGAATGCCCATCTCTGTATATAAATCTTCCATCAAATCGAAAATGCATTTTACATTTATTTCAACGACCCAGTTTTTCGGTCGATAATTCAAAACTTCGAGGTGGCGAATTTTTTTCTATTTTTCAATTTTTTATTTTTCATGTTTTTTTTTCATTTTTTTGCTTCGTTTCCCGTTCATTTTATTCATTCTTGCCCGTTCCAACTGCCTCGACGGTATCGCAGAGATGAGGACTATATTTATATATATATATATATATTCGCTCGCGGTCTCGTGCTTTTCCGCGTCCCTCGGACCTCGCCGCCATTGGTACACACAAGCTCTACCCCGTTTGGTACCGCACCAGAATCACCCGCGGCAATTTTCGCGGTGCGCTAAATAGCGGCCGAACCGTGAAACTTTGCGATCCCGGGGCGAATTCAGCCCCGGCATCACGGCCCGGTGTCTTCGACGACCAGAATCCTATAACCTTATATATAGCTACATATATATATATATATATATATATATATATATATATATATATATATATATATAAACTGCTGTACATAAATACATAACTATCCTTTCATGGTCTCGTCGCTCTTCGACGGAAATAAAGGGACAGCCTCGTTCGCTGATGCGTCGAACAAAAAAAAAATATATATAATACAATGGACCAAAAGAAAGAAGAAAAAAATAATAATGAAAAAAAAAACACGAGCTAATTTTATATATTTATATTATATTCATGATCATCTGTAAAAAAAATGATGTCGATATAATATGCATAATTTTTTTGTTAACGTCTGGAAAAGCGTCTAGAAAAGTACCTTCGAATTATTATTTTTTATTTATTCTCGAATTATTATTATTATTATTATTATTATTTTAGTGAGTTATTCATCGTGGAAGCAATTCATTTGGGAATCGAAGATTTTTCATCGTGATTCCTCCCCCTCCCCCTCCCCCACTTCGTCGTTGAAGAAGCTCAGCAGCGCAGAGTTGAGCAATTAACTTACTGGAAAAAGGTTGTCCCAAGTTGCTCCGAAAAAAACTTTATGCGGTCATAAAAATTCGTAGGGATTTTTTTTTTTTTTCGCTTTCTTTTACTTTTTTCTTTTTTTTTTTTCGAGGCTCGACGAAGTTGGCGCCGTTGGAGAGTCGTCAGTGGCCCTCAACAGAATTTCGAGTGCTCGAGCTTTTATGTTGTAACGGAAGATACTCTTAATTGTGTCAAATTTTCTCGAAGCTCGGAGCGTCGCCCGCGAGAAATTCGCGATGCCTCGTCGTCGGGGCGAACACGTTCGCCCTCGAGAAACCATCGTAAAACTAAATCTTCTTAAGGGCCCCATCAACGGTGAAAGATTATCGTGCATAAAAGAAATGAAAAAAAAATGAAAAAAATAAAGAAACGAACCGAACTTTGCAAACGAATCATCGTGATGAATTTATTTCACATTTCAAACCCGGATCCAACGAAAGTAATTATGAAGGAAACTAAAAGACAAAAAAAATCATACGTCGAAACATATTTTAGATTAAATTTTTTCCGGTTTTTTACTTTCTTTTTTTTTTTCGGGTCCTCGTTTAAAATGTGAAATGAATTAGTCGCGAAGATCCGTTTGCAAAGTTCTGAAATATGTTTTGACATGTCGAAACATATTTTAGATCCATCAAGTTCTTTTCGATTCTTCGCACAATTTTTATTTAGCTCCGCGTTCGAAATCCAAAATAAATCAATCGCGACGATTCGTTCGCAAAGTTCTAAAATAGATTTTGCCACGTCAAAACATATTTCAGACTCATTGATTTGTTTTTCGGTTTTCGGCACGTCAAAACATATTTTAGATCCTTTAATTTTTTCCCCCAATTTTCGCATAATTGTTTTTTGGCGCTGTGTTTAAAATGTTAGAACCCATTGATTTTGTTTTTTGGTCTCCTAAACGTCAAAACATATTCCAGAAATCCGACAAAAAAAAATGGTAACGTCACATCGAACGACCAATCGCGATAAAATAAAAATATTTCCTTCCGCACAGCGATGACCTCGACCGACATTTTTACGATTTCCGAAGCAAATTTTCAAAGATAATTTTTTTTTTCTCAACATCTATATAAATATATATCAACATCTATACATATATATATATATATATTTTTTTTCTTTATCTCGAAATTAAATATAACTTTTTCGAAGAAGATAGAGTCCGCGATTCGTCCCACTTTTTCGTACAGTTGTTCGATCACGGGAGAGGTAAGAAAGGTGGTACAGGAAGGGGTGGGGGGGTAGGGAGGGAGTTGTGGAAGAAGTTGGAGAAAACGTGGAATAGCCTGGGGCATCTTTTCTACGGTGGGATGGCCCCCTCCCCCCTTTTTCGTCCATGATCCGAATCCCCCCGTTTCTTCGTCCTTCGTCTTCGTCCTCCGGCGTTTTTGGTGCGCCCTTTACAGCATCCAGTTCCATCCTCTCTTCGACTCCATCCCTCGTGGTGGGTTCACCCCCCCCCCCCTCATCCTCCACCCCTGGGTTACCTTACGCCGTTCTTCGTTAGCGGTTTTGGCACGGTGAAAACGCCGAGCTGCTGTAAGAGAGAGAGAGAGAGAGAGAGAGAAAGAGAGAGAGAGAGTTGTAGATAAAATGAGAAAGATAGAAAGCGTGTGGGCGCAGCTAGGGCGAAGTGCCTGGGAGTTAGCTAATTGGTTGAACGCCCCGGGCGCCCACTACCTGAATCTGTGAGATATCCAGACCGGGTCTCACTCCTTTATATATATATATATATATATATATATATATATAGATATTTGTGCCTTGTACCTTTTCACCCTCCTCCCCCGACGCTTTCTCATCCCTTCGACGGTCGGACTCGAATTTCGTATCCTCGCGTCGTCTATCTGCCTGGGAAGAGGCGAGACGATCACCAATTTACAGGGGAATCGCTACTTTAAGGGGGCTGAGTCGACTAAAAAATTTGGAATTTTTTTTTTAATTTTTTTTTTTCGTGATGTGATCGAGCGAAATTTTGAATCGATTTTACCCTTATGAAGTATCTATAGTTATATATCGTTTCAAATTTTTTCATAGCCGTATTAAGCATCCAAAGGCTGTGAGATTTGTCACAACATTTTTTAACTCTTCGTATTATACAAAAAAAAAAAAAAATCATTTCACGTCATGTCATTCTCGTGGAAAAACGATGACAGAAAAAAAACTTCTCGATGAAAAATCATTCCTTTTTTTTCATCATAGTCGCGATATTCGATTATTGATGAATCTTGGAAGATGAAAGAAAACGAAAAAAATAGAATGAAATAAAAATGGGAAAAAAAAAAAAAGTTTATTCCAGGGCTATCGGGAAACCCGAGCACGATCGATGTAATCTCGCGACGAGAGTTCGTGACGATCTCGCGTGGGGGGGAGGCGGGGGCTAGCGGAAACTGAGAAAACCGCGACGCCGTGATGTCTATATATATATGCGAAAGTAAATTTATAACGTATCGCGGTTAAGGGATGCGCGACACGTCGCAACACAGGCGAAGATGGCTTTTCTTCGATAGCTTGCTACGTCCGCCGTCGCCCAACGGTCTAACGTTCGCGTTTTCGTCGTTTCTTCACTGGTGAAAAAAAAAATAAAATAAAATAAAATAAAATAAAATAAAATAAAACCATAAGATCGTGAATATGTGGTCGTCACATTTTTACAGATTTTTTTTTAATCTCACGTTTTTGTTTTTTTTTGTCGTTTCTTTGCGGGTAAAAAATGAAAAATAAAACCATAAGATCGTGAATGTGTGGTCATCACATTTTTAATATATATATGTATAGATATATATATATAATTTTTTTCTATAGAATTTTCTGGAGTCGAGAAAATAATATTTCGAATAAATAATAGAAATATTCATAATGAAACTAATACTTGAGAAAATAATAATAATAATAATAATAATATATAATTTTTATTATAATTGTTAATATCAAAATTATGTCATTATGATTTTTTTAATATAATTTTCTTATAATAATCTATATAATTTTTTTTTTACACGGAATAATGCTTTTACCAGAATAATACAAAACCGTTGAATAAACACATTTTCTATTTATACGAATTTGCGTAAATATGATAATGGAAAATATTGATACCGACGTTATGTATACATTCGGGGGTTTTCGTCGTAATTTATACCAACGTATTAACGCGGGTGTTTTATGCACACATCGAGTTATAACGAGGCGCCAAACGATTATGTGCAACCACACGTAACGACCGTATAATTGCAATGGCGGTTGAACGTGTAAAATTTTCTGAATTATGCGTACGAAATATTATGAGATTCGGTCGGGTTGTCAATGTTTTTCATCGAATTGATGCAACCAGATGGAAAACGAGATTTCGATTGAATTTGTACAATGATTGACTGAAATTGTATTTAATCCGAACAGTTCGCTCGAAAATAAAATTTTTTGTAAATTGAATTTTATTCATTTGAATTTTTCTATGGTAATAGGATTTTTTAATAATTATCGTATCTTTTTCAGATATATTTTTATCAAGAAAAAAATGTATTTAATTCGATTTTATTTGTTCTTATTTGACAATTTTATTTTATTTTTTTCACTCTAGAAAACATTTATTTATTCATAATAAATATCTAGCATTTGATATTTTCACGTGAAACACCATCTAAATCAATTTCAAATTCGTCTGATTACCAATAACCGTTTCTACTGATGAATCGCCGTTGCAGTTTCCTGCCATACCGACGCCGTAAAAAAAAACAAATGACCAACTCACGGTAAAGAAAGTTTCGTCTTACGTTTTGTATGTTCTCTATATTACCAGCAGTCGATAACTCAAAGTTCTGTATTATCAACTGTAGATTTGTAAAACAATATTCGTTGGAACGTGCTGCTACAGCGGTCGATGTCGGTACTACGATCGAGGCACGAAAGATTGGAGAAATTTGAAATGTTTGAACAAACTCTGTGAGTTGCGTCAATTACTCGATTAAATATGAGATGTTTAGCTACGACGAAACACTTGCGACAATTTTTCGTGACTCAAGCGATAAACCGTTGTGAATGATTTTTTTTTTTTTTTTTTTTTTAATTTTCAAGCGAATCAGGCCGTATATCGGTTACCAAGCGACAAATGCACAAATCCAGTTTCTTCCAATAAACGCATGGCATCAAAGTGATGCACGAAAACTCGCGATAAGCTATCGCATCGCGATCCTAGAACTTTACTCACGAAGCTTCGAAATTTACGCAGTGCTGGTAAACATTGATACTGCCGGTAAATTTTAATTTGTACTTTAAATCGAGTTGAGTTGAGAGGGCTGAGTCACCTGAAAAATTGTTTTTTTTTTCTGGTCACATCACAAACCCAAATTAAAAAAAGACTTTACCCTTATGAAATACATGTACTCAGCTATGGTTTGAAATTTTTTCATAGCCATGTGAATAAATACGAATTATTGATTCGAAAAATAAATTGTTGAAATATTTATGATAAAAAAAAAAATTCGTTTTCAATTTACAATAAAAAATAAAAAAATGTTTAATCACCGAATGAGAATTCGATGTTTCGTTCGTGAGGGTGAAATGCCATCGAAAGTCGACTTATTTTTCAACTGTGTGGTAATTTGAAATTATTCGAACCAGTGACAAATCGTGGTTCGGTCTGACAATTATTTATGCGTGATATATATTCCGGGTAGACGATCGAGAGAACGTGTGTTCGATGTTGACCTCGCGCACTTGCGTCATGCGTGAAAAAACATATGTACGATGATAACATCTCCTAGAAAACATTTTACGGGCGATGAGGGGAAGGGGCGGGAAGGGGGGTTGTCTTTGGCTCACCAGGGGCGAATCGGATGGGCGAATAGCGCGAAAATTACCGACAGTTTCAATAAAATCATATTTCGAAAAAAAAATCAAAAGAAAACTCGAAAAATGACCTAAAAATGCATTTAAAAAAATGGAATTTCGATTATGAAAAAATACTAATAATTTATTTTCTTCGAATTTTTTTGCCTTTCATTTGAGTTTCATATGATTCTGGTAATGATTGATAGCCCTTCCTCTGATTACATTCGACTCTGGCAATAATAATAAATATCCTTTCATTCAATTCAATTTTATTCCAATAATAATAATAATAATAATAACAATATCAATCAATATCTATTTATTTAATTTCATTGAATTTTCCCGGGAAAAACAAAATCAATCAACCGCAAATCCCTCTGCCATCTCAACACCAACAATCATATTGTTAAAAAAAAAACATAATCAATTACCTTGAAAATTTTCTATGCACAAAAAAAAACTTAAATTTCAATCTAAAAAACCTCAAAAAAAAAAACGAAAACCTAGTTTGGTTCTCACATTAACAGACATCAATAGCGTACGAAATATCCATTGATCGGGATACTCGGCCAATCGGTCAGGTCGATCGAGCGGGTGTTCCCCTCTCCGACCATCCACCGACATGTTTTTTTTTTCTTTTTCTTTTTTTCGCTCGGCGGTGGGGATGGATTCTTCACCGTGGTCTTATCGCTTCGCGGTTGTACGTGTTTTAGGTACGGTACAGTCGCGATAATCGTGAGCCACGAGCCACAACCGGAGAGTCTCCGAGTGAGACTAAAAGAAAGAGAGAGAGAGAGAGTCCCGTTTGAAAACCTCTTTTTTATTTTTTTATTTTATATATATATATATTTTTTATTCTGGTTTGTGTGGCACGGTGGGGGTACCTGTGCCACTCTCCCCAAGCTCTTCAAGCTCATCGAGCTTTTCGTACTCGTCGTCGTCGTCTTCGTCTTTGTTCAAACATTCGTCGAAGCTAAGAGAGGTTGGCGCGCGAGTGGAGAGAGACAGAAGAACATTTTCCGACGTGTCGCGCACGTGGGTGTGATGTGTGTTCGAACTTACGGAACCGGCGCGGCCACCAACTGGATTCTATAAAACTTTTTTTGTGAAACATCTATTTCTCTCTCTCTCCCTCTCTTTCTCTCTCTCTCTCTCGTCATCGTTGGCCTGTTCCCTTCTCCGTTTGACACGCACACGCGACTCGTCGAGATTATTTTTGCTCGCGGTTGGCTCGACCGCGGGGCCACGAATCCCGTCCCCGCAATCACAGAAGTGGCTCTCGGGGTTGACAGCTTTTTTCGCACCATACGGTTTTTATTTTATTTTCATTTGTTTTTTTTCTTTAATTATTTTTATTTAATTTCATTCTTATATTTTTCATACATTCGTTGCTCGGTTCGTTGATCACTCCGGTCGTGTGTATTTTTCAAACATATTTTTTATTTATTTATTTTTGTTTGTTCTTTGTTTATAGTTTTTTTGATTTAATAAAAAATATTTTTTTATTAATTTTTTTTTTAATTAAAATCGAATTTGTGAGTGCGATCTACGTGGCCAATCAGTGACACCATTTTATACAGTTCATTCGATTTACATCTTTTATTTTGAACGGAGAATTTGGGGAGAATTTTTTTTTATTTTTAGTACCAAAAAAAAACAAAAAACAAAGCTCGATTGAATTTCATTGTGAAGTGGATGGGCAAAGTTGGGATAAGTTTTTTCGTATTTGAAATATAGTGATTGTGAAGAATATATATATATATATATATATATATATATATATATATATATATATATATATATATATATATATCTAATTCGTTCGATGAAATCATATTTTTTTTATCGACGAAATATTGTTTTTTTTTTTAAACTAAATTCAATGGTGAAGTGTTTTATTTAAAAAATAGTAATTGTGAAAAAAATAAATAAATTCAACTCGTTGAATGAAATCATATTTTTTATGAACGACCATAACCATTATATTCATTCGTATGAAAATAATGGTTCGTGATTTTATTATTAGTGAGAAACTCATATAGGTACATATATATTTCTTTTTCTTTGTATTCATTCATCGTATATCGTGTATAAAATTCGTACAACTTGAGTCACGTTGAATTCGAGGTTCCACGTGTGTGTGTCCGTGTTTGCTCAGTTGGGCAATTTTTGTTTTTATCGCGACCGTGAGAAGATCATCTGGTTCGAAGGTGATAAGACGTTCTTGTGATATCAGTGCCGGTGATTGATGCCCCCCGGGCCCATTTCGTTGGGACCTTGTGTTTGAACACGAAATAACACCCACACACACACACACACAAATACTCAAGTGAACCCACGTGACTACGCCAACATATAAAAAATTCTGTAAATTCTAGAACGGTGATAAAAGTAAACTCGTTGCCGGTGATAAAAGACAACTTTGCACAGCATCGGTCGTTACACACACGTTCGAAAAAACGTACGACGTGAAAACTAATTTGGGAAACTTTCGTTGAGCGAATCGTCGAGAGTTCTCATTGCGAACACCGAGTTCCGACCAACTCGGTTCGCCGAGTGAATTTGCAACGCTGTATCGTTGACCTGGAAAAATATTATCCAGGTCATCAGCTGAATAAATTAAATCTCGAAAATTAATTGAATAAAAAAATAATTTAAAAAATATTCAAAAATACGAAATAATTTGAAAAGTTTTGTTAATTCGAAATAAATTTATGCCAGGAACGATGGAAAAGTGGAAAAAATCTGGTGCAACGAAAAAATTGAACATTCGAGTGTCAAAACAATTTTTTCGTGATTTTTGTTGTCGCGATTGAATTTTTTTTCTTTTTTTTTTTTTTTGTAAAAAATGATTTTGTGACGTTGGTGGAAAAGGATTGTCGCGATGCTGGAGACGACGGTTAAAAAATCGTCGAGCATCGACGGGATCCGAATAATTGGCGATCAGCTGGACGAGATTTCGACGACCAATTCGACTCAGTGGAGCGACGTGTTGGTCGATTCGACCGTACGGGCCAACGATGTTGGTGTTAAAATTTGCAACGGTGCAAATGGTCCGTCGGATGGGGTTGTGGTCGACGACAACGTGATTGCCATAAAGAGAAATGGAAAGGACAAGCAGGGCATGTTTTCCAATTTTCAGAGACGAACTTTCAGCCGAATAAGTTTCAAGGGCGAAGCCGGACCTCTTTTGAGCAGGTTTTAACATTTTGCTACATCATATTCTTTTTCGATTTCTTATCTCGTTGTCTATTTTTTCTATTATCATGTTTTTTTCATGACCGTTTCTATTTTTTTTATTATCATCTTAAAAATTGAATTATTATATTGAATTTTTTTGTTTTTTTATTTAATTTTAAGGAAACTTACAGAGAACCCAACTCGAAAAATATTATATATGATGTAAAATTTACTCAGCTTTTCGAGAAAATCATTGAAAAAATTTCCAAAATTTGGGCAACGGCCGAAAAACAGATTTTTATGTTTAAAATTCGTTTTTAAGGAATTTTCGAGAGTCGAAATGAGAAACTGATATTCTCATCGAAAAGCTGAGACAATTTTACGTGACAAACAGATTTTTAATATATTTTTTTGACAGCGTGAGCGTGTGAAAAAAATACTTGAAAAGAAAAAGAAACGAAATAAATGAAAAATACCTTAATTAACAGCTGCCAAAATAATGCGGAAAAAAAATCTGAAATTGTTTCCAAGTTATTCGCGTTTGTTAACTTAAAATGCCTCATCCTGTATATATATATACAGCTAGGTATATAGTATTTTTGCTAACGTCGTATCGATACTGGCCGCACCAATTCTTATCAGTTCAAACCAGAGAGCGTTGTCATGCTCGACCGCACGTTGTGCTGGACTACCCGGTATAAACGTTCCAGATAACGCTGTACGTTCGTCTGTGTGTGTGTGTGTTTTATCGTCTTGGAGTTTCACAGCTACATAAACATAAACGAGAATTTTTATCCTCGACAAATTATTCAAACGGGAATCATAAAAATAATTGGTTTAACATTAAATTTTGATTATTCATCAAAAACAAAAGAAATCGGTTATTCATGAAATTAATTGATAGTTATAATTTTTAAATCAGTAATTGATCCAATTAATTAACGATTGTTATTTTTTTTTAAATCGGTTATTAATTAAATCGATTAACCATTATTAATTTTTTCCAAAAATCGGTAATATTGATTAAATCGATTAAAGGTTATCAATTAAAAATCGAGAGAGCCATCAAGCTCTCTTTCTCTCTCACTCACTCTCGAATTTTCGAAAAATTTTAAATTATTTTTCGAGTCGGATAATAGTGAAAGCAAGACTTTTGACTTATCGATAAAATTCGAACGAATTTGTCCTTCTTGTCCACGAGTCTAAACAAAAACTGGACCGCGCAATGCCACTGCCAACGCCCACGCGGACAGACACAGACACGTCTATATGTGATTTTCACAAAAATAGTTACAACACGCTCCAAATTTTTTCGTGATTGTCGAAATACATTTTTTTTTTCCGTCAACCGTTCTGTCATCAATCGCGTTAAAAATACAACGTTCACACCGCGGAAGCGAATACTTTTGGGGTTCACCATTTTTTTCCTTTTTTCCAAATCTGGGACATGGTTTTTTTTTATATGGAAAACCAGAAAACCACAAATAAAAACAATCTAATCAGCAGGGAAGCGAATCATGTTCATCAACGATGCACTTAATTTAGTGCGAAAAACAGCGATACACTTATAGGATTAAAAAAAAAAAATTAAAATAAATAAATAAATAAAAAACAATTCTTAGAATTTGATTTATGTCATTCTCGAAAGTCAAGATTGATCACATCTGCTCTAACTTTGTTTATTATTCTTGAAATTATCACCGAGTATCAGGTTCGTGACGAAAAAACGTTTTTCGCCCAAACAATGACGAATAATAATAAACAGGAGTTTCATGTAACGGGTGATAAAGTTGGAACGGTCCACCTGTGAAAGTCGATTTGTTCGGATCGTCGTGCGATCGATAAATCATCGACGAGGAAGAAAACAGATCTCGAAAGAGAGTGATAGAGGTCCCCAAAGAAGGACGAACCAAAATTAGGCTAAAAAAAAATTTAAAAAAAATATTTTTCAAATAAAATAACAAAATTTTTTAAATTAAAAAAAAATGTCAAGTTCATCGACGAATTTGACGAAATATATTCGTGATGCGAATGACGTATTATGCATGATATACGTACACGAGCGAGTGGATCACTGAGAAAAGCTTGTGCCACGCCAAAAAGCAAAATTAAATCTCGGGCAGTGCGAAACGAGCTCCCGTTCGTTTGGGACGAGTTCTAATTGGCCGGATTCGGTCGTTAAGCCACAGCCACGCGTCTCGTCCGACTCATTATGTCGTATCAATTATGATATTAGGCAGAAAAAAACAAAAAAAAAAAACAACTAACAACTACAACGAGTCAGAAAAATAACTAATCGAAAGGTGCGGGATGAGTGATTTTTTGACAAAACAAATTTTAAATACTCCCAAAATATTTTGTTTATTTTTTTTCAAATTCTTTGAGAATTAAAAAAAAAACAAAATAATAATCTGACGTGTCAATCGGAAGATTGAATGAAGAGTCAAAGAATATGTGATTTTTAAAAATTATCAAACGAATTTTTTGCACACGAAAAACAAAAGTGTCGTTAAAAGTGTTGTTTTTAATCCGGTGAAAGATAAAATTTTCTTTCAACGATAAATCTCAGTGTCGAATGATTGAAACGAAGTGTCGGTGATTGTCGAATGGATCGTGAAACAAGGTTCTCGAGATTTGCCACGTGTTAGCACGGAACTAAACACCAGAGAAAGAGAGAGATAGAAAGAGAGGAAGAAATAGTTTTGGGTGTACGATAATATCGTCCGGAAAATTTAATTTTTCCAATACTGGATTCCCTTGGCAGCCACACCGTGGAACTAGCACGATTGCGGTAGGCAATCATCCCCCCACTCGATCCTAATAGTTCCCAAATAGTTCCAATCAAAAATCATCGATAAAAATTTTTGAAAAATTCGTAGTCTGATTTTTCGCGATCACATAATCTTGAGTCGAAATTTATACTTCTATTCACAACTCACATCAACGACACATTTAGGGTGAAGAAGGTTGAAAGTAGGATCAAGTCATGAGCAATTTTCACGTACTTTTTAATCCTCCCCAGTCATAAACTTTCAAACAATAACAATTTACAAGCAAACTACGTCCAAAGTGGTTGAAAAAAAAAATTACAAAACATGCTTCGAACCTTCTGAATAAAGTCCGAGAATTTTATTCATGAAAAATAAAAATGGAAACGTGTTAGAAAATATTTCTTAGACACCCATGAAATATTGAATATTTACTCTGTGTGACTTTGAAGGTTGTAACTTCATTTCACCCTGAATAACCTGCATTTATTTCTCATTTTCGTTTATTTCCTCAAGTTTGAAAAAGGTGAAAAACGAAGATAAAACAACGAGAACAACAAAACTCATCCTAACTCAAAAGGATTAAACGATTGAATAAAGAAGATTGAATTTAAAAAATTGTCGACACCACATTAAGTTCAAAACAAAGGTGTGAAAAACAATATTTCAACCTAGCTTCACCCTCGAATTTTTTATCAAGGTGATCCAAGTGAAACAAGAAGGTGAAAAATTCTGTTTGGATTCTCATCTTTCGCCGGATGTGGTTCAAGAGACTGATTTGGATTTTCATGTGGCTCTGGACAGGCTGTGACATTTGGCTCTAGGGTCTCATTCAAGATAAAATCTGATTCTCGATTCTCTCATCCAAAATAACAAAATCCAAGGTGACCACAATTTTCCCCTCCCAAACCCAAACAAACCTTCCAATCCGTCCATCATCGCCTTTTCACCGTCAAAACAATTCATTCGAATTCAAAACAATTCATTCAAATTCAAAACAATTCATTCGAATTCAAAACAATTCATTCAAATTCCGACAATTAAGGACAAACTCGTGTCTCAAGGATCAAACGTAAAATTTTTAAACTCCGTTTCGATCTAAATTTAAGTGCAACACGGCCTCACGACTAATCTCGCGCGGATTTTCCCCGAAACATCGTCTCGAAACACGCCAACACACACACACACACGAGAGATTTCGGTCGGTCGGCCATTTGAGTTGCGTGTGAGGTTGGCACGCTGAATCTAAATTTAGCGATTCAACCGACGAGTCACATTCTATAGCCGAAACGATCGCCATTACCGAGCGTCTGCCGCGAGGCTGTCTTGACCGAATCGTCATCATCATCATCATCATCATCATCATCTTCATCATCATCATCATCATCATTATCATCCTCCTCCTCCCCCCGCCCCAAACCGACCCTCAGCATCGAATTATTCTCAGTCTCTCGGTACTTCCAACTCGCGCCTCTTTCACGCCCGCAGCGCCCCCAACGGCAAACTAAATCGTCCCACAAACGTTCAGTCAAATTTTCGAATAGCCGACAAGCTGTACGTTCTCATAATCCATCAATTTTTTTACCTTCTGACAATCAAAACGAAATTATCAACAAAAACTAAATAAATCCTAACCTTAAAATTCGTGAATTTTCGACGAGTAACGAAAAAAAAAGAAACAACAAAGCGTTGATCATGAGGACATTGAAGTTTGTCGAATCATCGAGTTTGCCAATGTGCGGATTTGATTGGACGACAACAATGATCGTTCACGTTCGATGATTGAGTTTGTTTGACGATCGATCGGTGATTGATCGATCAACCGTTGACGAATTTGATATAAAAAAAAACTCGTGGATTGAAAAATTGGACGAGGATATAATGGAGGTGCATCAGGGAATGAACGAGGCAACGGCCAGCCACACCGTTCAACGACACCATCTGGGTGACGGATTGACTTTGTCGGGTTTGCGGAGAGCCATTTCACAGGTTTCCATGCTCGTTGTCAAGGCCACGACGTCCGGGGAATCCGCGTGGCGGGAGGAGTGTCTCAAGTACGCAACTTTTATCCAACCCTCGCGGTTTTTTTTGGTTCCGATAACCCTTCACCCCTCTCACCCTAGAGGCTTTCGTCGAATCATCGATTTATCAATCACGAGCTCGCACTATCAACGATGGAGAACACGTCTGAATACCCAGTGACGAAAAAAAAAACTTTGGCGAAACAGGCTGAACGAAAAAAAAATTGTTCTGAATGAAATTCTGTCATTCAGAACAAGTTTGTATTCAGAACAACTTTTGTTCAGATTTTATTATTTTATTCAAATTTTATTCAGAACAACTCTCAGCATGTTCAACCTGTGTTGGGACAATTGTTTTTTTTTTTAAAGGTTTTTTGGCGTCTTTAAGGGGGCCGTAAGATTAATTCGATATGAAAAAAAAAGCATATTTTTGATAATTTTTTTATTTGACGACACTTTAAGTTATTTGGGATATTTTGGGTTTCGTGGATTCTTCTTTCTGGTTTGTTGAGTTTTTATATTGATTACAAAAGTGAGAAATCAATTAAAATTCTGTGGTAAAATTATACTTTTATATATTTTACTCAACAATATTAAAAGCCAGTAACTATTTAATGTTGTTGATAAATTGTTTTGACACCAAATTGTTGAGAAAAAAAAAATATTTTTATCAAGATTTTTTTTGGAACGAGTTTATTTATTTATTTATTTTTCGACAGACTCGTTTCGACAAAGTTTTTCAGACATGTTCCCCACCGATGCACGTATTTAGATCCGTGATATCACAAAAACACAAAACACAGTCAATCCGGGAGTTTGAAAACGAAGAAAACCCGAGTTTCGATTATTATGTTGCACCCCCGGGTCGGAGCTTTGAAAGTTTATTTCCCAAAAATAGATGCACACAAGCTTTGTATACAATATACTTGGAAAATACATATAAGTCGCACATGCACGTAGCAACGACCAACGCGAGATAGAAATACACGCTTGTGACGTGATTCACGTGTGTTAGTGTTAGTATTAGTGTGTGTGTGTGTTAGTGTGTGTTTGTGTGTGCATCGAATTGATCCAACGTGTGTTCGGGTCATCCAAACACGACAAAAAGGCGCGTGGCAATTGTTGCATAAACCTTTTAGACAGCTTCTAGATCCTGAAATCTTCGTTAAATTATTTTGCTATCGTTTTCATGCACAAAAAAAAAACAAAAACAAAACGAAACACTAAAACAAAAAACAAAGAAAAAACAAAACACAAAAAACAATAAACAAAAAAAAAACAAAAAGTAATAAAACAAAAAAACAAAAAACAAAAAAAAAAAACAAAAATCAAAAAACAAAAAAAAACACAACTTTATGGTACTTCGAGGACGATGAAACTGACTCGAGTCGACGATGCAAGCACGATTGAAGCTTTCGCGTTGTTATTCGTCGAACGTAAATCGTGTGTAGGATTGTCGGTTGGTTTATTGTGTTACGCACAGTTTCTGGCTGATTGAGAGAATTCACATTGTAAACTGTCTCGAAATTGGCGAATAAAACTCTCCCCACGATTCGAATTGCGGCCGAGGGCAGGACAAGCGATTTTTTTTTTTGACAGGGGGAAAGGGTTGAGATGGTGATTGAGATATATTGTGCATCAAGGACGTGAAGAATGTGATTTTGATGATTTCGAAGTTGGAGAAAAAAAACCCCCCTCCCCTTAAAAATGATAATTTAACATTAACACAATGAGATAATGATATTTCGTACGTCGAGTATACGATCGTTGGTTTGTGGTACCAGTGGCTTTCTTATTTCCGCAGTCGGATCACTGAACTCTATAACTACTTATAGCAATGAGCATAACGAAGGCTGCACACGCATATGTGACGTTGGGATTTCGCGAGATGCAATACTATATAGCTTCGAGAGTGGAACGTAAAAGTTTCACAAATGTGTGTGTGTGGGTGTGTGTGTTTGTGTGAGCTCGAGGCAACTATTGCCAACCAGCTGGTAGTGATGGTAGTGGTGGTAGTAGTATCATTAGCAGCAGTCGCAGCAGCAGCAGCAGCAGCAGCAGCACCTTCTCCTCTCGGGGGTTTCGAGATTCCATCCTATGACGTAGGTGCATCACGACGAACCACCCTGAGGGCATTAACAATCTATACGTCCATCGAAAAAAAAATTTTAAAGAAAAATTTTAAGGGAAAATTTTGATGGAAAATTTTAAAGGAAAATTTTAAGGGAAAATTTTAAGGGAAAATTTTAAGGGAAAATTTTAAGGGAAAATTTTAAAGGAAAATTTTAAAGGAAAATTCTAAAGGAAAATTTTAAGGGAAAATTTTAAAGAAAAATTCTAAAGGAAAATTTTGAAAAAATTCCAATCGATTCAACACGATTGTCCACAACTTTTTTCTCTCTTGACAATTTTGTTTAAATCTCAAAGTTTTTCATTTGCGCTGCCTTTTTTGAAAATGGTCGTTTTTAGGTAAAAAAAAAATCACAACTCCCTCAAAAAAAATCGCACGAAGTTTTCCGAAAAAATGAAATTGAAGCTATTGGTTAGCGTTTCGAGGATATTCCAAAAAATATAGGACGAAAAATCTTCTAGAAGCCACGCAATCGATTGAACAACCGTGCTCAGAAAAAAAATCGCAAAAAATTTTCCAGGAAAGAAAAATCAATCCGGATATGCCCTTTTTTGAATGTTGCTTTGGAAATGCGACTGAATTTTTACGGAACCCTGAAAACCGGTATCGCGTTGTTTTCGGGTGAAAAAATAGGACTCGTCGAGGAATCTTCGTCTTTGTCGGAGACGTTCGAATAAGCAATCGAATATTCCGGTTGGTTGTACCTAGTTTCGCACGCCATTCGTCAACCCTGACACATTGACCCGGGTGGACGAGAATAGGCGCGGACACGCCGGGAGCAACGACGGAAGCCGGGTGGAAACGGTCTCGAGCTTATTTTGCTTCGAGTTGTGAATTTTCCAGACCAGTTCGATCGTACAAAAATTCACGACTTCATTATTATCATTATTATTATTATTATTATTATTATTATTATTATTATTATTATTATTATTATTATTATTATTATTATTATTATTATTATTATTATTATTATTATTATTATTATTATTATTATTATTATTATTATTATTATTATTATTATTATTATTATTATTATCATCGCAATTATAAATGGACGAAAAAAATTGAAAAATTCTACAAATTTTTGTTTTTCTTTCTTCAAAAGCAAAAGAAGAAGATTGTTCTGCTGACGGAGTGAAATATGATATGAAAAATAATAAAAAATAAAAAATAGATATTAATATTTTTTTATTTGGTTTTTTTTTAAATTAAATTTTATTTTTTTTTAATTTTTTTTTTTTAATTTTATTTTAAAGACCAAACGGATTTGGTAAATCACGGTGCCGGAACCGCAAATTCAGACTGTCAAGGACTTTGTTGAGACCGTGATTCCTTTTGAACAGTCGATCTCACGTCCAGTCACAAGAATCGTTGAGGAAAACGCGAGAGTTTGCAAAACCCGACGTGGAATCGGTTTACAACTTCCATCACTATTTTCGTTCATCGACTGGTAAACATCCAGTTCGAATAGACCGAATACGACGGATTGACAGGGACGAAACGATTTTTTTTCTATCAATACAATTTTGAGTAATTTAGTTTTGTAAAAAAGTTTTTTTGCGAATTTTTTTATTTTTCTTCACTTTTTTTCAATATTTTAGTCGGTGATAACGGATCGCAGGCCAAAAAAAAATTCCTAATAAAAAAAAACGCATCTAAAATAATCTTAATTTTTGAAAAAAAAAAAAAAAAATAAAAATAAAACGATATTTTATCAATGCGGATGAAGCGATCGTGGTTCAACCCTCGAATTGCGGAATAATATGAGGTCGTGCGTTCGAGGACGTGACGAAAATCGAGGTTCTTCCCGGCAGGCGTTCGAGTTTGCCAAAAACGCAAACGGCTCGATCGCGATTTGGGTGTCCCTCGTTTTTCACGACCGTCGTCTTTGTGCTGAGTTACGTCGTTCAACGTATAAACTTCGTTGAGAATCTGTATCCGAATTGACGTCTCTCGTGTTTCCCAAAGTCACAGATCTTATCACAATTTTATCAAAAATTCATCGAATGTCGAAAAAAAAAAATCATTTATTTTATTTTATTTTATTTTTTATTCTATTGTATTTTATTTTATTTCATTTCATTCCATCTCATTCTATATTTATTTCATTTTTCGAAGCAATGTATATATATTATTCGTGAAAGCCAATTTCGATATTTTCTTTTTTTTTTTTTTCAAGAATAATTTTTAGTAAAATTGTGATCTTATCACAAAAAATTCTTCAAATGTCGAAAAAAAACATTTATTTTATTTTATTTTGTTTTATGTTATATTATTTTCATTTTTCGAAGCAAACTTTTAATATATATGTTATTCGCGAAAGCCAATTTCAATATATTTTCTTTTCCTTTTTATTTCAAAATCATTTGTTCCGACGTCCCGAGCGTGCTCGGAGCGTCCTCGGAGTCGTGAAACTAATTTAAATATTTAAATAACTCACCGGTTGGAAGCTCATACGATGAGGTCCAGCGGTGTCTGCACACTGCTACATATATATATCTGTATACCGACGAGTTCTATTCTCACAGGTTGTCGACACCGTCACTCCGGGCTTTTCGAACTTTCGATCCTGTCGGTTCATCGACCTCGCACCTCGCCTGTGGAACGTTAAATTACATCGTAAAATCATCGTAAAATAATCCGGACTTTCTGACGTACGCGAGAACGTAAAAAATTATCATGAAAATTATATTAATTATAATAATAATATTACATATTGTCCAATAATAGTACAAATATATAAAATTCATAAAATTTTTGTACTTGGGACATGTACAAAAAAAACTCGACGGTGATCTATGGTTAAAAGAGACATTTTTCGTACAACTCGATGTAGTCGATCCTTGACCTACGTTAACCTACTTCCTCGGCATCATCATCACTCTGCTCTGTATCAACCTAAACGTTATGCATGGAAATATTAAAAGTGCTAGGGATCCTAGAATTATTTTTACAATATTCACGAATTTTTTTAAATGCAAATTTTTGTTTTGCACTCTTGTGAAAAATATATTTACGACACCCTGTACGTAAAAGTGACATTTACACACCTTGTGACACAAACATTTTTACGATACTCGTGCGAAAAAAAGGTTTTTTTGAAAAAAAAAAAAGTTTTCGCAACTAGTATCATAATGTAACATTTTTCATCCGCACGTATATATATGTAGTTGACCCTGGCTCACGAAATGGTCGGATGTTCCGGCCTCTCGGCAACCTCGTCTCGATCGCGACGACCGAGACCGAGAACGTTAACTTCCGTCTCCGAATTTTTTCAAAATTACATCTTTCTTGCCAAAAATTACCGACAAAATTTATTTTCGTCCAAAAAAAAAAAAAAACCAGTTTTAACGCCTGGACGAACTCTCAACGATTTTGTACGAACTTCGTTGAAATAGATTATTCATTTTGAGCTGTCAATCAACATGAAAAAATGTCCTTCAATGGCTTCGAGGTCTTGATACATGAATGTTTTTTTTTTTTTTTTAATAAAAAGATGCAAATTTTGCATCGTTCAAAAAAATTGCTGTATTATTTTGGAGTGCGGTATAAACATTTTTCAGAAGGGTTGAATGTAATTAATTATAAAATTGGATGTTTCATATCAGAAAAATGGATAATTGAAAAAATTAACAAAATTGAATTTCACAAAAATATAAGTTTTGCTTAATTGGAAAAAAAAAAAAGATTTGTATTTTTTTTCCGGTAAATTAAAAAAGACAACACAAAGGTTAAACATTGTTTACCTGAAAATTAGACATTTGATGTTAGAAAAATATATATATATATGTACTTCAAATCAAAATAATTGTTTGTATTGATTTTTTTTCTAATTTATTGGTTTTCAGGTATCGACAGACGAGATTCAGTTCGCGACGAGTACGCAAAAGGGTTGTTTTCAAGCACGGTGATTGCAACGTCGTTCAGGGCAACGTCGCCAAGAGACGTCGGCGTTATCTTCAGGTACATCCCACATTAATCATTCAAATGCAATTGCAACGAGAAAACCCATGATAGAAAAATTCAAACTGGAATTTGGAATTTTTTTTTTACTATTCGATCTTGTTGAGCTTATGTCTATATCGATGTCGTTTTTTTTTTTTTTTTTGGTTTTGCAGGACATATTCACGACCCTCGTGGATGCCCAGTGGCGTTGGACACTGCTGGTCTTCGCCATGAATTTTTTACTATCCTGGCTCGGTTTCGCCATTGTCTGGTGGCTCATCGTTTACACCCATGGCGATCTCGATTCACGTGGCAACGAAAATCCCAACGTCACGTTCACTCCTTGCGTCGAGGACATTCACGGATTTACCAGTTGCTTTCTATTTTCCGTGGAAACTCAACATACCATTGGGTAGGCTTTTGAAGAAAAAATTCTCTGTGTGAATGAACCGATGGATTCGATTTTCGTCAAAATTGAGGGTCTAAAAACCTCTAAAAGTCGAAAAAAAATGGTTTCGGCTTCGCTACGACCGAAACGACGTTCACTACAAACCTTTTGACACCCAACTCTAGAAGATTAGCCCATAAGAATCGATTTTCCCGACGCATCGATTTTCGCCGAAAAAAATTTTTTTTTTATAAAAAAAATTTTTTTTTCATGAAAAAATCGATTTTTTTTCTTCTACAAACGAAAATTCGGTTTCCAGGGACACATACGAGGGTATTCCTGTGTGAATGAACCGTTGGATCGACCATACAGAGCCATCACCCTCGAATGAACCGATAGACTCGATTTTCCTCAAAATTGGGGGTCTAAAAACCTATAAAAGTCGAAAAAAAATGGTTTTGGCTTCGCTACGAACGAAACGACGTTCACTACAAACCTTTTCACACCCAACTCGTGAAGATAAACGCATAAGAATCGATTTTCCCGACCCATCGATTTTCGCAAAAAAAAAAATTTTTTTCGTGAAAAAAATTTTTTTTTTCATAAAAAAATCGATTTTATTTCTTCTACAAACGAAAATTCGGTTTCCAGAGACACATACGAGGGTATCCCTATGTGAATGAACCGTTGGATCGACCATACAGAGCCATCACCCTCGAATGAACCGATAGACTCGATTTTCGTCAAAATTGGGGGTCTCAAAACCTCTAAAAGTCGAAAAAAAAATGGTTTCGGCTTCGCTACGAACGAAACGACGTTCACTACAAACCTTTTCACACCCAACTCTCGAAGATTAGCCCATAAGAATCGATTTTCCCGACCCATCGATTTTCGCCGAAAAAAAATTTTTTTTTGTAAAAAAAATTTTTTTTTTCATGAAAAAATCGATTTTTTTTCTTCTTCAAACGAAAATTCGGTTTCCAGGGACACATACGAGGGTATTCCTGTGTGAATGAACCGTTGGATCGACCATACAGAGCCATCACCCTCGAATGAACCGATAGACTCGATTTTCCTCAAAATTGGGGGTCTAAAAACCTATAAAAGTCGAAAAAAAAATGGTTTTGGCTTCACTACGAACGAAACGACGTTCACTACAAACCTTTTCACACCCAACTCGTGAAGATAAACGCATAAGAATCGATTTTCCCGACCCATCGATTTTCGCCAAAAAAAAATTTTTTTTCGTGAAAAAAAAATTTTTTTTCATAAAAAAATCGATTTTTTTTCTTCTACAAACGAAAATTCGGTTTCCAGAGACACATACGAGGGTATCCCTATGTGAATGAACCGTTGGATCGACCATACAGAGCCATCACCCTCGAATGAACCGATAGACTCGATTTTCGTCAAAATTGGGGGTCTCAAAACCTCTAAAAGTCGAAAAAAAATGGTTTCGGCTTCGCTACGAACGAAACGACGTTCACTACAAACCTTTTCACACCCAACTCTCGAAGATTAGCCCATAAGAATCGATTTTCCCGACCCATCGATTTTCGCCGAAAAAAATTTTTTTTTTGTAAAAAAAAAATTTTTTTTCATGAAAAAATCGTTTTTTTTTCTTCTACAAACGAAAATTCGGTTTCCAGGGACACATACGAGGGTATCCCTGTGTGAATGAACCGTTGGATCGACCATACGGAGCCATCAGCCTGGATTGAACCGATAGACTCGATTTTCCTCAAAATTGGGGGTCTAAAAACCTCTAAAAGTCGAAAAAAAATGGTTTCGGCTTCGCTACGACCGAAACGACGTTCACTACAAACCTTTTGACACCCAACTCTAGAAGATTAGCCCATAAGAATCGATTTTCCCGACCCATCGATTTTCGCCGAAAAAAAATTTTTTTTTGTAAAAAAAATTTTTTTTTTCATGAAAAAATCGATTTTTTTTCTTCTTCAAACGAAAATTCGGTTTCCAGGGACACATACGAGGGTATTCCTATGTGAATGAAGCGTTGGATCGACCATACAGAGCCATCACCCTCGAATGAACCGATAGACTCGATTTTCCTCAAAATTGGAGGTCTAAAAACCTCTAAAAGTCGAAAAAAAAATGGTTTCGGCTTCGCTACGAACGAAACGACGTTCACTACAAACCTTTTCACACCCAACTCTCGAAGATTAGCGCATAAGAATCGATTTTTTCGACCCATCGATTTTCGCCGAAAAAAATTTTTTTTTTTTGTAAAAAAAATTTTTTTTTCATGAAAAAATCGATTTTTTTTCTTCTACAAACGAAAATTCGGTTTCCAGGGACACATACGAGGGTATTCCTGTGTGAATGAACCGTTGGATCGACCATACAGAGCCATCACCCTCGAATGAACCGATAGACTCGATTTTCCTCAAAATTGGGGGTCTAAAAACCTCTAAAAGTCGAAAAAAAAATGGTTTCGGCTTCGCTACGAACGAAACGACGTTTACTACAAACCTTTTCACACCCAACTCTCGAAGATTAGCGCATAAGAATCGATTTTCCCGACCCATCGATTTTCGCCAAAAAAAAAATTTTTTTCGTAAAAAAAAATTTTTTTTTCATAAAAAAATCGATTTTTTTTCTTCTGCAAACGTAAATTCGGTTATAAGAGACACATACGAGGGTATCCCTATGTGAATGAACCGTCGGATCGACCATACAGAGCCATCTCCACGTGAATGAACCGATAGACTCGATTTTCCTCAAAATTGGGGGTCTAAAAACCTATAAAAGTCGAAAAAAAAATGGTTTTGGCTTCGCTACGAACGAAACGACGTTCACTACAAATCTTTTCAC
Source organism: Diplazon laetatorius (assembly GCA_963662125.1). Classification (NCBI taxonomy): domain Eukaryota; kingdom Metazoa; phylum Arthropoda; class Insecta; order Hymenoptera; family Ichneumonidae; genus Diplazon; species Diplazon laetatorius. The sequence goes on along the minus strand of OY759160.1, from coordinate 6,224,065 downwards.
ACCCAACTCTCGAAGATTAGTGCATAAGAATCGATTTTCCCGACCCATCGATTTTCGCCAAAAAAAAATTTTTTTTCGTAAAAAAAAATTCCATAAAAAAATCACATTTTTTCGATTTGGAAACGAAAAAAAAAATCTTATTTATTTTTCCATAAATTATTTTATTCAAAATAATATATTTATCGAGATAGAGATTTTCCAAGCTTTCGTTCTTCGACTTATAAAAAAAAAAAAAAACAAATTGATTTATTCGCAGATACGGTTCGAAACACACGACGGAAGAGTGTCCGGAAGCCATATTCGTGATGTGCCTGCAATCGATGACGGGAGTGATTTTGCAAGCTTTCATGGTCGGAATTGTGTTTGCAAAATTGTCGAGACCGAAGAAACGCACGCAAACTTTGTTGTTCTCGAGAAACGCGGTTATTTGCCAGAGAGACGGTCAGCCGTGTCTCATGTTTCGGGTGGGAGACATGAGAAAGAGTCACATTATCGAGGCCCACGTACGGGCCCAGATGATCAAACGAAAGGTACGTCAATCATTAATAAAACAACCATTTATCTCTTTTGCATTACTCGCAAACCTTTCGAACGATTATTAAAAAATTAATAAATCTACATCTGACGAGTTCTGCCGAATCTACTGAGAATTCTCGATTCAGTGGAAATGTTCGAAACTGGTCAGACCGGCCGCTTCTACTCGGCCTGTCCGATCACACGGACCGTTTCTACTGACGTGCAATGCTGGTCGACGATGCGCAGGCGCCCAATTTTTTTTTCAACACTAGAAACAATTTTGAGAATTAAAAAAATTAAAAATGTTAAAAAAAAAAATTGGATTTAAGAGAAAATTGGAATGTGGGAAACACTGACAAATCATTGCAATGAACTTTAGCCGACCTGTTTTACCGACCGAGTTTAACATTTTATTTTTTTTTTTCGGGATGATATTTTTTTTTGCTGATTTATTTTCTCTATTTATTTATTTGAGAATAAAATATCAATATTTACGGATATCTTGCGTTTTTTTTTTTTCGCAGGTAACCCGAGAGGGCGAGTTGCTTCCGTTTTTTCAAACGGAATTGAAAGTCGGGGGCGACGGTGAGGAGGACAAAATATTTTTCATCTGGCCAACGACGATCGTTCACAAGATCGACGAGCACTCGCCGCTGTACAATCTGTCGGCCAGCGACATGCTTCGCGAGAGATTCGAAATAATAGTCATGCTCGAAGGTGCGTGAGATTTCGATCTCTATCCGAATACGAATTTTAAGGGGTTATATTGAGTATTTTCAGAATTGAATTAATTTTCAAAATAATTAAACGTATTTTAACGAGTTTAAAAATATTTAACTATATTCAAACTATTTTTTAAAATCTTTAACTATATTTAAATCAATTTTTTAAATATTTAACTTCATTTGAATTAATTTTACGAATCTTCAACTATATTTAAATTAATTTTTTAAGTATCGAACTGTGTTTGAATTGATTGAAAAAAATATATAGCTTAAATTAATCGTAAAATATCATTGTTTTCTGTAAACAATTTGTTTTTTTTTTTTGTTATTTGTTTAACGACAAAGGCGTGATCGAATCGACCGGCATGACGACACAAGCACGAAGCTCTTATCTGCCATCGGAAATTCTCTGGGGTCACAGATTCGAACACATCATAACTTTTCGCAAGGAAACCGGCGAGTACGAAGTTAATTATACACTTTTCAACAACACTTACGAAGTCGATACGCCTCTGTGCTCGGCCGCCCAGATGGATCAGATCAAAGCCATGCATCATGCCAAAGGAGGTGATTATTTTACGAACCACTTACATTTTTCTCGAATATTGATAATCATAATATTTCCAATCTCATCGTAAGCGATAAAAATGTATAAATTCAAATCCAATGGAAAAATTCCTAAAAATAATTGATAATCGATAATTCTGGTTGAAATATTTCAATCGAATCGATAATCATGAAAAGAAAAATAAGAAATATCAATTTCAATTTGAATCAAACAAAAATAATCAACAACCATAAATTCCAGTTGAATAATTTCAATTAAATCAACAATAAATGAAGTCAAATAAAATTTTCGAGTTTCACGAGATCAAAAAAAATCCGGAAGCGACTTTTTCAAACGGAACTCGTCGGAATTTCGTCCCACGAACAATTTCATCAGTGTCAATGATCTTAAATGTCAACGTCGATGACGAGAAAGAGATGAGAACAAAAAAAAAAAGAAGAATAAGAAGAAGAAGAAGAAATTTCTTCGGTGTCGTGTAAACGCCGCGAAATGTTGTTGACCTCATTTAACCCTCGTTGGAGTTTATTGAATTTGCGGTGACACTATTTGCTGGGAGTGACGGAGAGAGAGAGAGAGAGAGAGAGAGAGAGAGAGAGAGAGAGAGAGATGTAAAGACCATTAGTTCGTGATAATGGGTTTTGGTTCATTAATGGGCGACCAGGTGGCACACGTTTGCACTCTATCGACGTTACGAAATCGTTTGATTCACAATAATTCGTTTGTTTTAAGAACGAATGAGCTCGGCGACGTTTCCGGCTTATCGTGACGACTCGAGCAGTTCGCTGACAACGAGTTCCGGTTCGAGTTTAGCGTCGTCGACCGGTGGCCTGCACATGCACGCACCGACACCGCCCACGCCGATTCCCGTGATGATAACCGGACCCGACGACGTCACACGTCGTGACAGTGAAAATCTTCAAAACGATCAGAGACTCGCGACATTCTACACTCAGAACGAGGTGAGTCGTTTTTTTTTTCTTTTTCTTTTTTTTTTTTTTTTTTGCAATTAAAAAAATATATAGTGAAGACGCGTGTTGGGTACGCACGTGGTGGGGGTGCGTAGTGGGGTGGGGCTTGAAATTCAGAACATGGGAGGTTCGAAAGGGTCGAAATTCAGAATGACATTGTAGAGAACGTACAATAATTCGAAAAGCCCACCAGAAGGTAGGTTTTCAATATTTTCCCGACTTTCGAGCTTTCCCAAGGGTTGGTTATTGAGGTTAGGTGTATGCCGTCGGGGACTTTTTTGTAGGAAATTCAATTCTCTAAAACATTGTTGATGTGAAGTTTTGGTCTATATAGCGTTGTTTATCCGGAATTCGGACGGGAAAGTGAGAAGAATAGAAAAATCAATGCGAACCTTCTCGTGCAAACGCTGGATAAACAATGCTATATAGACCAAAAGTTCATACGAACAATGTTGTAGAGAATTGAATTTCCTATAAAAAAGTCCCCGACGGCATCTTCGTAACTTTGATAATCAACGCGAGGGAAAGCTCGAAAGTCGGGGAAGAGACCCACGAAAAATGTTTAAATCGATGAAACTTCGTTGGCTCGTTTTATCAAAAATCGTTATCGTTCGATTTATCTAATATTATCGAAAAAAAATATCGTAGATGATCGAAGCCGATGACTATCGAATGAACTTGAGCAATCCCACGAGCACGATGGAAGAAATAAAAAATCAGGAAGATTACAACAGAGTTTTGGACGATATTAACGCGAGTCTTCGAAGAAATCGGCAGATCGTACAATCGAAGGAGGACAAAAAGATGCATCGAGAGGGTTCGAGACAGACTCTGGAATCCAGAAGAAACGATTCTAAGACGAATTTCGAGAGCATGAGGAGGATAGGATCGAAACCGACGTTCGATCACACAGCCTCGACCGGTGCCATGAAAAAATCGGCGTCTCGAACGACTCTCGATTCGAGGTAATTTTTTTTAATCCTATTCGAATTTTTTTAACCCGTTGAGAGAATAATAACGTATCGGTCACGTGGGGTCCGGCGAATCCCACTCGCCAAAATCGATCCCATCTGCGTTCTTTTTGATGTATCGACTTGAATTTTGCGCCAAACTTCGATTTAACATGTTTTCCAAATAATCCAAAAGTCGTAGTCTTCTATTTCAAATTTTTAAGTAGTCAAAACACGATGAGAAAAAAAATTTACGAAATCTGAATTTTTTCACAAAAAAATTCGTGAAAAATCAAATTTTTGCTATATGGTAAAAAATCTTACGTCGTTTTACTCTTGAGATATTATATTTTTGAGAAAAAAATAGAGCTTTTCGTGGACTTTGAAAAAAGTAGAATTTATTTTGAAGTTTGAACTCGAGACTTTTGGTCGATGTCGAAAAATGCAAAGTGCGTACATTTTGATGGACAAAATAATGTTGAAAAATTGTATTTTCATTGCATAATAGCCACGAAGTTGGCCTGGGGTCCCGTGGACCCCGAGTGACCTCAACAGATTAGAAAAAATATTTTTGTCATAATTATTTGTTGTGTATTCATTTTTTTTCCATCGTTATGACTCGTGGATTTTAATTGAGAATATTTTTTTTCAGACACACGAGATTCGCGGATTCACCGGAAAGAAGTCACGAGCCTGCGCAATCGTGCGCAGTACCCAGACGTTCGAGCTTGAACGAGATGAACAAAGAAAAATCGGAAGTTCCGAAAAAAACGAGTTTCGTGATCAATGAGATTGAGACTGAAGATTCGACGACCATATTGAACATGGACGAGTTGGTCGGATTGCCGATTATCACGACCGAATTACCACCCAGACCGGAAGTCAACGATACGACAAAGAGCAATCATTGTTCGCAAGGTTCCAGACCCGAGGAACACGTGTAGGGTAAGTTCATTCCATATTTTCATCAAACAACGCAATTACACACAAGAACACACACACACACAATTTTATATTTATTTATCACGTCATTGTAAAATAAACAAACAAATGTCATTAATGTAAATTTTGTAAAAAGAAGTTTTTTTCACCATAGAAAATAATAAATAAATATAAAATTCGTCGATGTTGTGAATTAAATTATTTTTTACGATTTATAAGTTTTGAAAAAAAAAATTCTGTGAGAAAGTAATTGAATTTTGGTTGGATGACTGTTTGACGTGGAATTGCCTTACCAAATTCTATGATTTCTCGATAAATAAAGAATTCGTGGATATTGTAAATTAAATTATTTTTTACGTTGAGAAGTTTTGGAGAAAAAAATTTTGAGGGAGTAATTGGACGATTAATTAATTATAAAATTTGACGTGGAATTACCAAATTGCATGATCTCTCGAGGTCGAATGATAATTCTCGAATGTCTGTGTGTGTGTGTGTGTGTGTGTGAAGGAAGAAGATTTTTTAAACGAGACTTCCCGTTGATTCCGAGCAATGCGACCCGAAGAGAGCCCGAACAACGTTGATTGTCGTAACTGGAACACAAAGACCCCGTGTGGTGTAAATTTTCGAAGTGCGTTCTCGAACTATTGCCAAGCCGACGTGCTTCAATACCTATCGCTACAGAAAACGTCATTATCACGCGAGGAATTCGTACGGATTATCTCGAACCACATCCGCTACGATTTCGTAACCAGATATTTAGTTTTTTTTTTATATCATTCCAACATTTTTATCAAGGACACATTTTTATTACCGTAACCAGTCTGCTCGTTAAGGGAGCTGGGTCACCTAAAAAAATGTATTTTTTTTTGTTTTTCGTTGATCACGTCACAAAAATGAAAAAAAAAATTGTTTAGTCACCTAAAAAAATGTTTGGTCACCTAAAAAAAATTTTTAGTCACCTGAAGAAATTGTTTAGTCACCTAAAAAAATTGTTCAGTCACCTAAAAATATGTTTGGTCACCTAAAAAAATTTTTAGTCACCTAAAAAATGTTTCGGTCACCTAAAAAATGTTTCAGTCATCTAAACATTTTTTTAGTCACCTGAAAATTTTTTTAGTCACCTAAAAAAATTTTTTAGTCACCTAAAAAAAAATTTTTAATCACCTAAAAAAATTTTTTAGTCACCTAAAAAATTATTTAGTCACCTAAAACATTTTTTAGGTGACTAAATGGCCCATCCGTGGTTCGATAAAACCCAGAAGCACCACTTTCACCTTCCATTGCAATATTTTTCTTCAAATCGTTCTCATGAATTTTTCTCAAGCCAAAACAAATTTAAAAAAAAAAAATGGCCGAGGTTATCGAACGGGCTTGTGACGACAGAAGTGTGAAGGCACGCACGTGTTGTGTGTGTGTGTGTGTGTGTGTGTGTGCGTGTGTGGTACGTGCTCGAGGAATCTGATAGCCGGTTTAGCTGGTTTCGCGCGCATCGTTGCGACGAAGCAGGGTGCGCGCAATGCGCTTGCGCAGAAGGCAAACGAAACCCCGCGAGGGACCGGAGGGGTTAGGGGGAGGAGAGGGGTCGCGAGAAGGCTCGCCGAGATTAAACAATTGACTGGCGTGATAACGAGGGCACTTCCCGCCACTAAACTCATCCTGTCGTGTTCGTATCTCGGCAACCCCACGCCTATCTGTCCCACAAAATGGCCGCGCAGTGTCCGTTCACTCGTTCGCCGCTCATTCATCTGCCCTTCGTGCCTCGAATTTCCTTCGTCACGAGACTCAACGATCGCGTTGGTCCAATCGCAAATTTTCGAAGGAAAATCCGTGTAGAAGGTCAAATCAATAAGAATTTTTTATTCATTCAATGCAAAATTTTTTATTAAAAAAAATGTATTTTTGAAAAAATCGTTTGACTGAATTTTGATTTTATATTTTCCTTTATTTGTGGGTATTAGTTTTTTTTTTTTTTTGCTACTCATTCTCATTTAATTTTTGGAGTTGGATTATGATCGTTGAAGACCCGTTGAAACAATCTGGCGAACGTTTATCAACCGGATTTGACATTGAAAATCCTGCACTCGAGGTTCTCGAGTTGCCGCCGGAAGCGGATACTGAATTCACTAGCGAGCTATGGTAATTCTCCCTTCGGACACACACTTTTCAAACAATTATCGTAGCCACGGATCAAATTCACAGCCTCGCGAATCTCTGACGCAATTATTATTCCAACGATCCCAAAAAAAAAATTCATGCGATTGAAATTTTTTTTTTTTTTTTTTTTTTCAATTTTTCGATGCGATTAAATTTTTTTTTTATTTTTTCTCCCGCCACACGAGATGATAATTATGATGATGCATCTTTTCATTATCTCGAGAAGCTCTTGGACCAAGTGGTTCGTACCGTAGGCCCCGAGTCGAGGAGCCCGGAGTCAAGTGGAGGGTCGAGTGGGTCGCCGACTCGAGGACCTTACCCTCATCATCCCCTCGCCCCCCCCCCCCCCGCAACCGTTTCATAAATCTTAAAACTTCGTAAACTCGTGAAAATAATTCGATCGAAATATCAACCGAAGCGTCAACATTTTTTTTTTGGGAACTTAACAATCAATTTTATTGAATAAAAAAAAACACATTTTTTATCGTTGATCGGTATAAAAAAAATGGTTTTCCATTAATTTTGAAGCTTTTGAGGTTTGAAAGTCGATGAGTTAGTCAGATCCAGTAATAAAGGCCAAAACCAAAATTCTTTCACAAACAATTTAATTCATTTCAGGGGACTGAGTCGTCTGAAAAATTGGAAATTTGTTTTTTTTTTATCGATCATGTCGAGAAAAAGAAATTTCCAATTTTTTAGATGTCTCAGCAGATATAGACTCAACTGCAGATAGTTAACTGGATAGTGAAACATGCTCCAACGATGAATTAAGATGTGGCAATAGGGAAGACGAGTCGAGGGGTCGCACGAGTGTCCATTGTAATGCACATGGACAATAACGAAACCGTGAATAATAAACCACGGGGCGACGTATGGATATCGCGGAGGTGCAATTTCGTCGTCTAGGATGTCCCATCGTGAGTTAGAGAGAGAAAGGATAGAGAGACAGAAAGATCTAAAGAGAGAAAGAGAGATAGAAAGAGAGAGAGAGAGATAGAGAGCCACCTGAAACAGGAAGACCAAAAGAGAGATAGAGAGAGATAGAGAGACAGAGAGAAAGAGAGAGAGAGAGAGAGAGAGAGAGAGAGAGAGAGAGAAAGAGATATGTATATAACACGAGTCTCGTCTTGCTGGAATTGCGACATCCGCGTTTATGCGATACGCGTCTCTCTGTCCTCGGTCTAATATGTTGATTACCCTACTCTCCCCCCCCCCCTCCCCCTCGCCCCTCGCCCCCTCTTCGTACGTTGCATCCCGTGAATAAAGATTCGCTACGGGTTATGCAGCTCCAGCACTTTCGTGACGCTCATGTGTGTGTGTTTCATGTGTTAGTGTGTGTGTTGAAGTGTGTGTAGTTATATATACATGCGATTGTGCACATCAGGCGTCGGGCGCCTCGCCTGGGATATTTATAGTCAGAGGCGCCATAATTATTCGTTAACGTACAAACGTCTCCGCAAAGTCTCACCGACCCCCCCCCCATAAACGTATCAATCTTATTCAACAAACCCTTTTTTTTCTCCTTCTCAACTTTCATTTCTGCATTTTTACATAATTTTTTGTTTTATTTTTGTTTTTTTTTCTGGATAATATTTTTATGTGTGAGAATAATTATCGGACCATTATTTTATATATTATTTTATTATCTTATTCAACAAATACTATTGTTGAAAATTTTATTTCTCAACTTTCATTTTTGCATTTACATTTTTTAATTTGAAGAAAAAATGTTTATCAAAAATATTTTCATTTGTGAGAATAATTATCGGACTATATTTTGTAAAATTATTTTATATATTATTTCGATTGAAAATATTGTTGATCAAATTTATTTGGATATTATTTTTTTACGAAAATTTACGTAAAAATTCAATTGTCAATTATGACGTCACGAGTTTTGACAGTGGATATTTCATTGATGGGATATCGATGGAGGGTGGCGACACGAGGGTGTGACTTTATCTTTCGGACGACGTTCGGCGTTTTATCGAGAACCGGAAACGTATGGTAATCGAGGAAACGCGTGTGGCGTAACACACACACACACACACCAGACACACACACGTGGCGGAAATCTGTCTGGCCCGGCAGGACGAGCCGAGCCGGTTATCGTTCTCGAGATCCAAACGACCCGAAGCTTCTGTGCTTATCTCAAACGACAATTAAATTATTTATTCACAGGAAATGAGCGGGAAAAACAAATTCCAATGGGAGAAATATATTTAAAAAAACCATCTACACAGTCAATTAATTATTCGTTCGTAAAATAGATATTGATGCAAATTTTTTAACTCAACGTAATTCAGACGAATTTGATCGTAAATTCAAATGATAAATTTGAGGACAGAAAAACTTATATTTTTTAAATATATTTTATGTATATATATGATAAAAAAATATATATAATAATAAAAGATATTTGTATTTTTCCGAGTTGGGTTGTTCGTAAATTTATTATATATGAATATATTATGATAAAATATATATTTCGAAGATGAAGGCTTTTTGGTAATCGTCTGTCGTGCGAACTTCCGGTGCGGTAAAAAAAATTCTTGGACTGTCGGAGGAGCGGCTGTGACTCAAAATCGATACAATCACACATACACACACACACACACACACATGAGCCACGTACTCAGATCAATGCAAACTCAACGAACAAAACGTCACACGAAACAATTTTTGCTTCTCGCGAAAACATTATTGGCAAAACGATGGAGTTTCGCGTTGCCACGTGATCATGGAGATGAATTTTTTCATTTTTTTTTTTTTCTCATCGTTGCTTCGATGACTCGAGATGTCGGATCGTTCGTGATGCACACGAGTGGAAACTAAACGATGGATTCGACGGGTTTGAAGCGACGCTGACTCACGTTTGACTCACGAATAACGAGACTCGAAATCCACACTCGTACATCGAGAATATCCGCACGAAGATTCTCGCGATAAGCCAGACGAGGTAGATTAAAAAAAAAAAAAAACATCACAAATTACAGGAAGTTCGATTTGTTTACACGCATTAAAAAAAAAGAATGAAATCTCGATTTTATCGAGAAAATCATCGTGATGACTCGAAAACCGAGAAAAAAAAATAATTGGCTTACTCACCATAAAAGGCAAAATAAAATTCGTGAATGCAAAAACCTTTCAATATTGTACGTAAAAAAAATAAAAAATCATCGTGTTTATTATTATTATTATTATTATTATTATTATTATTATTATTATTATTATTAATTATTTTTAATATTATTATTATTATTTTTAAAAAACATTTTTTTCATTGATCACTCGAGTCGCGATGGACGAAGGATTATCTCGATGATCCTGACGAATGTTCGGTATGCGAATCGATTTGCTTCTCGAATTCCGATCTGCGAAAGATTATCCTTCGTGGAATTCGGGTCGAAATACAACGCGGCGAAACAGGTTTCGCGTCGGTTTGTTGGATGGTGAATTTATGAGGGCCTAAGTCATAAAGTTATGGGAAGGAGGGATCCTCCTCACCCATAACTCGACTGTACGTTGAGAGGCTATTGGCCGAAAGACAGGACTCCGAGTTTACTTTTCAGTCACCGGGTATATTGAGGATCGTAATTTAGGATCGAGTCTGCGAGTGGAGATTACTCCTCGGTTCTTCTCCACAATGGTCACGATTAGAGATACGTGTTTCGATCTCAATCGAGCACATAGCCGCGGCTGCTATTCGTGCCACGAGCGAGAGATACCCGGACTTTGTCAGTGGCGAAGACGAAGAAAGAGAGAGAGCCGTGGATTACGAAGATCACAATCTCTTGGGAACTAAGTCATAATGTTTGCTCGATAATTAAAAAACGATTTATGATAATTGGGGATGCTGACGAGCGCATCTTGGAACGAATGGCCGTGGTGAAAATGGCCGACTGAAAAATGGACTGGGAAAAAAATAGAAGATTATAAAAATGGCCGATTGCAATTTTTTTCTCGGACTGTTCTTCAGTCGGCCATTTTTTTCAGTCGGCTAATTTTTTCCATCTGCCATTTTTTTCAATCGACTATTTTTTTCAATCAGCCTTTTTTTTCAGTCGGCTATTTTTTTCCTTCGGACATTTTTTCCCATCGGATATTTTTTTCCATCGGACATTTTTTTTCAACGGACATTTTTTTCAATCGGCTATTTTTTCCATCGGCCATTTTTTTCCATCGGATATTCTTCTCCATCGGCCATTTTTTTCAATCGGTTATTTTTTTCAATCAGCTATTTTTTCCCATCGGCTATTTTTTTCTATCGGCTATTTTTTGCCATCGGCCATTTTTTTCCATCGGCTATTTTTTTCCATCGGCCATTTTTTTAAATCGACTATTTTTTTCCAATCGGCTATTTTTTTCCATCGGCCATTCTTTTCAATCGACTATTTTTTTCCATCGGCCATTTTTTTCAATCGGACATTTTTTTCCATCGGCCGTATTTTTTTTCACGGCCATTAATTTCCGATACCAGTGCGACCGTAGCTCGAGATAACGATTAACGACGTGACGGGCGAGAAGCAGCGAGGAGCCACAACGCCGAACAACGCTGCTCGCACAGTCTCCGCTTCTCGTCGGCACTCCGAGGTTCCGAGTGAATGAGCGATGGAAACGAGTCAGCGTTAACCCCACACAAGTTCCCGGTGTGTACGACAATCATTTTCGAACCGAGAGAAACAGACGTACGGCCGGACCCGGTCGAACCGACCGAGACAACGACACAACCAACCTTAGAAAATTTCAAAGGAGGGATAAAGAGGCGAGAATGGGTATGGGCCCAACTCGCGCGTTTGCTCCGCGAGGCTCGACCCGGCTCCGCGATCGCTCGCTCGGCGCTTCTCGCCGGAGTTGACGTCACTCTCGAAGTACGATCGCGTTCGTTACGACGAGAAACTTCGTGAACACGATCGTTGCCGGGAAATCGCGTTGTTCCAACTCGTCTCGATCGTTTGCCAGTGAGTTTCCGTGTGTGTCTATGTGTGTGTGTGCATATATATATATATACATAAATATATATACATAAATCGGCATTAAATCGGCGTTGCGAATATTTTACAAAAAATATTTTTAATGTTTATAATTATACGCGATTTTTTTTTTTACAGAGAATTGATATTTTGAGTGAATGAAAATGGATTTGATGAATAACATAGCTCGTTGATAATTGAATTGAAATTCAAGCGAATGAGATTAAAAGTTTTGTTACATCGTGAGAATGTAATTTTTTTTTTTTTTTTTTTTGTCAATTGGTTACTTTTTTTTTGGTCAGTGCACGTGCTTCGAGTGTGAGATACGCCAGAAAGGATAACGAAGCTGAACGGGCCTGAGTGACGGATCGTTCGAGTTTGAAAATTTGAATCTCCCGCCATTATTTATAAGTGCTCACGTGAGTCTCCGTGAAACGCTCGTTTCACGTTTATTCCTTATTTTCTATTTTTGGATTGTCGTGACAAACAGAGTGATTGTTTTCGCATTGATTTTCAATGTCCACGTTTACGCGAGAACGTGGATTTACAAATCGTCGGTTAAGGGGGGAGTGAGGTCAGTTCTATAAAAAAAAAAAAAACATATTTTGGATCTCCCTCGTAACTCATCACTGGATCATCTGAAATGAAAAAACCAAAATGATTTTATCAGTTGATAAGTTTTTGCAGGTAACAACGTCGAGTTTGTTTTTTTTTTATTGATTTTTCAATTTTTTACAGCTCTTGGAAGTGAAAATACTGAAAAAGAATGTTTGATGCAAATTCAGTAATTTGACTTCAAAGTGTTGTAAAAAATTGAAAAGATCAATTTAAAAATTGAATCTCGACGTTGTTGGATGCAGAAACTTATCGACCGATAAAATCATTTTGGTTTTTTGATTTCGGATGATTCGGTGATGATTTATGAGGACCACCGCGATGAAACTTTTTTTTTTGAGACGTCAGTGGAGATTTGCTGTCAATGGCTCATTTCTTGATAAAAATTCATGAAAATTTCACAGAACATTCTTCAAATGTTACTTCATTATGTCGTAATCATAGAAATAAATACACATCAACTGTGTCGTCAAAAAAAATTATCGAAAATATGCTTTATTTTTTATCGAATTAACCTTACTCCCCCCTTAAATCGGTGTGCATCTGTCGGGTAATTTTTCGAGACGATAAAAATATTTTTTATTATTATTTCTTGTTTTGTTCTTTTAACAACTCTCGACTGATTGTTTATTCGTTTATTGCGTCGTGAAATAAAAATCATATCCGTTTCGTGTGTATTTGCGTGAGGTTGTTATATTATCGTTGTGAAATAAATCTTATTTATCGGAAGGTCATGCAGATGACGATTGAGCGAACACATTCGCGTCGAGTCGAGATCGCGTGAAAGTCGCTCCGTCGCTGCACTCTGTTTTTTTTTCTTTTTTTTTTTTTTTTTGCAACTAATTGATCGCGAAGCGGTTCTGCAATGAGTCCCGTTTACTTTTTATTTTTTTCTTATCTCTACCGAACTGCGCACCTTCCCCCCCCCCTGCCCCCCACACACAGATACACACAAACACATCGCGAAAAAGAACATTCGCAACATTTTGCTTTCGAATTAATTTCAAACCCGGAAATTATTTTCTACAAATATAAAAAAAAAATTTCACAAATGGCAAAATCAAATTTTATATTCTTTTTTCGGTTTTTGATGTCTTAAAACAATATAAGATATAAAATAAATAATACGGCCAAAGCAACTAACTAAGAAAATTAAATTTTTACGAAATTTTTTTTTTCGTAAAAAATTATCAGAGACGTTTGATTAGGACTCGAAATGACGATTGAAGCGATGTTAGTGTGTGTGTGTGTGTGGGTTTGGGTAGACCAGAGCGAACCATCGGACGATCTGGGTCGACAGGAAATTCGCTAACAACAATTTTCTTTATTCTTTTTTTTATTTATAATTTTATTATTATTTATTTTTTTTTCGTTTCTATCCTCTCGCGTCCGTTATTTCTGTCAATACGAACCAACTATACATTGCAATGTGACCGAGGGTTCGTGCATTCCACTCGGTTATTAGATATAATAGATGAGCGAGTGGCGAGTATGCGCCCCACGGGGGGATTCCCCGTGCGAAACGCATGCTAGCGTTCGCGCATGCGCGCGGGAGAATGCGGGCGGGCGGGCGCGCGCGCGCGCATGCGATCGCGTGCCGCTCGGCCACGGACTATTCACCGACGTGTCACGATTATCCGATCCTCGTTTACCGCAAATTTTTCACATCTATTTTTTTTTCAAATTATTATTATTATTATTATTCAACGAGGAATCCGAAGAATCGGAATTATTTATCGATTATTCGTTTCGATTTATAATACGGATATTACAGTCGTTGGGCGAGATGTAATCAAGGATGTTTATCGAATAACTGGATCACGGAAACTATTCGTTCAACCTTCGCACGATAATGGCAGTGAAAATGTTGTAAAGACGATTGGAAAAAAAAATTGCGTATAGTATATATGTATGTATATATATATATATATGGAATTGGGCATATATGGTCCATATGAAGCTTATATATAGTCTATGTGTATTGTATAGTCTATATAGTTTTTTTTAGTCTATGCATGAACTATACATAAGCGATACACCTTATTTTAGACTATGCATAAGCTATACATCGACTATACAGCTTATTTGAGACTATGCATAAACTATACATAGACTATACAGCTTATTTTAGATTATGCATAAACTTATACATAGACTATACATCTTATTTTGGACTATGCATGAACTATACACAGACTATACAGTTTATTTTCGACTATGCATAAGCTATACATAGACTATACAGTTTAATTCAGACTGTACGTAAACTATACAAAGACCATATAGTTTATACATAGCCTATACATCAATTATACATAGACTATACAGTCGATTTCAGAAAATGCACAGACTATACATAGACTATACAGTTATTTTTCGACTATACATAAACTATATCCAGACCATACAAATTATTCATAGTCTACACATAATCTATACATAGACTATGTATGCCCAGTCCCACATAAAATTCATGCATAATTTTTTTCCCCCTACTTTGCGAGTGATTTCTCCATTCGACGTAGCTCTTCCCCGATCGATGAATCGACGGACTCTCGTTCGGCAGGTCAAGGATAAACAATCTGGTCCATCGTAATGAGTCACACGTCGGCCAACGGTCGTCTGTCGATAAAATTAGATGACAAAAAAATGAAGAAGAAGAGAAAAAAATAAATACTAGTTTAGCATATTACTCATTGACGACTATTTGACGCATGCGATGATTCGAGAACGTCGATTTCGAGTCGTCGAGCCCTTCACTCTCATCCGGTCGGCAACCGAGTTTGATCCGAAGTGAGTTAAAGGGGGCGGAGGGAGCCGGGGGCCGATCGTCGGTCGAGGAAGGCAAACGAGTAGTCCTTACGGGTTTCGAGCTCAACGAGCTCTCGCGCGTTGCGGAATCTCTTCGGGCCGACACTCGAGCGAGTGAGAGAGAAAGAGAGAGAGAGAGAGAGAGAGAGAGAGAGAGAGAGAGAGAGAGAGAGAGAGAGAGAGCACGCGCGCCCGGAGCTCCGGGTTGCTATTAATAGAAATACGAGAACCGAGAGAGCGCGGACCCCCCACCTCCCCCTATCGATGGATTTTTCATTCATGCGTTGTTCCACGATCGAACCCGACGGGACGGAACATAATGCAGGTTACCAACGAATCGACGGGGGGCAGCGCGCTCTTATTGCTCGCTCGAAATACGAAAAAAAAAAAAAAAATAAAAAATAAATGAAAAAATAAAAAGTGGACCAACTTTCAATTCTCACGACGTTATGCCCGTATGGCGATTGTTAAACATTGTGGTGGACACACTCGTGGGGACACCTGTGACTCCATTTTTCTTTTTATTGTGGATGAGCGTTTTTTTTTTTCGAACTGTTGAACATGATATGTCACAATCGATCGTCAAAATCATTATTTTATTTATTTTATTCATTTATTTATTTTATTTATTTTATTTATTTTATTTATTTTATTTATTTTATTTATTTTATTTATTTTATTTATTTTATTTATTTTATTTATTTTA
This sequence comes from Diplazon laetatorius, assembly GCA_963662125.1. NCBI lineage: Eukaryota > Metazoa > Arthropoda > Insecta > Hymenoptera > Ichneumonidae > Diplazon > Diplazon laetatorius. The sequence continues at coordinate 6,208,137 of OY759160.1, read as the reverse complement.
TTTATTTTATTTATTTTATTTATTTTATTTATTTTATTTATTTTATTTATTTTATTTATTTTATTTATTTTATTTATTTAACTTAGTTTGATTTTTTATGTTTTGCCCTTTAGGATCTTGTGGACCCCCTTCAGAAATTTTTCTTTTTTCTTTTGATGCATTATACATGATGTAATAATTTTTCATGCATATTATAGGTTATAAAATAGAAATAAATCTTGGGATAATTAATTCTCGTCGGTAGATGTAGATATATCTTTCTCATTTTCTAAGTTTTATTGTAATCTTAGTGTGTTTTTTTTTTTTTTTTTTCAAATTTTTCGGTGCTATAAAAAAATTCATGCAACAATATAATAATGTAATAATGAAATTTACAATTTGTCAAAGTGGTCAAGCGTGAGTTATAATCGGACAAATACCTTGCCCGTCGAGGCGACTTCCACCAGCGATCGCAACTCGGCGACGAGGTCGTTAAACGGGATTGAAAAAAAAAAGTATATATAATAAAACGAAAGAAAGAAATTTAAAGAATTAAGAAAAAAAACAAAAAGGTAAACCCCACACGACGAGTCGAAGGCGTTGCATGTGTACGTACACGTAGAGTGTCGAGAAATATTTATGCAGATGGGATTAATGGTGTGGTATATATGTGGTATGTATGTATCGAAGCGAGAGAACCTGTGTGGCTCTAACCAACCGGAACGCGTTTGCGATAATCTATCTCGAATCTAACCCAACCTCGCGCCCCGTCGCGCCATCTCTCGCGCCTCGTGCGGAACCGTCGCCCCCCCTATATAACGATTAGCCCCAACCACCTGTTGATTCGACGGACTTGCTAAATCGCTTCGTGCCATTTTTTTTTTCCTCGCCATCTAATTACGTTGCTGACTCGAATAATTCGTTGCAATTTTTTTTATCGTTTGAACCCACAAACTGCAATACCGACCGAACGTTGCTCAAAATATTTTCGAAAAAACTTGCAGCTTGTTTTGACATTTAAATTATCTGATCAACGGCTGTGAAATTTGTTTTATTTCGACAAGATTGAGGATTTCAAGTCGAATATTTTTTTTTTGAATCGACAGAAGCTAAAATATGAAAAAACTTGAATTTCTGTTGAATTCGAAGGATTCTTTTTTTTTTTTTGCAATGCTTCTTTCATGAGTCGAATGAGAAAAAAAATGAGAGGTTGTTGTGAGGATTGCAATGCTTTTGACCTCGTTGGTATTAAAAAATGAATGACCGATGGGAAATGGAAATTACGAAAGGAATGACAATGTGATGTACTCGTGATCGTAATTTATACGCGAACGCAGAACGACGACGAGTCATGCTGATCGACACGCAATTCTCACATTGGGTTCATCAAACTACAATGAATTCTCATAACCGATGTGCGTTGTGATATTAACCCTTCGGTCACTCGTGCCTCGCCCAAACGGTACGTTCATCACATTTTTATTTTTTTACATGATTATATTGTTTGAACAAAATATTCCTTCGACAATATAATCATTGATTCTTGTACTAGGATAATTGATAAGATTTTAGGAATTTTTTAGAATTTTTTTGAGCAGTCTAAATTACTTTTCAAGGCGTCAGGAAAAAAAAAGACCTGGGCTACGGAGTAAAGGTGCTAAAAACAACTTTCACAGACTGAGAATTAATCAGTACTTGGTCGTAAAAGTGTTTTTTTATTCGACCCCCATCGAAAATGCGTCTTTTTATGTATGCGAAGTGGACGCAAAGTGATTGATTTCAATCCAGAGTCTTGATACGCATGAGATGAGCGTTTTTAAGGGGGACGGTCGGACAAAAAGGTCTTTTAGCTCCTGCGTGATGCAAAAAAATGTTCTGGCGGCTAAAAAACACATCTTTTAGCTCCTGCGTGATGCAAAAAGATGTTCTCGCGGCTAAAAAACACATCTTTTAGCGCCTGCGTGATGCAAAAAAATGTTGCTGCGGCTAGAAAACGCATCTTTTAGCTCCTGCAAGATGCAAAAAATATTTCCGCATTTCGAAAACTCATTTTGAGCTCCTGCGTGATGAAAAAAAGTTCCTGCGGCTCAAAAACTCGTCTTTTAACTCCTGCGTGATGTAAAAAATGTTCCTGCGGCTAGAAAACACATCTTTTAACTCCTGCGTGATGCAAAAAATGTTTCCGAGGCTAAAAAACGCATCTTTTAGCTCCAGCACGATCGAAACTCGTCCCCGATGGTTTCCAACACGCTTGTCACTCGGTTAACTCACTCGCACGGACCGCAAAACGTGCAATCCGAGGCGTTTCAGTGCCAATTTCGCGCGTGCATTTAATTCCGCGCGCGAGGTTGCGTGAGGGCGGGACAGAGGGAGACGGACGAGGGAGATAGAACGAGAGGGAAATATCGTTTTACCCCCGTCGCACTTTGTAACGCCAGCCAGCATCAAACATGCAAGATCGTGACCGCTCACGATCTCCGTGTGTGTGTGTGTGTGTGTGTGTGTGTGTGTCGAACGGGCGGGAATCTCTCGCGAAACTGCTGTAACGCAGTCGACGAAGGGAAGCCCGTGGCGCGCGGTTCGCAATTCTGCGCGTCGTGAAAAACGGCCACTCGAGTTCGGGAGGTAGGCCAAGCTCGAAAGAAAAAAAAATTCCCCATACGACTTGTATCATTTTACCACGATCTGTAGACCCATAGCTTCATTATTATTATTATTATTATTATTATTATTATTATTATTATTATTATTATTATTATTATTATTATTATTATTATTATCAATTGACCGCTAGAATAATATTATTACAATTAAAAAAATATATTATTACAGTTAAGGGGTTATTATCTAGTTGTTTGAGTGAACATTAAGGGGGCTGAGTCGCCGAAAAAATTGAAAAAAAAATGTTTTCGTTCGTGACACGATCGAACCAAATTTTTTTATGTGACTTAGCCCCCTTAAGGGATTTTCATGATTTTTTTTAGCCATGTTAACGTAATTTTATTGGAATAAACTGTACAGTATCAATTACGACATATATTGAGGTACCAGTATGATTTTTTTCATGCGACAATTTTTAATTTTGAAAAGGGTTTAGCGAAATTTTTATCCTTCAAAAAATTTTGTCAATTTTTTTTTAAAAAAGTTGGATTTTTGTGATTTCGAAAAATTCGGAAAAATTGACGGTATTATTGTGAAAGGGGTGAAAGAGAAATAGCATTTGGCTAATGTCATCCGTGGGTCTCATTAGATGCGTCTGGTCGGACAACTTTCATTTCACGCTCACAATCCTGACTATAAATTCGTTATTTATATATTTTTTTTTTTTTTCCAACCTACCTCATCGAAATGATCTTTCCAATAATAATTCACAAGGCTTAGAAGATACTTTTTCCAATTCACCAATTGACTCTTCGAATGATTCAACTGACCTAAACTTTCGTCGTGATATTCGAATAATTTTACTTTTTTAATAATTTAAAAAATATAAAAATTGTGATAAAAATATAAAAATAATAAACTGATAATAATTAATTTGAAAAATAAATTATTTATTTATTGTTGCAGAATCGAAGGACCGAGAACGAGAGCCGGACACGTCGATTGGTCGTGATTTCCGTGCGCGAAGTTGAAAACAAACGGAAAAAATCGAGAAAAAAAAGAAAAAAAAAATTGACGGCCAAACTGAGACGAAAGAAAAAATAGAAAAAAAAATAAAAAAATAGAGAAAAAAAGTAGAAAAAAAGGGAAAACGGCAAGATTGTGAATGCGGGTAATGAGGGAGAAGCAAAGTGAGTTCGATGCGCGTTCAAGGCATGATGCGTTATAAATGACGATCAAGTTCCGAGCCAACTGGCCAATCGATGATGATTATAATTTATTATTTTTCATTTTTATTTTTATTATTTTCAATATTTTTTTCCAATCGGTGATCAAAGTTCCTTCTGCGTTAAATAAAATAGTGTTCGTTTATTTATTTCTATTTTTTTATTATTATTATAATTTTTTTTTTGTTATTTCAAGAAAAAGTGATGAAAATGTTGAGATTGGAAAAAACGAGGGTGGAAATGTTCGGTAGAAGATGTTTCGTTGGAGCAAGTTGAAAACGGTCGAACGGAAAATTGGAAGCAAACGATAAAAAAAAAATTGAAGAAGAAAAAAAACAAAAAACGGATTATGGATGAACCACAGAAGCTTTTTCGTTTGCCGGGAACGATCGAGGAGGAGGAGGAACGCGAGACCGATGGCCACGTGACCCACAATGAAAATCCACCGAGGCCGGAATCACCACTTTTGGCCCAAAAATTTGGCGGTCCGGTTTCGGGAATGCCGAGAAACATAACGCTGGTCAGAGTGAGCACACAGAGCAGCAGCATCGGCGGTGTCGGTCGACAGGATTCCTACAGGTAATTAATTAATTATATCCTTGTCACTGAAATTTTCGTTATAACAATTTTATCAGATTTTTTTTTTTTTTTTTTTTTTTTTTTTTTTTTTTTTTCGTTCAATCGATCCGGGTGCAATTTTTCAGCAGTGATCATTTTTTTTCAGGAAGAATAAAAAAACTTTCCTCTTTTTTTCATCACACTTAGTCGACATTCATGTTTTTTTTTTTTTAATTTTAAATATTTTTATTTTTTTATAAATAAAATTTCTTTCTTTAATTGAAGACAAAACATGATCTCAATTTCATGTTAAAAGTACAAGTGACAAAGCGACTCAACGTAATATATATCACGAGCCCCCCCCCCCCCCTACTCTCCCTCGATACATTAACCGCATAATTCATAAATGCGTGCGTGCATCTCGTTTTAAATTATAAACGCATGAAAAAAAAAACTTGGACGATGAGAATTGAACGTGTGTCGCGAATTGCCGAGCTCCGGGGAGAAACCCACAATCATAATTGAACACGATAATCACGTGTGCCACGAGCGGAGTCGATATAGCCGTGTGGAACGTGTCGATGCATCCGCGAATTCACGACCAATACGTGACTTTCCCATCGCAAATACACATAATCAGATAATCACGTGACAATGTGTCTCATTAGGGTGGTCAAAAAAAAAAAAAGTAAAATTTTTTTCGGTACTTTTGTGGTATATTTTTCTACAATATACAATTTTTTTCAGATTTATTTTCTCGACCGTTTTGGTAAAAAAAAAATGATTTTTAAAACTTTCAAATGAATTCTTTCAGTAAATTTGAAAATCGGGGGAAATAGATGAAAATTCCTTTTTCATGATTCAGAATTATTCGAAAGGTGGGTACTTTTAAATGATTCTGGACCATGAAAAAGGAATTTTCATTTTTTTTTTTTTTTCGATTTTTGAGAGTTTTCCAAAATCACTTTTTTTTTTCTTACGAAACTGGTCGGCAAAATAATTCTGGAAAAATGTATATTGTAGAAAATTATAACCTCAAAAATACAAAAAAAAAAATTGGCTAGCTATTCGGCAAACGTAACCTAAAAAATAAAAATAAAAATGATTTTTATTTTGAAAAAAAAATTTTTTGTCACTCGTTTCGTATCGTTGACTTATTTTTTTCGAAGACAAAAAAAAAAAAAAACGGGGCCCGGTTATCGCTCAAAGTCTCATCCCTTATCTCGGACTTTGTCACGAAGATCCGATTCGATACTCGCAGACGTTTACACACTGCAACAACACCCACAGACACACACACACACGCCCACACAAAAACATACGCCATGAAGATATTGCATACATATATACATAACACATCCGCGATCGGTGGATTAAGAGAGATGAAAAAAAAGAAGAAGAAGAAAGAAAGAAAGAAAGAAAAAAACGTCATCACTTGTCTGTCACAGTTGAGGAAGAGAGCTCTCCTCCATTGCCTGACGAATCGTATCGCTACCACTGGTTAGTCTCATTATGTGAACGTTTATCGGGTGTGACCTTATAAGCTACTGTATTATACTTAGCGTTGGACAGTACGGTTCGGCGGCTCGTCGTGAAGAGTTCTCAATCTACCGCAGATCCGATTCTATTTTTTTTTATTTGAAAAAAAAAAAAATGTCAACACCTTGAAATATATTTTTTTCGTTCATTTATTTTTCTTTCAAATTTGTTTATTTAAAAAATTCCATCGCGGAATAATTATTTGACAGTGCGATTGTTAATGTAATATCTATATCGTCCGATAAACTGTATGAAAATTTTATTTATTCGCAGTTCGACTGCATTTTAGAAAATGGAAAAATATTATTCATGATTAAAAATTCAATCCGATAAAATTATTTGAAAAAAAATAATTTTTGTACAAAATTATCTCCAGTTTTCTATTTTTTATGAGAACCAATATTGAGCGGAGAAAAGTGCGAAATTATATAATCCGAGAGCAAACTATTGTTGGAATTTGCTATTTTTTTTTTCAAATTCGAACGAGTTGAAAAATCGAAACTCGACCTCCGGAAAATAGTTGTCATAAAATCAATAAAACAATAGTAATAATAATATCGTTGAACTGCATTTTAGAAAGTGAAAAATCTATTTATCATCATTCAATCTTAATAAATAATCGAAACTCGACGTCCGAAAAATAGTTGTGATGAAAAAATGAATAATAATAATAATAACAATAATAACAATAATATCGCACTGTCATGATTGCAAAGCTGCATCAGTGGGAGCGTAAAGGGTCGATGGCCAGTTTGAATGTGGCCGAAGGATGAGACTGTCGGTTTGCCATTATGGATTCACATTAGTGACGATGCTAGTCACGACAACTGGCTCATGAGTGAGGTTTCGTTTCGTTCGACTGTTTGAATGACAAAAAAAAAGAGAGAGAGGTTGATCGTCGTTGAATCGTTTGAATTTACCGATCATCGAGTGTTTTCGCGATGTCGTGTAACGTGAATAATCGTAACGAGAATGAAAATCGAAATTTCGTTCGGGGAGCAGAAAGTTTATCGACCACGTCCAGAACGATCGTTCTTCGGACACCGTCGATCGGATCGAAGAGAAAATGTGGAGGAGTGACTCGTCGACGATCGTCGTCCAGTCGATCGTCCCGTGGAAATCGTGACAGCTGGTTGGTTCATTAGAGAAGGTAGAATTCTCAGTGCAAGATAAAAAAAAATAACGAAATAATTCGTCTTGGATGAACTTTTTTTGTTCTGCAAAGGAAATCTATCGGTTGATAGATTGTTCTATAAATTTTTATAAAATTTAGAAACGTTCGATATGTAAAAGAAAAGAAATGAAAATGTTTCAACGACGTTCAGTTATTTGATTGAGTAATTCTAGATTTCAGATCGTGACAATTTTCTCAAAGCACGCTTGGCAAATTATTTAATTTCACATTAAAAGTGAAATCTTAATTAAATACCACATGAAAAGTAAAATTCAATTCAAATGGCACATTAAAAATATAATTTTATTCAAACATCAAGTTCGAAGTGAAATTTAATTCAAATGGAACTTCAAAAGTAAAATTCGAATTAAACATCACATTTGAAGTGGAATTCGATTTCAAATGGCACCTCAAAAGTGGAATTTGAATTGAATACCACATTTAAAGTGGAATTTAATTCAAATGCCACTGTCATTGATAAAAAAAATATACGTTTTATTTTATTTTTTTTTAATTTTGAATTTGGGTCAATAATTGGTACACGTTCGTGCAGCTGAAGCATTCCACCTTGTAAAATGCATGCTAAACGCGTCTTATGTTTATTAACACGACTATTATCGACTCGATGGTCGATAATCATAATTTTAATTTTTTTTTTTTTTTCGCATCGATCGTAAATTATTTGATTCGACCCACGTGCGCACGAGCACGAGGGCTACTTGTCACCCATAACGACGCGACAGTTGCGCAAATATTGTTCGACATACTTGTCTACAACGTTGTTGTACATGCAAATTGCGACAAATCATTCGTCGGTGACGAAGAATTTTTTTTTTTTTTTTATCGTTTAATTATGACGAATGATATATATATATCGATGTGGGATATTCCGATCAAAACTATATCGATGCATCAATTTTGCAATTATCTCAAAATTCTTCTCAAGATGGTAGGAAAAAATTCTTGATAAATATTTATAATAAAAAAAAAATTTATTTCACAAAAATTTATTTTAAAAAAATGTATTCACAAAAATGTTTTTTTTTTTTAATACAAAATTATTGGAGAGCCATTTGATATGAGAAAAAAAATTGAAATGCATTTCTGTTGAATAGTACGAAAATAGTTTAGTTAGTTTTTTTTTTTAGTTTAGTTTTTTTAGGTTTCGACTATTTAAAAAAAAAAATTTTTTAATTTATGCAGATTGGAAAATTTTAATTTTTTGATGACGATCATTTGAGTTACGTGGCGATTACACCGAGAGTCAAGCACGCACAGTTAACTCACGTCCGTCACACGTTTATACACCCACCGTGCCGAACTTCAACTAGTCTCGTTGTGATAGTCGTTCAGTGTCGCCGCACCGACGACTTAGACACACACACACACACACACACACACACACACGTAGACGTGAATCGGTGTTAATGCCAGCCGAATAAATTAATTGCACTTAATGCGATTCCTACTTGCTGAACGATGATGCTGATCGTTCCTTTCCGGCTCGAATTATACCGTCATGAAAGAAAAAAAAAAAAAAAAAACGTCTCTCGGTACCGCACAGCAGTAGGTGTACTCGTTTCCGGAGGGCCTGTGGAACCCTTCTTTGACCACGGTCAGACTCACGCATCACACACACACACACACAAACGCACGTACTATTTTTTTTTTTTTTTTTTTTCAAATGACAAAAATGAGAATTTAAAATAGTATCATCCAATGCCAATTAAAAATCTTCAATAAGTTCAAATGTAAAATCAGTTATTTTTTTGTAGAAATTTAAAATTATAAGTTTTGTGAAAGATTGAATTATCAATTTTGTAGAAATGTTATTATTAACTTCGCGAAAATTCTAATTACAATTAATTGCAATTGTAGAAGTTTGATTATAAATTCTGTAAAAATTAAATTATAAATTTTTATAAAAAAATTAATTATTATATAAATGTTATAAAAACATTGATTGTAAATTTTGTAAAAAATTTAATTATAAATTTTGTAAAAAATTTAATTATAAATTTTGTAAAAAATTTAATTATAAATTTTGTAAAAGATTTAATTATAAATTTCGTCCTTGCAAAAATCGTAAACGTTCAAACGATTTTCTCCCCATCTCGAGCTCGCAATCCGTACCAGTATATCTGTTACACACGACTCCCACATTATCGTGTCCCGCGGCAAACCTAATCGAGTATTTCCGGTTTATATTCTTTCGGTATGTCATTACATCCACGTGAATTTCCGGGGCTCGCTAGGGCTTAAAAGTATTTTTTCTCATCTTGGATGAATATTGAAAAAAAAAAATTAAATAACTATTAAAAATTATTCCATCAATAAATATATCACACAATATCTACAATTTTATTGCAATCAAATTCCTTTTAGTTTGTAAAAGAATGAAAAAATAGTACATTGTGTATCAAGGACGTAAAAAGGACGATTTTGACGAGTGTGAAATTCGTAAATTGCCCTCTTTTCGTCCTTGATGCAAAATATACTTTTTTGTCAAGTCGGTCACTTTGCGCCCGCTTCGCAGGCACGAAATGACGCATTTTCGAGGGAGGTCGAATAAAAAAATTGTTATTTTATTTTTATCGCACTGAAAAATATATATGTATATTTTTTAACGTCGACAGCTTAATGCTTTCCTTCGTATTCGTCATTGGAATATATTTGCATCGGTGCTGCCGATTTATGCAAATATTTAGTCGCCTCAATCGCTATATTAATAACGAATAATAATGACATCGGTGTTATCGATGTGTGTGTGTGTGTGTTTTTATTTTATTCGTTTATCCGACGACACGAGATTTCACAGATTGAATGGAAAGAGAATCTGTCGGACGAGTTCGTAAACTCGAGACTCGAGGATGAACGTCTTCGTTCTGTTTTGCACGTCACGAGCGATGTAACCGCAATCAGCGATTTTTCGGAGGTCGACGCGCGTAAGCGATCCTGATAACGGGCTAACGAGCCCGTTGCTCACTCGCGAACAACGATAAGGGACAATCAACCTAGTGTGTGTGTGTGTGTGTCAGTTCGTTGGTTATCAATGCCCGAGACGGTTTGCCCCAAACAATTGTCGAACAAGACTTTTGACAAAGATTTTTCACTATTTTTAACATTTTTTTACTATTTTTATCATTTTTTGAAAAACTATTCACATCATTTTTTACTATTTTTATCATTATTTAACATCTTTATTATTTCTCACTATTTTTATCATTTTTTCAATATCTTTATCAACTTTTACTATTATTATTGTTTTTGAAAAACTATTCTCATCATTTTTTTACTATTTTTATCATTTTTCAAAAACTATTTTTTTCTTTCGAATTACTTGCAAATTTTTCTTTCGTACAAGAATAAGTTTCATCGTTGACACTGAAGAAATAATATTTATTCGAAACACTGAAGCGACGCATAAATTTGTGAAAATCAAGGAATTGCATTTTTTTCACTCAATGTCATCGTCGTAACTCTAATTCGCGACGAAAATAAATCGGTATGTCACAAATGGCGCGATACCGATCGTGATAATGACCGAAGCAAAGTCGTGTCGTTTCACGATGTCGCAAACACACAGTTCAAACATTTTTCAACGAAACAACGAAACACAACCGATTCGATGCGATAAAACCAGATCGAAGGATTATTTTCCTATTTTTGCACGGGCGAAAAAAAAACAAAACAATAAGTTGAAAAAATACGGAAACGCAAAGTCAAAATAATAGAAACCAGAAACCGTGATTCACCGACTTTCCGGAATATTTATTTTGTTTTTTTTTTTTTCGCATTCGCAATCTTTTTTTTTTCGCATTCGCAATCTTGACGAAATTAATTGACACATGACTCGTGTCCGTGTCGTGTTGAGACTCTTTTCTCGTCCTAGTCGTATTTCTATCGTGGTTTCCGTTTTTTTTTTCCTTCTTTTCTACTTTTTTTTTTTTTTTTTTTTTTGCCCCCGGCAAATAGACCGAACAAACTGTTGGGATCCGCGAGTAGCCGATAAGTGGAAGAAGAAGGTGGCTCTCTCGAGTCGCGAGTCTTTCAACGAGCTATAAAAACGTCAGACCTCGCACGTTCATCGCTAGTTGATAACGCGACTGCAACTCACACCGATCATCACGCAAAATCGTTTAACCTTCCGATCATCTTGATTGAAAAAAATAAATAAATAAATAAATAATCAAGTCCAAAATAGAAGAAAAAAAAAATTCCAATCCAAACGAACGTGACGAGAATGATAAAATGAGAATTTTATAAAGAAAAATAAAATGAGTGATAACCAATCAGTCGAATTTACAATTCGATCAAATGTTTATCGAAATATACATTTTTACGAACACTCGAACGAAATAATAATTTTTCAAAACTTTTAGTTCGATGACAATTTTTTTTTAATGCAATTTTTTTCATTTGAAATTTAATTTTTTATTGCACGAGCATTTTGGAATTTTCACGACGATACGAAATAATAATAATAATAATAAATTTTTATTTTGATGATTCTATTTTCTATTTTTTTCAATTTTTCGAGCTTTAGATTTTTATTTTTAATTACACGGGCATTGTGAAATTTTTTTTGGACGACAAGTGACAAGTGTCACTTGTCCAAGAAATTGTGATGAACTGTGAAGGAGGCGCGTGACCGTAAACGGAAAATCGTACAATCGGTGTCGTCACCTTTGTCGTCCCCTGATAAGACGCCAAGTCGAATAAAGAGAAGACGAAGAAGAATAAGAAATAAAAGAATCTGAAAAAAAAAAAAAAACGAAATCAAAGAGAAAATCGTTGGAGAGTACTCGAAACAATTGAAACAATTGTTGGACGTTATCACGAAGATCGAAAGATCGACAGAAGTCGATGATAATCGCGATGCTGATGAAATAAACGTTCTGTGTGTTTGTACGTCTGGCAATCAACGATCCGGATAAAGACGAGAACGAAATTGTTAGCGATGAATACCACCGATGCATTCGTATGAACAATTCACTGCAGAAAAAAAAAAAATCGAACAAATAAAAATTTGAAAAAAAAAAAAACGAAGAGAACGAACAAACGAAACGAAACATTTGTCTCGACGAGACTCTCTTTTTTTTTCTTCTTTTCAAACATCTTTTCTTATGGGGCTGAGACATTTGAGACGGAAATACAGATCACAAAGCAGAACCTCGGATTTTTTTTTTTGCATTTGCATTTTTCTTCATTGATATCGTCGGACAATAATGTGATTTTGAAGACTCACCAGAGGACGACAAAATGCTCGGGGAGACGTGGCTGACGTTGCGAACGAGATATACCTACGGGCACCTTGACGTACATTCGTTGTCATCGTTGCGTTAGTATTTTACGGACTATCGTCGCAGTCACAGTGTCGACGTTTTTATTGTTTTTTTTTTGCGTTTTTTTTTTTCAATTTTACTTTTTTTTTTTGAATTTATTTGCGAAAGCGAGGGACGAAGTGAGATTGACGAAGAAAGAATCGAAGAATCGAAGAATAAAAGTCTGACGATAGTTGCAAAAGATTGTTTTTTTTTTTTCTTTTCACTTAGACGCAAAAAGTGAAAACAGTTTGTGAGAACCTTAAATTGACGATAAAAGAATCGATTTAAAGTTCGACGAGAGTTGGAAAAAATTGTTAAGTTTTTTCCACTTAGACGAAAAAAAGTGAAAACTGTGTGTGAGAACCTTAAATCGACTGTTTATTTTTTAAAAAGATTGCTTGGTTTTTACTTGGGCCAGAAAAGTGAAAAAAGTGAGAACCTTGACGACCGACGAGACATCAGTCGGTCCGATCAATCGCAAAACAAATATTTAATTGATAAGATATGATTTTATAGATTAATAATCAATAAATAATTGAATAATATCTCAAATAAATCGTCTGAGATATTATTGGAAAAAAAAAGAAAAGAAAAAAATGGCAACGAAAGGAAGTGAAAAAAGTGGTGCGACGAATGGATCCCCTTTGACACCGGAGAGTGGGGACGATAAAAAATTATTGCCCTTCAAGGGCCTGACGCCCATCGTCGTTGGCAAAGTTTCCAAGAGTCCCAATGCATCGTTCAGAAGCAGGTACTATTTTTTTTTTGTACCGACGAATTATTTTTCAACATATTTCGTTTATTTTGCAACCCTTCGAACCTTCGTACCTTTTTTATTTCTTTGTTCAAACCTTCAAAAATAATAAATTCAAAAAAATTGAAAGAAAATCTAAAAAAAACAAAAAATCTTCGATCAAAAATTTTCGTTTATTTGTTCACAATAAAGAAAAATAATAAATATGAAGAATGTGTAGCCGGAAAAATTGGCTGAATAATTATTGCACAAGGCGTTGAATAAAAAAAAATTACATTAGCGGTTTTACGTTTGAGCGCGATAATTCATTTGTGTTTTTATTCTTTTATTTATTTTTTTTTTAATTCCGGAACATTAATTATCATCATGTGCGATATAGGTGTGGGACGTGGACAAACTGCGTTTCAAGATCGGTCATCACCGATGTTGAACAAATCGTTAACAACGTCAGTTGAGCACGGACAAACGCGCACACGCACACAAACTTGTCGAGTTTATAATTAATTCCACTCGCAAATGAAATATTGATGTGTTTGTTGGTCGCGTAAGCATCGTGCCACCTTCCCCCCCCCCCTTTACATGCCACGTGCTTGGCTTTGCGTGTGGTGCCACAATATTGCCAACCACCGCGTCGTTAAATCGTGAATATTATTTTTTCACGTCAAAATCGATCGTTGAATTAATTTTCAAACGTCTCAAAATTCCACCAAAAGATTTAAAAACCATAAAGTATATAATTTATCAAATCTCCCAGAAGTCTTTGGACAAGAGAGAGGTCGAGGGTGCAGGGCTCGGAGTTCAGAAGGAGCCAAGTTTAGAAGTGTCAAAATTCCGAACGCCCAATTTTTCGAACGACAATGCTTCGAACGTACAGAATTTCGAACGCCCACCCAGTCACGCGGTTTCTCACATTGCCCGAACTTTCGAGCTTTCCCACGCGTGAACCGTCGATGTTGGATACAAGCCGTCGGAAACTTTTTTGTAGGAAATTCAATTCTCCACAACATTGTTCATGCAAACTTTTGGTCTACATGGCGTTGTTTAGCCAGCGTTTGGACGGAAAGATAAAAATTTATTGATTTTTTTAATCGTTTTTATTGTCTTCTTGCAACTATTCGAAGGGTTACACACCCTCGGAATTTTTATGATGTTGATCAACGGCTTTCGAAAGATTTTGAAAACGTTTTTTTTTTAGTCAATTTTGTTGAGAAACCCACAACATTGAATATGGTTTGCCCCGACAAATTTAACATTTGAAAAGAATGCATATGAAAGGAAATTGTAATTTGCTCATATTGACTAAATAATTTTCTTGGCGAGACTCAAATCGTGTTCTTATCACGATAGAGATTGTGCCATGAAATATATATATATATATATTTAATATATCGAGTGCCGATAAGATCGCACAAAAAGATATCAATGGAAAAAAATATTTACGACGACTCATCGAGATAAAAATCAAAAGGTATAAAAAAAATTATAATTAATCTTTTAAGAGAAATTAAGAGAAATAGAAAATACTAGGAATGGGCATTCGTTCAATGAAAATGTATTTCAAATACTTTTTCAAACGAACAAATATGATTAATTATCATTTAATAATTAATATTGTCTGTAATGTATAATCTGTGATGATTATAAATAATTCAGATGAATTATTATTGTACAATGGATTTTAATATTTCATCGGGCCCTATGATCCATTGTTGATTCAGTGAGAAAAGTATTTCAAATAAATTTTCATCGAACGGATGAAAATGTGTAATCGTTTTCTCACTCACTCTCACAGCCGGACGATCGTATGTGATGTATATATATAGCGCACTACGGTCTTAATTGTCGAACGATTTGCGCCCGGCTATACGAGCAAGGCCCCCGTATTGGGACGATAACGACTGTTTATTTGTCATGCAGTCGGTAAATCGGCCGTGAACGTGTTCAACTGTCACAAACGACACGTTGTCGACTGATTCGTGAAGCTGCGCGCAGCTTCACCACACGTTATCCGCACCTGTTGCATCGTAATCAAAGTGCTTCGTTGCCACTCGTATCAATCGCTCGAAGCATCTCATCTTTTCACACCGACACAATTGTTGACTAACATTTTTCAATTAAAAACGGTTTACTTCGATTTGAAAAAAATTTTTTTTAGTACAGAGATTAAAAAAAAAAATTATCTATCAAGTAAAATTAAATGCGAAGACGTCCCTCGTGAGTATTCGCTAAATCCCCATCTGGAGAATTGAAAATCTAGCATTTTTCTCTTCGTCGCTAATTTGCGTGAAAAAAAAAAAAATTGTTAACTATGAAACAATTGTTAATAAATTTTTTTTTTTAAATAGTCGATGATAAATTGAATTATCGTTGAGAGAGAATGAGAGATTTTCGTGACTTTGGGAGACTCGAGACGTGTGAAATGCTATCACATTTCACACGTCTCGATTATCCAGAATTTACGATTAAATAATTTTTTAACGATGAAAGAATTTTTAAATAAAATTTTTTTTTCAACTATAAAATGATATTTTTATTGAAACATTTTTAACGATGGAATAATTAAAAAAAAAACATTTCTTTTTTAACGATGAAATAATTTTTTTAACGATGAAAAAAATGTTTCAATAAAAAATGTTTTAAATGCTTGAACAACATAATTTGAGCATCGTCGACGAAGAATGAGAGATTTTCGTGACATTGGTAGACTCTCGAGACGTATGAAATGTGAGAGCAAGCTCTCTGCGTTGACGAATCGAATGATAAAAATTTTTGCACGAGCTCGTTACTTTGGCGAGAATCTCTCAGATTTTCCAATAAGCTTATAACAGTTAGCTGAAATGTTTGCCCCCGCGACCGGAAAAACCATTGTTCTTGCAAATTACGCCGAATTATCAGACCCACCATGTCCCGAATTATTCATTGATAAAATGTGCATCCCATCGTTCTCGTCGTTTTGAATTCAGGTGTTGCAATACGACAGCATGCACATTTTTATCATCACATATTCTCGGACGGGTAATCGGAAACTGCAATTTTTTTTCTTTCGATTTTGAAAAAAAAAAATAAGACTTAACACTACTCCGTTTAGCGGTTCTGAAATGATTGCCAGAGTTTCGTACAATTCCATTACGTTCCCAGCCCGAAAAACCCAGCCCGAAAAACCCAGCCCGAAGCATACATGTGATTCGGTGGGATCCTACTTACCGACCGCGATCGATAAAAAGTTTAGCGGTTCTGAAACGATTGCCAGAGTGTTTCGTACAATTCCATTACGTTCCTAGCCCGAAAAACCCAGCCCGAAGCATACATGTGAAT
This sequence comes from Diplazon laetatorius, assembly GCA_963662125.1. Taxonomy (NCBI): domain Eukaryota; kingdom Metazoa; phylum Arthropoda; class Insecta; order Hymenoptera; family Ichneumonidae; genus Diplazon; species Diplazon laetatorius. The sequence goes on along the minus strand of OY759160.1, from coordinate 6,191,664 downwards.
TCGGTGGGATCCTACTTGCCGACCGCGAGCGATAAAAAATTTGCACGACCCCTGATTTGTCGTCGTCATGGTCGACAGAGAACGTGTCCTGCAAAAGTGACTCTCTCGTGTTGTCTCATGTTATCTGAATGGCCGTATTTCATGTCGCGACTCGTCGTGGCCACACTATCTGTGACACAGGCTTATCTCGAGAAATCTTTTTTTTAATTTTTTTAAATTTTTTTTTTTTTTTTTTTTAATGATGATGAATCAAGATCTCGGTTTGTTGAGACAATGACAAATTTTACAATATCGCATCGTTGTGATATTTATTCGTTTGACAAGGTGCCAATGCCACGAGGTTTTATCGTGAACCAAAATCAGAAAGTCAAGCCTCGATATAAGAATTCGTATTTTGGATTATAATAAGAATCGTTGAAAAAATCGATAAAATTTATTTATCCGTGGCAAAGAATTTTTTTTTTCTGCGATTCGCAATTCAATCACGACGAACCCCCACGCACAAGCGAAATAATTTATTCGCGACTATCGCAATTGTCGTCAACGGATTTTACGAGTTGGATTTGTTATATCGACGACAATCGGTGGGTCGCGAGATCTGACAATAATTATCATGATGCAATAACGAATTGCATCGAAATTGCTCAGCTCATCGAAAAATTGAAATGTAAAATATAACGCAAAGTCGGGGTCAGTCAGTGTCGGACAGTGTTACGTATTAAGGGGGTTGGGGCACCTTAAAAAATTGGAAATTTTTTTTTTTCTCGCGATGTGATGAATTTAAATTAAAAAAATCGATTTCGGATTTATGAAATATCGATTTTATAAGGGATTAAAATCGATTTTAAATTCGTATCAATCGTGTCACGAAAATTAAAAAAAAAATTCTAAATTTTTAAGGTGACTCAGCCCCCTTAAGGTCCCAAAACGACCACGAAAAAATTATCAATCATAAAATTACAAACTTATAATTAATAGAACCTAATAAATCACGCATTACAAAATTATTTCCGAAAAAAAGAAGATAACAAAAATAAGATAAAAACGAGATAAATAAAAATTTTCGTCGAAACTGTGTGATTACAGGAGCCGTTACCGAGCAGGTCCGGTGCGCAAAGTACGTCGACGAGCCGTCCTGAAAAACGGCGAGTGCAACGTTCTTCAATCACGAATATCTCGTCGTTCTGTACGATTTCTTCAGGACATATTCACGACCCTGGTGGACACCCAATGGCGTTGGACATTGTTGTGTTTCAGTCTGTCGTTTTTGTTGTCTTGGTTGGGTTTTGCATCCATCTGGTGGCTGATAGCATTCACACACGGTGATTTCGACGAGAAACATCTACCGGGTGTGCAATTGAAAAACGATTGGACCCCATGCGTCTACAATATATTCTCATTCACGAGTTGTTTCTTATTTTCCATCGAGACTCAACACACGATCGGCTACGGAAGTCGTTCGACCACCGAAGAATGTCCGGAAGCCATTTTTTTGATGTGCATACAGAGCATAGCCGGAGTCATGATCCAAGCCCTGATGGTTGGAATTGTTTTTGCCAAAATGAGCAGACCCAAGCAAAGAACTCAGACACTTTTGTTTTCGCGAAATGCTGTGATTTGTCAAAGAGATGGCGAACTGAGTTTGATGTTCAGGGTGGGAGACATGAGAAAGTCTCATATCATAGGAGCCACGGTCAGGGCTCAGGTTATACGTTCGAGAACGACGAAAGAGGGCGAAACTCTGGCTCACAATCAGCACGAGTTGGCCGTTGGAACGGATGGAACTAACGGAGATATATTTTTCATATGGCCGACGACTATAGTTCATCGGATAAATGCCGAATCACCGTTTTACAACATGTCCGCGGAGGACATGCTCACCGAAAGATTCGAGGTCGTGGTCATTCTCGAGGGAACCATAGAATCCACCGGACAGACCACGCAGGCGCGATCGAGCTATCTGCCACAGGAAATTCTTTGGGGACATCGTTACGAACAAATGGTTTGCTATTCGAAAGATCGTCAGGGTTACGAGGTGGATTATTCGCTTTTCAACAGCACCGTACAGGTCGACACGCCGCTTTGCTCCGGACGCGAATTAGCCGAATTCTACAGGGTTCAGGACGATCTTCGTCATGGAACTGGTAGGTCGTGGGTTTTTGAATTTTTTTTTAAATTTTATTTATTTAAATTTTTTTTCTTTTTTGAGTTGTTGGGGGGTTTTGCGGAGTTCGGGGGTTCGAATCCTGGAGGTTCGTATTTTTTTTTATTTTTTTTTGGTTTCTAAAAATTTTAGGAGTTTCTGGATTCGAATCGTCGAAGGTGGTTCATTTTTGTTTGTTTTAGAAAAATTCACAGAGTTCGAGGGTTCGAATCCTCGGTGGTGATCTGTAATTTTTTTTTTCTTTTTTTTTCTTTTTTTTTAAACAAATAGCTTGGTAACTTACGAGCCTTTGCATTCCAACAAATATTTCAACGATGAAGATGATGCTAAATTAATATTATCAAAAATTGAATTCACGAATTTCATTTTCAAATTGATGCAACGCAATAACGAGACTTGTGCTTGTGAAAAAGAAAAAAAAAGAAAAACAACATTTGCAAAGTTGTCATAGGTTAAGCAGCAGCTCATATCGTCCTTTCCTTTCGAAGGATCGAATGATAAATAATCCAAACCCCGTGAAAGGCAATTCTTTCAATTTACCATCCAACTCGAGCCTGAATAAAATTTGCCAATTCCCACAAGCAAGATAAATAACTCGGAATTATTTTTCTCGCTTCGTTCATTGCTATCGGCATCAATTACATGTTTATTTAATTTCTGTTTTCTATTTTTATTCCAACACCACGATGTAACGCGGTTCTTCATCGATTAGCCCACAAGGTTGTGATTAATCAGCATCCATGTAGCCGAGTCATAGTAAATTAAAAAAAAAAAAAAAAAAAGAGTAGACGCATGACGAAGGCTCGAGTCACACATATATATGTATATATTGAATGTATATATCAAACACGCGAATGACTTCGACATCGATTTACATTTCACTTTCCCAGTCGTTTACCCTAATCGATCCCGACCTATCGATTAACATTTGCATTCACGCTTTTATCATTAACGATCATTCCGGCAACTCAGTCACCCGAATGATATTCCACCTGCTTATCCACAATCCGTGCAATTGCTTTTACCTGTAACGAAACTGCATGCTTGTCGTAATTTTTGTTGATTACAGTTTCCATGTGTTTCGGAGTTGGGCATTGAAATAAATTCAATAAGAGTTTTGTTTCATTATTAAAAATTAACTATTGGAATTTTTTTAGTACCTCAAAGTCAGCTGACTCTATCAATCAAAATCAAGCCAACAAAAGTTTCTTTTTCATATTTAAAATTAGCGATTGGTATTTTTCTCGTAACTCTCAATTACCTGACTCTATCAATTAAAATCAAGTCAATAAGAGTTCCTTTTTTATATAAAAATTACCAATTGGAATATTCTTTTAGACCTCTGAATTAGCTAGCAGGATCAATTAAAATGAATTCAATGAAAGTTTTGTTTATTTTTATTTTTTGCTATTGAGAAAAAAACTATTAGAATTTTCTAAGTACTTCTAAATAAGCTGACTTTATCAATTAAAATTAATATTCAACAAGAGTCATTCTTTTTATATTTAAAATTAAAGATTGGAATTTCTCGTGTACCTCTAAATTAACTGAAATAAAATAAAATAAATTCAAAAAAAATGTTCTCCATTTTTTCATTTGTTGCTATTGAAAAAAAAATGTCCAACTCCGATGGTCAATCGTAGTTAGGTCCCCCCAATTTCCGTTGATTCTTCGGGATCATTCCCACCCGTTGCCAAAACCATCCTCCCGCATTGTTGTCTGATCGGTTGTTTTGGTGCTGGTGTAATCGTAGATGGAGTCAGCCTGAGGAAAGTGCCTAGCGAGCCGAGAACAGCCCCGGTAATAATGACGACGTTGAGTCAGACGGACGGCTCGGGATACTTGATACCGCCGGGACATCATGGACCCCAGTCCCACTCGTCATCGTCGCCGAAGCTTCACATAGACATTCCACTCATCGACGATGTCCAAGGAGTCTAAAATTCCCTCCGTAAAGTAGAATAAATAAAAGCGAAGGGCAAAAAAAAAACCAGAAAAACCAAAAAAAATAGTGCCAAATAAAAATCCAGAAGACCTTCAGCTTCGACAATGAAAAAAAAAAAATCTAGAGGAAGAAAGAATCTCAGAACCACGAAGACAACAAAAGAAAACAAACAACTCGACCCCATAAAAAATACGCCAAAACGTTCGTTTGAAAAAAGAAAAATTGTTTCGAGTAATCCTGTGTCGTCCGACTTTGTTTTAAATGTGTTCTGGGGCGTCTTCAAGTGCATGTCCCTGTCCTTGTCCTTGGTTTAAAATGATAATTCGTAATGGGATCGAAATTAACGCCTCTTCTGTAATTATTTTGAGGCAGTTGGACACCTTAGCCCAGAAGATACAAGAAAAGGGAAAAAATGACCATTAAATTCTTTCAGACAAATATGCTATCCAAAATAAAATCATTAAATATTTTGTTGGACCAAGAAAAAGCACTGCCATCGTCTACAATGAACAAATAATCTCCCTTGCTTGGCAAAAAAAAGATTTACCGATAAATCAATCATTTTTAATTTCAATATTTAATTATTTCTCAATTAAACAAAAATCAAGACTATCCAGAATTGACAATAATTTTGTTCTGGTCGTCCAACTGCCTCAACGCTGGGTCTCTTCGGTCTTATGGTTGTCCATGGGAAGCGGTGAAAAAAAGCTAAAAAAAAGAACATCCAATGTAAATCGTTCCATCGTCTTCGTTGTCCTCGCCAACAAGAATATTGATTCTGCATTCCCGAATCAAATATCCTACGTCCTCCAACAAAATCTACCCTCAAAAGCAACAAACAACAACCACAAACAGAAAAAAAACGTAGTCGTAGCTAAGTAGCAGACTAATTCGCAGGTTTTCTAGTGGACGACGAAGTTCTGGATCCCTATCACGAAGTCGTTCACCATCATTATCCACAAGCCTACTACCATCGTTCACCAACCGCTCCGGGTCACGTTATTCGCGCCGAAAGCACCAAAAGCGACAACAGTTTCGACGATCACAACACCCATCAACGAAGTACCTATCGCGATCCTCAAAACTCGGTGCCCCATTCGCATCAACGCGACTCCAATCATCAAAAAATCGTGGAAATAGATCCGGACGCCATTCAAGTGATAGGCGAGTCGGAACTTCAGCATCTCTCGGAGGCTGTCAATCGTGAAATTCTGCGTAACAGTCGCGAAATGGTTTACGAAGTGACAGAACCGAGAACCATGGAAATGGCGAGACAGGAGAACTTCAACGGAATGCGTCATTTCGCTTATCCAAAGCTGCGAAGTCACGCTAGGAACGCTTTTCCAGACGACGAAAGACGTTCGCCAATTGGATCCCGCAGAAATCCGAACAATCGGAATGACCAAACGTTCAACGTATCCAGAAATTTGAGTAACAAGAACCTGGTCATCACGGATGACGACAGAAAATTGTCCCAGGGCTCAGGATCAGCAAGACATCATCAGGGATCGAAGAGATACCTTCTTCTGGCTCTGGACAAGGTGGAAGGTTGGAACGACAGCTCGAGGAACCTCTGCCAGGGCAGCGGTGACAATCTCGCAGGGTCCAGAAGACACACAGCAAGCACCGAACGTTTGAACCACGTCAAACGTAACGCCAACCTCTCAAAAGGTTCCAAAGAGAACATCGAATCCAAATCCAAGAGAAGACACAATCCGGACAATTTTACACAATCGGACAATGGAACTCACGTTGAGATCGAAATGGAAAAACCTTGCAGAAGATTGTTGGCACTTCCGGAACCTTTGTCAAACGAACAATCGTTGACCAACAAGTTGCGAGCTTCCACGGATTCCAGCGATCCGTCGCCCAGCGAGTTTGGGGCTTCCTGTCGTGGGAATTCGGAATCCGTCGTCACACCGGAATCCGGATTCGCGGAGAGCAGCCATTCGGGATCGAGCCCGGAAATCGTGAGGAAGGAACCAAAACTTCCGGGTAATTCGGTTATCACGAGAAATCGACGTAGTTACGAACACGCGCAGTTGGAAGACGTTAACGAAGCTCTTATGGGATCCACCAGTGATGACAGCACTTCCGACAGCGACACACACGATGACAATGATGATGTCGATGAGCGCGGATCGACTAAACAACTGAGCAACGCTTCTAAAACGGCTGCCAGACAAATGATTTCTTATACCAGTGTTTGACGAATGAGCTTTCGCTAGCTCAGCTGCAGGAAAAAGTAAATGAAAAAACGAACAAACTGGATGAAAAGTATATTTTGTGGGTCCAAGGACGTAAAAAAGTCGATTTTCACGAGTGGAGGACGTAAATCGCTTTCTTTACTTAACGTCCTTGGACAAAAAGTGTATTTTGTAGGTCCAAGGACGTAAAAAAGGGGATTTTCACAACTGGAGGACATAAATCGCTTCCTTTACTTTACGTCCTTGGACAAAAAGTATATTCTGCAGGTCCCAGGACGTAAAAAAAGGCGATTTCGATGAGTGGAGGACGTAAATGACTTTCTTTACGTCCGGGGACGTTAAAAATATATTTTTTGTCCGTGTTCCCTTCAAAACGCGTTATTTCATGCATCTGTACTGAAATCGGTGACTTTGCGACCGCTTCGCAGGCACGAAATGACGAGTTTTCAAAGGGGGTTCGGAAAAAAATAAAATCGTGAGCGTTAAAAGAAAAAATATATATAAAATAGACTCAGAGTGCAATTTACATCACGATTTAATCCCGTCGATTTGATAAATAACTTAGGCACTGATAAGACTAGCCCGGGCCTTTATCGTGATGATAAAAAAAAAATCAAATGCATTACTCGACTGCTGGACGGTCATTTTTTTTTGTGAACGATAATTTTTGAACGATCGACGATGACGAAATAATTTTTAGTAAAAGAAGAGGCAGCTAAATGGCGCATTTTTATTACGACTTTATTGTTCATTGAGAAACTTCTTCGAACGATTTTTTTGTTGTTGTTGTTTATTTTTTTTAGCGCTGAATGAGGGTTTTAGAGTGACCCGGTTATTGACCGCTTCGACGGATTTTTAATGTCGGTCGATATAATCGGGACGTTGAACGATTACCGAATCGTCAGCTTGAGCTGTAGTTCGATAGTTGAGCTGATACGACGTTAAATGTACCACGAACGTAAGGCGTGAAAATTATTTTTCTACACTATTCCACGGTGTGCGAACAGTTGCGATGACGATGCACGAGATTAGCTTGTTCAACTTTAGCCCCATTGACGAATAAAAAAAAGTAAAGAAATTCGCGAGAAGAACGAACAAAAAAAATGCGGAAGAAAAACAATTTAAAAAAAATAACGGCTGTTGTATAGTTCGATGGAGGTCTATCTGAATGGCTGAACTTGCCCCAGACCTTGTTCGATCCTCGACGAAAGTATATTGTGTACATAAACGGCATTGTGATTTTTAGACATTATTTATGAGAACGCTATTTTTAATAAAGACGAATCGTTGAATAAATTCCAACGTTGTTTCATGCATTCTTCTTCTTCTCCTCTTTGTTGCATCTTTAATTGATTGTCACCTCGAAACACGATAAAAAAATCATCGAAAATTATTGGAATGTAAATAATGCATCACAAAGGATTTAAATAAAAAAATGTTCGATTATTTTGTATCGAGAATTCATAAAAATCAAATTTTAAACATAAATCTTTTTTTTTTTTTTCAATTTACATTTTCTTGTATTCTCGAAGAGTAGTTTCTTCGTGCCCATAGTCCACGAATCCGTGAAATAATAAAAGTAACAAAAAAAAAGGAAAAAAATTAAATCGCCGATAAAACGTAAAAAACTTCGAATTTCAATTTTTTTTTATCTCCAAATTTTTCGACTTTGTGTTGTGATTTCTTTGTGCCCACAGAAAAAAAAAATATGTTCAAATCCGAGGTTCCACAAAGATCTCAATCTTGCCGACTTTTTCTTCATTCAATAATCGTTCGAGTCGAATATGCATTCAGCGATAACGAAAAAAAAAATAAATAATGAAAACAAATGAAAATCATAAAAGCAACAGTCTTTTGTTTTCGCGTGAAACTTCACGAATGAAAAAAAAAAAAATAAAAACGAATCGAAGCTCGAGTAAAATGCGAGACACGTCGAGTCTGACGCGGACAGTCGGATTAGCCGCGAAAAAAACCGGCTGCCTATTATTACAGCCCAATGCACCGGGAGTTAAAGCTTGCAACTGCCAAACCGATTGTACTCGTGGCGATTGCGAAAATTTAGCTGACCGAGCGAGTTGTGTGTGTGTGTGTGAAACCCGATGAACTGATCGAGGACAAACGGGCCGCGAGGTGTAAGACGGAAGGTAGGAGAGGGCAGCAGCACCAGCAGCGGGCAGTCGAGTGCAGTGCGTCGAAATCAACGTCATGTCAAAGGCCAAAAGTGAGTATCGAAAGATCGTTCGATCGTCGATCGATCCTCGTCCATTGGCCCGTGTGCACATCCGATTTAAGGGTGTACGACACGTTGGGGTAGTTCTTATCAGGAGATTCTATTCAGGGGCAGCGATGGGCATCCATTCAATGAAAATGTATTTCAAATACTTTTAAAAACACAAATAACTGTGATTAATTATCACGTAATAATTATTTTTATTTTATTTTACACGTAATATATATTTATTTTATTTTTTTTATGATTAATTATCACGTAATATATCAACTGTGATTAATTATCACGTAATAAATCAATATTATCATATTTACGTAATAATTATCACAAATTTACGTTAATTATTATTTTCGAATGATTTTAAATATTCATTAAATCCATTCAAATTCATTATCATTTGGTTCGATAATTATTTTAAATGCATTTCCATTGAATGAATGCCCATCCCTGAATCAGGGGTCTCCCAGACCCCGAGGTTACAAAAAAACTTTCTCGGAGCGATCGATTCATTTTTTTTTAACTCAAAAAAATTACCAAAATATTTTTTGGTACTCCCTTCAAGAAGTGCCATAAGTAATTTCGTTCCAATTCAATGTTCAATATCGAAAAAAAAAATTTGAAGGTGAATAAAAAACGCCAAATTGGCATTTCTTCATATTTTGATCTAAATAATTAAACTTTTATCAATTAAATCCTTAGTGGCTGTCGAAATAAAGGCATTTGTTGTGAGAAATTTATAATAAATGTATTCGATTGGGGTTGATTTTGCTTGGGGCCATTTGGACCCCGGAAGAAAAAATTCAGATAATAAAAAAATCGAAGATGTGGAAATTATCAATGTTTTTTTTTTTTTTTTCGTACGATGAAAAATTTGCAGGAAATCCGGAAGAGGAGAAAGCACTGTTGCTCGATGACGAAACGGAAGTCGAGGTATGTCATCGAGATTCTCGACCCCCGTACGACGCGGCCATCGCCCGGGGGGTCGTCAATCACGTGGCAAAGTGGCCGTCCCACGTGTTGGCCGCTTTTCTCGCGGGTAGTCTCGTCTTCGTCACCTTTCTCATGTTCGTGATCGTAGCCGCGCTGTTTTGCGCCCCAACGACCACCCACACGTGCCGGTAAGTCGAATCAACCCTTCGAGGTCGCACGTTCTGGAAACAACGGTCACATGGGGCCACAACGACCCCACTGATGTTTGAACCATTGCCACGTTCACAATATCGTTCCGAACGAGTCATAAAAATTCAGGATATCAGTTTGAACGATTTGGAATGAGAATCTCGTGAATTATTATTTTTATCGAATTTTCAAAATGGCGAAAAAAAATCATCGACGAGTCAATGCGTGAAAAATTCAATTTTTTTGCTAAAAAAAAATCATATCTCTTACAATGTTTGATGTTTTATTTTTATTTGTTGGCTTGAAGTTGGGCTTGGGGTCGTTTTGACCCCCGGTGACCTCGAAGGGTTGAAAAAAAAATAGATATTGTAGGAAAAACGAAAAAAAAAAATGTTTTGTGAAAAAATAATTGGAAAACTTTTTTTATTTTTTTTTTCTATCGTTTCAGGAGATTGAAGAACGTCGAATTGACGGAACTGCCGAACGTTTACTTCGTTAAACACGCTAATCGCACGTGGTCCACGAGGGAATTGTGTAACGTTGAATCGACAGTTCGGAAAAATTCTGAAATAAAAGTTGTGACTCAATTGCTCGTCGCGAATCACTCAGTCATTGACACATCCAACAAAGTGGAATTACAAAAAAAAAAAAATATATATATATATATAGATATTATTGTTAGTTTTTTTAGACGTGATTGTGAATACAAAAAAAAAAGTACTAGCTTCGAATTATTTCTTGGGTCAATGACTGGGACATCCACTTCATGGGTCACGAAATTTAACACCATTTTTTTATTTTGGATTTAAGGTGTATCTGATCAATCTGCTGGTAAAATCGCGAGACGACAACACATCGATCGCGATAAATGCGGAAAGGATCGAAATAACGTACGATCGAGAGATCATCGAGATGCTGTGGAAAAAGTCGAAAAATTTAACTAAAAGTGTGATTAATTCGTCGGAAGAAATGACGATGGAAGAAAACGTGAGAAGAATGCTTGCTGAGAATTACAATAATGTGAGGAACCTCGATGTGACCGTCGAAGATTTTTTCAAGGGGTAATAAAAAAAAATCTGAGCAACGGGGTAATAAAAAATAGATGTGTTTAAATTTGAATTGATGTCAAGATTTTTATTTCCAATTTTTTAGGGGACTCAGCCTCCTTAATTAATTAATGTTGCCCTGCTTTTATTTTTTTTTTCAATGAATAATGCAGATCAATGCTGTCGACTATTTGCCAAAAACTTGATGTGGAAACCGTGGAAATTGCGGCAAAAGCATATGCACTGTGGAATCACCCGGGAGTGGCTTTGGATCCTCAAGATTATCGTTATCTTCAACGTCTACGATCGTATCTTTGTACTTATGATTGCGAGACGTCACTGGAGGCTGCGATAAATCCGCAAGGAAGTGTTCAAGCATCCGGAGTGCCTTGCCAGGCATTCGTCGGCTGCCTGATTCACCAGATTGCCGTTCAAAAGTCATCCGAGAACAGGAAGATTATCGAAAAATGTCAACAATCGTTTTGTCGAAGGTTTTATTTCACTGTTTGCTCTTATTATACAATTTTATATTTAATGCATCGACTTGAATCTTGCGAGAAACTTTGATTTAACATGTTTTCCAAATAATCCAATAGTCGTTGTCTTCCATTCAAGATTTTTGAGTAGTCAAAATACGATGAGAAAAAAAAATTCACGAATTCACGAAATTTTTTTACAAAAAAATTCGTGTGAAATTTAATTTTTGTCATATGGTAAAAAATCTTACGCCGTTTTACTCTTGAGATGTTATATCTTTGAGAAAAAAATAGAGCTTTTCATGGACTTTGAAAAAAGTAATATTTATTTTGAAGTTTGAACTCGAGACTTTTGGTCGATGTCGAAAAATTCGAAGTGCGTAGGTTTTGATGGACAAAATAATGTTGAAAAATGGTATTTTTATTGCATAATGGTCATGAAGTTGGCCTGGGGTCCGGTGGACCCCGAGTCACCGCAAAGGGTTAGTTTTATCAAATAATTGATAAATCGATTCTTCTTTTTTCCTTCAGACTGCAAGAGTGTCCGGGTTTGAACATTTTGAACGAAGAATCTCGTTCCAATGACGAAACGACTTTCTGCCCCACGATATTTCCCTCGGAGATCCAAACAACGAGTCCCAAACTTTTTACTCAGAAATAAGAATTAAGATAGACACCTGTAGATATTTATATTTATATTTTAATAGAAATTTATACAAAAAATATTGCGATATACATAAAATTATTATGAAAAAAACAACGACGAGATTTATTTCGTTTGGGGATGCAACGTTGTATTCACTCGAACGTCCTCTGTTCGTAGAGACGAAGTACTCCCAACCATATCCACAATTCACCTGCTGAAAGATTTGACAATCAAAAAAAAAATAATTCGACAATCGTGGCTCTGAAAAAAAATTGTTAAGACTCACAAATGACCAGAGACGTAGCTGTTGTGTATAACAGGGCTGTGGTGAGTTTTAGGTGACTGAAGAAGAGCCAAAATGCAACGAGTGCGTCGGCCACGTGACAAACCAAATCCGCCATGTAGATAAATATTGTCGGGAGACTCCATCGAGGCTTTTTCTACGTTCCACATTTCAATATTTCAATCAATGCGAGAACATTTTTTCAGGAATTTTTTGTTTTTCGTGACATGATCAATCCAGATTTAAAATCGATTTTACCTTTATGAAATACTTATACTCATCTATCATTTCAAATTTTTTTATAGCAGATTTAAAATTTGGATTGATCGTGTCACGGAAAATAAAATTCTAATTTTTTTAGGTGACTCAGCCCCTTCGAAGGTCGTTGTGATAGTTAATTCGTTGCGACCAGAGATAGGCTTGTTCCAAAAATTATTCCTCATTCATTTTTATTTGATAGAACGTCCATCCCTGGTCGAGATGTGTATTTTTATTTTTAACCCTAGATTGGTCACCATACGAGCGAATTCCCCAGCGGACCTTATTTATTTTTTTACTCACAAACTATCAGCAGAAATTAGAAAAAACAATTAGAGTTTGTTCTTTGAAGCTTTTAGAAATTAATTATATTTTTTGTTATCAAATTAAACGTTCGGAATGAATGAAGAAAAATAATTTGACAAAAGAGACGCAAAAATGCAGCATCTTCAGGTGACCGAAGTCGTTGGATCGCATGTGGTGACCAATTTAGGATTAATTACGTGAATAAATGGGATAAAACTGACTGATGCGAGGGAATAGAGCAGCATCGAAGCCGCAATACACGAGATAATCGAGTAATAGACCGAATAACCGAGACTGAAGGTTATAACGGCCCTTCGGGCGGAAACGTATCCATTGACGATCTGTCCGTTTTCCAAAACGCTGTACTGCGTCCTACCGCAACGTAAACCGTGATAACTCAACACCAAAACGGAAATGGCCAGCAATAGAGCTTGAACAGTCCCACGAGTCTCGTTCTTCGAGGACGCAATTTTTTCACGGTTTTTCGACAATTTTGATCTCGGTTTTGACCATGGCTCAGGGAAGTCGCCCGTAATCGCTCTTCTCTTACGTCCTGCCTTTAATTCACATTTTTCATCGTCCAAACGAACAATCAATGTTAAACATCAATTTTTTTTTATTTACATGAATTTTATAATTAAAAAAAAAATGATTAATAAAATATAAATTTCAACTTACTGTCGATTTTCCATCTTTGTCCTGAAATTTTTCATCACGCACTTCATTATTTCTCATTCGTTCGACGGTCTCGTTCATTTCGACAATTTTTTTATTAAAAAAAAATGGTTCATCCGTGAATCGAAAAAATGGTGTCACCAAAAAAATTTTAATATTCAAAAAAATTCAACGACGAAATTCACCAATCGTGAATATAAGAAAAATATATATTTTATTTTGGGATAAAAAAAATCTGTCTGGGATTAATGTCACAATGAAAAATAAAAATGAGTGGAAGCAAAGTTGCCTTGAGATCTGAATCATAGATTCGTAACCAAAAATTTGCGAAATTGGCGCTCGTGCGCCCCCAACCCCTCAATTTTCGATCCTAACCCTTTTGGAAAATTAAATAAATTTACAAGTAACAAAATTAATCGACGAATAATTGTTTTAAATTGAAAAAAAAAAATAATTATAAGGCCCGAGAAGATTGGGCTCGATTCGAGAGCATGGCTAGACATCACAAGAAATGTCTGACCTGTCGAGTTCTCACTATTTTGGACAGAAACAAGAAATCGGTGAGTCACCCACCACAATAGTGAAAATCGCGTGAAACGTCAACAGTGCATCACCGTTAATTTATATGATTTACATTGGCAATAACATTCATCGTTGTGATTTATCGCTCCCCCGAAAAGACGTTGAAAAAACTCGGACGAGTTGAAAATAAAAAAAAACGAAATTATTATTTATTTATTGTTATTTTTATTTATATTATTTTTCGACGTCGTGTCAATGGGGCGAGCTGGCTGTTTTTTCACACTCGAGTTAACCCAAAATTTTCGTTGACCCCGAGAGTTTTGGTGTTAGTGATTCAAAATCACGATTTAACGAAAAAAAAAAAAATTGTTATTAACGAACGGTGGAGAAATTTGCGACGATAATGAGGATACGAGGAAGACGGAAAGTTTCGAACGATCTCGGGGGTGGATATCTTGTTAGAAACATTTTTTACCCTCTCAGAATTTATTTATTATGAAACATTATTTTTTTTTTTTAATTTTTAACCCATAAAAAAATGAAAAAGAATTTTTTTTTTCTATAAAATTAATTTTTTTTTTTTAATGTTGGTTTTATGCAATTTATTTCCTCAGAGATTTTGGTTCTGTGCAATTAATTTAATAATTTTGTTTTATAAAATAAATTTTTTTTTTACGATTTTGATATTACACAATTAATTTTTCAGCGGGTGGGACGTTTGGCATGCAACGTGTGCGACCACTATCTGTTGGGCAGTCCCGTCTACGTTATCACGATTGGCTTCATTGGGACCGTTAGTCCGCATCCGTAATAGTCTCGAAATCATTACTCAGTAAAACCAAATACGAATTTAACCCTCAGTTTGAAAACGTTCTTTTATTTTTTGGCACCTTTGGCCTGGAAACGTGGGTCACGACTTTTTTCAAACCGTCAAAGTGCTGCAAGAGAATCTGCAAAAAATTAACGAAGCTTCTTCGAGCCTTGAATTTTAAGTCTCAATTATGAAATTGTTAAAAATACATTAATATGATTTTTAGACAAAATATTATCGGACGAAAACGACCCAGGTTTACAGACTATAAAGAAACCGTAATGCCAGTTTTTTCTCAGGTGCCAAAGATTTCGAGGAAAAAAGGAAAAATAATTTTTTCGAAAAGTTTCGGCAATTCTAGCATCGGTTAAACGAATTTATAAAAATATGTGCATGACAAATTTTTGATAATTCAGGTGATAACGGCGTTCGATATAATTCGAATAATGAAATACAAAATGCCAACGAGATATCCAACCCGAACGAGATCTAACGAAGGTGGTGAGTACAATTGTCTTTCATTCAAAACTAATTCAGAAATAGATCAAAATGAGACGTAAATAAAAATGTTAATTATTTTATTTTGATTCGTCCAGTGCCCAGAGACGTCGAACGAGATCTCAAACTGATGACTTCGATCCTGGGGATCGAGCACTACACTTTGATCATGCTCGGCGCAATTACGGTAAAAAAATTTTTTTTTAATAACTAACAAAATCGGTTTTGAAATAATTCATTGTTAATTGCCAAAGTCTGATGACAAACAAATATATATAAAAAACGTTTTGTTGCAGGAATATCCGATGCTTCACACCCCCTGGCTACTGATGCAACTGTGCGTTATCATAGTCGAGATAGTTGTGTTTCTCGTTCGATTATTCATCGACGGGCTTCACATAAAACGTGACGAAATATTGAGCGCAGTCATCGCAGTTCTCAATTGGCTTCAAGTTTTTTGTCTTTTTCATCGACAGGCTCGTCATCCTGTGCAATAAAATGTTCTACAAACTAATCGATCAACATACATCAATATCGATACTCCCTGATTGTACCGTCGCTCAATAAACTTGCAGAATCAATTTAAAATATCTCAATTACATTTTTTTCGAATTTTTTAATAATACCTGAAAAAAAATTTTAATTCAAAGATCGGTATGAGCAAACTTCATTGGATTAGAGTATATTCGTGAAAATCTTAAACTGATCAGCATTTGTTTTTTTTTCTTCCTTCTTTTGTTTCTCATTTTGCAATGCAAACTCATCATTGACAGACCATGGCATTCAAAAAGGGCACGGTCGTGTCCAAAACTTTGGAGTATTCAACATTCCTCGTGACATTATAAACGGAAAAAAAACAAAATTTTATAATTTCGCATTTACCAAAAGGGTAAACAAAATTTTTAAGTGAAAAAAAGTAATCCTTGAAAATCGAAAATGATGATTTTCAAACGTAAAAAAAGCGACGATCTTTCGTCGACGTCGGAGGAAAGTGTCGTCAAGGATGGAACAAGGTCAAAAGTGAGTACTCGATAGTCAAACAATGATATTCGTCGGATGGATAATTAGGAATCATTTTTTTTTTTTTTTATTCAATCAGATCGAGACTCTCTACATGATGGCGATGTGCTTCGTAGCGGCCTGCTTGAGCTTCGTGGCACTGGAAGTGGGCGCGAGATCACCTTTGGGACACTCCGTCACTAACGCCGCAACTTTCAACAGAATTTTTCGAAGAAGCTACAGTGAGACACAAAAAATAGACGTACAAACAATTTTCCAGTCCGACGAGGGAAGAATAATTGGAGCGTGTTGCCAATTTCAGATCTAAAAATCAAAATAATGGTGACGAATGTGATTATGGGACTGATAACTACGATCATGCTTGCGTTTGGCGATATCTACGGCATTCCATACTTCTACGTGCCGTGGTTGGTCAACACCATGAAGGGCATGATATTTTACGAAGGACCGACCCTGCTGGGCCTGACTTACGTCTGGCTGCCGGATACGGGAATCGCCGCCGGAACTTTTGTGTTCCTAACCTTTTTGTTGTTCGGTACGAGACAAGCGATTCCATCGATTCTACCATTATCGTCGAACATACAGCTTTCTAATTGATTCTTTCGATAATCAGTGGAAGAAATATGTCTATGGTTGGACGTATTGTCGTGTTTCAAGCATTGCTGGCTGGATTACTGCAAACCGAGAGAACAACCGTGCTCCAAACCAAACTACCCTCTGCGATTGATCCAACCGGTCTACGACTACAGAAGCAAAATCAAAGATCAGACACCCTCAAAATCCAAACTCCGACGCGAACCCTCCGGACCCGACGTCGATTCGACGATGACTCGCATCATTCCCAAATCGACCATCTCGGACAACGCCGTCAAACCGAGACCCCCAACGAGCATCAGCGATCTCAAACTATACAGCAATCGTTCACCTAACCTAGCAATCGCAAATTCAATTCCCAATCATCAAATCCTAACCTCAACAACCAATTGAAAGCTGATGCTTGAGCATTGAAGGTTTTTCCATCTCCAGCGTGAGTGCGAGAGAGATAGCCGTACCGACGCTTCACGCGAAGCGAGAGAGACAGCGCGACAGAAGCAACAAACACTATCTCTTTCTCTCTCGCTCCAAGCCGGGCGCGAATAGCTATGTCTCTCTCGCACTCGACAACGTCGTTTATCACCCCAACACATATTAAACAACAAAATACAACACAAAACATATAGGTTATCTTGTTTTCAACATAACCATTGTTACGATCATGACATAACCTACGACATGCATATGCAAGATTGAAAAAACAAAAAAGCATTTATCCCGACATAATTTTGGACAATTAATTCACCGACCTGCGTTATCATTCCGTGCGATAACCTTTTTTTTTCATCCGGATAAATCCCGCGCAAACGTTTTTTTCATCCAGTTTCAACCGTCCGAGAGCCATCTGCCTGATTGCCTGCACGCCCGACGCGCCGCCATTCTCATAAAAATGGCGGTGGCGGCGGCGAGCGCGGCGCATGCGCGTATCAAACTTTTCACGCCGGTGCTCCTCGCCGTGTTCGCTGTGTCGGTATCAACCAACGTTGGCGTCCACCAACTTGCAGTACAATATCACTGTAGTACGCGGAAACGTTAGCACCGGTTGCCCACTCGTGCTCCTTCGTCTGACCGTTGCATCGCATCACATTTTTATCTCCCCCCTTCCCCTCACCGTTCGCTATTTCGTACTAATTACGCGAAATAGGTTATTTTTTTTTCGCCAAACACGTTTGCGTACGCGTGCGAGGGAGACAGAAGATTGTACGAAGTGAACTGTGCCAACTTTGAGACGTGAAACAACGAGAGCACCGCTTCAATCGTCACGAAAGTACAAAACAAGAAAGAAAAAAAAAGGAGGGTTATCAAAATCCAGTTGCAACAATTTTTTGGAGGGAATCGCGAGGTACGTGACCCCAACGAACTTTATCTATTTTCTTTTGGTTATTTTTCTTCTTTGTTTTGCAATTTTGATATCTCGAAATTGACATTGACTTGGACTTGATATCTTGCACATTAAATTTCGATGTTAAAATCTGTGCGCTGCTTTATTTCCGAATCTAGAGACGAAAAATTTTAACGGTTGGTCGAGGGAGGGGGAGATGAGGGGAGGGTTTACGAATTCCGCTGCGTGCGTGCGTCAACCGGCGATTCGGTTTTTTTTTCTTTTGTCTCTTTCTCGTTCATGTTTTCGTATCGCACAAAATTGATTCGAACCGACGCGGCCAACGTACAGTCGATCGTTCGTATCTGTGTTTAACCTACAAACTTCGGTGTTATCGCATCGAGCGAGAAATGTAAATACGAATATGGCTAAAAAATGTTTTTGCCACAAGCACGGTCGGCGCGAACGACGATGCGCGCGCCCACCAGTGGTGGACAACCTGCGATCACGTGGGCGACCTGCGCGAATTTCCGTGCGCACATGGTCTCGCGCTCTAACGGACAATCGTCAATCGTTTTATTCGCATTATTTTTTTTTCATTGTTAATTGATTCAACAATTAATGTGTGTCAAAGTTACTTCAGGTTTGAAGCTTGTGCGTTGGTAATTTTTATTTTCTTCGATTAGGAAGGCAGCTTTTCAATTTCCGTACTTTCCCGCCTAATGGAGGAGGGGCGGGGGGGGGGGAGAGAAAAAAACAACTCAGTGGCGCCATGCATAAAAATTGGTGACCTTGGTAGCGAGCGTCCACAGTGGCGTCGCCTCGCCGCCGATACAACGATTCAATTATCAAAAGTGATGGACTACATTTTTTATCTCGTTCTCTCTCGATTCGCAGCAAGAAAATACGATTCAAATGTGATCCATCACCTCGATATATATTGTTTCTGTCATTGTGAAGCCAATACGTGGTTGACGCGACAATCGAAGACGTCTCTGTCTGCTCAGGACGAAGATGTATACCATAAGTCGATGGGGATCGTGTGCTCGGTCGGTAACGAAAACTGTGAACCATTGTTCTCGGTTATTACTGATCTCTCGTTTGAAATATGAGAACGGGCAACTGCGTATTCAAATTCTATAGTCATTCGTTCTTGTTTTTCGTCCGAAAGATCAATGATGACGGCGAAAAACAGTTTATCGAGATTCAGGCACGGTCGAATCTATGGCAATCGGGGAGGGCGATAAAAATATCACCTGTGGGTAATAAATTCTATCAGCTCGGTCGGTAACAAAAAAGACTTGACGAAAAACAACTAGATCAGTAAAAGAAGAGAGGCTTTTACGTATAGCAATTATTATTCCATTTATTTTCATTTTGCTTAAACGCTGTAACAAACAAGAGACACGTACAAAAGTCTCGCGCGCTATCATTTTTTTTCTTCATTCTATGTAGCGTCGCTTTAGCTAAAAAATATATGTATATATATATATATATATCTGCTTTCTCCAGCGATTCTTCGTCGGGAAAAAAATAAATAATCAATCATTCGTTCGTATCTGTACGAAACGTTGTCTTCTCAAAGCTGAGATAAAAAGTTTCAAAATATCTCTCCAACCTCCACTGGACGAAATTATTTGCTTAATTGTTGCAATTTTTTTTTTTCTGTGCCTAAATTTGTAGCAAAAACTATAAAGACGTCGCAAATAGGCTTAACAATTTGTTTACATTGAATATCAATAATTCACAGACAATCCGAACAGTCGGACATAACTTTTTTTTTTTTTTTTGGTGCATAAACTTCAGTAATCGGTAGTGCATTTTCTATTGTTACTGACTAATAGCAAGCTGTAAACGATAATTTACAATTTACATTCAGTGTGCGTGTAGCGTTTGTCAATAAGATCAAAACTATTGCATTAAATTTATCACTAGTTTTTTTTTTCCTTTTTTTTTTTTTTGTTTCCTTTGCATTTTAGAATCGTTACTTCAGGAAGGATTTCTACAGCTGGACTACGCTGCGCTTAAGCTCACATTGAACGTCCTAATATATTTATATATTATTTTCTGCTCGAAACGAAAGAATTCTAGTCGTTTTTTTTTTTTAATTTATTTTTGTTTTTGGTCTATAGCTGCTGGTTTATCATCCCTGTCCGAAGTAAATACCGTTTCGTGTGTCAATCGTATAAAAATTCTACACAGTCTCGAGAAATCAACGATTCTATCAAACGAATTAATCCTGAAACTAACGTTCATAAATTATGTGTGCATGCATATTCACACACATACAAAAAAAACCCTCTGGCTCTGGCTTTTTTGTATTTTATCAAAATTATCTTTTTTTGCGTTAGAATGAAACAAAATATAATCAATTCCTTAGCGCATCTTCGGATGGCATTTGTACATAAAATCAATCGAACAAGAATTTATCAACTATGTCATAGTATTTATATATTTTTTTTATTTTCATTAATTTGTAACCAGTAAATTCTACTGAAAACAAATATCCGTAAATTCAATAAAATATAAAATATTAATTTTCAAATTTCATAAATTTAGAATTTCGTCGATTTATCCGCGAGTCAGAGGGTTTTTTTCCTATTTTCGTTTTCGGTGCGAAACTATAAATTGCAACATTATTTCTCACAGTAATTTTTATTTTTTATTATTCTTGTGCGATTTCCTTCGAGGTATGCGATTTTTTTTTGTGATTTTTGTGTGATCGAAAGAAGAAAAATTTTTTGTTTTTGTTTTTCAATAATTTTTCACACGAAAGAGAATTCGCGAATTATTCCCATGGATTTGTGCGGATCAACGAAATGGGGGGGCTTGACTCGACGGAAAAAGTTTATACCTCGAAGGCCTCCCACTGCTACGCTATCATCGCGGAAATTGGACTGAATCTCATGATTTTGCTGAGCAATATCCAAGCCGCGGATGCCAAAGCGCAGAGAGTCACTCCGCCCCAACCCAAATCCATGCTCCAAGCGGTCGTGAACCTGCGCGCGTTCAGCACGCTCTTCGGCGCAGGACCTCCGACCACACCGTCCTCCGGACCGTCGATTATCCTCGCACCGCGATCCTGGGCTCGCTTGAAGTATATTATCGTCAGTGTGAAAAGCGCGAAAGTCGCTGAAACCGAAGAAAAAAAAAGAAGAAAGAATAGAAAAACATTGACGATGAAATATTTATGTTCATTTGTTCTGATAGAGTCGAAGGTCTTCATCATCGCGTTTTTTTTTTTTTCACATCATCCGCGAAACGACGGTCCAACGAATTTTCCACTTGGCCTGGGAATTATTTTATTCGAAAGCTAATGCTATTTTAATTTTTTTAATCATTTTTTAATTCTTTTTTTTTTTTTTTTTTATTATTATTCGAGTTACCTGCCAATAGGTACATGACTCCTGTGACCAGAACCGCGGAAATTTGGTGTCTGCAGAGCCCGAAGAAACCCACCAGAACCGCACTTCCAAGCACTATCAGGCACACCAATGAGCAGGAAATGCTCAAATTCTGCATACCTTTTGCATTGAAAATTTTTTTTTCAAATAAATAAAATAAAATAAAAAAATGGAAAATTAAAAATCAATGTTAGAATTTACATAAAATGAATTACAAAAAGGACCAAATCCTTTTGGTCGTCCTCGACTTTGGCAAATTAATTATATTCAATCGCATGAATACAAAAGTAATCCAAAGCCTATTGAGCTATCGGACGCTCTTTGGACAGTCGGTTCGAAAGGTTTTTTTTTTTTTTTTTTTTCTCATTCTGAACTCACCACGAACGTGACAATCGAAATATAACGCAGCAACGAATTATTGATCCCCCCCCCCCAGTACCTAGTTTCCCGTTACTCCAATTCACCACCGATTTATTATCCGAGTCATATCGTAAATCAGCCCGTTCCAGAACCCACCACCGGATCACTGAATCCGATTGAAAAGTTTCAAAATTACGAATAGCAATTGAAAATAATTATTTTTCTAAAATCTATTTTCAATCATTTAATTATAATTTCAATTCAATTTAATTTCAACAGTTGCCAATATTAAAAATGTAACGAATAATGTAGTAAAATAATGCAATAAAAAAAAAAAAAGAAAGAATTTGAAAAATATTAAAACTCGTAAAAAATTGGATACTCAATGAAATTTTATTCCAATAGTATCCAAATTAAAAAGTAGTGAATAATTTGAAGCAAGAATGCGAAAAAAAGAACGAAAATTAAACTCGTAAAGAAAAATTGATGCTCAATAAAATTTTATTTCAAGAATCCCCAAATTGAAAAGCAGTAAACGATTTGAAGCACTGAGGCAAATGAAAAAAAAAAAAAATCTCATAAAAATCTATGTTGAATAAAAATTCACGATGAAAGTCCATCGAACTCACGGCTTTGCCAAGCGGTTCTTATCTCCTCGTGGGCCTCGTCCGGGGTCAAATAGTTGATGCAACGTTCCTGCGGAAATCCAACTTGACCGAGCAGACGTATCTCCTCTTCTGTTTTAAAAAAAAAAATCCGAAAAATTGGAAAACCCATAAACGAACTTTTTTTCTTTTTTCATTGTCGAACGTCGTAAAGTCGTAACGTCGTGAAGAAAGCTCGGCAAAGCTTCGAGAGTCTCGTGGATTGAGGGGGGAGGGGGGGGGGAGGATGACGTCAGGAGTTTACTTCGTGAGTTTGCAAAAGCTGTTACGTTATCGTTGCACGCGTGAGCTTATATCTATACGTGTGTTTGTGCGAGTGTAACAATGTGAAACAATCGCACAAGAAACGTTTGGATGGTTCATGGTATTCGTATAGATCGATATAACCCTTTCCACGTGAATTCTCCATCTCGCTCTCTTCAACTTTCTTCGAGCAATTTGCATTTAACATCCTTTTATTGGGTTCGTTTCGCAATCTTGCCGAACCCTGAAAATTCATTCGCATTTGTTTTCTTCCCACGCAATCTTTTTTTTATTATTATTATTTATTTTTTTTTTTATTTCAGAGAAAAAAAAATATGTTCTCTGAAGAATATGTTAAAACAGAGCATATTTTCTCCCTCAGACCTATTTTCGAAATGGCTGGTCGTTGAATTTGCTTGTAACTTCAACCTACTTTCAGGCTCCTTCGCCCTAAATGTTGTTTTTTTTTTTTATCTCCAAAGAAGAAAAAAATATTTTCTTTGAATAATATGTTAAAACAGAGCATATTCCCTTCCTCAGACCTATTTACGAAATGACTGGGCGTTAAATTTGCTTGTAGCTTCATCCTACTTTCAACCTCCTTCGCCCTATTTTTTTTTTATTTATTTTTTTTTTTTAAGCGATAGCAGCTCATCCATCTCCGTCATTCGTGCCATAAAAACCTAAATTCTCTTAATCGCCTTCTCTTTATCGCCCACGATCTATGTGGTTGTCCCAGCAACATTTTGAAAAATGAAAAAAACATTTCCATCGTCAGGGATGAGGTCAGGGTTGACGACGATGTTAAATTCTATGTCCCGAGGTTCCCCGTAAAGTGTGGAAGACGTTACACCCCCGTCAATAACACGGCTGGCTTCGCGGTGGAGAACCGAAAAATGGTTTCTTTTCGTAGAAAAGAACATCGGCGGCGATAACGATGACCGATAGAGAGTCACGCAATGTGAGTTTCCGACCGACGACGACGACTCCACCCGCGGCGACCACGATCGGATCCAGCGATCGATCTCGTTGATTATCACGGCCTGAGCAAAGTGTGTGTGTGTGTGTGTGTGTGTGTGTGTTTGAACAACCGTAATTGCCGTGCCTGACACCATCGACGAAACCACAAAAAAAAAAAAAAGAAAGAAAGAAAGAAAGAAAAAAAAATAATGATAATAATGAAATAAAAATAGAAATTAAATTAATTAAAAATAAAAATAAATAATCATTTTTGGAAAATTGAATTTTTTTGGCACAGTTTAATTTTCAATACGCTCACAAAGTTATTGTATTCGAAGAGGTCTTCAATTGCGGCCTCAAAGAAGTTTGCCCGAGAGTTGGAACGGAAAAATAAGTTGAGAGCGTGATTAACCGGATGCCCTGGTTTGCCCCTCGCAACCCTTCTTCGATACATGCATTTTTGGGGGGTGGGAAGGGGGGGGGGAGGGGGGTTGCTCAGGCAGGTTTCCCACACGATAGACAGCTTTGGGCATCGTGCCAGCCAGGTTCTGTCGGTTCGAAAAGAGTTTAAAACATATCTCTCGACTGATCGATAATATTTCTGTCTCGTACCAGTTGCTGCTTCTCCTTTTTATTTTACAATTGCATTTATTTGTTCGATTTATTCTTCTTATAATTTATTTGTATATATATATATATATATACCCAAATTCACGCACGCGTACAGAAAAAAAGTATATATTTTTTGTGATTGAGATTACTCACCGGTGAGTGACACACACATGGTCCATATGCCACCGTGCATGGGCACGAGAAACACGGGTTTTTTGTTGTTGGAATAACCACGTCGACGATCACTCGAAGATTCCAACATTACGACCTTGCCATCGAGGTACCACGTGGGACTTATGTTGACGTTGTTCAGGGCGTCCCTGTCCCAACCGACTTCTTCCCAATGATCGGTTATTATCGCGCCGCAGAGCAAGGCCGTCGCTGAAACGAAAAATCAAACACGAAACATTTTTTTTAAAGGAGGGGAGTAAGGTTAATTCGATAAAAAAAATAATAATAATATTTTCGATAATTTTTTCTTCATGACACAGTTGATATATATTTATTTCTATGATTACTACGTAATGAAGTAACATTTGAAAAAAATATTCTACGAAATTTTCATTAATTTTCATGAAGAAAACTTATAAACTTCAAAATAAATATTACTTTTTTCAAAATCCATGAAAATCTCTATTTTTTTTTCACAAAAATATAATATCCGAAGAGTAAAAAACGACGTAAGATTTTTCACCATATCACAAATATTAAATTTCACACGAGTTTTTTTTTTTTCGTAAAAAAATTCAGATTTCGTGAATTTTTTTTCTCATCGTGTTTTGACTCCTCAAAAATCTCAAACGGAAGACAAAGACTATCGGATCATTTGGAAAACATGTTAAATCAAAGTTTGGCGCAAGATTCAAGTCGATACATGAAAAAGAACGCAGATGGGATCGGTTTTGGCGAGTGGGATTCTTCGGACCCCATGTGACCGATATGTCATTATTCGGAGATGTGACATCGTTTTTTTTTTTTTTTTAATGAAACAAAAAGAAAATAATTAATTCGGGTTTTTACCTGCGACGCTGAGTGCAAGCGTGGCGAGAAGAAAAAATAGGCGCGGCGCTGGGCTCCTGGGTACACTCGTTGGCTCCATTATCGGCCGTGCCCAGGCGCCCACTGACAAGAGAATCCTCACGCCCGAGATTCCTCGAAGCCGCGGAAAAAATTTCATCCGCACCCGGTGGCCCGCGAGCGCGTACTACTCCCCTTCGAAGGATTCGCGCGTTCGTATCCAACCCTTCGACCGAGAGGGTGGATCCGACCTCCCACCCGGCCTCACCAACGTGGAGAGAGAGAAAAACGCGAGGCAACGACGCACGTTGCCCGAATCGACCGAACCGAAACCCACCGGAGCCCATTCGCGCTAACGATACGCGCCGATAATCCACCGATAACAATTTCATCAAATTTCATTTAATCAAATTTTTATTTATTCAAATTTTCATTCCACCTAATTTCATCTCATCGAATTTTATTTCATCGAATTTCATTCAATCAATTTCCATCTTTTCGATTTTATTTCATCGAATTTCATTTAATCAAAGTTCATTTCATCTAATTTCATTTCATCGCGGATGCTGAGATAGATCTGTCGGGTGGGACTCACTTTTTTCGAAATTCAGAACGAGCAAACTTGAGAAGGGTCGAAAAGTTCCGGACCACCAAATGTTTTTTCGAACGACGATGCCTGAACAGTCAAAATTTAGTACACGTATATATATATATATACAAGGTGTACCATTTGAAAAAAAAAAAAAAAAAAGAAATACAGTCGAATAACTCTTCAGGAAAAGAAGTGACAACAAACTGGATCGAATGAAAGTTGTAGGGTTCGAAGGGGAACACTCGGTGCTGATGAAATCTATGCTCTTACAATTCACGTTTTCATGCTGCGAGCATAACGACGTTTTTTTTTTTTTTTTTCAAATGGGAACGATAGTTTTGAACCACCTGAAGTTGTTCCTTTTTTTAAGACAAATTTAACGATACTCTGTGTCAAGGATTTCTCATTGATTTTTCACATAAAAAAATCGATCGTGTTAAATTTCTTTTTTATTTTATTCTTTTTATTATTTTTTAAAAAAATAATATTTACACTTGGAAACAACGATTATGGATATATATATATATATATATATATATATATATATATATATATATATATATATATATGTATATATTGCTAACAGGCCATCGACTGGAGTCCTTCAGCCCTGAAAAAAAAAACGTTGTAAGAATTCAACTAACAGGAACAATGATTTTAATCGATTATTATTTTTTTTTTTTTTTTTTTTTTTTTGTAGATGGCAGACGTAGCGGAGCCCGGAGCGTATCCCGATGCGGCAACGGCCATATCCCAGGGTAGACGTCACCTGTTGGTCCAGGATTACACCGCGGCGGTCACGGCCTTCGCCGAGGGTCTCGAGATGATGTCGCAAAAATTGGGCGAATGCGACGACGAACTCGGCGAGCCGTACCTCCTCTACGGTCGAGCTCTGCTCGGTCTCGCTCGCGAGGAAGCCGGTGTCCTAGGTGGCGGTGTCCCCGGATCCGACGACGCCGAGGACGACGAGGAAAACGACGACGGCGACGACGTGGACGACGAAAAAATGTCCGAGGGCGACGAAAAAACCGCGGAAAACGATGAAAACCCGGAAAAAACCGAAAACGAAGATGCAACCTCCAAAAAATCATCGATCACCGAATCAACGACCGAAAAAACCGAAAAAATCGATGACAAACCCAAAACCGAATCCCACAAAGACGAAAAATCAAAAACCGAAGAAAAAATCAACGAAACCGATGAGAAAAAAATTGAGACGGAAAAATTGAAGGAAGAAGAAACGAAGAAAGATGAGAAATCGGTTGACAGCGTTGCGGGAAGCAGCAAATTGCAGGAAAACGGAACGAGTTCGAAGATGGAAAATAATTGCAACGGAAATTTGGAAAAAACGGATGAGGACGGCGAGGACGTGAACAAGGACGACGACGAGGAGGATCCCGGTCGTGGAATTGATCTTCAAGTCGCTTGGGAAGTTTTGGAATTGGCTAAAATTGTTTTTACCAAACGCGGCGAAGCGGGATTGAAAAAATTGGCGGAGACGCACAGATTGTTGGGCGAAGTGGCCATGGAAAGCGACAATCCACAAGGTGCGATCACCGATTTGGAAGGAGCTCTGAAATTGTTGGAAAAAGTCGAACCATGCGAGCCACGTGCAATCGCCGAACTTCATTATCAACTCGGTCTTGCTCATTCGTTGTTGAACGATTTTGACGCGAGTATCGGACAATTCAACGAGGCTACGACACTTTTGGAATCGCGTATCAAACAACTCGAGGAAATAAAAGATCCGGCGAAATCCGACGATCCGTTTTACACGATCGAGGGCGAGATAAAAGAACTCATGGAATTGTTACCCGCTATACAGGAAAAAATTACGGATATGAAGGATTTCAAGGAGGAAGCTTGTCGATTGGTCATCGAGGGCATCAAGAACAAAGTCGCGGGTGGGGGATGCTCCAATGGGGCTGGAACGAGCAACGATGGAGCGTCGTCGAGTTCGACGCAACAGAAACAAGACAAAGATGAGCAGCAACAAGGAACTGTCGCTTCACCGAAAAATTCAAAACCCGCGAGCGATATTTCACATTTGGTGAGGAAAAAACGCAAGGCCGACGGTTCGGTTTCTCCAACGCAATCGCCGTGCAAAAAACCTACGCCGTGAATTTTTTTTTTTTTTAATTTAAAAAAAATAATAATAAAATAAACTGGAACGAAAAAGAAAAAACAAAACAAACTGAAACATCAATGAAACATTCAAACACTGCGGGAGTGAGGACAATTTTGTAATTGATAAGTTTTCATCGTGTAAGAAAAATTTTGTGAAACCGTTTCTTTTTTTTTTTTTTTATAATTCATTTTTTTTATTTTTTTAGGCGGTCGTTTTGCCGAACCAGAGTTTGTTTGTTTGTGGTATTCTTGTTTCTCTGTATTTTTAATTTTTTTTTTCTCTGTTTCAATTTTTTTTTCTATGTAATTTTTAATTGATATTTTTTTTCTATTTTTTCATTCTCAATTTTTCTCTGTAATTTTTAAATTATTTTTTTTCTCGGTATTTCAAATTTTTTAATCTTTTTTTATCTGCACTTTTTCGAATTTTTGTTTCCATTGAGATATTGATCGATTATTATTTTTATTCATAATTTTGTCGTCATTCATCCAACGTTTGATATTAATTAGTATTACTATTATTATTATTTTAATTTTTTTTTTTCGTATCCTATTTCTCCAACGTACGACGTTTATTTATTCGTTTTTTTCTTCTTCATTAACGATAGGTTAGATGTTTAAGCTCGTGTTACCATGCGACCTCTTCTTTTCTATCGGCAATTAACTTGCCGGATGGGTAAATGTCGAAAGAAGAATTTTTTTTTTAATGTGTAAATCTCGTTGAAAATAATGATAATAAAAACATTTCATCGGTGGCATTTTTCTATATTTACGAGTATTTGCAAATATACATTTATTTTATCTCATAAAATTGTTTGTTTTATTATATTTGTATTATAAATATAACAAAGCAACCAATGCTATATTATAATCAATTTATTTCGTAAAATTGATTGCAATCGATTGTTGATCACATTCGTGGACGGAATATTTTCTAAGAGTATTATTTTTCGGGTGCAAAACGCACGCGACAATTGTGCAGGCACTTGGTGCGAATCACAACAAATTTTGTATATATATAATTTTGGTAATTTTTCATTCTCCGAGAAGTTCTTCGATTCCATCGTCCTTGTCGAGACTGTCGTCGCGTTCGACGTTTATCTTGTAGCCCAGAGCTTCGAGAAGATTGACGTTGTAATAATAATTCAAATTGATTCCGGGTACCAAACGTTTGAGCTCCTCGATCGAAGCTCGGGCCTTGTCGGTCTCGTTTATGTCGGCGTAATGCTGAGTTATCGTGGCAAACAAATCTCCCCGTCTCACCGATTGTTCCAAATCCGAACCGAACGAATCCAACAATTGTCGGACTTGCGTCAGTGCCAAATCCGTTTCTCCCCTATCGAAAGATCTGCAAAAAATATATTTATATATGTATTAAAGTGGTCCTCAGCATGGGTAATTTTTTAATTAAGGGGTTGGGGCTACTCAGCATTTTCAATTTTCTTTTTTTTTTTTTTTTTGCATTTTATAAAAGTACAGCATTTCAAAATTATTCTCCGAAAATTTCAAACAAATCGAAGCATTATTCACGAAGATATACAACTTTTAGCACTTGAAAAAATATTGTAAACAAAATGGCGGCCATAAAAGTTCCGCGATTTTGTGAAAAAATGGTGGCCACACCAGTTCCGCCATTTTGTGAAAAAATTGCGGCCACAGTTCCGCCATTTTGTTCTCGGTGATCGGCATATGTTCAACGGAGAGGGACGCATGGAAGCCGAGTTCTGCCAACGCATTATTCTCCGTCCCGAAGAGACTCTCGGACAAAAAACGAGAACGATCGACTGCGGAAACGTCACAGGCAATCGAAAGTTCTCGTGTCTCGTCGTTCTCGTCTATAGTATCCGAGAACAATGGTTTACAGTTTCGTGTTACCGACCGCGCATCAATCACATAACCCTCAATCGAATTCAACGAATCCGCACTCGTTTTGTAAACGAAAAATGCTGGAAACTCACTTTTTGATGTCCAAGTAACGTTTGATGGTGGCCATTCGGCCGTTCACGACGTCAATGGCTTTTTTCTGAATTTCCGGATCCCGTGGATTCGTGACTTTGGTCAGACACCGAGCAGCCTGGTTCAAAGCGTCCAAAGCTTTCTCGTAATTCTGATACTCGTCGATCTCCACCTGTGCGCAAGCCACGTAAAAATTCGCCAAAAGATCCATCGCCTTGCCCTTGGAATAAAAATTAATGATATTCTTCAAAACTTCCGGTTGATTCTGCCAATCCAAAGATTGCAAATAATTTCCCGCCATGATGTAAATATCGCGTTGTCGTGAAACTTGAGCGAAGAAACAAATTTTTTCGGTATCACCGGATTTGAGCAAAGCTTTCATGGCTCGCATTTTGTTACCGGCTTGAGTAAATTTTTTCGTTGCCAAATGATAATTTCCCTGTTCGTAAGCGATCTCGCCGATTCTCTCGAGCGTGGCCAGTCGCAATTTTTCGGTTTCCGGATCTTGATCGATTTTGGAAATTGTCATTTTTTCGGCCAAATCGTCGGTCAGGGTGATATTGTGATTTTGCATCAATTCCAGAGCTTCTATGTATTTTTTTCCGGTTGCGAGGAGATCGACGGCTTTGTCGATCTGTTCGTTTTGAACGAAAAAATCGGCGCAACGTTTTATCAACGCCGGATCGGAATCGGCGTTCACGTCGACGGTTATCAGTTGAAGAGCGTTGTACTGTTGGGTGGCGAATGCGAGGTCCAAGGCCTTGGACAATAATCCGGCTTTGTGGTAAAGGAGAACGGCTTTGTCGGACTGATCGTTTTCTTCGTAATACTTTGCCACGTCTATCTTCGTCTGTCTGGGTGCCAACATTGCCAATGGCCACAATTCCTCGCCCATATCGTTTTCCTAAACCAAAAAAAAAATATATCTATAACAACTTAACTGTATCACAATGTATGAATTTTTATTAATTTTTAGTAAGGTCAATTCGATACGAAAAAAAGCATATTTTCGATAATTTTTTTTGACGACACAGTTGATGTATATTTATTTCTATAATAACTGGACCATAAA
The DNA here is from genome assembly GCA_963662125.1 of Diplazon laetatorius. Classification (NCBI taxonomy): domain Eukaryota; kingdom Metazoa; phylum Arthropoda; class Insecta; order Hymenoptera; family Ichneumonidae; genus Diplazon; species Diplazon laetatorius. Next base: position 6,160,535 of record OY759160.1, on the reverse strand, counting down.
GTAGCGTTTGAAGAACATTCGATGAAATTTTCATTAATTTTCATGAAGAAATGAGCTAGTGACAGCGAATCTCCGCGAGCGTCTTGAAAACAAAAAAGTTTGTTCAATTTATATTTTACTTCGTCGTCCGGATTACCTTGCACAGGCGAATGGCGTTGGTGTAAGCTTTGGCCATGGTGTAAAAGTGCACGGCCTGCGACACGACGTTCATGGATTCGTAATGGGCGGCCAAGTGGTAAGCCGACGCACCGTGATTCGTTCGCGCAACGAGATCGCAAACCTCGTCCTCGCGACCGAGATAACACAACAATCGCGTTATCGCCAGTGTGTCGTTTGCTATTTCGTATAGTCGCAATGCCGCTTCCATGTCACCCGTCGATTCGGTGTACTGAGCGTGCCAATTTTTAATCGCCCTGTTTTTTGCAAAAAAAAAAAAAAAATTCTCGTCGTTATTGCTCACAATTTTTTTTCGGTGGATGAAAAAAATTTTAAAAAAAAATTTTTATATCAAATCAAATCAAATCGAATCAATCAAAACGAACTAAGGATCGATAGCTTCAGTTCTGTATTCTATTCTGTTTGATCCACAAATATTCATAAATAAAAAAAAATTCTAAACAATTATTTTAAATCACTTACGGATCGTCGGACGACGAAAGATAATTTTGCAGATCTCGCGTTCTCGTGAGCAACATTCTCGGCACTTCGAACCTGTGACAATCAGCTTTGGTGTACATATCCATGGCTCGGTCGATCTTTCCCTGTTGCTCCAACGATCTCGCGTAATTGTAACAAGTCACTTTCTCGCGAATTTTGTTCTCCGTTGCCATGAGAGCGATGGCTTCGGGATATTTGTTTTGCGCCTCCAACAACGAACCCACGAGATCGAGCCTGTTGGCCTCGCGAAAGAGACGCTCCGCGTCGTCCTAAATGCAATCCGACGATTATTCAACGTTTTTTCGAATTATCAGAGCTCGACTGGAGGGACATAACTAACGAAGAATCGATTTTTTAAATTTCAGATCGTTATTTTCGGAAATATCAGAACCACGATAACTCCGCCATTTTGTGATATTTCAACTTGAAAATTTTACCGAAGCTTCTTCAACAAACGCAAAAAACACTCCAAAAGAGAAATCGTCGATATCTTCATTCGTTTAGTCAGAAAAAATTATTGAATTTCAGGGGTCACCCTTGAGTCGCCTAAAAAATTGAAAAACAATTTTTTTTTCGTGATCTGATCAATCTCAATTTTAATTAAATTTTATCCTCCAAAAATCCCAATACTCAGCTATCTTTTCAAATTTTTTCAGAGCCATATAACGCATCTTAAAGCTATAAAATAAATCGAAATTTAAAAAAAAAATTGTTTTTTAATTTTTTTGAAGTGACTCAGCCGCCTCAGTGGGTGCAAATAATCTATCGCGAAAAAAATGCATGCTGTCTGCTCACGTGCAATCCCAATTCCACGGCCAGAACTCCGACTTTGGCTTCCAGAGTCAAAGAATCGTCGTGCATGGCTTCCCGAAGTGCGCGCGCACCTCTCGCGTGCTTCATGTGTCCCAAACACAGCACAGCCATGTCCAGTTGCTTCGTTTTCACGCACATTCGCGCCAAACTCTTCCAAACCGTTTCGTTCTTTATCGTTTTAATCGATTTGAAAGCCTCGTCCATGTTCGACATGCTTATGTAAAAACTAAAATCCAAAATGGCTTTCTTCGTCGCTGAGTCGCAATCGCCCAATTCCTCGAATTCGCGCATCAATTTGCGCGTTACTTTGCTTCCGGTTGCACGAGGCGTTTCCGGATTCAATATTATTATGTTCGGCGAATCCACTCCCAACAAACGACAATTCACGTCGTTCAGCGGACGAACGTCCTGAACGGCTATTCCGTTGTCCGGAGTCGCGAACATCGACACGAGAACGACCGCCGCATCATTTTCCTTTTCAATTAAAAAAAATAAATAAAAATGATATCAAAAAAATTCTACAAAATTGGTTTTAAAAATTGTTTAAAAATGGTGCCTCAACATTTTTATTGCAAATTTTGTAGAATTTCGTTTTATTATTTTTGATGATTTATTTATTTTTTTTTTTTCAATGTAGACGCACCATTTTTTAATGTTTTTTTAAAGTATTTTTTTTTAATATTCAGAAGCTAACCGAATCGTCGACATGATTTTTGTTCTTATCGCGACTCTCGACCTTTTGGGCCCGACAAACGAGCACTCTGGGGTCCGTTGTGTCCCAGCAATGAGCGGTGACCAATCTGCCTCTCGATTTCGAACTTCTGCTGTACGAAAAAAAAACCAACAAAAAAAAAAAAATTCAGTCCAACTTCTAAAAAAATATTAATTTCCAGAAAAATATATATTTTTGAAACTTCTAAGAAAGTTGTGCAAATGAAACCTCCTTTGATCGATCGATTGTTATCGATTAGAAAAAAATCTAAGTAAATTTAATATGAAAAATATTTTATAAATGAATATACAAATAAAATAAATAATGAAAATAAAAATATAACATAATGAAATATAATGAATAATGAAAAATATTTTATAAATAAATATAAATAATAATATATAAAAAAAATTTAATATGATAAATTCAGTATATAAAAAAAAAAATTATATAAAAAAAACTTATTCCGGCCCATTGGAACAATTTCTTTTGTATACGATTTAATTATCATTCGAAATATGAATAGTTTTACCCGGAAACTTCATGGCCATCGTCGTCCCCCATTTTTCCAAAATCGTACTCGTGTATCTGATCGCCCTCGATGTCCCAAACGTAAAGAATCGAACTGGGCATGAGATTGGACATGGCAACGGTGATGGAAACGCAACGACAATCCGCGTTGCACCTCGCCTCGATTATTTCCGCAAAATCATTGATAGCCTCGTAAACGATCATCGCTCGCGTGTGCAATTTAGCTTCGTGTTTGCCAACGTCCCATATCTTCAAAATTCCGTTCAACGAAGCGACGGTCAAGTATTGTCCGGTCAATTCCATGGTTATGGGTTCGCCCTCCTCGGCGAGGGTCGGCAAACTTTGCATCAACGTGCCGTCCAAAGTTCTCAATTGGATTATCGTCGGTGTGAGAATTATCAAAGTATTTTCACGAATCAAAATTTTTTCACAATCGCAATTGAACGAACCGACGTGACTGGTGGTCAAATTTCCGTCTCGAATTATTTTGTAACTCGTCACTTGACGTCCCGAAGACACGGCCACGTGATCACGACTCACGGCCAATATTTGCACCTGCATTTCGGTTTTTAGAACGCATTGACGATCTTCCGTTTCGATGAGCAATTGCGTCGGTGCTAGTTGGCTGACCGTCGTTTCTTCGTTGAAAACCGCGCACATTGGCTGCTGATGAAGAACGAAAACGTTCGTGATGCAATTTACAGCGAGAAGAGGATTTCTCAGCAGGGAACCGCCCCAAGTCAATTGTTTTACGGTTCCGTGAATCGTGCAAAATTTTGGAATCACAGGCCAACCGTATTCGTCGGTTTCCGTTGCCGATCGACGCTTCCACAGATATATCGTTCCCAAATTCGTGCCCGCTGCCAAAGTATCTGGAAAAGATTTTTTTTTGTGCAATTATTTGATCGTCGCAATGTTACGAACGATCGCGAAGCTCTCTCACGCGTTGATTATCGAAGTTAGATGGATGTCGTCGGGAACTTTTTTGTAGGAAATTCAATTCTCTACAATATTGTTTATGTGGAGTTTTGGTCTAGATGGCGTTGTTTGTCCAGCGTTTGAACGGGAAGGTAAAAACAAAAAGAAAAGCAATGTATTTTTACCTTCTCGTCCAAATGCTGGATAAACAACGCTATATAGACCTAAAGTTCACATAAACAATGTTGTGGAAAATTGAATTTCCTATAAGAAAGTCTACTATCAATTTCGAGCCCCACCCTTATTTTCTCGTTTATTTCGATTCTTGTCGATAACCCACAAAAAAAAATCCGGATATTTGTTATGTTTTTATTTCTTTTTTGTACCATTGTTTTTGCAAAACGACAGACTCGTGCATATTTCCTGAGGCGTAGCCATGTTTCCGTTCAACGATTCGGGCGGTGACAAAACGTAAGTGTCACCGGTTTGAAGATCCCAGCATCGAACGGCCAATTCACCGGTGACAACGGCCAATGTGTTTCCTCCGACCCAGCACAACGCAGGACCCGAACGCAACGACTCGCCTTTGCCGCTTAATTTTACCTGAAAACCCGTTAAATTTTTTTAAATCCCAAATTGCCCGAATTATTTTTGGTGGACGATAAAAAGCCCAAAAAAAAAAATTGAACACGACGGGGACTTGGAAGGGACGATGACAAAACGTACTCTGGTGAGTTCGGTGAGACGTCCGGTGGCAGAATCGGCTTGAAAATGTCCGATGTTCAAACCTTCGGTCATGACAACGACGGAATCTCTGGTCGCGTGATGAAGCAAACAGTGAATGGCCATTCCGTCGGTGTTCAAAACTTCCTTGCAGTGACCCTGAGGATCGACGAAGTAGATCACTCCGTTGGACGATGCGATGTAGAACGAGTGATCGTCTCGTTGAGTGGGCATTGCGGTGGGAGCGGCTGTTCTCGGACGCCAAGAACTGAACAGATCCAGAGCTCGCTCGTCGCCGGCCACCGCCGCTTTCGCCAAATCGCTGCGAAGGTACAACGGAAGTTGGTACATTCGATGGTTATCAGGGTGGTCGTTAACGGGGGTGTCGACGAATTTCGAGTCGCTATTACCTCAAGTCCATTGTCGATTTGGGCGGTGCCACTCTGAAAGCGATATGGGCGAACGAGTCCTTCAGCTCGTGATGAAAAGTCACCAGCAGCTGACCCCTCGGATCTATCTTCCAACCTACGACCGAACCGGCGGCGTCGGCCGACACCAAGCGACCTCCGTGCTGGCTCCATTGCAGGATCGTTATGGGATCCCTGTGGGGCGTTATCGTCACGTTGAATTCTGAGGATCCCGTGTCGCCCGGCCATACCTGACGAAGACGAATAAACAAATATATAATTTTGAATAACCGAATCCACTGAGATAATGAAAATGCTCAAAGTCGATGAAACAAAATTTGAGATAACCTCAATATAATACAGACCCTTATTTCCCCAGTTTCCCATCCTGCGACCAGCCACCTTCGCTCCGGATGCCATCCCAGCGCTGTGACCTGCGCCACTGAGTGTCTCGGCGACTCCACGTCCTGAAGAGGCTCGCCCTGATCGTCGTAGACAGTGACGAAGCCACCCTTGTCTTGGGAATAAGCCGCTACGGCCAGGAGTGGAAAATTCGTGTGCCAAGTCGCCAAAGTGCTTATGGAAGCGATTTCAGGATTTTGCACACGAGTGTCAAAATACAGCGTCATTTTGAAGGTTAAACAAATGTTTTTTTTTTCTATTCTTCAATTTTTTTATTATTCCATCCGTGTAACCTGTCGACTCGTCTCAGAGTCAACGATAATGTTTTTCAAACATTGTTGCTATTTTGTGTATTTTTGTTTCTATCCACAAAACACTGTTATCATTGTTTATATTATTTATTTGTTGTTTGTTATCGATTGCTGACAGTCGGACGCCATTTTGAAACATTTGCGGGAGAACCCGCGCATGCGCGCGAAGCTTGCAGAAAAAAAAACAGTCGATGGACGGCAAGTGGCGTGACCTTCACCCGTGCGAGTGAGACAACGAATGTATTGACGAAATAATAATATGACGAAAGTTAACTATTTTCGATCGAAACTCAATAATCGCATGATGCATCGATGAATTCTGCATCGTTCCGATAGCTCGTGCTTCGCATTAACCTTGAAAGTTATTACATATCGCTGGATTCGAAAATACTTTGAGGTTATGTGTGCACTCCGTCTTTCCGTGAATGAAAATCTTCGACCAAAATGTCGGCGGTGATCGGCCACGACCGCGCAGTGCGTTCGCGCTTTTTAATTTATAACGATGGTTTTTTTTTTAATAAAAATATTTATTCATGTAGTTAGCGATAGAGACAAAAAAAAATGATAATCAACTTCGACGTGGGTGTAATTACACTTTGTTGTAACTCGTTATTTCAATTGAAATGCATATATTTTGTTTCCTATTTTGCATTGCAATTCGTTTATCGTTATTTCACATCCCGAATTTTCTTGAAGCACGTTGCCCAGAGTCATTGTGAGGGAGGGTAGATAGGGCTTCAATCGGGCTTCGACGTCGCCGTGATTCCACATGAAACTCACGTGAAACGAGGCGTCCTTGCAAAAATTTATTTAAAAAAATATATATATATATATATTATTTTTTTTTGAGGTTTTACCGTCTGGCAAAAAGTTACTTAATTGTTACATCGTGTGCTAAAAAATGTACCTCGTAGAACGGTGGCAATTGGAATTCCGCAAGTATCTTATCCAGACCCGTTGTTATTCGTTCCAAATTTTTGTTTCGCGTTTCGCAACTTATCGCAACAAACGTTCTGGTTCTTTCGTCGTTGCAATAAGCTTTGACGTCTCTCAATTCGACAGCGAAACTCTTGACTGTTCGACAAAATTCTTTGACGCTGTCCACAAACGATTCGATCCAGTGAAACTTAAGTACCAGAGTGCGCGTGAGACTGAGGTGGAACTGTCGAAACAGGTAATTACCTTGAACCGGAAGTTGCGAACTCACCGATTTCATCCAATTTACAACCGCTTCGTCCGGCGTGTCTGTTGAATTTCCATTTCAATGTAATCGACAAACAAATCTGACGGGGTTTTTGGAATTTTGTGGTTTCGATCGTCAAATTATAACCTCATTTTTGGCACCGTTAAAAGGTAACACCGGGTCGCTCGTTTCTGGCGCTTTGAAAAGTGCTGCGAAGCGCTGTAAAGAATTTTGCAAAATTCATGAAATCTCTTCGAGTATCCTGATATGAAGATCGATCGCTATATGGCTGATTTGACCATTCGTTCGAACGATACGATCGAATGAACGAATAAAATAGTGAAGAACGTACCCTTTGGACGAGGCATGAGCGACCCGGTGTTACCGTTCGAGGGTTAAATACTTGCATTGCGCGTAAACCAATGTTGCCCAATTGCCACGTTCGTGTTTGAACGATCTCGTTCGACCTTCGTGATCCGACGGATTGTCGTGAACTTCCTTCTGGTGCTCAACGCCTTTCCACGACAGTATGCTTTTTGGTAACGGCAAGCTACGGAACATTCATGGCTTAGAACTGTATTTTCATGACAAAAACTTTGAGACCTTCTCATCCCAAAGGTCAAGAAAAAACATTTTTGTCTTAACCTCATTTCCTCTGAAACTTTTCAATCGACGTACTTGGAGAATTGAAAGATTCGCTTGCGAAGGTTTGCACAATCCGTAACGCATAGAATGATCGAAATTCAAGAGAAAAAAGAAATAAATGTTTTCTTTCTAGGTTTCCTACAAAGAAAATCTAAAAATGTTTCAATATTTTCGAAAAGAGGTCTCAAACATTTTTCAAGCAGTGTAACGAACGGTGCCAAGGTTATGAATTTTGTGAGAAGCGTCTTTGAAAAATTTGACCTTGAAAATGATTCAATAGCAGTGCCAGCATCACAATAAAGCTTGTATCGTCGATAATGATTGTATTTATTTGACCATTGAGCCCTGATTGAAATATTTGATTAACCGAAAATTCGAAACTTATAATTTTCATCTCGACCATAACCTCCAATCGACGTTGATACTCACGTTTGCACACGTTTTTCGGACTCTTCGCAGCCACCGCGAGTATTGCTCGTATCTTTCTCACATTCCTCATCTTCCTCATCCGAGGAATAAGTTCCTATCAGACTAAGTCCTGACATATTGTCAGTTTTATCGCAAAATTGTAATTAATGTGTCGTCACCTAACGTACGCCATTTTGAAAAATTTGTAAACATGAAACAGCTGAGCGTGCTAAAAAATCAGCTGTATGCACTTTTACCCCCACTCATCAATCTCTGCAGTATCGGACGATAATAATAACCCCTCGAGGTCACTGGGGGTCAAAGTGACCCCAAGCTAAAAATATGCATTTTATTATAAAACTTGAAAAATTGTAAAAGATGATTTTTTTTAGTAAAAAAAAAAATGAGATTTTCACCTCACGAACTTTTTGACCCCTTGATAATTTTTTTTCGCCATTTTGAAAATTCGATAAAAATAATTGTTTCGTGATACACTTATTCTAAAGCGTTCAAACTGATACCCTAATTTTTTTAGAGGCGTTCGGAAAGATATTGTCAACGTGGCGATAGTTCGAACATGGTTGGGGTCATCGTGACCCCGTGGGACCATCGCAGGAATAGGAGGGGTAGGTTCGTTGTGATAATAATAATTAACAATTTCGTTGAAACAACTTTAAGGAGCTTCGGATTTGTTGTTCTTAATAGCTTAATATATTCAGAATTTTTAGTTTACAAGTGTTTTCGCAATTATTCGTATTCGTAACCACGTGAATAATATTTTTTTTTTTGTTCAACTAGCCGAAGTGGAAAGGGCATAAACGACTCGTCCCCATTATGCTCGATCGTTGATTCATATACGACCGGCAAACGTGCCTTCGCTGATCTGTTCCTCCCACTTCTCTATCCAAGCGTTCGGACATAGAGCTGTGTAAGTCTTCTTGAAGTACTTGCATGGCTCGGCGTCCTCGCTCTGGACCTTCGAGCAGCGGTAGAAATCCACGAAATTCTGGTAGCAATTCCTAAATTTTTTTTTTCACATATTTATGTTCAAATTTAATATTTTTTTTATTTGAAAGAAATAATAATAAAACAAAAAAAAAACTAAACGCCCACCTAAACAATGCTTGAGTATACTTTTTTTTCTTCTTTTCTATTTCTTTCGAGATATTCAAACTTGTTTGGCATTTTTTTTGTTTAATATAAAAAATGTTCGATAATAAATTTTTCTTGTTGTGTGTTTACCTTGTTTGGTTTTGATTCGGGAATCTCGGATCGAACGCTGGGGTAGAAACCTGGTCGAGAGAAGTTATGTGGTTGTTCGACATGGTTGCGACGTTATAGCTCGCTGTTTAACAAGTTATTATTCACAATTATTTAGTTTACATATTCATCGATTGGAAACTTATCATAATCATTGGAATTAAAACAAAGAAAAAAATATATATATATATATGTATCTAAGTTTCGAAAGAAAGAAAAAAAAATGTTTATATATGTATATATATAATTATTTATATATCGATAAATCTACGCTCGTCTCTCGCTCTTGTCCGCTCGCTGTCTCGCACGAATTAACAACTAAAACTCGTTCTCTCCGATACGTAATATATACCATCGAGGTACTCGCTACACATTTTTTTTTATCTTCTCGCTTTCGTTTTTCAAAACGATTTTTTTTTTTGAACATTAAATTTAATTCATTGGAGAATAAAAATGAATTTTTGAGGGAATAATAATCACGCTTCGTATGTGCATATTGTTCGGAAAAATTATTGTGCAAACAAATCGGCAAGAACTTGATTATTCAACTCGTTGTCAAGACGTCGATTTAAAGGAAAAAAAATGATAATAAATTGTTAGAAATATCTGTGTTCGCTGATGATGCATCAGGGTGGACCTTAATGGGGGTGTTGACGAATTTCGACAAGTGCACCCGCCAGATAGGTTCGAAATGAATAAATAAAAATATGTGCGAAACCCCAGTACTGTGGTCCAATGGGAAGACGTGGTTGTAAGCTCGTTTTGTTTCCCATTTGAATAACATGGAATTTTCAGACTGAGTCGGTAATTATTTTTTCGAGTTGTCCCTGAGCACGCGAAAAATTCTTTATTCACACAAATCTATTGTCAATGGGTATAACTACTCGTACATTTTTTTTACAAGACGTAAACACAAATAAATTTCCAATTTGTGTTGAAAACGTTTATCAGTTTTTATCCATCGTTCATCGGTTCGCCGTTATCGATAATACACAAGTGAGGTCTTGTAAAAAAATCTACGAGTAGTTATACCCATCAACAATAGATTCATGCGAATAAAGAATTTTTCGCGTGCTCAGGGACAACTCGAAAAAATAATAACCGAATAAGTCTGAAAATCCCATGTTATTCAAATGGGAAACAAAACGAGCTCACAGCCACGTCTTCTCATTGGACTACAGTGCTGGGGTTTCGCACATATTTTCATTCATTCATTTCAAACCTATCCGGAGGGTGCACTTGTCGAAATTCGTCAACATCCCCATTAAGGACCACCCTAATTATTCGTCTTAAAAAAAAAAAACCCACGACTTTGCAAGTGGTTTTTTCGGGGGATGAGTAATTGTCGGCATTCGGGGCACGAAGAGATCGTTCGGAATGAAATTGCTGTACACAACAGATTCTTTTTTTTTTTTTTTTTCACAAACGTATTACGGCTTTCCAATCTGTTTTCGTAATCTTCATTGCTCGGTTATCAACGATGTGAAAAAAAAAAAACGAATCGATACGAATAACGATCGAGGATGGAATTATTTGACGAGGGGTCTCGTGTTGTCCTCCTCCTGACAACAAACTTCCCGATACTTCTTCACCTCGGCCATGTACAACGACCACGCGTCCTTCGGTTGATCGGCGTTCTGTTCGGCCTTCAATTTTGCGACCATTCCGGTTTTGAGTATTCTCCCGCCTCGTCTTTTGCCCACCATGAGCGGTGGCGGTGCGACCGGTTTTTCCTCGAGCACCGAAGTCGTCGGTTTTTCCGGTGGTTGCATCTGTTCCTGCATTTTTTTGAACATTTCCATGAAACTGCCGTCGTTCTTGAAAGCGTTTGGTTGTGAAATAACGCGTGGACGTTGAACGATAATTTCCGATCCCGTTTCCACGTTGTCCGAATAATTTTGCCCGCGATATTGCAATTTGCGACTCTCACGATGTCTATTGTTGTGTTTGTCACGATTACGATTGGGACTTCTGCTGCGTCGTCTTTCGCGCGAACGCGAACGCGAACGCGAACGTCCTCGTGATCTCGATTTTGATCTTTCTCGTCGCGAATGTTTGTGCGAACGTGATTTATCTCTGTCGTTGTCTTTGTCTCTGTCGCGTTCGTCCGATCGCGATTTGCCGATCCATCTCGGTGGGGTCGAGCGCGAAACGCTTCGTCTGCGACGACGTCGCTCCTGTGGCGTTCTGTGATCTGTCAGCGACGACGACGGCGAACGTCTGGACGATCTGCTCAATCGAGGCGGCGACGGAGGCGACGGCGGCGAATCCGATACGGCGTCTCGACGATCCGAATCCATGACTCGCGTCGCTGGGCTTTCTCGCCTTTGCCGGAACAATCGACGATTGCCGACCGGCTCGATCGCTCTTTATGTATGTCTCTGTCTTTGTCTCTCTCTCTCTCTCTTCGGGATTTACCTATAAGGATAGAAACTGCCTTCCATAAGTACACAGCACAACTCTCGCGACTCCTCTATGCCGGTTAACTTGACTTACTTTTATCGTTTATTCTATTTTTATGTAAATGTATATATATGTATGTGTTTTTTTTTTTTTTCGTCGCGTACTCAACGGGACAAGCGGACATTGAGCGAGAGACGCGAAACGAAGATTTATCGAGGTTGATGAAATAGTGGTTTTTTTTTTTTTTCATTACCTTCGAGCAAATCTCGCAAATAATTTTCGAGATAAATATTGGGAAATATAAATGATAAATTATATAGAACAATTTGTTTTGTATTTGCGAGACTTGCTCTGTGATGACGATCGAACTTAGGTCTAGAGTAATAAAACTAAGAGAAATCATTTTATTCTACAATATCAATACTTTTTTTTTTTTTTAATTTCTTGGGTTTTTTTTTTTTGGGTGGTAAAAAAATTTGAGGTTATTCGGGAGCTGAGTTTCAGCAAGGATTTGTGATTTCGTGGATTGGCCAACGGATTGTTTTTTTTTTTCTTTTCATAGGTTATGAATATATTGAATTCAAAAGATTTATAGGTTATGAGTTAAGTTTTGATCCACAGATATGCGTATCATACCCAATTTAACAATGTTTACATAAGTTGCAATAATTTGTTAATTATTTTTGTGCATTAAGTAATAAAACCATTTTTTTTTTTTTTGTTTTTTTTTATCGAGCACATTGAACAGCTATCGCTAATCTTTCGGTGCGTCTGCAAAGTATTCAACGAATCCTGATGCACGGTTAGTGTTGATATTTTGTTGAAGCGTGTGAATTTTGTGAAATTGTGGTATTTGCATTATTCCCAATTGGCTTGGGGTGAGAGGCCATCGAGCTTCGACAATTAAATGCAAAAACAAAGTGCAGTAAGTTGACTTTTGTCCCGGAGGAACTTATCGATTACTCGATTGATCTGACAGACGTCGACTGTGCATCGCCACTGCGCAACGACTTTGATTCGAATAAAAATCACCACGGCGCATCTCGTCGCCAGACTTCATTATCAAAACATACAACAATGAGCTCATGAAATGTGGACTCTTCCGTGCAATAGTCACAATAAGTAATTGCGAATCATCAAACTTTACCAATGAATCTAAATCACAATCGAATGATCAATCTTCATGGAAATAAACTTTAAGATACATAACCTCTTCTTATGATTCGAGAAAGTAAAAAAAAAAAAACATTCGTAATAAAATCAATAATTTTTTTGCGTCGATTTTTCATGTTCAATTTGTTTCGCATTAGAGGTTGGGTGGTCAGCACAGGTGTATGTAGAAAAGAAAATTCACTCGCGAAGATCTTACCGATGATAACGACTTTTTATCGTCGCAAAACCTTCGAAGGTTTTTTTTTTTTTTTTTGTATTTTTCTGTTTCGTTACGACTCGTAAGTCTCGTGAGGTTAGGCTTTTACGATAATCGCAAACGCATTCGGTTACATAGAATTAAATAAATGATTTTTGCATGTTATAATACCTGATTCAGCTCTCTCTCTCTCTGGATTGAAAACAAAATGGCTACTGTAATAATCGCAGCCGAACTTTCGTTACGTCATGTGGGGTTCTCCGTGCGCACACGAGCGCCACTTTGATGTGGCGTCGGAGTTGCGAACTAATTCCGTGTGTCGCTCTCTACCGCGAGAACTTCGCACTGGCGACGTCCTTGAGTCGACACGATGGTCGGTCGGTAATCAAAAACTGTAAACCATTGTTCTTAACCATAATTGATTCATCAGACAAAACGTGAGAACGATTGACTGCATCTTGACATTCCAAAGTCAACCGTTCTCATCGTTTCTTAAAAATGTTAACGATGTTCGAGAACAACGGTTTACGGATACGCACCTATCTCTCTCGCACTCGTTAGAGCGATTGCGCACAAACGCAGTGATCGACCAATGGGAAACGGTGTACGTGAGGAAAAAAGAAAAGAACGAGGGCATTGGCTCGGCATTGGTTCGATACAGCCCGCCGTTCAAGGACTCGTTCGAACCGATCAAATATCATCGATACCAGTCAAATTGAATTGATGAACGATGATTTATCATATGTTTCGATTATAGGGTCTATTGTTCGATCGCAAATTCGAATGATTTTCAGATCAACCGGGCACCGAGCTGTGATAATCGATCGAACTTCGAGGCTTTGTCGAGAGCCAGACAATTAAATTAATGCCCGAGCACCACTGCGCTGGGTGTTTGTAGGGCCGGTCGTCGCGATCAATAAGATAGTAGGAGTCGAAATATTTTTTTTTTCACCGTCAACCACTCGGCTCAGCTGCAGCTTCGATAATTGTCAATGTCGCGAGGTTTTTGTTGAATCTAAGGAGCCTTATGTTGTCGGATTTAACGATAATTTTCGTTCGACGATATTTCAACCGTTCGTCTTAACAAAGAATATTTAATTTCGTGAGTACGCGTCGTCTGCTATTTTTGTTGTTAAACCTTTTTCGCTCGTTCTCTCTCGCTCCGCAGCGAGCGCCCATAACGCTGTCTCTCTCGCACTCACGGCGGACATCGGACGAACGAAAAAGATGGCACATCACCTTAAAATAATTTTTTTTTCATTATCGAAATTATGGAATTTTACTCGATGAGCTTCATACTGACAATGGAAGAGCTCAAGCATCGATAATAATAAATTCTGTAAAAGTTATTTGGGCAAACATTTGTTTTTTATTCGTCAATTTTTTTTTTTTTTGTCGAATGAAATGTTTTTCATGTTTTTTTTTTTTTTGGTGGAATCTGATTTTGTCGATGAACAAAAAAATGGTAATTTCGATTTGGCAGAGACATAGTCGTGGAAATCATGGCGTCGCTGGAGGAAAGTTGGAAAGAAGCGACGGAGGGATTCGACGGACAAGTTTGCGAATCTTGGTTCGTCAGATTGCAGGACGCTTATTCGGACGACAAGCGAACCTTTCACAATTTGAGTTCGCTGATGGAAAAGTTGTCTCACTATCACGAAATCAAGGACAAATTGAAGAATCCTCAAGCCTTGCTGCTCGCCATCTTTTTTCAAAAGTACGTGGGACGGTTTTGCATCGACAGCCGAACTGCTATCGACGAGTCGTTCATGCATTTGTTTATGTTGCAGCTTCGAATACGATCCAAAAGCGCTGGACGGAGAGAGTCAGAATCTGGATCACTTTAATTCGTTTGCCGACGAAGCTGGCATCTCACCTGTGAGTTTTCACATTTCGGTTTTGAAATGCAATAAATATGCATATTTTAACGATTATTAATAAATTATCAAATGTTTTACAATTTTTAAGGACAACGAAGTGCGTACGGAAACTTGCGGTTTGTTGGAAGTAGCGAGTACCCACAGTACGGAAGAACACAAAGTGGGAGGTGCCTTTGGCGGCGAGGACGCTCACTATCTTTTGGACTTGGATATGGCGATCCTGGGTTCCTCGCCGGAGGCTTACGCCGATTACAAAGATCGAATACGCGGTGAATACTCGTTTCTGAGCGAGCCCATGTACACGGCTCTGCGACTCAAGGTAGCCAAGAAAATTCCCTCGCACATTTTTTTTTACAAGTTAAAAAAAAAAAAAAACATTATCATTAACATATCGTATAACTGATTCACAGGTGCTGCAGAATTTTGTACAAATTCCAAATATTTTTGCAACGAAAGAATTTCGCGACAAGTTCGAGGAACAAGCGAGACAAAATATTCAGGCCGAAGTTGAATTGCTGTCTTAAATCGCCATTTGACTCGCGATTTTTTTTCGCGAACGACGAAAATCCATCGGATAAATAATGTTTTTCCAAATTTATGATTGGTAAAATGGCTGGAAAAACAATTGGAAAAATGTTATAATAGCGAAATATGATTTTTATTATTTCAGAATTTTTTTTTAATCTTTAATTTTTCATTTATTTATTTATTTATTTATTTATTTATTGAATCGTTATGTCTCATCGGGTGCTAACGAAGCTCTGGATGGAAATTTCGTGTATGAAATTTTATTAATTTCGTGGTAATTGAGTTTAATGTTCCTCTACATGTGCGTTATGATAATAATAATAATAATAATAATAGTAATAATAATGATAGTCTAGTTCTCGCAAAAATAGAGCACAAAGACGCCGAAAATTATCCTTCACGGATCCGGCATTACTTTTATTATTATTTTATTTATTATTATCATTTTTTTCGATATGTTTGTTTCTACGTGTAGATCACAATTGTTGACAGCTTTTTTGTTAGACGATGTAGTGTGCTCAGAGATGTGTCTGGTAGTTGGTCGCGAGCGCAAAATTAGTCGTGGAAATCGCGTTGATTCGTCGTAGAAACCGAAACCGTAAATGAAAAAAAAAAAAATTCGGTATTAATTTTAATGACAAAATTTCACGGCATGCATCGTCTGAAATTATATGTAAAAGTGCCATCTTCACGCAAATCTTGACGTCACGGAACAAGACGAAAAAAAATAATAAATAATTGAATAAAAATAATTTTAAAAAATAGAAAAAAATATTTAAAAAGTGACTTTGGCATAAAATTGAATTCTTGATTGTGAAGATTTTTTCTAAATCCGATCGAAACAATATTGTACATAAAATCAAAAAAATTATGCCGACGATTTGAATATTTTCATCGATGAGACTAGAATTATGCAATCCGAACGTACGAGCCCATATGCATAGTCGTAATATATATTTATAGATAAATATATATATAAATTGTCTGTGACATGCTTTTGAAAAGCCAATTGCCAATCGATATAACTGATCTCTCGTGAATCATTTTCGCTCAGGAATTGTTAGTTTCGAACGAGAAAAACACAAACGAAACGTTATTGCTCAGAAAAATCGAATAAACTCCATAGAAAATTCTAATTCCCGCATAATTTGTTTCTTTCTTTTGTTTTAAGTCACGTTATGAACGTGAAATTTCAAGTTTTGTACAATTTTCGTTAGTTGATATGAATTTTGTTGAGTTTTATGAAAATTGTCGATATTTATCGTGGCTTCGTTATATCGTAAACGTGATGTGTAATGGAATTTTACGAAAGTGGGGGAAGGCGAAAAAAAAAAGAAAACCCACATATTGTGTACCTCATTATCGGTTGTATATTATATATATATCTCAATTATAACGAACTGTGAACAAACAAAAAAAAGAAAGATAAATCAAATATATAAACTGTACGAATGTTGAAAAGTGAGTAATTTATTTCTCTCCAAGAGATTCTGTAGAAAAAAGAAAAGAAAAAAAGACAGTATCTTCAAATGTAAAATGAATCGTCATAAAATTAAAATTTAAGACGTCCAAATGAAAAATTTTAAATAGATTAAAATTCATATACGCCAAAAATTTCAATAAAAAATTTTTTTTTGTATATCTTTTTCCATCATAATTTCTATAAATTTGATTCTATTAGCCTGAACGGTTGAAAATATTTTGAGTTTTACAGAATTGAAAAATTCAAAGAATTTCAAAAATCATTGTAAAATTTTGAGCTTTACAGAATTGAGAAAATTCTAAAAATTTCAAAAATCATTGCAAAATTTCAAACTTTACGGAATTGAAAAATTTGAAAAATAATTGTAAAATTTTAAGCCTTACAGAATTGAAAAATTTGAAAAATAATTGTAAAATTTTAAGCTTTACAGAATTGGAAAATTCCAAAAATTTCAAAAATCATTGTAAAATTTCAAGCTTTACAGAATTGAAAAATTCCAACGTCATAACAAAACGTGTACGTCGTGGGGGTTGCAAAGCGTTAGATTGAAAGTTTCGTACCAGTCGTGAAAGGCCCATAAAGTTTGGCAGTGTGCCTCGATCGAAAATCCGGGTCTCACGCAAATCGAACGAGGGTTGGAAATGTAAACGGTTTGCATCCCCCGAGAGAGGGGTTTTGATATTTTCGCGTTGGGGGAGTTCATAACGGCCGGCATATAACGGGTGGCGTGACAGCAAACGATTCGAGCGACACATCGAGCAATTTTACTTTCTCGTGGGACACACGACGAAAATTCGAAATCGTTCACAAACGATAAATTCACACAAACGACATTGTTTATTTTATTTATTTCATTTTATTTTTTTTAACGCGTATTTCGTGACAATATAGTTTGCACGAGAAAAACATTTTGCGATAATGGAAAAGGGTTTGACGTGTCGAAAATGAATATTGCAAATTGGTTTTGAAGACGTCAGAAATTTTGGGGTGCACGATGGGTGAACACCCATCACCTGTCATTTACGTTGTGAGCGATGTATCGAGCTTAACTCGTCCAAAATGTGTTATCGTGCACACAGTTTGTCGGATATTTCGTTCGCAGACGATCATTTCTGTTTATTCCGTCGTCGTATGAACTTCGACTTGGATCCAAAAACGCTTCATCGACGAATTAGAATGACTTTTAATCTGTGGAAACGCGTGAGTGTTATTTTTATTCAACCCTTTCGGTATGAACGCTTTTTTTCACCCCCTTTAATTGCAAGGGGGTGTCGAATCGATGCCCAAAAAAAATAATAGAAAAAAAGCAGACAAAAAATCAAAAGGGTTCAATTAAATAGAAAAAAAAATCACTCGAGTCACCATTTTTTTTGAAAATATTCTCGATAAGATAAAAATAATAAAACTGTTGATTCGGGTGTTTTTTTTTTTAAATTTATTTTTTACAGTTGGAAAAACGAAACGATGTACGATTGAAGTTTCAACGTTCTTCGAATATTTTTACCCCGGAAAAATCCCACGTTGCCAAGGTAAAATTTTCTATTTTATCGTTTTTCAATATTTTTGTTGTTTCAAGTTATTTAAATATTTTTGTCGTTTCGAATTATTTGAATATTTTCAATGTTTAACAATTATTTAAATATTTTCATGGTTTCAAATAATTCAAATATTTTTCTATTGCTTTGAATTATTTGAATATTTTTATTGCTTCAAATAATTTTAATATTTGTATTGTTTCAAATTATTCAAATATTATTATTGTTTCAAATAAATCGTCGAATTCAAATGATTGAAACGAAAAAATTCCATTAGAATATGAATTATAAAATCCATCAATCGCCAACCAAAACCTTCGTAGTAAAAAAAAACATCACAGCAAAACGATTCCTCGAAAATAATCCATTGAACAATCTTTCTTACTTTTTATTTTTTTTCCCCCATCAATTCCTTTCAACGTGGTGGAAAAAATAAAATTCAAGCGATCGCGCCCTTCGAACGTCGTCGTCGTCTCTCTCCAAGGAAATAAAATCGATCGAACGACTTTGTTTGGTACCCAAGTAACAAGTTTATAACACATCGCAGTCCCTACACCCGTTCCAATTCCCATTTACGTGTCAATCATTTCGTTTTTATTTTCTAAATAATTCAATCAAACTTGCCAATCGTCAGAAGTTGGGAATCAAAGTATATTACAAATTCAACGATATGCCACTGCAATTTGATTTGTCCGATAGAGCCAGTGATGACTTTGACAAGGTGCTCACGATTTTTGTGTGTGTGTGTTTGTGTTTGTGATTCCTACCGATTTTTTTTATTAAATAAATTTTATTGATCAATAAAATTTGAATTTTATTTAAATGAAAATGATAAATTTCATTTCCAGGCACAAAAGTATCAAAACAGTTACAAATTAAATTCCGACAAACCATTGAAGATCGGTCTGGTCGACGAAATCGTGAAAACCGCAATGATCGATCGTCTCGAGAACGAAACTTACGATCCCGATCAATGTCCCCGACTTTGCGGCCAAGTTGCCTCGGAAATACGAAAAAAAATATTGAAATTGAATTTCGAAAGGTGAAACTATTCGATCAATGAAGTTCCGACTTAATGCCTTTTATATACTTTTCTGGAAGCGGTTAAAATTTTTTTTTGCAATTTTTTCATTTATTTTTTCAACTGCAAATTTTTTTTCATTCATCTTCAATTCGATTTTTCAGATATAAAATAATCGTGGCAGTGACGATTATCGAAAAATCCAGTCAATCGTTGGAAGCCAACGTTGGATTTTTGTGGGACGCCAATAGGGACAATTATTCCACTCACACCCTCGAGACGCAAACATTTTTTGCTTTTTGTCTGGTAACTGGAACTTATTACGAATGAATTATCGATATATAATTACAATTAATAAAGTGTAAAATAAAATAATTATCTAAATCGAATTTATTTTGATTAGAAAAAAAATAATAATAATGAAGAAGAGAATAAACATATATACACTATATATATAGAACTATGCGAATTTGGGTAACACCAAAAAAAAAAAGGAGATTAAAATTTATGGGACATTATAATAACGTGTGTTTTTTTATTATTTTTTTTTTAGTTCTTTACAGTAGTAACGAAAGTCTCGATCAGACGTTGACTTCCGGTGGCTCATAAGTTACGATTTCCCGAAAACTTCTTTGCCTCAGACTCGTGTCTCGAGTTCGAGCTATCGCTGTGACATACTTTTTTTTTCACGGCCGAACAATACTTTTTACCGTCTATCTATTTCTTCAGCAACTATTTTCCATGACAAACGTGCCTTGCCCGAAACGTTTTTTTATTTTTTTTGCGTCATTCAACTATGCACGTGCGTTGCGATGATTGTTACCGCCATTATTATATTTTTTTTTGTTAAGATATCATGTCGCAATTTGATAAAAGCCACGGTTTGACTCAGTGAGTATTTTTTCGCGGGATAAGAACCCGGACACGGGCACGGCCCTATCTACTGATGAAGGGGCTATCCTCTCCAGCGCCCTTATTTCCAAAAATACAGGGTTCGACGTGATATAACTTTTCGTGCATGTCATCAGTCCAAACAACTTTTGTTCGAAACATTTTTCGATCGAGACATTGGTTTTCGAGATATGATGATTCCAAAGTTTCCAAACTCACTTTTTTGAGGGTTGTCGGAGGGTGGGGGAGAAAATTTCATTGGGGCATCTTTCAGTAGCCAGTCACCTACCTTCAGTTTGAAAAAAATGAAATCGTTTGTTAGAACAATTAACTTTTGAACGTTTGTTTCGCGGGATAAGAAACCGGACACGGGCACGGCCCTATCTACTGATGAAGGGGCTATCCTCTCCAGCGCCCTTATTTCCAAAAATACAGGGTTCGACGTGATATAACTTTTTGTGCATGTCATCAGTCCAAACAACTTTTGTTCGAAACATTTTTCGATCGAAACATTGGTTTTCGAGATATGATGATTCCAAAGTTTCCAAACTCACTTTTTTGACGGTTGTCGGAGTCTGGGGGAGAAAATTTCATTGGGGCATCTTTCAGTAGCCAGTCACCTACCTTCAGTTTAAAAAAAATGAAATTGTTCGGTGAAATACACCACTTTTTGACCGTTTTTACGACGATAACACGATTCAATCTTAAATATCACGGTGCTTGATCATTTTATTTTTGTTCTTCCGTCGATCAAACAATCGCGCCTCGTTGATACTCATCAATCATCTCTTCGAAATAATATTGTGTCGACGAAACGAGCGCCAAGCATCAACGGCTCGGTCGTGAATCGCGACCCAGAGCATTCAACGTCCACTCCGCGAGTCGTGGAAATCGGTGATGCAACTGCAATTGCCATCGGGTGTGTCGTTCGGATTTAGAATGTGTTACAGTACGACGTCGGAATTGAAGCCGAGAGTAGCTCGCTGACCGAGTCACGTTTATGGTGTACAACGGTAAATGCACGCGTTACGCGACAGATTATTGCAAATATTTTTTTTTTTTTCGTCTGGCCAGTTAAAGTGTAATCTACTTTTTTGCGGGAAAATTGAGGAATTTCCATTTTTTTTCTTTTTCGAGCTGCCATTTTGTCGAAAATAAAAATTTCGACTATTCCTTCGATCAATTCCTCGGTTCTACCATCAACTACTATCAATTTTCTACTATCAATCCACTGACAAAATCTTTTTGTTCTCGAATGAAGAGTTTAGCAAAATTTTAATTTTCAAAATAATTCAACTTCTTGATTTTTGATGTCTTTGCAAATACGACAAGAATAATCGGTTACGCTTGCACGATCCGTCTGTGTATATTCAAGTATTTCACGCCTTCCACAAATCATCGACGATTACGTCACTTCAATTATCGTTACAGTCTGTGCTTCTGTCGCATTTCGCTATATGTTCTTTTATTTTGTATTTTTTTTTTTTTTTTTTTTTTTGTATCTTTTGTTCTTTTTATTCTTCCGAGTGTTAAATGCGCCGGGAGTGGCACTCTCCCTCTCCGCGGGCCTCAAGACTTCACAACTACGACCGGAAAACCCGTGTCGCACTGATGCCGAGAGCCTCTCTTCGGGTTTCGTGTCGTATTTAACGTTGCGACGTTGATACATATATAAGTGTTGTAGCCCCTCGGTTCTGGGTGACTGTGACAGTGAACGTGATTCTCGATCCACGAACATCTGCGTGCAAGATATAAGAAAAAATATTTCAAAGTTGTATGTCCAGTTGTTTTTTTTTTTTTTTTTTTTTTTTTTTTTTCAAATTTGGTTGCTTAAAAAAATGTATTACCTGATGCATTTCTAAATGGTTGCAATTGTAGTTTTAATTTATTCCACACTGTGTAGCTTATTGAATTTATAAGGAAAGAATTAATTTTTTCATGGTTGTTTTAATTTGTGAAAGTTCTGATTGTATAATTTTTTTTTTTTTTTTAATTTGTTTGACTAACTGATGCATTTTTAAATGGTTGCGATTGTAGTTTTAATTTATTTCACACTGTGCAGCTCATCAAAATGAAAAGAAAATAATTAATTCCTTCGTGATTAATTTTGATTTAATTTAATTTAAATTTAATTTGCTTTAATTATCGATTTTGTGAAGATCGTTGAATTTCCTGGCAAAAACTTTTGTGCAATTATTTTTTTAAATCACCAGTAAATTTCTTCGTTGTCCCCAGAGCCATCGAGCTAAATTTCGACTTGCCAATACCTTCGCAACATTTTTTTTATCTTCACAAATAACAAAAAAAACTACATATAAATAAATACAAAAAAAAAAATGATTAACTTTTCTCGACAAAAAAAAAATAATAATCTTCCTCGACAAATCCATCTCACAAAGTTTTAAATTGTAAAACTGGACTTTACATTTTTTTCATGACAAATCTAAGAATTTTCTGTTTCCTGACTCAGGGACAAAAAAAACATTATTTATAATAATAAATTACACAAATTGTTATCGTGAGATATATTCATGAGCCCTGGACGATACAACGACATATTTTTCTATACACAATTTCACGATGGTTGACGATTGCGCGAGGGACGAGATTGCTCATCGGATGTGTGCAATCATATAAAGCGTTCGTCGTCACGTGGATTTTAACGAGGGTCCTCTGACCGGGTCACGCGACAAATTTGCCGTTTATTTAGCAGACGAACCTGCCGCACGGTTTTCATCAGTGAGATCGTTGAACGAACTTTTATCCTAATGTCACTCGGTTCGGTGATCTCTCGTTCGTTCATTCGTAACAAGCTGCTCCAGCTGCTAATTACGAAACAATCAATTTTAATTGACCGATAAACGAATTATCGTAGCGTTAAAGCTAAAGGGAGGAGTAAGGTTGATTCGATGCGAAAAAAAAACATATTTTCGATAATTTTTTTTGACGACACAGTTGATGTATATTTATTTCTATGATTAGTACATAATGAAGTAATGATCTATAATCATTTCTTCACAAAAATTTATACTTTATCAATTTTCCACCAAGATTCGCTGTCAATGGTCCATTTCTTCATAAAAATTGACGAAAATTTCATACAATATTCCTCAAATGCTACTTCATTATGCATCAACAATAAAAATAAATATACATCAACTGTGTCCTCAAAAAAAAAAATGTTAACATCGCAACAAAAAAAATCATGAAAATCCTTTAATTTTTCCGGCAAACAACTAGATATAAACCCTTGATCAATGTGGGGGAGAAAAATATATAGAGTTGGTTCGATTGAACGGGGGGCAGGGTAAGTGTTTGGCACGAAGTTCAACTCGTTGTGGCTTCGATCTGTTTAACGTTAAAATTCAACGATTCGATCAACGTGAGATGTGGCTGACGTATGCTCGCTGAATTATTCTTCATACCGTGCTTGGCTAAGTCTTCTCAGGGTCGAGCCGTATCTACTGCGTCGAAACTTTCATTCGCTTGAGATTGCTCACGTGTCGTTTTTTTCCTGTTTCCTTACAATTTTCTTGGGGGATCCGGATTATCTCGTCATCGATAATTTTGTCAAATTTATACGACTCTGACTCTCAACGAAAGATAAAATCTGTGATGGTCAAAAATTTCATTAAATCATTCGTTCAATATTTTCAAATTCCGAAATATTTTTCGAATTACGAATATAGATATTATTATTATTATTATTATTATTATTATTATTATTATTATTATTATTATTATTATTATTATTATTATTATATTATAATCCTTAATAATAATAATAATAATAATAATAATAAAAATAATATATACGTAATTCGAAAAATATTTCAGCATTCAAAAATACTGAATGAATTATATTATTATTATTATTATTATTATTATTATTATTATTATTATTATTATTATTATTTCATTCATGATTGTGATAATTATTCGCCGTTGTTTTTTTTCTCTTCCTTTTCGCAGACAAAATAAACAGGAAGAGCTTTGTGACCGTGAAGCGATCAAGATTTCGTGGTGAAACTTCCGGCGCGATAATAAATCGTCGTGACAATTCACCGTGGGCAATGTGGGTAATTGCAATTGTTTCGGCGTTGATAATTTGTCAGACGGCCGGTCGACAAGTTGATTTTTGTTACGCCGAAGATGACGATCCGTACTTGTATATGGCCACGAAAACGTCGTATCATTTCGTTCACGGTGTAAGAACAGGTTTTCAAGTTGTCCCAGGTGTGTTATGCACAACATAAATATCTTCTTGTTTTTCTTTCTTCGTTTTTTTTTTTTTTTTTTTTTTTTTAAATCACGATCCGACGAACATCGGCAATGCGGAAGTGAACAATTCATCGTGATAATGACTCACAAAATTATCATTCACGTTTAATTATATTTATTTTTTTTTTATTTTATATAATTTAATTATGATTATTTTGTGAATCTTAAAAATCATTGTTAAAGTTAGGTTCTTGAGCCTGGTTTTTTCATATTATTATTATCATCGTAAAAATGATTCGTGTGAAAAAAATTTTGAACGAATCGCAAATTCTTCCATGACAAAATAATTTTTTAATAACATATTGCAGATTGTCAACCTGTGCAAATATGGATGATGAGCAGACACGGTGCTCGTTATCCGAGCAACAAAATGATAAACGATTTCGAAGGTCTGCCAAGGCTTCGAGAACAAATTGTTCACAATCATGAACATCGTCGACGTGAGTTCCCATCGTTTTATTTCTCTTTTTCAAATTAATTCCAATTCTTTGTTTATGCCAAAGACGTAGAAAGTAGGTCGTGACTCGTAAAAAGCGCTAACAGCCGTGCTAATTGAGTTAGAACGTCGAACGATATATACATATGTATACTCGTTTCTCGAGTAACACGTCGTTCTATGCGCGAAAAATATTATTTATTCGTTTATCATCTTCGGTTTAATTTTTCATCCTATTGATACAAGAATTTCGTTGATTTTTTTGGGATTCCCCCGCCCCTCTAATTTCTAAACTATCGATTCGAAAAATCGGCAAAAAATTCCAGAATGCAGTTTTCAATCGGTACATTCAATCAAAATTATAACCAACACTGTAGCAACAAATAGTTTACGGAAAATATGGAAATTAACAAGTTTTCGTTAACGCTTTTGTGGAGATTACATGTTTCGTCAGTGGGCTACTACAGAATTACTAAGAAACTTTATAATGTGCACGCCCAACAAGATTACTTCACTACTTTTTCGTTTTTTCTTTTTCAATTACGAAACAGAGGGTAATCTGTGCAACTTTGATCTGGACAATCTGAAGCTGTGGAATCCAAATCCTGATTTATCGTCTGAATGGGCTCTTCGTTTGACTCCTCAGGGCGTCGACGAGGCCGTACTCCTCGCCAGACGATTGCAGAGCAATTTTCCCGATCTTCTGCATCTCAATTATGGCAACATAACTTCGCAGAATTACAAGGTACACGAAAATATGATTATCAACATTTTTTATAAAAATTTTTCACGACCAATAACGCTAATTTTGCTAAGTACTTATTTTTTTATTTATTTATCGACTACAGTTTAGAAGCACCACGAGCGAGCGTACCCGCGCCACTATGGAAGCTTTTATGGAAGGTCTTTTCAGATCCAGAAATGCCGTTAATCCCATGGATGCACCAATGGGAAACGATACTCTTTTGAAAGTAATATTTTTTTTCATATATTAATCGAATTATCGAATTTTTATTCATTTTAATTTTTTTCATCAATTTTTTTTTTAATGAAATTGATGAAAAAGAATTTTCATCAATGATCATTCAAAAATCATTCAAAAGTTTATCGTTGTAATTTTTTTTTTTTTTAACTGTCTTTATAATGTTTTTTCGTGAAAATTTCAGGGATACAAAAATTGCACCAGTTGGCAGGATGGCACAGACGGTGATCCATCGAGAGTCGAGGAACGTGACATGTTTGTCAATGGACCGGAAATGACGAATGTCGTGCAAAACGTCAGTCGACGTTTGGGATTTCAATATTCACTTTCTTACGGTTCGTTGATTAATCGTTTTTTTTTTTCATTCTATTTATTAAATTTATAAAAGTTTTAAATTATTAAAATATAATAAACAATATTTATTAAATTTATTACTTTTTATTTTTTCAGAATCCGTTCAATTGATGTACGACATGTGTCGTTTTGAAAAAGCTTGGGCCGTGGGCAAAGTATCGGTCTGGTGTGCCCCATTCACCAAGGAAGAACTTCAGGTTTTCGAATACGCCGAAGATTTGTATTATTATTACGGCGCCGGAAGTGGAAGAAAGATCAATGCTCTTCTGGGATGTTCCCCGTTGCAAGATATGTTCAATCACTTCAGGTAAGTCGTCCGGACATACGTGAGCTAGTGGTTGCCCAGCGGCTTCGCTCGCGTCCCATATCCCGTCCCGTTTTGTCCCGTCCCGTCCCGTCGCTCCCGTATAAAACAAAAGATTCAACCCACTTCCGGTCGGTCATAATTTCGGAAATCCTTTCTCAGTGAGCACCTGGCCGTGTGTGACCCAAACCTCCGTGCAAAATTTCAACTCTCCATCCATTGCCGTTACAGAGATACGGTAACAACGGTTACAAACGCCCACACCACATTCCATCCCCTTGAGGGTTGATTTTCGAAAAATCTTTTCTTAGTGCACCTCTACACCCTCTTCAACCCTCTTCTATTATCGACAGCTCTTTGTTTGAGAAATTTTTTATTCAATTTATTGAGCGTCGATAATTTGCAGAGAATTGGAAAATGGCGAACTCGAAGGTAAACCAAAAGGCATATTCTACTTCACTCACACGGTGACCATGCTCAGCCTATTGACCGCCATGGGAATTGGCAGAGATCACGAGCATCTAACCGCGACGAATTACAAGCAAATGGCTCGACGACAGTTCAGAACTTCGATGATATCGCCTTTCAACGCCAATCTCGCTGCAGTGTTTTACAGGTTAGTCAGTTTTAAATAATAAAGTGAATTATTAGTTTAGTTTATGTATATTCTTTCATCTTCGTCGAAGAAAAGAATATTATTATTTAATGGCTCTGTGAAAATCGGTGGAAATGCAATGGCAACCATTTTAGGTCGGTTCGGCCGCCATTTTGAATCCCACTCCAAACCTAATAAATCGATTGAAATATTCCAGATGCAACATCGCAGATTCACCGAACAAGGTTATGTTCTATTTGGAAGAAAAGCCACTGCATTACGAAGGCTGCCAAGTTGGTCTGTGCGATTGGGAATTTTTGAAGACAAAATTGGGAAGCGTGGTTTCCCAGTGCGACGTTGATTTTTGTTGGAAAGGGAGCGGATCTGCCGCCAATCGAGCTTGGAATCTCGTGACCTTGGCGATTCCAGCGTTTTTGCTTGTTCTCATCGGTCAATGGAATCGATCGAGTTGCGATCAATCTGGATAAAATTTATTGTCATCCATTTTTTGTATTTTTTTCTTTTCATTTTTAGAACGCAGCTTTGCCAAATTGTCGCATCTAGATAGAGAACAAACGTGGGTCATCGAAAGAAAAAAAAAATGTTTGAA
This sequence comes from Diplazon laetatorius, assembly GCA_963662125.1. NCBI lineage: Eukaryota > Metazoa > Arthropoda > Insecta > Hymenoptera > Ichneumonidae > Diplazon > Diplazon laetatorius. The sequence continues at coordinate 6,132,893 of OY759160.1, read as the reverse complement.
ATTGTTATGATAATTTCGATGTTGTCCTTTCGATGAGCCTCGTTTTATGCATTTACGATGTGGCTTTGATCGTTGAATCGTTATCCTTATTCCGTCCTTTGTGATTATAGACACGTTCGTCGAGCAATTGAGGTGATGGACCACATTTCTGAATGCTTTCTCTCTCGCTCCTCAGCGAGCGCCGATAGAGATGTCTCTCTTGCACTCGCAAATGTAGTCCATCGCCTGAACGAGCGTTGAAAAACAAATCGCTTATTCGTGAAAAACGTGAAAGACCAATTTCACGCAAGTCGCAATGGAATAATCACCACTAACGTGTTTAAACAACTCACCTGCAGTATACAAAAGAAATGGACTGTATCATTTGAAAATACTGTGTAGCAGTATATAGATCGTTAAGAATTTTACTAGATGAATAAATCAACATTGTATTGAAAACGGAAAATGTTGTGTGTCAACTTACCCCGCTGTGTGCTGATTCATAGGCGTAGGCATCGACGATTTAGGGAACACGTCGTAGGCGTTCGTAGATGGCGCTGCATGTACAAGCCGGGGATCCCAAGCACGAACGTAATCTCACAGAGATGAGCAAAGATATTAAAAATCGACCGACATTTCTTGTTTTGTCGACGTGACATCTGGTGGAGGGACCTCAAACTCATCCGTGGCGTCTGCTAGCTCCGATCAGACAAACCAATATGGCTGCCACATGTTTCTCCTTGCCCCTCGACGCACATAAAAACCGATAAAACTAACTTTAGACACAATTTACATATTCTTACGTCCACGACTCAAAGTTTAACTCTTCCGGAAAATTTGCGAGTTAAGATTGCGTGCCTCTATCGATAAATTCTTCACGTAAATATGTTCTCAATGGGCATCCTCGACGCTACTTAATAACGCTAGTTGTTAAATGACCGGGTCATATGACCTTCGGTCGAAAGATAAAAGATTACACGTCAACGTTTCGTGAAGATTCGCCTCGAAGGAGTTGTAGGTCTTCCGTAATTATTTTACATTGCAGCTTAATGCCCATCGACTGTAAAGAATAATAATAATAATAATAATAACAATAATTGCAACAGTTCTGAAAATACGTATATCGATTGGTCAATCGGGCAAAGATTCGTCGATCATTTATCGTTTTTTTATTATCAATGGTAATTATCTCGTTTTTCGACGTTGAATTTGAAAAACAATAATAATAATAATCATGTGCGTTTGAGCTGAAAATAAGAATTCGCACGCTTCATGGAAATCGTTTCTTAATTTTTTTTTTCTTCATTATTTGGAATATCGCGAACAATCACAGTTTGCCATGCACATTAGTGTCAATCGTTCATCGTACTACGCACGATAAGGATAATACGAATCACAATAAACATGTAACAAATACATTCGAATACGTTCGATTATCGCGACTATGCCATTTATTCGTTCTCATCGGTCATTTCCTTTTTTTTCTTTCTTTTCTTCTTTGTTTTTTTTTTGGTCATCGCGTGACGAAGTGGAATTCGGTGAAAATCGGTCGTGGCTTTTGCGATTGCAAATTCAGTGCAAGCAGCATCACAATTGTCATCAATTGCCACAATCAAAGAATCCATGTCACAACTGTGAAAAACGCGAAATTGAAATAAAATTGAATTCAAAAAATTCATGTCGATCCGAGAAGAAACTCAAAACGATATTTACATCTCTATGCAGCATCGTGTTGTACATATTTTCGTTCCGAATTTTATGTTTTCTCTTTTTTTTTATTATCTTCGTTGTTTTCATTGACGTAACGTTTGGGCGAATTGATGATTTTTTGAGGTTATGTCGCAACTCGTGAAAATAATAATATGAAATCTCAGTTCAATGATCTTGCCGATAGAATATAAAAGTTTGCAAGGTCTCGATTGCCAAATACACGAAATATATTTGCGAAACATCAAAGTCTTGAGGTTCAATGAAATACAAATGCAAAACTGAAATGTCGATAAATTGTAAATATTGTTTTTTTTTTTTTTTTTTTGTTTTAGTTAAAGTAAACTGTGCGAAATGAATAAATCGTATTGATCGCCGTGGGACAGCGGTAGTTTGATTCAATTATTCGCGATCGATTATGGCCGATGGGGCCGATCAGGCTTTCAACAATGTCGAAGAGACGGAATCGTTGGAAGTCGCAATGGACGGCGACGACTTGGACGACGAAGGATCTGACGGAGCTGTAGTTCCGGAGCTTCAGGGTACGCTGTCCAAGTGGACCAACTACATACACGGCTGGCAGACGCGATTCATTGTCCTCAAAGATGGCACCCTGTCCTATTACAAATCAGAGCAGGACAGCGGTTTTGGCTGTCGAGGTTCGATCAGTCTGTACAAGGCCAACATTAAGGTATTATTCGGAAATAACGATGGAAAGCTTCCAGGAAAAAAAAAAAAAATTGAATTCATTTTCGACGATCGTAAAACGTTATTCGCCTATGCGAATGACACGATTTTGGGATGTATCGCTTACCCTAAAATTCTGTATCTACGCCGCTCGATATTTTAGGTCAAACTGTTTTCCATTATTTTTGTTTTTATCGCACGAATTTGATTTTGCTCAAAAAATGTTGTCCAAGTACGAATTCCATTCTTAAATTAACCCTTCGAGGTCGCACATCATAGAAATAACCCGCTGGTCAGGTGGGGTCACAATGACCCCGGCCATGTTTAAGTTATTCCCTTGTTGAACAATATCGTTTCTAATGACTCATAAAAATTCGGGATGTCAGTTTGAAACACTTTGAAACGAGAATATCACGGAAAATCTTTTTTATCGAATTTTCAAATGGCACCAAAAAATTCATCGAGGGGTCAATGCGTAAAAAATCCCATTTTTTACGAAAAAAAAATCATATCTTTTACAATTTTTACGGTTTTAATTTTCAATTTCTTTGGCTTGAAGTTGCGCTTGGGGTCATTTTGACCCCCCCCCCCCCCAGTGACCTCGAAGGGTTAACTTCGATCGGAGCAATCTCTGAGACGCTCGACGGTCAGTAGTCTGTAAAAATGTTTATCTAGGGTCACGAGTTCGACGAGTGTCGGTTCGACGTGTCGGTGAACGATTGTTTGGTGTGGTACTTGCGCGCCAATAGTCCGGAAGAGAAGCAACGTTGGGTGGACGTGCTGAAATCTTACAAGGTAAATTCGACGATTCGATCAAACTCAATAAAGAGGTGGAAAAACAAAAACGAAAAAAAAAAAAATAACTAATACCACTTTTTTTACAGGCTGAATCTGGATACGGAAGCGAAAATAGTCTGAAGCGTCACGGCAGTGCGATATCCCTGATATCCAACACTCAGTCGACTGCGAGCGCCGGAAGTTTCAGCAAAAGAGGCACGAGGAGCCTCAAAGAAAAATTGGCAGAGTTGGAGACGTTCAAAGACATTCTCACACAGCAAATCGACTCTCTGCAAAAATATTTCGATCAGTGCGCCGAAAATGCGAGAAATTTGTCGGCCAAGGGTACGTTTGTCTCCAATTCGATAAAACGCTTCTTCCTTAAAAAAAAAAAAAAAAAAAAAAAGTTTCTGTTGCGTTTTTAACCCGTTGAGGTCACACCAAATAATAAAGACTCAATTTAACATGTGTTCCAAATAATCTAATAGTCGTCGTCCTCTATCTAAGATTTTTAATCAGTCAAAACATGATAAGAAAAAAAAATTCACAAAATCTGACTTTTTTTACAAAAAAAATCGTGATAAATCAAATTTTTGCCATAAAGTAAAAAATCTTACGCCATTTTACTCTCGAGACATTATATTTTCGATAAAAAATATCGCTCTTCATGGACTTTGAAAAAAGTATATTTATTTCGAAGCTTGAACTCGTCGACTTTTGTTCGATGTCGAAAAATGCAAGTGGTTACGTTCAAAATGTACAAAACAATGTTGAAAAATGATATTTTCATTGCACAATGGCCACGAAGTTGGCCCGGGGTCCAGTGGACCCCGAGTGACCGCAACGAATTAAAAAAAAAAAAAAAAAAACATTGTTACGTCATCGACGATGAATAAACTTTCTCTTTTACAATTGTCAGAATCCCCGAACGACGCGAGCGTCGATCCGATTGTACAATCGGTGGATTTCAAGGGCGAGGCAATAACCTTCAAAGCGACGAGCGACGGTGTGCTGGCTACGCTTCAGCATTGCGTCGAATTGATGTCCCAACGCGAAGACGCTTGGCGACGCCGATGGGAAAAAGAAACGGAGAAAAAACGTAAGATGCAGGAACTTTGCAAAGCTCTGAAGGATCAGATAGCTCTGAATCGTGGCGACTCGACCAGGCCCAGAGTGCTCATTCACGGGGGCCCGGATTATGAGGTAACACGAGCCACTTGGGATCTATCATACTTGGCAACTCTGTAACGTTTTAACGCTTTGAAAAATTATTGCGTTGTAACTTTTTTCTCGGTCGATTATTTCCGACACTCGATTTTCAAAATACAACGCGTAATGCGCACGTCAAAAGTTACACAAAAAAAGGGTCTTCGAGTAAAAGAGAAAAGAATTAATAAGTATTCTCACGAATCGAATAACTTTTTTTTTTCCGTTTATAAATTGATATAAATTTTTTTTTACGATTAATGTGTCAAAAAAACAATTTATTTTTTTTTCTTGCCTCCCGAGGTCTCAAAAGTTGGTGGTAGGATTTTAAAAAATCCTCCCGAAGAGCACACGTGAAAATGTTTTTTTGAGTGTGTTTTAAGGTAGTATCCTAGATACTGTAAGAGTCAAAGCAAGTTAAGTTAAGTTACTTAAAATTCTAAACGCTCGAGCAATCCTACGAATTAATCAATCCACCAATACAATCAACCAAACCAAGAAAAAATTCGGAAAAAATATATAAAATTTTCAAACATAAAATTCTCAGCTCCAATTCTCACAGATAATTTATCATTTATCTCTCATCTCGAACCATGAAAAATCCACATCGTTCGAATTAAAATTCACCCGATAGAAACATTTTTCAGATCATCATCGAATGATTAACGAGCACGATCGATAAAAAAAAAAAAAATCCAATGACGCATGTAGATAAGAAATGCCACAGATGTGGGATATCGTATTGTTCTTCGGTCGGTCGACGTCTCTCGCGTCTAAAATTTATCGCACGAACAAAAAAAAAAAAACAAAACAAAAAAAACCTTTATATACATGTGTATAAAAAATAAAATGAAATTAGCCTCATTGTTCGGGCGGGATAAGGCGTCGATTAAATTTCGATACGATCGTCAAACAGTTACGCGAGGAATTCAAAGTACTCTCGTGTTACGCCCGGCCCGGTTTCGTACGGGCTGCGCAACAAGAGTCCCCCATCGACCACAACTATACGCACACGAGATAATTTATATGCAGCTATTTCGTGTGGGCTTTACACCGTGACTACGAATAAACGTTGTTTCGTAATGAACCGACACACCGCGATGGAATGGAATAGTTACGAAATAATGTTTTTCTTTTTTTTTTTAAATTTTTCTTTCTTTCTTTTTGTTGCGTGAAGAGCATGGCTCGGTCCTCGCCGCGGCCTTGACGAATTTTTTGACCCATTGAAAATACGAATTAATTATTCGTGAATCGGGAACGCCGAAAAAGAAAGTAAAACGAGAGACGATCCGCTTCCTAAAAAATGAAAGAGGGGAGGGGGGAAGGAGGGGAGGGTGACTGTCGATCAGTCATCCATGAATCAGAGACGTACCACGTGTTGTTTGCTCATTCCGATTGTTTTTTTTTCCCACACTGTTTTTTGTAAATCTTTTTTTTTTTTTTGGTTTTTTTTTTCTGCGTCTTTTAAAATGAACTTCGATCCCGCAATATTGATCAACGATTTCAAACGCATTGGAAATTGGCATTGTTTTCGCAAATTAAACATTCGTGCAGCGAATTTTTCGGAACGATAGATTTTGATAGTCGCGAATGTATTTCGAGCGAGAAGAGTTTTTGAGATTCGACGAATATATATTTATTTTTTTTCCTTTGATCCGGGTCTTCTCGTGAATTTTGAACCAGGAATATTGATCAATGACTTGGGGAATGGTGCGATTTCTGTGGACTGTCGATTTGACCGTGAATTTATGTTCTACAGGCAAAAAGAAATTAATTTTTTAGAATGAAAAAAAAATATATATATAATCGAAATTTGTCGTTTTTAACCTTTTTTGGGGTCGAATGAATTGTTATCTTGTCACCTCTTTGTCGTCTGTCATTTTGTTGTTACGTTGAATTTGTATAGATCGAATTTATCTCGAATGTTTTCGGTCGAATTTTGAGGGTTGATTAAGGGTTGGAGTTCTTCGGGGTTTCTTTGGATTCCTTTTTGTTTTATTCATTTTTGTTTCTTGCTTACCTTTTCCAAGCTGATTGAGCGATTATTTCTAGGCGTGACAAAGAAATAAAGAATTGAAAAATAAAATCAAAAAAAGAAAAAAAAAACAACAACGAAGAAGAAGTTAATAACGCCGGCTTGTCTCGCGACAAAATCTCGAAACGTACTTTGCGCCACCGGCCACTGGCCGCGATACCTCCGCGAAAGGATCTTTATCCATAAATTATCGATTGCGCAATCACGTGTGAGACGAACGAGCGAGCAACACGACCGCGAGTTACCAGTCACAATTAGTGTTTCGACAAACTCCGACGAGGACTGTACGCGGATCGGATTTGCTGCTCTCTTCGTTGCTCTTCCGACAATCGTCAAAATTTTCTAGTCTCGATAACAAAAAAAAAAAAAATTATCTTCCACTGCTTAAATAATTTTTAAAAGCAATCTTCGCAATGGGAAAATTAAAAATGAGAACCAAGTTTTTTCGAGTGAGTTTAAAAAGAATTAAGAAAAAAAAGTTATTTGATAAAATTGCATTGAAAAAAAATGCTGAAAAATTAATTTTAATTAATTCAATTAATTTACAAAATTCGTTTTTTTGTTGATTTCGTTGATATTGTATTTGTTTTGAATTGTTTGGTTGATTATATTGTGATAATTGAATTTGAAATGATTTACAAGGAAGGTCCTCACAGTGCCCTGTGCGACGAAGAGTTCTACGACGCGGTTGAGACCGGATTGGACAAAATCGACGAGGATAATCAGTTGAGGGATCGTTTGAAGCAAAAAACCGTGCCGATTCCCCAGAGCGTCGTGGGACCAGCCGCGACTCACAGATTATGGCCAGAGGTTTACGTTTATCTATATATATATCGAATATATATACATATGAGGGATTCCATATAAATTCAGACAGTCAAAACCCTAAACCCCCGCCGATCCAGTTCATGATTTTTTTTCGGTTTCCATTTAACCCCAAAAACATCCCTGATTTTTTTTCAGAATTTTCGGATCACCTACAACCCTCAGAGAGATTAAAAACTACTCCCCAAATGAAAAAACTCCAATTTCGACATAATTGAAAACGCTGATTTTTTTTTTTTTTTTTTTGTGTTTTCGGGAGGTCAAAATATGAAGTTGGCCAAAATCTCAGAGTTGGATCTGTATTGCAACTATTTTTTTTTTTTTTTAAATTTCAAATTGGACGGTCAAAACCTAATCTCAGCTGATTGAGGTCGTGATTTTTTTTTTTCCGGTTTCCATTTAACCCCAAAAACATCCCTGATTTTTTTCAGAATTTTCCGATCACCTGCAACCCTTGAACTGATTTGAAAATTTCACAGAATATTCTTCAAATGTCACTTCATTGTGTAATAATTATAAAAACAAATACATATCAACTGTGTCCCCAAAAAAAAAATTATTAAAAATATGCTTTTTTTTCCCATCGAATTAAATTTATAAAAAAACCATTAATAAATATAAAAAAACGATTTCAGATTGAAAAAGTGACGATGCAACAGTTGCACTACGCCCGTTTGGGGGTAGGGGGTGCGGGTGGATGGCAATTGTTCGCGGAGGACGGTGACATGCGAATGTACAGACGCGAGGAGGAATGCAACGGTTTGGTGGTCGATCCTCTGAAAGCTTGTCACGTGGTTAAGGGCGTGACGGGTCGCGAGGTCAGTCAAATATTCTTCAGTCCGGAATTTCGAAGCGGTTGGGAAGCCACGTTGGAGGACATGACCGTGGTCGAAAACATTTCCAAGGACACGCTGATATTTCTGCAAACGCACAAACGCATCTGGCCGGCCAGTCAGAGAGACGCTCTGTTTTGGTCGCACATTCGCAGCACCCCCGACACCGAGGATCCGGACGGTTCCGATCTTTGGATCGTTTGCAATCACAGCACCGAACATCCGGACTATCCGGTGAGTTGTCGATTATTTGTGTAATCTGTTTTTTCGATTATTTGTCTAATCGTTTTTTTTTTTTTTTTTTTTTTCCAAGAAGGGTGAAAATTTTTGAGTCGTCGAAATTCGAGATGAAAAATTTAGTTTTGTGAGTTTGGTTAGTGATGCTTTGGCTGTTAAATGATTTTTATGAATTCGTCAAAGCTCGAATTCATTTAAAATAAATAAATAAAGAAATAAATGAATAAATAGATAGAAATATTTTTGAAAAACATTTTTAAAAAAATCATTTTTTACAAAATTTAACGCTCAGTGCCGCGCATGTTCTTTTTTTTTTAAATTATATCGACAATTTGAACATCGACAAATGAAATCTCAATTTTTTTCAAAAAAGATTTTCTGTCTTGATTATTTTCGTGGTAATTGTATGAGTCATTGTATGAATAATTGTATGAGTCATTCCGTAAATTTTTCATGGCTTTTTTTTTCCCTCATCAATTTTCCAATGTGTTTTTATGTGAAAAACAAAAATTATTCTCAACCAAGTTTCCTGTGATAAAAAAAAATTCAGCATTTGGAGAAAAAAAATACAAAAAAACATTTATGGGGCCTCAAAAAATTACTAAAAATCGTGTTTGCAATTTATGTGTTCCTCTAAAAATGTTAAAAATATTTTTTTCTCAATCCTGAGATTTTTTTACACAGAAAACTCGGTGAAGATTAATTTTTTCTTCCTATCAAGACACTTTGAAAAATTAATAAACGAAAATAAAAAAAAAAAATACATGAAAAATGACGTCAATAAAAATATAATTTAAAAAATGTATATTTGTTAATGAGGTTTAATCGAAATATCGATAATTTTTTGTGATGCTTGACAGCCGAATGCGGGCAAATGCGTGAGAGTCTACTTGACCGTCTGTCTCGTTTGTCAAACGTTCATCGATCCGCCCAAGGATCCGAAAAAAATTGATCGCAACGACATTACGTGCAAAATTACGTACTGTTCCGTGGGTAAGTCAATTTATCTATATATATATATTTTTGTTTTATCATTTTATCCGTCTTATCTATCGCTCCAATCCGAAATCACACTTGCCATCTCGTGCAGGTGTGGCTGAATTTTTTTTTTATCTTTCCTGAACTCTCAAACGAATTTTAACGAATTTTATTCGATCGATCAATGTTTGATTTGAAAAAATATAAATTTGTCTCGTAATTGCAGTGAATCCCGGAGGTTGGGCACCAGCTTCCGTTTTGCGAGCGGTTTACAAACGCGAGTATCCAAAATTCTTGAAACGTTTCACGAATTATTGCATTGATCAATGCAAAGGTAAACCGATCGTATTTTAATCCAAACTTTATTATACATGTAACAATCATAATCGTCACTTTTGAAATATTTTTTTAACAGAACAAAAAAACAAAAGAAAAAAAACCAAAAAAAAAAAAATAATAAGAATCTTTCCTTGTAACGCACTCGACGCGAGCTCATTTACGTATTTTATTTTTCATGATTCGTTGTTTTTTTTTTTGTCCTAATAATCGTAAGAAATCATCGTTGAATGTGTACGTTTGATTCTTGTGCGCTGAGGAGTGAAAGATTTTCGCGATGTCTCGGGGGACGATGTGCATTGGGGTGGTCCTTAATGGGGGTGTTGACGAATTTCGAAAAGTGCACCCCCCAGATAGGTTCGAAATGAATAAATAAAAATATGTGCGAAACCCCAGCACTGTGGTCCTATGAGAAGACGTGGCTGTAAGCTCGTTTTGTTTCCCATTTGAATAACATGGGATTTTCAGACTAATTCGGTAATTATTTTTTCGAGTTGTCCCTGTGCACGCGAAAAATTCTTTATTCACACAAATCTATTGTCAATGGGTATAACTACTCGTACATTTTTTTACAAGACATAAACACAAATAAATTTCGAATTTGTGTTGAAATCGTTTATCAGTTGTTATCCATCGTTCATCGGTTCGCCGTTATCGATAATACACAGGTGTGGTCTTGTAAAAAAATGTACGAGTAGTTATACCCATTGACAATAGATTTGTGTGAATAACGAATTTTTCGCGTGCTCAGGGACAACTCGAAAAAATAATTATCGAATGAGTCTGAAAATCCCATGTTGTTCAAATGGGAACCAAAACGAGCTTACAGCCACGTCTTCTGATTAGACCACAGTGCTGGGGTTTCGCACATATTTTTATATATTCATTTCGAACCTATCTAGGGGGTGCACTTGTCGAAATTCGTCAACACCCCCATTAAGGACCACCCCGATGTGCATGTTTGTTTTTTATAATTCATTCGATAGGAGGGGGAGGGGCGGAATGGGTCCGAAGAAAGATTAATGGAAAGCAAAAGATTTTTACGCCAAACGCTTGTGTTGTTACGAATAATGCGATAACAAAATGTTGTGTACCGCGATTGTCGATGTTTTTTTTTTTTTTTTTTAATTTGCCGTTTCACGCGCGTGTGATTTTTTTCGCACCCAATGGCGAATCAAAAGAGCGTTGCGATAAAAAAAAATCCGTCTATACGAAAAAGAAAAAAAAAGTTTTTTTTTTTTTTCGTGTAGGCACGGAATAAATTTTCGTAAATATTGAAACGTTGAACATTCTGCCAATTATATTACGCGATAAAATCTGTATAGTAATGATAAAAATTATATTGTTACTTTTATTTATATAATGAAAACCCGAGCGCGAACGAGAAATAAGAAAATATAAAAATAATAAATGATAATACAAAAGAAAGATTGAACGAGAGAGATGAGGAACGAAAAAGATAAATTTGAAAAAAAAAAAGAATAATGCGAATACCGTAAATGCTTGGACACGGGTTGCAGTGGATGAAATTAAATAAAGACTGTTAGAGGTTTATGCAATCGTCAAAAGTGACTTGATTATTATTATTATTTTTGTTGTTGTTGTTTTTTTCCCTCTTTTTCATTTCATTCCTATCTACATCCATTCTTCGCCGATTGGTATTTGTCCTTTTTTTGTTTTTTGTTTTTTCACAATCGGATCCCCGGCTTCGACGAAATTTTTCGCCGAATCAACGCAATTGAAATCGATTTTCATTGCTGAACAATTTTTTTTTTTCGTGGAATTTGTAATAATAAGTCATGATGCGCGGATTTATTCAATTTCCAATGTCATTTCGTAACGGAATTATTGCACCAGAGTGCCTCGGAGGATCCACTTTTGTTTTTTTTTTGTCCCCAGCTTATCGCCGATCTATTTTTATTTATTTATACTTAATCATTAATATTTTAAAACTATCGCAACGCGGTTTATTATTTAAAAAAAAAATAAGAATGTTAAAAAAGATTATCTATTGATCTTGAATTATTTACATATTTAAATTACAATAATAAATGCGAAAATTGTGTTGAGGCTCGTAAATAAATTGTTCAATCAAATGGACGAAAAAAAATGTAAAGAAAAATAGTGGTATAATTTCTAAATCGCTTTGAGCAGAAGAATGTTTATCTCGTTGATTATTTCGTAGATGAAAAATTTGTCGTTGATACTGATTTTGATATTAAACTTCCGTTGTTGAATGATTAAGTAGATTTTTTAAAAGACCGTCGTAAACGCGATTTTTCGACGATGAACATTGCTTTATCGCCGCATGAATTTCGAGAAGGACAGTTGAAAAATACGAGATAAACAGGGATTTTTAATTGCGTCGCGAACTAAATATGTATATATTAGGGTGGTCCTAAATAGGGGTGTTGACGAATTTCGACAAGTGCACCCTCCAGATAGGTTCGAAATAAATGAATATAAATATGTGCGAAACCCTAGCACTGTGGTCCAATGAGAAGCCGTGCCTGTAAGCTTGTTTTGTTTCCCATTTGAATAACATGGGATTTTCAGACTCATTCGATAATTATTTTTTCGTGTTGTCCCTGAGCACGCGAAAAATTCTTTATTCACACAAATCTATTGTCAATGCGTATAACTACTCGTACATTTTTTCACAAGACCTCACCTGTGTATTATCGATAACGGCGAACCGATGAACGATGGATAACAACTGATAAACCATTTCAACACAAATTCGAAATTTATTTGTGTTTATGTCTTGTAAAAAAATGTACGAGTAGTTATACCCATTGACAATAGATTCGTGTGAATAAAGAATTTTTCGCGTGCTCAGGAACAACTCGAAAAAATAATAACCGAACAAGTCTGAAAATCCCATGTTATTCAAATGGGAAACAAAACGAGCTTACAGCCACGTCTTCTCGTTGGACCACAGTGCTGGGGTTTCGCACATATTTTCATTTATTCATTTCGAACCTATCTGGAGGGTGCACTCGTCGAAATTCGCCAACAACCCCATTAAGGACCACCCCAATACATATATACATATATATATATTTTTTTCTTTTGGAACCTTTCGTAAATGCACGTAGCCTCAAAAAAGTTGGAAAAAATGTTGTTTTTGCCTTTTTACGACAAAGTTATCTTCTTACAACTAAAATTGGGGTTGTATTTACATTTGCGCTCGTACGGGAGCGATTACACTGTCACCTAGTTGGGTGAGAAACCGGAATCGTGTCTCGTGCGCCCAATGAGCTCGCGAGCGTCTAGCGCTCGTAATCGCGACGACTTCTGTATCATAAATCGTCCATATCGAAAATATTTTCGATCAATGGTTCCTGCGCATTGAAATTAATTCTATCACTTGGAATCGTACGTGGACAATTTTTTCATCACGCTCAGACCCTTCTCCTCGTATTCCTCTCGCATTATCCAGAACGAATCGCGATTTCTCGTGAGTTCGGCCAACACCGCGCCTCCCATGAAGACCATGTCTTTGCGTCTCGGCGAATCCTCGATTTTTATTTTAAATTTCTGTTGAAAAATTGAAAAAAAAAAAAAAAAATTTTAAAAGTCGATTAGGGTAAAACGGGTTTAAATCGCCAGCGGTTGAGATAAGAATCTGAGGCTCATATTTTAACCAATTAACCCGTAATGATAACACCTCCGAAAAATTGTGTAATGGTCACACTGGGTCCAGCGGACCCTGCGCGGAAAAACAGTTGCCATTTGCGTTCTTTTTCACGTATTGACTCAAATCTTGTACGAGAATGAAGTTTAAGACTTTCTCTTCACAATCCAATTGTTTTTTCTTTTTTGATAATTTGTTTTTTTACAAACAAACGCGAGAATAATTTTTTTTTTTAATTACCCTTTTTTACTAGAAAAATCGCCAAATTATCAATTTTTTAGGTAGATCCGCAAATCTTGTCGGGTTGTACTCTCGAAATAGTGTTCTATTGAGAAATAAATATTGCAATATCGAGTACTGGGTCCAGCGGACCCGAACAATTTCGAAAATTAATGTGACTATTGTGGAACCTTCGAACGACGACGAATCCCAAAATACGTTCCATTTGGAACTCTATTTTGGGAGTAATATCGATTGAAAAATTGCCTTGGGTCCGCTGGACCCAGTGTGACCATTAGGGGTCGATAAATTCATAGTGAAGCCCAAACTCGGTACTCGAATTGGTCGAACCGCTCATATTTATGTATATATCTGTGTTTTATAATTACCAGACAAGAAAGAAAAAAATGATATTGATGAATATATATATTTTTTTTAATTACCCCCAATTTGGAGCCGTCGTTTTTCAAAATTCGTTGCAGATAAAGCTGTTTTATTTCGCGCTCGAGCCTCGACGGTAATCCGGGATACATGGTACTGCCCCCGCTCAGAACAATGTGCTTGTACAATTCGCTCCTCATGTCGATGTCCGCGGCTTGTATCGTGTTGAAAACCAATTCGGCGATGCCCTGAGCCTCGACGTTTATCAAGTGAGGTTGAAAAAGGGCTTCGGGGGCTGCGAACCTTTCTCCCCCGACTTTAATCACTCGTCCGTCCGGAAGCTACGACGAAATGGGGAAATATTTTTCGAAAAAGTTCCTCGACCATTCGGCTTGGAATTCAGAACGAACAAAGTTCAGAAGTTTCGAGCTTTCCCACGCGTTCATTATCAAAGTTATATACATGCCGTCGGGGACTTTTTTATAGGAAATTCAATTCTCTACAACATTGTTCATGTGAACTTTTGGTGTATATAGCGTTGTTTGTCCAGCGTTTGCACGGGAAGGTAAAAACAATGAGAAAATCGATGCTTTACCTTCCCGTCCAAATGCTGGTTAAACAATGCTATGTAGACCAGAAGTTCACATGAACAATGTTTTAGAGAATTGAATTTCCTATAAAAAAGTTCCCGACGACATATATGTAACTTTTATAATAAACGCGTGGGAAAGCTCGAAAGTCGGGGAAATGTTGAAAACTTCTGAACTTTGCTCGTTCTGAAATTTCGAGCCTCATTTATTTTTCTTTTTGGAATTTTTTTTCAATGGTTAATACTCACGGTATAAGATTCCACGAGAACCGTCGTTTCTCGGGCCAATTTTTCCTCCGTTTCGATGTTGTAACCCACGTAACACAATTTTTCCTTCATCATTCTCACCGTTTCGAAATCCGCGGATTGATTGAAAGCGTAACCCCGCAGAAGCAACAATTTAATGAGATACATTGTGATATCGCGACCGGCTATGTCCAATCTTCTGGTCAGATGGGGCAACGCGTATTCCTCGTAAACCGGACATATGTGAGTCACACCGTCTCCGGAATCTATCACGACACCGCTGATCAATCCTTGAGCGTAAAGTGTGAGCACGGCTTGCACGGCTATGTACGTTCCCGCAAATCCGTATTTTTCGAACATCACCTAACATCACATCGATGTTAAAAATTTTCCATCAAAATATATTTTCCAATCAGGGAAATTGAAAAGTATTTTAAATACATTTTCATTCAATGAAAATGTGTTTAAAATACTTTTTCGAACAAATAACTATGATCAATTAATTATTATGCAAGAATCAATATTTTCACATTTCTGTAATAATCATGAACAATTTACGTAAATTATTATTTGACGATAAATTGAAATATTTGATAAATTTGGTAAAAATTCATTGTCATTTGGTCCGCAAAAGTATTTGAAATGGATTTTCATTCGCATCACCTCTATCATCTTCAATCGATTCGCCTGGGGATTCATCGGCGCTTCTGTGAGAAGAATTTTGCACTCGCGCGGATTAATATTCATTTTTTCCTTGCCGAATGTGTAATCCCACACGTGGCACATGTCGTCCCAGTTTCTGAGAGAATTAAAGGAATACATGAATTATTCGAAATAAAATTTCATGAAGAATGTAGTTTTCTTTTTTTTTCTCGAAATTTCACGTACCTGACTATTCCATTCTGCATGGGATAACTAACTTCCAGCATGGAACGTAGCTTACTAGCTTCCTCGCCCACCATCAAGTCCTGCATAGATTCAATTTAATTTTTTGTAAAACAATATATATTTTTTTCAACATTTGTTTTTTTCGTTCAAAATTATCGTTTCTTATTCAACCAAACAAAGCAAAGCATCACTGCAACAAAAGTTTTCGACAAAATACATCACAACAATCTAATTAAGAAACGATTTAACAAAAAAAAAAAAAATAAATAAATAAATAAACATAATTACATTACTCGTTTTTGAGAGAGATGGCAGTGAGTATCGGGTGGAACGATGAAAAACTATGTCAATGATACTTTAAACTTCGTAGAAATTTGTAATTTGGCCCTCAAAAGTTGAAGAGATTAAAAAGAATAATAAATAAACAGAATAAAATGAAAAAAAGATATTCAAAACTTTCCACAACGCTCGCTGCATTCCCTCTCACAATTTTAATCCATATACACATCACAATTCCCTTTCTAAGATCCAAGACCATAGACGAGCACGGTCCTTCCCCGAGTCTCGCTAAAGACAACAAACGTTTCATGCTCAATCCATCGTTGCATTCCGCTCGATAATAATAATAATAATAATAATAATAATAAACACAGTATGCAATCAACTCGTTTGAAATACTATGGAACTTACAGGCATGTTAAGCACGTCCTATGATGGCAAATGTAAACACACAAACACAATGAAAAAATTATCATATACGAATGGTATATTCTGTTAGATATGTTTATCGCAATAATCAATGAATACATATTTTTTTTATTTTTTTCTTCATTTGTCATGTCGGTGCCAAAAAAAATCACATTTCAGCACAAGCAACGTCGATAAAATAGTTAATGAAATAAAAACCACAAAAATAATTCTCAAAACAAAACAAAATGTTAGTCGTATCGTTACGGTCGATCACAAACGAACCGGAGACTCCAAATTAAAAAAAAAAAACAAAAAAACAAAAAAAAACACAGACAGACTAACAATGTATCGACAAACTTACTCGAATAAAAAAGTCTTGCTGAAAATATACAATTGGCTCAAATTAATCACGCTGCGTCTCCGTTTTACAATGTACAATGATGAAACAAAAAAAAAAAAGATAAAAACAAAAATTGTGACGCAAAGAAGAACGATTGAATTTCCCAAAAATGTTCAAAGCGTCGATGAAACTTGGGACGAAAGCGATTCTTACTTTGACGTCGATGTCGCCGATCTTGTTGACAGCTCTGATTATGGGTCGTCCGACGATCGATGGAAATATGTGAGCCGGAAAGTTTGCGCCCGCGTAACCGCATTTGACAAACTGCAACACATCGAACAATCAAAAAAATGTTTCCATAGCTTCAAAATTTTTTATTTGCACATTCACTGTGGTATTTGAATTGCTGTTTTGAGGTTAATGTTATTGACTGGAATGAAATACGTGTGTTTTTGAGAAAAAATGCGATGAATGAGCATTTTATAACCTCACCCCCGTTCCGTTGTCGCAGACAATGACTTTTCGGCCCTGATTGTCCATGATGATTTTTTTTTGTGAAACGTTTGTTTGTTCGGTCCGTCAATCGTCGATTATTTCAACCCGAATTACGGGACAATCGCGAAAGTTTTTTGGTGAGCGTGGATATAATGACTAATATTCGGATGAAAGGGCGTCACCGGTTATCGTGAAACAGTCGCCTGTCGCTCCCCCCACCGAGAGACGTGGGAGTCGTGGGACAGGCTAGGGGGCCGTCCGCTCTGATCCACTGGCCAACGGGTGCGCGCGCATCCCGCGCCAAAAGAGTCAAACATTTGAATCCCAGTTACACGATAAATGCAAATAAGCAATAAACACATGTATTCACTGTCGTTACTTATTCTCAAGTCGGCCTCAAACATGACTTGAGACGATATTCGGCCAATAAGTGTCACGAAGCTCATGTTTGAGTCCAACTTGAGAATGAGCACCGACAATCACAACCTTTGTGATTACCGACCATAGATAATTCGTCTCCTTCTTCTTTTTCCATTAAATTGTTTTTTTTATTGAAACGATTGGAAATGAATATGGCATTTAGTTTTTTTCTTGTACAATCACAAACTCCCTTTTTTTTCAGCCGAGGGTTAAAAAAAAAAAGGATTTTCGTATTTGAATCAGACGATAATAATTATTTTTCAATAACCACGATTAATCAAACGATAAAAAAAATACAATTCTATACATCATTGCGATATTTCATTTGCGAAATTAATAATTCAATCGATTATACAAAATTATGTTCGATGTAAAATTCGATTATTCGGTAATTTTTTCGCACTTCAAATGTGACTTGAAGTTGTTAGCGATGTCCTTGATCTTGGAAAGATCGTTTTCCAAACTCTTTCGAGATTCCTCCTTCGCTGCTTCGTCATTGGTACTCAAAAATTCCAACACACGATCTGCGGGGCAAGAAAATAAAAAATGTTTTTTCACACGAAACAGAACACATGGATGTAAATTAATTGGGGTGGATCTTAATGGGGCTATCCAAACACAACGCACCGTGATAACGGGTCAGTACGTCAACCGTATCGGGTTCCAAATGCGATTGCAAAACCGTGAGAATCGACGCTACGTGTCTGCCGCTCATGTGAAGAGCGCTCTGAGTAGCAGCCGTGAATAAAACGCTCGTGACTAAATGCAACGCAAGCGCGGGATCCGTCGTGTCCCTCAATTGTTCCAAAAGCGCTTGTCGATGACCCAAAACCATCGGACGTTCCTTCTTCTTGTCGAATTTACGCAAAACCAAACAACAAGCCACCATAGCCGATTCAACATTGTTCAAAAAATCTTCCACAGAATTTCCCAAAACGCTTCTGTGCAAATTTCCCAAAGGTTCATTAACATCCGTCCCAAAATCTTGAAGCATCTTCTGCCTGGCCTCGGTCGTCAAATTGTTCGGACATTGAACGACGTTCTGTTGTCCGGCCAATCTGAACAAATCCGTCGTAAAATCAACGGCCAAAGTTTTCATCAGATATTTGACGAGAGGCGTTTGAAAATTTTTATCAACCATTTTGATTCCCTTGTCGAAAATTCGAACGTTCGTTATCAACATGTTCAGTCTTTCCTCGATCTCGTTGAGATTGTTGGACTTGGAGGTTTGCGACAATTGTTCGGCCATCGACAGAGCCAATTTGTTCAATTTTGGTTGCAAATTTTCGGCCAATTGATCAATAAGATCATCGATTTCCACGAGATTTTCGTTTTCCCGCAATTTTGATTTCACATCGTCGATGGTTATCAGCAACATTTCGATCTTGGCGAAATTTTTCGTCGCGGGCTCGTCGTCCGAATCGTAATCTTGATTCTTCGATTGATTGTATTTTTTTTTCGTCGATTTAGTTTTTGTTTCGCGTCCCTGACTGCCACCTCCGGATTTTCCACCCGATGCTTTTTTTCGACGTTCCTCCTTCTTGTCCATTTTCGTGTCTGTTGTTTTTGGGGTGGACGACGATCGCAATTTGTTCTCGGCTATCGATTGCAACCATTTGCCACTGTCCACAGCGTCACGGGCACGTTTTTCCGCCGTGGATTCGAAGGGCTTGCACAGAGATTGCAGATATGCGTCTGTGACTATCACGGTATTCGCGTATACGCGAATATTCGTGTCGTTGTTGCGTTTCAGAGCGTCTTTCAACAGAATTTTCGTGTCCTCGGGGGTGAATACCGATGGGAGAAGGGGATAGATGTCGACGAACGAGGACGTGGCCACTACCTCGTCCACGTTTGCGTCGACCTGGTCGATTATCGACGTACCCACTGCCACGGAGTTCAGGAGAGTCAGATTTTCGTTGACGAAGTGACGTTTTATGAAATTACGAGGGTCGGTTATGCCCAATCTCGTCAACGCGTCGTATTCTGCGTTGATTAAACATTTTTGTTATTGTTTGTACATATTTAAGTATATTGATCGATAAATTGGCTAAGATGGTTTTTTTTTTAAATTTTTAAAAAATATTTTTTTAAATTGTTTTAAATATTCTTAAAAAAGTATCTTTTGAAATTGTTTTGAATATTTACGAAAAATATCTTTTGAAATTTTTTTAAATATTAGAAAAAAAAATGTTTTTCGAAATTTAAAAAAATATATATTTTTTTTATACCAACCTAAATATCCATTTTGTTTGTAAAAATTGTCGACCCACTCGGTCTGACTTTTGGAATATATCGTAGGTACGTATATACCGTTCTGGCCCAGTTTACCCGTTACCACGCCGGGTACTTGCATCATTTCCTGAAGACTCTCCAAAATTGCTGCGAACGTTTAATCGACAAAATTATTTGAATGACTTGTCTCGTCTAATTAATTCTAGACGGATACTCTACTTTTTCTCACCCCCACCGGATCGACAGGGGTGTGTACACACCCCATTTTTTTACAACACAAAAATTTTCAATACACAAAATTTTAAATACACAATAATTGTTGGACCGGAAAATAAAAATGTACAAATTAATTGTAAAATTATGAAATTTCTTACAAAAAAATATTCGTTCGGGAACTTTGCACTGTCCCAATATCGCGCTGACCGGTGTGGGTTTGGTAATGGCCGACAGCGCTCCTCTTATCTTTGCTCTGTTTCTGGCTATGAAACCTTCGGTGTAAAATATTCTGGGATCCTGTTTGTCCTGTCTTCCCTGAACGGTCTTGCCAATTTCCTTTTCGATCATGGATTGCAAAAAATCAGCTGGCAAATCGTACTGCAGAGTCAATTCGGACACGTTTATGTGACCGTTCTGACAGAGTTTGTCGTTTATCTCGCCAACGATTTTCAGCATGTAACTCTTGTCGATGAGCTGTCCCAGCACGATTTTCAATCCCTTGTCGTGTCTCTCCACGTCGGCTGCCACTTTGTTTATCTGCGACAGATCGACGCTGAGAATTTTTGCCAATTCCACGAGATTTATTCTGCCGCCGTGAACGTAAAGCTCGTCCTTGATTTCTTTGGCCAAATGATTGGGAGTGACGTACTCTTTGCCGTCGACCGTGAATATTATGTCCAACAGCTTTTCGGCTGTTAGTTTCATGATTATTTCCACGCAGTTGCGCTCCGACAATCTGTAAAATAAATTAAGGGAGATAATGGAAGAACTGTGCAACGAGGACTGGTGTGCAACAGTGGGGTGGTCCTTAATGGGGATGTTGACGAATTTCGACGAGTGCACCCCCCAGATAGGTTCGAAATGGATAAATAAAAATATGTGCGAAACCCCAGCACTGTGGTCCAATGAGAAGACGTGGCTGTGAGCTCGTTTCGTTTCCCATTTGAATAACATGGGATTTTCTGACTGATTCGGTAATTATTTTTTCGAGTTGTCCCTGAGCACGCAAAAAATTCTTTATTCACACAAATCTATTGTCAATGGGTATAACTACTCGTACATTTTTTTACAAGACATAAACACAAATAAATTTCGAATTTGTGTTGAAATGGTTTATCAGTTGTTATCCATCGTTCATCGGTTCGCCGTTATCGATAATACACAGGTGAGGTCTTGTAAAAAAATGTACGAGTAGTTATACCCATTGACAATAGATTTGTGTGAATGAAGAATTTTTCGCGTGCTCAGGGACAACTCGAAAAAATAATAACCGAATTAGTCTGAAAATCCCATGGTATTCAAATGGGAAACAAAACGAGATTACAGTCACGTCTTCTCATTGGACCACAGTGCTGGGGTTTCGCACATATTTTTATTTATTTATTTCGAACCTATCTGGGGGGTGCACTTGTCGAAATTCGTCAACACCCCCATTAAGGACCACCCTAGCGTGGCAACAGATGGAACAGGTAGATTCGAAAAATCACACGATTGTCAAATATTGAACCAACTTTAGCAGAGAAGAGCTGAGCTGAGCTTTCTGAAAGTCAGCGGCCAGTCTTTTGACTTCGTCCCAGTCTACCGCCGTCATCTTTCGTGTTTTTTTCACTCGTCCTGGATGAAAATTCGCTATTCCGCAGCTGCACACAAGACAACCTGCCTAAAACTGAATTACGTCCGAAATGACATGAATTACACACACAGCTGATCGAGCACCACGTTTGCTTTTACTGCAGGGTCAACAACTGTTGCCAAATAAAAAAAAATTCAATTCCCCAATCAAATACTAACCTATTTTATCCAACACAATAAAATTCCGAACCACAAATATCATTAAACGATCGTGAATTACATTTACGCTCATAAACCACTCAAAAAAACGTTAAAAGTTAAAAGCAAAATGTTAAAAGTATCGTAAATACGTGTTAAGGTGATGTGCGACGGCCCGGTCGGTAACAAAAAACTGTAAACCATTGTTCTCGGTCACGATTCATCTTTACGACGAAACTCGAGAACGTTCGACTGCGTCTGAAGATTCCTCAGTCCACCGTTCTCGTCTTTGATCCAATTGTTCAATCGCGACCGAGAATATTACAATTTAAAGATCAATCAACATCAAACTCGAATTAAAATGTCCGTCATCGCTGGAAACCTCACACTGGCGCCATCTTCCGACGTCATGCTCAACCTTGATCACGAATCTCACGTTTGTCCCCCGGGCAGATGGCGCTGAGGCACATTTTTTTTTCTTTTATCTTGATCAACAATTTACAAACACGAGATTACAAATTTTTCAATCGTCTTTTGTCATTACGAACCACGCGAAGTAATGACGTAATTTCTTTAACGCGAGTCACTGACTTTTGTCCAAGCGGGTATAACAAACGTTATCAACGTGTTGGTTTTTTTTTTTTTATTTCCTTCGAATTCCAAACGCTTTGCCAATCACGAAAAAAATTGTATTATTACCGCGTTTTTTTTCGTATTGTTTTGTAAAAACTCATCGATGTAAAGAAACATTGTCGAAGCATGTCAATGAGCAAGAAGATGGAAAAAATGTGTCGCGTGTGTTTGATCACGGATGAAAGGCAATCACCGCTCGTGCCTTTGTTCACCGGATGCTGTGCCACATCAGACATCCCAACGAAGATTATGAACATCAGTAATGTTGTGGTAAAGAGATATTTCCTTTCTGTCAAAATCTCCATAAACTTTTATTTTGCATCAAATCTTCTTTTTTTCGTTACCGACGGATGGAAAAATAAAAATAAAAAAAATTAATATTTTTCCTAAATTAATATTTTTTCAAAATATATAATTTTTGTGAAATATTGAGAAAAAAAAAAAATAATAATAATAATTTCATGCGTCGCAGGTGAAGAAGGAAGACGGACTGCCAGAAATGATTTGTCAAAAATGCGTATTCCTGGTGAACGTGGCGGATTGTTTCAAAAAGCAGCTTCGGATGGCGGACAGAGAAGTCAGAACGATGCGAGATCGAACCGAAAAGTCCGAAAAAACCTCATCGGACCCCAAGAGCGCGGAAACTTGCGTCGACATGGACATAGAAGAGTTGGCTTACGATCCGGAATACATATCGGACGCGGTCAAGACAGAGATGGAAAACGTTTTCGCGAGAAAGCGCGATCGCGACACAGAATTCAAAACCATGTCCGAGTTTCTGAAAAATTTGGGAAAACAAACAAATTCCTCGCCCGACGGGCTAAACAGAAAAATTATATTGAACGAATACACGGAAGACTCGATAGAGATTACTTTCGACTACGTCGACAGAGATTGCGTTGCGAACGGCGAAGCGACTAATCGCAAACGCAACGAATCTTTCGACAACAAATTGATTTCCTTCAAGATTCCTGCGAAAGGTGTGAAAATAAAAATTGCAGACGCCGGTGGAAACGAAAATGGCAACGCGGTTGGTCCGGAACAACAAAAAAAAATTGTCGACTCGAAAGAATCCAAGACGCAGGACGATTCTTGCGAAATAAAAATTGCAGACGTCGTTCAGCAAAAATTGAAACGAATCGTCGACGATAAAAATAAAAATGCAGGTGTCATCGTGATTTCCGACAGTTCGGACGACGATAAAGATTCCAAAGTCGAAAAAAATGTGTCACGAAGCATTTTGGCCGATCGATTGAGATCCAAAGACGTCGGACCGATGAGATTGTCCGTGTCGGATGAAAAAAATAAATTGTCCACCGCCGAAGACGCCGCGTCCAAGACGATGGAAGAAAAAAAAATATTTCGAACAATGAAGATCGTCAATGTACCACAAAAAAAATCAAAAATCCTACCGGGAACTTATTTTCTTTGCACTAGTTGCAACGTCAATCTGCATTCGGTTTCGGCCGTGTTGGTTCATCACACCGAAGTACATTCGCCCGAATCCACGAGTTTTCGATGTCGCATGTGCAACAAAGATTATTCCACCAAATCACGGCTCATCGAACATTTTCACGAACACGCGGAGACGCAACTTTATCGTTGCAATCGTTGCAACGATGCTTTTTTTCTCAAAGACACGTTGATGCAACATTTGGCGAATCATCCGAGGAGAAAGAGTTTGATGGAACCGAGGGCCAAACGAATGAGAACCAACATCGACGATTCGATCAAGCAAAGAAATTTCAAAAGAGAATCCAAGCATGAGGATCATAATTACGACAAGGAGAACAAATTTACGAATAATTCGTGATTTAGATTGGGATTTTTTTATGGAAACTTTGAAAATAACAAAATTATGGATGTTGTTTTTTAGTTTTTTATTTTTCTTATCAAGTCGTTGGGAAATTGTTTGGAAATTAATTCTATTGAGAATTTATTTGAGAAATAAGTCTGAATAACGATCGCGAATCTAAAGTATTATTATTATTATTATAATTATTATTACTATTATTATTTTGTTGCCAAATATTAAAATAATTATTTTTTGTTTTTTTATTTTCTTTCGAAGTCATTGATAATTATTTGGAAAATAATTCCAAATATTGATCGCGAATGGAAAATATTATTATTATTATTATTATTATTATTATTATTATTATTATTATTATTTGCCAAATATTAGAATTATTATTTTTATTTTTTTTAAATTGATATTATTATTATTATTATTATTATTATTATTATTATTATTTGCCAGATATAAAAATAATTATTTTTTTAATCTATGCAAGAAAGATTGTTCGCATTGATTCGAGTCATGTATCGCGTTCTCGTTTTCCGCTGATCCGTGGTCACTCCTTGATGGAATAAACTTGTTTGAGAGCAGTTAGAGATTAGCGATGACGCGCATGCACACACACACACAATGACCGTTTAAGCGTTTGCAAACTACGAGAAAAAGAAAGAAAAAAATGCATTCGCAAAAATTCCATTAGTTTTAATCGAATGTTGGCCAAAGATTATTTTATAATTACAACGTTCACTCAAAACTGTTAGATCGAACCATTGTGAAATAAATAAATAATTTAAGATTATCGTAGAATTGAAAGAAATATACATATATATTTTTTTATTTCGACGATTTGGTTGTTTCAATAATCACAATATCCCAATTTTTTTTTTTTTTTTACGGCACAATTTCGGCGCGAAAGCAATTGATACAAGAACGCTTCGAGCAAAATTAATACAAGAACAAAGAAAATATAAGAAAGAGAGAAGAAGACTCGGGCAAAACATGAATTCTGATTATCGAGGCTCATATAATCGTCGAGTAATTATAGACGATATCGTGTCAAGGGGGTAAACGAACGCGATAAGAATAAATGTCAGTGATGCTAATTATTGAGCAAAAAAAAAAAAAAAATGGACTCGAGCAAGAAACAAAAAAATAGAATAAAGAAATAAATTATATTCGACGGTCGTGGAATATTAATCCGTTGCGGTCACTCGGGGTCTACTGGACCCCAGGCCAATTTCGTGGTATTCATGCAATGAAAATACAATTTTTTTAACTTTATTTCGTCCATTTAAACGTACGCACTTCGCATTTTTCGACATCGACCAAAAGTCTCGACACATACACACACACACATCAATGTCCAAGTATAAGTTTGTTCGCCCGAGCTATATCGTCGGATTAATTACTTGGCAATTGGCGTATTGTACGCGCGCAATCTGCGATCGGTATGACGCTCGGGGTTTCGTTATTCGGGCACTGATTAATGACGGACAGTTCGTGGATGCAGCCCATGACGAAGTCAGCCCGTTCGTCCGGCTTTCTAATTATTATTATTATTTATTTATTTATTTATTTATTTTTTTCGAGAGAAAGAGAGAGAGAGACATCTGCTCGAAATTTTTTCATCACCGTAAAGTTTAACGTGAGTGAGTTTTGTGATTTTTTGTTGTTGTTAATTCGTAACGTGTCTCGTCGAGGGATTGCAAAAGTGCAATAAAATCATCGATAAAATTTATGTTAATTTACTCGACTCACAAAAAATTCGACCAATTCGTTAAAAAAAAAAAAAAATGGAAAAAAAAAAATAAAAAAACGAGTTGAAGCAATGAAAACGAAATTGGATAAAAAATATAATTATGAAATAGCTTTGGCTGTTAAATAGCTCACTATTTAACTCAGATTGGCACGATAACTCATAATCCATTATTCAATTTTTTTTTTATGGTTTGTGTAAAAAAAAATTCGAACAGGATAATTTCAGGTATTGGAAGATGCTGTGTGACAATTTACACGTGTTGCCTATGAGCCTATTTATACTCATACCGGTTACCTTCATGATAACGTGAGTGGCAAATTTTCTAGACCTACGATAATAAAATAACAAATAACGAATAATAATAATAATCTTCGGAGTCGATGAATAGCTCGAGAACAATGACATTGGTGCGTGGGTCAGTTTCGCGTTGCACAAAGAAGTATTGTGAAACCGTTCAAAGCGTGGAAAAAAATGATTGATAGAAAAAAGAAATTGATATGCATATAGATATATTAGAATCGGCCCAATCGGATTATAATAATTATACAGAAGAAGAATAACTATATACATGTAATAAATATATCCTATTTATTCTATGTATATAGTTATTCTTCTTCTATATAATTATTCATTAAATCCATCGAATCGATAATCTCTGCAAAAACCATAAATGAAAAAAAAAAACAAAATAATTATATTTAGTTTGTATTATAATTGTTACAAAAAAAATATATAAAATTGCAAAAAAATTATATAAAAATGATATTCAGGCGGCTCTTGAAAAAAAAAAGGAGTGCTGTTATTGAAATAATGGGGTATGACTTTCGTTCGAGCAATGTCGATCGCTGTATAATCACTGTCAAGCACGCGGCACGGTTTTATTGATGGATCGTATTTCAGGTACACGATATCGGTGCAGTGGGACCACGTGGTGCCTGGTTTTCCTTACATATCCGAGACCGGAACGTTATCGCCCGAATCTTGTGTGTTTGCTCAGTGTCTAAATATCGCGGCACTTCTGCGTGAGTGGGTTCGCTGCCGTAAAAAAAAAAAAAAAATTGGTACCGAAAAAAAAAAAGAAAAGAAATTCAACCTAAAAATTTGGAAATTTGTTTTTCAACATGCACTTTAAGCTGTGTAAATATCATAAAGATTCCAGATAGTGAAGCCCCAGAATTGTCCGATATTTGATGGAATGGCTCATATATATATATATATATTTAGGTGTATCAATGAAAATCGTTTTTATATTATAAAAATATTGATACAAGGATTAAAATTAAAATTGGTGTCGATTGAACTATTTTAATCGAATTAAAATCGTTTTGATATTAAAAAAATATTGATGCAAGGATTGAAATTAAAATTGGTATCGATTAAACTGTCTTAATCGAATTAAAATCGTTTTTATATTATAAAAATATTGATGCAAGGATTAAAATTAAAATTGGTGTCGATTGAACTATTTTAATCGAATTAAAATCGTTTTGATATCAGAAAAACATTGATGCAAGGATTGAAATTAAAATTGGTGTCGATTAAACTATTTTAATCGAATTAAAATCGTTTTGATATTATAAAAATATTGATGCAAGGATTGAAATTAAAATTGGTGTCGATTAAACTATTTTAATCGAATTAAAATCGTTTTGATATTATAAAAATATTGATGCAAGGATTAAAATTAAAATTGGTGTCGATTAAACTATTTTAATCGAATTAAAATCGTTTTGATATTATAAAAATATTGATGCAAGGATTAAAATTAAAATTGGTGTCGATTAAACTATTTTAATCGAATTAAAATCGTTTTGATATTATAAAAATATTGATGCAAGGATTAAAATTAAAATTGGTGTCGATTAAACGTCTTTTTTTTTTCATTTATTAATGATCGTTAAAAATTACAGTAGGATGTTGCGTGTACATAAGACATCGTCAGGTCGAGCAGTGGCGAAAGGAGAGAGGTCACGGTCACGTTCACCGAAGGACAGTCGTGGTGACCGCTTGGTGCGGTGCTCTCGCGTGTTTCGGTCTCGATATACTCGCTAATTTTCAGGAAGCTCGGGTGGTAGCTGCACACATGATCGGAGCAATGACTTGCTTCACTGCCGGTACCATTTATTTCTGTCTTCAGGTAAAAACTCAACCGATTGAGACACAATTATTCAGGCCCTCCGAATTCAAAGACACCTGAAAATTAGTTTTTTTTTTTTTTTTTTCTGATGATATGATCAATCTAAATTGAAAATCGATTTTGTGAATCGATTTGAGAGCCAAAAGAGGAACCAAAAACAGGTTTTCCAATTATTTCAGACTTATCTGAGCCACAAAATGGAATCGGCGGTGAATGGCAGATCGGTTGTATTCGTCAGAGCAGCTCTATCCATCATGACCTTCGTTCTCACCACGACAACCATAATTCCCGGTTACATTTCCATGTCGGAATTTCGAGGCAAGACCTCGAAAAAATTTCCAACCCACCGAATCGTCGCGAAAAAAATGAGAGAAATTTAAATGCAATGAAAATTGAATTTCGATTGCAGGAAGCGATTACAAAAAGTGGTTACCAACCGATGGTGGATGGGGCTGGCACGTTGCAAGTGCCATTTCCGAATGGATTCTCGCTATAGTTTATTGCGCATTTCTTTTGACATTCGTTCCGGAATTTCGTCTGATAAATTTTGAACCGACGGTCGTCACGGTAAGGATTCGTCGTTATAAAAAATGGAAATCCATCAAACGGAATTGAGGGATTTTTTCCATGTTTTTTTTGGCTATGTTAGGATAATTTTATTGGAACACACTATGTGGTATCAATTGCAACGTATATTGAGGCACTCGTGTGAATTTTTTCACGATAAAAATGTCATTTTTGGGGAAACTATCGCCGTTGTTCCAAAACACTTTTTTTTTCAAGGTCATTTGCGTTGAGCACGATATCTCGGGAACGGCTCGTCCGAAATAAAAAAACCAAACAGATTTCGTTGGTGTAATATCAAACGCAGTTCGTGAACGTAGGGTTTAGCGAAATTTTGATTTTTCAAATAACGTCGTCGATTTATCCGAAAATTTTGATTTTTGAGATATCAAAAATTTAGAAAAATCGACGGCATTATTAAAAAAATCAAAATTTGACGAATCTGGAAATTGTTGATGAAATATGAAATGATCAAAGATTTAGATTGATCGTGAAATAGATCAAAAATTTATATCGATCATATCACAAATAAAAATTTAAAAAAAATGTTTCCCAATTTTTTAGGTGACTCAGCCCCCTTGAAAAAAAGTGTTTATTAATTTTCATTTCTTTCCTTCACGATTCAGTTGATTTATCTGGACGAGAATCGCGACGAGAAAACTTCCGAGAAGCCGGAAATCGTCTGCCAAGAAGTTTGACCCTCCAATTGCTGATATTCCAAGTCGATTTTGTTCGATCTCGATCGAACAATTTTGTACTTACATCGATGGACCATTGTTTCGTCAAGGCTGTGTAAATAATTATATTTAACGTTGTAAAACATCGTTTGGCTTATTTTTATATAAGTAGAACGTTCTACACGTAAAATTATTTATCTATCGTGAAAAAAAAAAATTATCTCGTAGTTTGACTCGTCGGTTATATTTATAAAATTATAACGTACTGTGAAAACTACAAACGACAAGTGCAAGTCGTCCGGCTGACATCATACAGCCGTTATCACTTCGTGACAAATGTTTTTTTTTTGTGTGTTTGTGTTTGTGTGTTTGGACAAATTTATGTGTGTAGCTTTTGCGTCGCCGACAGAATGTGCAAAACGTCGAACATAGTTTCATCGTCGTTTGTAAAATAGTTCAAGTAAAACCGATATCCCCAAAAAAAAAAAACGCAAGCGTCTGGATTGTTCAAGAAGAAGACGTTTTTTTTTTAAATAATTTTGTTTTAGGTTCGATAAAATCAATAAAACAATTTTCCATCATCGGGTTACGCAAATTTTCCATTTGCATCAGCAAATACTGTAGAAAAATAATGTAATAAATTCAATATTTAAAAAAAAAACAACGATAGAAAATACATTTATTTTATTTAAGGGGTTAATCGAAAAAAAATCGATTTTTTGAACATTCCAGAGTGGGCTGAAAAAAAACTCTTAAAAATAAAAGTTCATGCAACAAGTCGACGTCCTGTGGTTGCGATCAACCGATACAGTCGCTTTCTGTATCGGATTACGTTGTTTCCCAGGTTCGATAAAGCGGCGTTCGCTGTTGGGGCGATCATCCCCCATCGCAAAAATCATTAAAACGCAAACTGTCCTGTAACGACCTCTCGCGAAACTAAACTGCTAATTCTGGATTTCTAGAAATTTTGATTTTCATGGCAATTTAGAAAAAGAAAGTACGTCTTTTACGTCATAATTTTTACTCATGAATTATTTTTATAGATTGAATTAAATTTTATAAATCAAAATATCAAAATTCCGGCTCGACATAATATAAATAGAAACTTTATTTTACAAGAATTTTTTTTGCAAATTTTCTATTTCAGTTTTCCATTTTACTTTATGTTAATAATAAAGTGAAAAACGATTTTTTTATAAAATTTAAATACCAATAAAGAAATGTGTAACATTTATTTTTATTAATTCCTATTTTCATCCCTACTAGAAAAAAAATTCTTTGAGGGCATTTTTGGTGCTGCTAGACGTATGCAAACTCTTAATCAACAATCGATGGACCAAACACTCGGAGATTTTTTTTTTTTTTTTTTTTACATTTTTTTAATGATAAATTAAATTATAGGGTGAAAATTTTTAATCAAACTATCAGGTGAAAATAATAAATTAAACTTTTAGGTTAAAATAATAAATTAAACTTCCAGGTTAAAATAATAAATCGAACAATTACGTGAAAATAATAAACTCAACAATTTTGTTTTTTTTTTTTTCATTTTTAAAATGAAAATTAAACTATTATGTGAAAATAAAATTAGATGAAAAAAAAAAATTTCGTCACAGGATCGAACGATGAACCCCAAAATTAATGGAATTATCGTTCGAACGGATTTATTAATTTTTTTTAAAGACGAATGGGGGAATAAGATGATAATTTGTGAGGTGGGTAAAAATTTGGTCGATGATGTCGGGCATCTGCTGGTACCGTGCCAAGGTATTAATGCTGGCGCAGCGCCGAAGAGCCAGAGCGTCGCCCTGCCGAGACTGGCTCGCGAGCTTTTCGCTGGGCGAAGCTTGCAGAATCGATTTTTCACGGTACCCATAACCTAAGGGTCGGACCGTCGTGTCGTCGTGAACTCGAATCTTTCCAATTTCATCGTCTCCACGGGTTTATCATTTTTTTCCCTTTTATATTTATTTATTTATTCGTGTCACTCGACAACCGGAAGTGGAAACGGTTCATCCGAGGAAATTGTGCGAGATTCGTTGTCCACGTCTGCTCATAGCCGAACCGTTACCACTGACTCGTTCGCACGCAGTCGTCTTATTCAGCGATGAAACGTGAAATTGTTTTGATGGCTGTCGTTGATGGTGAAAAGAGAAACGTTTTTTGCATTATTGGATTATCGTGAAAAGCCCGGACACGACGACGTGCATCGCTGAGAATCGAGGTAAGAACGAAGATTCGTTGTTCGAGTCAACAAATTTTACGTTTTTGAAAATTCGTTTTGTAATTTGTTTGATGTTGATAAATTTGAATCAATGATTTATTAATTTTATTTCAAATGAATTTTGGATAATGAAGATTTAAAAAATTTATATTGAGTTACAATTGTGGATTTTTTAGAAGTTTTTCTTTTACAATTCGTTTAATATAAATAAATTTGATTCAATGATTTATTAATTCTGGTTTTTTTGTTTCGAATAAATTTTGGATAATGAAAATTCAAAAAAATTTCAATTAAGGTACAATTCTACGATTTTCTAGAAATTACTTTTATAATTCATTAAATACAAATAAATTTGAATAAATGATTTATTAATTCTGATTTTTTTTTGTTTCAAATGAATTTCAAAAGATAACGATTTTCAAAATCTAATTGACTTACAATTTCTACATTTTTAGAAATGTATTTCATAATTCATTAAATACAGATAAATTTGAATCAATGATTTATCATTTATTTTATTTTTTATTTCAAGGCACTTTATTATTCATAAATATGATTTAATATTACAATATATTGAATATTTAAAAAAATAAAAAATAAATGAATAAATAAATAATAATATTGCATACAAAAAATGGAAATGTGAAAAAAAATAATAATAATGAATTTGTTTTTTGCAGTTGAAAGGTGAAATTTGCCGGACAAATTGACGAGTGTGATTTTTATGGGAAATCTTTTTGATGGAGTCCATATTGGCAGCATAAAAAAAAAATTATAAATTCGTTCGGTGGGTTTGACCTCCCCCCCCCCCCCGTTCCTCCCCCACGGTCGACCGGAACAAGGTGAACGAATTGGAAACGATTGCACGAGGTCGCGAAAACTTTTCGATGGTATAATGTTGCGGTAGTGGAAAAAAAAAAAAAAAAAAAAGATCTTGATAAAGAAACAACACGCGTGTGTAGAGAGCCCTCGCGAGGTTTGTCATTGTCGGTCTACGCAGACTGGGTTCGAGCCTCGTGGCTGACGGTACGCGATAACGAACACCGGTGAACACCTTCTTCGGGCTCCTCATTATTTATTTATTTATTTATTTATTTATTTATTTATTTATTATATTTAATATATATTTTTTTTTAATCGTCGAAAAATAATCATGGAAAAATCCGAGACTCTGGACAATCTTCACTTTGTCCCCATTGTGCTGTGCATCGCTCTTCCCGTTACCGTCATCTCCACGTAAGTCACGACTCATCATCAAGGGGGCTGAGTCGTCTAAAAAAATGAAATTTTTTTTTTTCGCGATACGATCGATTCGAATTAAAAATCGACAAAAAATGTCGATAATAATCCGAATTCGATAATAATCCGAAATAAAATTTTTTATTTTGTATTGATCATGTAACGAATAAAAAAAAAAAATTGCAATTTTTCAGGCAACTCAGCCCCCTCAATGTTCCAATAAATCGTCGAATAAAATTATTTCAAAGTGATTATTGTTACTATATTTCAAAACTTTACGTTTGTCCATGTGTTTGTGTGACATGAGTGATGACCAATCGCGTAATCAATCAGTCAATGACTCATCGCATAAAAAAAAGAAGTTTATCCATCGATAATAATTATTTTTTATAAATTAAAAAACAAAATAAAATAAAATAAAATGAGATATAAAAAAAATGATCAAACGGAGCTGAGTTCGTGAAGATATGTTTTTTTCGAGTGATATTTCGTTGCGACAAATACTTGTGATGCTTATCTACACCGGATTACAATGATATCACAAACACACACACGTACACACCGAGGTCTGTCGGTTATTTCTCGTGAAATCGAGATAAACCCAGCAAAATCCTGTGAGAGATGCTGGTTGCTTGGAAACCACATTCATTTGCGTCGACACACTCGATTACCCACAAATACCCACGCTTTGCACAATACACATTGTTTCGTCACACTTCCTTTTTTTTTTTTACATTTTTTTATTATTTTCTAATTGATACTCTGGCAAACGACGCAGTCATTGTGCTTTGACGACACGTGTGCAATGCGCATCTACGCGACTTTCGAGATGCTCGTGGTGCAATAATTCAAACTTCCAGCCTCAACGACTATTCATCCATTGCGTCTCGTGCATTATTATTATTTTTTTTTTTTTTGCTTTTTTTTTCGCAAGACTCACTCAGGCGAAGAAACAGTCATTATCTCGTTTCCACGCGTTTTTTTTTCTTTGCATCTTCAGGTCTATCATCTTCGCGATTGAATTTAGAGATCTTAACATTTTTATTATTTTGAAAAATAAATAAAATAAATAAAATAAATAAAATAAATAAAATAAATAAAATAAATAAAATAAATAAAATAAATAAAATAAATAAAATAAATAAAATAAATAAAATAAATAAAATAAATAAAATAAATAAAATAAATAAAATAAATAAAATAAATAAAATAAATAAAATAAATAAAATAAATAAAATAAATAAAATAAATAAAATAAATAAAATAACAGATGAATAAATTATTGTTCATGTCAACAACACATGTAAATATTACAATAATTATAAAATTATTTATCTCTAAAAAAAAAAATTTTTTTTTTAAGTAAGTGATAAAAAATAAAAAGAACAATAATTTTGCTGGGATAAAAATTAATAAATGAATAAATAAACAAATAAAATGAATAATTTCGTCGTAAATTACATGTAACAGATAAATAAATTATCATTCATGTCAACAACACATGTAGATACTACAATTATTATCAAATAACTTATCTCTGGTAAAAAAAAAATAAAAATAAATAGTTGATAAAAAATAAATAGAAAAATAATTTTGTTGGAAAAAATTTTCGACATCGATGAATAATATTGTTTGATTGCAGTTACGCGATAGCAGTGGGTCTGGACCATGTGGAACCTGGTTTGCCGTACATCTCCGACACGGCGACTTATCCCCCGGAAAGTTGCATATTCGCTCAATTCATCAACATGATTGCGGCTTTGAGTAAGTGCATTGTCGTACTGTGCACGATGATCGTCGAACGATGGTCGAGACCCCGGCCGTAGATTCGTTCGCGGCCACTTCCCAAAAAAGTTTTCACGGTCGCGCGAATCCAAGTGATGAACGTGCATATCAGGGTGGTCCTTAATGGGGGTGTTGACGAATTTCGACAAGTGCACCCCCCAGATAGGTTTGAAATTGATAAATAAAAATATGTGCAAAACCCCAACACTGTGGTCCAATGAAAAGACGTGCCTGTAAGCTCGTTTTGTTTCCCATTTGAATAACATGGGATTTTCAGACTAATTCGATAATTATTTTTTCGTGTTGTCCCTGAGCACGCGAAAAATTCTTCATTCACACAAATCTATCGTCAATGGTTATAACTACTCGCACATTTTTTTTACAAGACATAAACACAAATAAATTTCGAATTTGTGTTGAAATCGTTTATCAGTTGTTATCCATCGTTCATCGGTTCGCCGTTATCGATAATACACAGGTGAGGTCTTGTAAAAAAATGTACGAGTAGTTATACCCATTGACAATAGATTCGTGTGAATAAAGAATTTTTCCCGTGCTCAGGGACAACTCGAAAAAATAATAACCGAACAAGTCTGAAAATCCCATGTTATTCAAATGGGAAACAAAACGAGCTTACAGGCACGTCTTTCCATTAGACCACAGTACTGGGGTTTCGCACATATTCTTATTCATTTATTTCAAATCTATCTGGGGGGTGCACTCGTCGAAATTCATCAACACTCCCATTCAGGACCACCCTAGTGCATATGCCATCAGACGTGTGTGCGTTACCGATCGCGTTAGACAGACGCGCGCGCGATCGGAAATCTTTGATGCTCGTGTCTCAATGACGAGTCGAGTTGCGCAATCGACAAGGTCCGACGCTCTCCGTCATTCAATTTATTTTTTATTTTTTTCATTCTTTCCAATTCTTTCTCACTTCATCTCATCGTCGTCGTCGTTGATTTCATTACAATCGCTTTTCACGGTCTCACATTTCGATCGATTCGACGAAGCCGAAGGTTCGCGGTCAAACACGTGTATGACGTCACGACCGGATTATCTTGACCGAAGATATATGTGTATATGTATTATATTTACCTCGATTAAATAATTGCCTTGACTCGGGTGAGCTTTGCCGGAACTTCTGGTGGTCCCGGTAATTACAATTGAATTACCCGGACGCAATGCGCCGGGTCGACGAACCGATTGCATACAAATTCTCATTTCAATCGTCATTACCGACAGGGTCAAATATTTTAATTGCAATTTTGAATTTTTATTATCGAAAAAAATTTAAATCACAAAAATGGATGCTGTGACTTTTAATTGAAAGATATTGGATAATAACAGGACGAATATCTTTTGTTTTCAGTGGTTCTGGTGGTGTATATAAGACACTCGCAGATAAAGGAATGCACGAACGCGTTCAGGCTCAACGCGTCCTTGAAAAAGTGGAACAGAGCCGGGCTTATCCTCGGCCTACTGTCGACTCTGGGACTCTCCATGGTAGCGAATTTTCAGGAGACTTCGGTCATCGTCGTACACTTTATCGGCGCGTTCATGTGCTTCGGTTGTGGAACCATCTACTTCTGGATACAGGTTAAAAAAAAAAAAAGAAAAAAAAATTAAAAAAAAAAAATTAAAAAAAAAATTTAAAAAAAAAATTAAAAAAACTTAACCCTAGGACGCCACTCAGGGGTTTCCCAAACCCCAGATTGAAGGATCAAATGGGTGAGATTAATCTTTTTGTGTCAATTGAATCTTTTTTTTTCTCACAAAGAAGAATTGGAATTTTGTTTTATTTAATTCAAGAACGTCATTAATTTGTTTATTACTTTTGTGGATGGTTGACAAGGAAAGCAAAAATTCACGTCAAAACCCTAAAGAATTATAGAGATAGAATTGTTTTAGAGTACTGGGGTTAGCATAACCCCAGAGTGGAGATTGCATTTTGTACGTGAATTGTGGGGTCCTAGGATTAACGTCTCTATTTGATTTATTTTTTCCAAGTAAAAAAAAATTTTATATAAACTATGTATGGGACTATATAGTCCATATATGGACTGAACATAAACTATATGGTATATAAAAAGTATAGACTTTTGATATTTATTAAAAATTATAGTATCCTAAGAGTATAGACTATATAGTTGCATATATAATTTTTTTACCTGTGAAAATTAAATTTAATATATATTTATATATATATATATAGCCCAGCCCAGTTCCATATATTTTTTATACATATATCCAGGCTATATATATATATATAATTTTTTAACTCGCAATTCCTTAAAAATCCTCCAACTAACGAAACCAACTGTTTCAGGCAATATGTTCGTACTACATGTATCCACTGGGCTGCTCACTGCGAATCGTTCACGCCAGACTGATAATGTCCGTCATAAATACCATAAATTTTTTTCTCATACTCGTTTGTGGAATTCTCGCTCATCGGGCTTACAAAGGTACGTCAACAATAATCGTTTGAATCGAATCATCGATTAATATTGTTTTTTTCTTCAACTTTTTAATGTCCAAAATTTGTAAAATTGCCTCTCAAATCGAATCATCGATAAATATTAATTTTTTCTTCAACTTTTCAATGTCTAAAATTTGTAAAATTGGCTCTCAAATCGAATCATCGATTAATATTATTTTTTTCTTCAACTTTTTAATGTCTAAAATTTGTAAAATTGCCTCTCAAATCAAATCATCGATCGATATTATTTTTTTCTTCAACTTTTTAATGTCTAAAATTTGTAAAATTGCCTCTCAAATCAAATCATCGATCGATATTTATTTTTTCTTCAACTCTTTAACGTCGAAAATTTGTAAAATTGTTGATCAACAGGAAAAAATCCTCGAAAATGGTACAAAAACGACGGTGGATGGGAATTGCACGTGGTGAGCACAGCAGCCGAATGGATATGCGCGACGATATTTTGCATCTACGTTTTATCGTTCACCACGGAATTTCGTGACATACAACTGGCACGTCCCAAGATAACTTACAAATCCGGTGCCCTGAGAACCACCAGCAACGAGGTACTGAACGACAGTCAAATTTCCACGTCGGTTCCACAAACCTCACGAACGAACACTTGATCGATGATCGATCGTGGTGGCGGTTACGTAAATCTGTTGTCACACTCGCCGATGAACAATCCATGTCCGGATTATCGAAGTTCGGATTTCGATTTTCTCGACGATACGGTGCACATCGTTGCACCATCGGAAACCAACGCCGAAGCCACGGATACCGGAAATTATTTGTGTCACGTTGAAATTCACGATCACGATGAAAAAAATAATGATGTAAAAAATTTATTGGATTTCGATACGGACGATGAAAACGCATTGAGCAGTCTGAACGTTCTTATCAGTGATTCATCGAGCATGGATTTTCAACCCAAAAGATTTGCCTATCCGGACGCAAATAGTCACAGCAATTATAATATTCTCATCGACGATACACCGAGCTCGGAATTTTCCCGATCGAAGAATCTCGACGTGCCGAAAAATTCTAAGCGAGGTATTCACGATGCAAAAGTTGAATTGTCGAAAGAGAATAATTTTGGGGATGACAAGGACGAAATGAAAAATTGTTTCTACGACGAAGAATCGTCTTATTCGGTGGCAAACAGTCACGGAGGCTACGGACAATTTTCCGACAGTGAAAAAACTTGGGAAGACACTTCGATGCAACATTTGATACCTTTGAATGAGAGCGATAATTACGAAATTGCAAATAGTCACAGTAATTATCAAATTTTTTACAATCGTGGATCGAGAACCAACGAAAATTTCGACGATTGTGCGAACGATTTTAAATTTCGTTCTTCGAACGACGATTGCGATGATTTTGAAAAATTTCAAGGTTTCGTGCGTTCGCGAATGAAGCTTTTGGCTTTTGCCGGGACACCGGAAAGCTCGTCGAGTCGCAGTTCGAAAAGCACGGAACAAACGAGTGACGCTTGTGACATCGAAGAATGTTTGATACAGATCGAAGAGAGCTTGATGAATATCGAACAAAATTTGATCAACGTTCAACAATTGGACATTCCGGAATTGAAGAATTTTATTTACGACAATTCGAATTACGAGAGACGAACTAATGACGTTCAGGAGGATCTTTTGTGTACGGAAAATTTGGAGACGGTGAAAATTCGTGATGAATTGACGAACGACGATGGAAATGTTGAAAAATTTAATGATAATAATTATTTGCAATTCAATGACGAAGGATCGACGAGCCAGGCTGTCGAATTTTCCACGAGTTTTTCCAGCACGACCGGAGACTCGGTCAACTGTCCCAATGCTCGTGGAAATGTTAATTTCGTTCCAAACAGTTTGGAAAAAATTTCCACGAAATTAAAATCAACGTCCGAGACTCGTGAGAATATAAAAATTCGTCGAGACGATGAAAACGATGAAAAAATTGTCGTCGATATTGTGAATTACAATTTCAATTATTTGGACGATGAGAAAGTCGTTGATAGAAAAATTTGTCAACGTACAAATTCACTCGACGAAAATTCCATATTTTCGTGTTACGAAAATTCGGAAAAACGCAAAACTTCGTTGGAAAATTTTTACGGACCTGTGGAGGAAAATTGTTTGGACGTGAATGGAAAAGCGAGATCGGAGGACGCTCTGGGACGTTCGGAGAGCGAAATTTCGTCGATCGGGAGAACGAAGAAAAATCGCGATGGAAGAAAATCGAAGGAACGAAGAATCGCCGAGGTGGAAGCGAAGGCCGAGGAATTTCGACGAATGATAGAAAACATTGTTTCCACGCGTACCATCGGAAAAACTAGTTTCGAGGGTGC
The DNA here is from genome assembly GCA_963662125.1 of Diplazon laetatorius. Taxonomy (NCBI): domain Eukaryota; kingdom Metazoa; phylum Arthropoda; class Insecta; order Hymenoptera; family Ichneumonidae; genus Diplazon; species Diplazon laetatorius. The sequence continues at coordinate 6,093,516 of OY759160.1, read as the reverse complement.
TAAAAGAACGACGCGATTTTCCAATCGAGGTCAGATCGATGGACGTGCGATTTCACGCGATAAAACATCGCCGAAAAAATGTTTGACCGGTGATAATGTTCACGATTGCAATCGTAACAGAGACAAAGATTCGCCGGGTGGAAAATCTTACGTTCATGAAAAACGTAAACGTAAAAAAATTTCCACGAGAGTGCAAAATGGTGAAAATGCTGTTGTACCGAGCAAAATAATTTCTTTGTCGTTGTCACTGCTTTTGGCGGCGCTTTTGCAAGCTGTGAGATGTCTGGCCGATCTCGTGGAAGACGCTTTCAGATCGGTGAGCTTCGACAAAAATGGTTTGCTCGAGTGAATCGCGTTTTGAAAAGCCTTTTTACAAATTCCTAAAAATAATTCGAAAAATTGATGATTACATTTTTTTTTTTTTACAAAATTCTCACTTCGATTTGCAATTATTAATCGATATTAATTTTGGGTTTCGTTAATAATTATTTTTTAAGAATTAATTTTTAATGTGTTATCCGGAAGAAAAAAAAATTACGATGATTTTTGTTGATTTTTAATTATGAAGAGAAATTTTTTAATCGATTCGGGAATATTAATCAGGCCTACGACAGTCGAGTGCAGTGAAGAACTGTGATCTAAATAACGTAAGCGTGAGCTTCGGAAATAATCGTTGGTGCAACTTTGCCTGATATATATATATATATATATATAGTTATTCGAATAAATTATATTTTGCACTTGAATATTAATTGAAATAAATACGTAAGTATGTAATGATGAATGAGACACGTATGTGCACCAAGTAAAAAAATAAAATTATGTATGAACTATATATGGGAGTGGGCATGTGCAGCCTGCATATTAGGGTGGTCCTTAATGGGGGTGTTGACGAATTTCGACGAGTGCACCCCCCGGATAGGTTCGAAATGAATAAATAAAAATATGTGCGAAACCCCAGCACTGTGGTCCAATGAGAAGACGTGGCTGTAAGCTCGTTTTGTTTCCCATTTGAATAACATGAGATTTTCACACTAATTCGGTTATTATTTTTTCGAGTTGTCCCTGAGCACGCGAAAAATTCTTCATTCACACGAATCTATTGTCAATGGGTATAACTACTCGTACATTTTTTTACAATACCTCACCTGTGTATTATCGATAACGGCGAACCGATGAAACGATGGATAACAACTGATAAACGATTTCAACACAAATTCGAAATTTATTTGTGTTTATGTCTTGTAAAAAAATGTACGAGTAGTTATACCCATTGACAATAGATTTGTGTGAATAAAGAATTTTTCGCATGCTCAGGGACAACTCGAAAAAATAATTACCAAATTAGTCTGAAAATCCCATGTTATTCAAATGGGAAACAAAACGAGCTTACAGCCACGTCTTCTCATTGGACTACAGTGCTGGGGTTTTGCATATATTTTTATTTATTTATTTCGAACCTATCCGGGGGGTGCACTTGTCGAAATTCGTCGACACCCCCATTAAGGACCACCCTACTGCATATAGATGATATGTAGACTATATATGCCGAGTTCCATATATAGTCTATGTACATACATATATATAGATTATACATAAACTATATAAATATAGACTGCACAGCTTATGTATAGTCTGTGTTTACGTATAATCTTTATATATAGACTGTGTATAATTTTTTTACTCAGGTGTATACTCACGTACGCGTAAAAAACGGCTAGTCTAGAGAATCCGGCCTTCGTCGATGCTAATACTGGGGTCATTCGGACGTGTTTAACGAGTGACTCGCCAAACGGTGCTAAACTGTATATGAAAGTCAGGAACTCCGAAGCAGAGTGGACATTTTAATCGTACGATTATTTATGTAGGCAAAATAATTAATAACGATATGAACGATTCCCGTTGGAATTAATTTTCTAGTCGCATCTAGAAAATTTCGCTCGGTAAATGCATTTTTTATTTTTTTGTTGTTATTTTTTTTTCAATATTTCGTTTTTTTTTTCAAAATTAAATTTGATTGATTTTCCAATCGAATCGATCGTTTATCAAGTTCGCTGTCGACGATTATTTTTAAGTATTCTTAAGATTTTCGCTACAAAAGTTTAAGATGCTTCCGTACTGATGCCCATTGAAAAAAAAAAAAACGCTAAAAAATAAATCGATCTCGACGAAACGTGGAAAACATTTTTTTTTTTTAATTCACGAAACAAAATTTCATGAATTACGATGGTAAAAAATTTATCATTGAATTAAAATTTTTTCTTTGAGTAAAATTTTATTGGGATTTCATCAGTCTCCAAAATATTGTTTACGACATTAAAGACTCGTCATATTGATAAAAATATCAAGATATTTTTATCGAATCTTAAAATTATGATAAAAAATATTTGTTACAACACACATTCAAAAAAAAAAAAAAAAACAAGAAAAATAATATGAGCTTAAGGAGTGAATGAGAATAGCGATCCGAAACTATTATTTTTTGAGTGCCTGATGAAATGTGCGCGTGAACGTGTGAAGTTGAAATTTTTTTCGTGTCGTTATATACCGACCTCACTCTCGGCCTTTAAAATCCCTTTCTCCATCGACAAGACAAAACTAATAAATTTGTATCACGCTATAGCGCAATACGAAATTAACTTGGACATTGTTACTTGGTTGTTTCTTTTTTTTTGAAATCCTACGGAGTTCCTTACGATAAGAGACGCCTGATTATAATTTTTTAATCATGTACGTCGCATATTCGTGGCCAGGATAATCGATCGAGTGAACATTTTTCAGCGAATACTTTTGAAATGCCGATTTCGATTAACGTTGCAAAAAAAAAACCTTCTCCAAATGATCCATCGAAGAAAAAAAGAAAAAAAAATGTCTACGTGTAAAAAATTTAACTGTTGACACGATTTCTGCCGGAAAACAAAAAATATTGGGAACGATGAGAGAGAAAAAATAAGAAATATCGGGGATTGGATGATTAAACATTCCATGGAAGTTTCAAACGTGAAACATAAAAATTATCACTTCTGTTGGAAAGTCGTAAAAAAAATTTCACGAGCACAGATTATCGAAAAGACTTTTGTTACTCTCTGCGAAGAAATACATTTATTCTTCGGCGTTCCAACACAATACAACAGTTCGAAAAATTTGTGAGTAACTCATATTCTCCTACCTCGAATAATTCGAAGGTTTGTCGTTATTCAAACCAACAATCGGCTCGATAAATCGACAATTGCTAATTTGAAAAAATAAGATGTCATAATTTTTTTTTTTTTTTCAAATAATTCTCATCGCTTCCTCGTCAGATTTTCATGAAACTCGGCATACTTATAGGTATTGATGAGAAAAAGGTTCAGTTAAATTTTCATGGCTTTCCGGAGCGTGAGAAAAAATATATCAACACTTTTATTTTGCACACGTTTAACACGGAGCCTTATGGATAATCACGCTCAATTTGATACAATCCAAAAAGTCCTCGTCAGATTTTAATGAAAACACTTGAGCTGCAATTTGAATATTCGGACAACATTTTGGGCACTTGACAGTAGAGATCGGGAGACTGTGATGATAATAATAAGCAAATAAACATCGGGGAAAATACAGTTTGTGTGAGGAGTTGGTCGTGATCCAGTAGACATGGCAACGTTGCGCGTTTGTTTCCCATCTTCTCTCTCTCTCTCTCTCACTAATCGACATCATAACACGCGACGTTGCCACATCAAAGTACTACGTACCTCAATCAGGAGATGGTATATCTCAGGCTTGTACATTTCTCAACTTCATTCCCACGATTAACCTTTTTTTTTTATCTGCAGAATTAATCAATGGCGAGACCAGAGATTATTATTTGGGCAGTGATTTTTTATTCGGTAAGTATTCTTCGCAATATTCGTAAATCGTCTTACAGAATAAAATATTGATTTCACGCAGTTGGAATCGTTTGAATGCACTCACCTTAAAATTTCAGTTGCAATTTCACCCAAAGTTCGTAAAATCCAAGCCCGTTGTTAGCGAGGCAGAAGAAATCGTTGGGCCCGAGCTCGAAGCCGTCGACAGTGACGAAATTAAATTCAAGTCGACCACTCCGAATTACAACATGCTCGTCGATGACGATAATCCCACGATGGAGGGTTTCGTCTATCACGAGGAAGACTACGGTAAATTCTTGCGTTCTCTGGATATTCTTACGTTCGACGATCCCGTTTATCACGAACCAGACTCTGGCAACGATTCGGATGATTCGGATGATTCGAATGATTTCAAAATCGTTAAGTCGTCTTTTCACGATAACGATTTCGATCTTGCTGACGATTTGGAATTTATGAAGCGTAATCCGATCATGGCTCGCGATCCGGACGATCCACTTTGGTGGTGATCAGGATTCCCAAGGACAATCGGACTACTTCCTCGATGAACTCGATGACCTCGACAACCAACATTCCAGTAATTACAACATGTTCGTGTAAAACGTTTGTCAAAACGGTTTTTTAATACATTTCCGGTTATTGAAGATTTTTCCAGCTACGAAATTTTGACGTCATGAAATTATTGTGACAAAAATTTGCAACATTAGTTGACTCTGTTTTTTTGTGGCTTTGTGTGTGTGTGTGTTTTTTTTTTCAAATCTAAAATAAAAATAAAAGTTTATAAACTGTATATATAAAAATAAAATAAGTACAAGTGCTGTACAAGTCGACTGTTATCTTGTTTCATTTTTTATTTAACTCAAAAATTAGGTAAATGATAAAGAAATAAATGCGACGATCGGTAGTGCGAATTTTCATGCTTTTTAAAAATTTCAAAAAAACAAGCGAAAAGCCTTTTTTGCCTGTTTTTTGTGTTAAAAATTGTCGTGAAAATGTTGTGTCTCAAAAAAAAAAAAAAATTGATAATATTTCGACGATGAGGCGGATTTTCAAATTTTTCACATTCCACGTAAATTCCTCGAAATTATCTCCAAAGGAAAAATAAAAGAAGAAGAATAAAGAAGAATAGGAGAAGAAAAAAAACACGATTTTTTTTTTTGACATGTAGAAAATTTAATTGTACAATCGCTTTTGCCAGAAAACAAAATATCGAACATTCAATTATGTTTACAAAAATGCTTCATGGACCGTCGACGTTGACGGTGATGCGAAGCGTGGTGAAGTAGGAAAATGCTGCTGAGAGGAACTGAAATTAAAGATCAGAGCGATGACGATTTTTTTTTAAATTATTTTTTTTTTTTTAATCGTTGCCGTCACTCGGGGTCTGCTGGACCCCGGGCTAACTTCGTGGTATTTATGTAAATTCGTTGAAAAATGATTTTTTTTTAATTTACCGAAGCGTAGTAACGCAGCGAGAGAGCCGGAAGAAAGCCACCGATGGCTGGAACGACCGGTCGCTGAGATCTTCGAAGAATTATCAATATATTTTTCATCATCGATGGTGACATGTCGAACCAGGGACAGCAGTAGACCGATGTTCCTATTAAGTCGCACTGACTCGATCAATCATCCCAATGTCTCGATCATTCGTCGTCGTAAATATATGTATATATCTATTTTTTTTTTTTTCATTTTTGAAAATTAATTCGAAAATAATTCGAAAATTAATTCTCACCACATGGATAAGATTATCAGCGGGCCAAGCACATACGAACAAGCAGACTATCGATATCACAGCAACAGGGCCAAATTGCATTTTCACAGCCATCGGTTGATTCTTCACATTTTTACATAAAATAAATGAATAAATAAAATTATGCGTTTGATCGTTGATTTCGATTTTTTTTTTTTCGACTTACGCCAACAAGTTGAAGACAACTGAAAACCGTTCCAATTCCACTCATCGTCGTTGTCGTGAGTGCTATATAGGCCATTGTGTCCTTAGCTTTGTCCGCTGATCTGAATTATTATTATTATGATTATTTAATTTTTTTTTCGAAGATTTAATTATTTTATTTTGTTTTTATTTTGACTCGTGGCGGTCATTTGGGGTCCATTGGACCCCAGGCCAACTTCATGGTTCATTATGCAATGAAAATACAATTTTTTGACATTGTCTTGTATATTAAAACGTACCACTTTCATTTTTCAACATCGAATTTCAAAGTTTGAAAAGTCTTGAGTTCAAACTTCAAAATAAATATACTTTTTCAAAGTCCATGAAACCTCAATTTTTTTCTCGAAAATATAATGTCTTAAGAGTAAAACGGCGCAAGAATTTTGACCATATGGCAAAAATTAAATTTCTCACGATTATTTTTGTAAACAAAGTCGAATTTCGTGAATTTTTTCTTTCTCATCGTGTTTTGACTACTCAAAAATCTTGAATAGAAGACAACGACTATTGGATTGTTTGGAAAACATGTTAAATTGAAGTTTGGCGCAAGATTCGAGTCGATACATCAAAAATAACGGAGATGGGATCGGTTTTGGCGAGTGGGATTCGTTGGACCCCATGTGACCGATGTGTTTTTTCATGCTATATCGATGTAGAATATTTTACCTCAGCAATTGTTGATGAGTTTGGATGAACGAGAAGAGGCCTCTCGTGTCGTTAACCCTTTCAAGCTCGTGGGACAAAATTTCCAATCTTGCACCGACGTACCAAACGATGAGAGCTGCTTGACAGTCGATGGTCGCTCCCACCGAACACTGAAATCCCACGAAACTCTGGTGCACGTAAACGATATACATCATCGGTCCGGATTCGATGGAAAATGGATAAACCGCCGGGGTCGGAAATTTTTGATCGGACAAAAAAAATGGACCGCATATAACGAAAGACGTTGTCACGTAATTCACGACGGTTATCGTAATGTGCAAAAATGAACATTTGTCGACGTAACGCTGCATTATCGATCTTTCTTGTGGATCAGCATTTTTCACAAAATTTTCCATCTCCGATATGACAACCTGTGTGAAATATCACAAACAAATTATTGGATCGTCAAATTTTTAATTTTTCGAATTTTCGAAAAATCGATTTTTTTTTTCAAATGGTCACTCAGGACCTCAAAAATAATGTACCAAAAGATTATGGCCCGGAAAAATTTCTGAGTCACTCGGTTTTCGAATTTGCAATTTTACAATTTACAAAACTGCATTTTTCAAGTTCTCCAGAAACATAACTCTGACGATTTTCAACCGATTCGCTTGAAATTTTCAATGTTACTTTGAAAATACATTGTCTGTGGAAGTAAGTAGGATTTTTTTTTTAATATCGCATAGTTTATTTGTTATTGACAATTTTCTGACGATTTTTTTAAACAAATTTTTCACTCTTCACTTTAAAAGTGCGCTTTTTGAAAAAAAATCAATGTATCGAAAAAAATCCTACGTGATTCTATAGTTATCGTTATATATAATCGAAAGAAAATTCATTTGCTCATCATGAGTCAAAAATTCAAAAATTACACCCTTTTTTGTAATCTCGATTTATTTATTTTTTCCTTAAAAAAAAAAGAAAATTCTAAAAAAGCCTAATTTTTCGGCCTCTGGAGTGGTCTAACCCTTTAATTATTTTCCAATAATGTTCCATGATCAATTTCCGATTAATTCATTCGTCTTAGATTTTTTTTTCTTCAAATCTGTTTGTCGTTGATTCGCGAATAAACAAATTTCGTCACCTGTATGCGTTTTCGATGGAACCTGCAGACGATAATTTTTATGATAAAACCGGAAACCGCGGCGAGAAAGCACACGGATTTCGTGAGATTCAGAGAATCCGTTTGATACTCGTAAACGGAATAAAGCAGAGGCACGAAAAGTCCAATCGCGCTCAACAACGACAGACTCCAAAACACGTCGAATTTCGTTTTTTGCCATTTGGTCGAATTGGCTGACAGTGGCCAGCAGTAACCCAAGTGGACGCTCATTTTCGTAAAATTAATCGCATTTTCCAAACTTATCTTGCCCAACATCGTTTTTCGGATTAGTTTTTTTATTTTCTTTTTAATTTTTTAAAAAATTTTGTAACTATAAAAATAGTGAACTAATAATAATCGTTGATTTAGAGAACGACTAAAATGCAATAATTCGATTGCATTCGTTGCGTACTGATAATCTGGTGAAATTGTTGGTGTAGAATAGTCGAATAGTTGGATAACCAACTTTGACGTCGAACACAAGTTTTACACTCGATGGTTACAATTGTATCAGCTCGGGTTGCGTCTTGTGACGCGCGTGCGCGTAATTACGGTGTATTACCCACACGGAGGGTGCTATTATGTCAATTCGAGAATGGATGCAACAGAGAATTTACCCTTAAATGTATGGAAAAATTATTATAGCGTCGTGTGTGTTGTCCGCGCAAATAATTGTTTTTGGAAAATTGAGAAAATCGATGTTTCGGTTGTAACGATTGTGGTATCTTTGATTGCAGTGAATTAACGATGAATAAATCATTTTAGCCAGACGCACAGGACGTACGAACCCCGACCCCGTTCGTTTTCCACGGTGAATTCACGATGGGGCTGTCAGTATTATTGCACAGTGCATTAAACGATTTCGAATCGTTCGTGTCGACGTTGCGTGGTGCTAGAAAATTCAGAATAAGCTCAGAAGGGTGAAAATTCCGTGGGAGCAATGTTTCGAACGACTGTGTTACGAACGGTCGTGGCGTGCAATGACATTGCGGCGAATCCGTCAAAATTCAGAATGACATTGTAGCGAACGTACAATACCCCGACTTTCGAGCTTTCCCACGCGTTTATTATCAAAGTTAGATGTATGCCTTCGGGGACTTTTTTATAGGAAATTCAATTCTCTGCAACATTGTTTGTATGAACTTTTGGTGTATATAGCGTTGTTTATCCAGCGTTTGCACGAGAAGGTAAGAACAATAAAAAAATCAATGCGAACCTTCCCGTCCCCACGCTGGATAAACAACGCTATATAGACCAAAAGTTTATATGAACAATATCGTAGAGAATTGAATTTCCTATAAAAAAGTCATCGACGGCATACGTCTAACTTTGATAATTAACGCGTGGGAAAGCTCGAAAGTCGGGAAAAGGTTGAAAACTTTCATAATCGTAATTCGGGGTAAGCCATTCTCGTTTCTCTTTCCTTTTGTCTTCATTTTTTTATTCCTCCATCTCTTGACTATACTTTATTTTATTTTGCGTCATTAACAATTCGTGCGTTCGACAACAGGACACTTTTCGTGTCTTCTAAATTTTCATGATTGTTTAGAAGCGACCATCGCAGCGCTGAGTGTGGTGAAATAGGAGAATGCTGCTGACAAAAACTGAAAAATAAAAGAAAAAACGATAATTCGATTTTCAATTGGAAAAAAATTTGACCAGGGAAATTAATCGAGCACTCCGAATTGGATTTACCGATGCGTAGTAGCGAAGCGATAGAATGGGAATCAATCCACCGATCGACGAAACGATCGGTCGTTGTGATCTTCGGAGAATCATCAATATATCCTTTCTCAACTTTGGCGACATGTCGACCCAAGAAATGTTGTAGGCTGCGGCAGCTACGATATCACACTGTGTCAAAATTTTCGTAAATGTAATTTCATTTGACTGACGAATCACTTTATATTCGATATAATATATAATATTGTTGTTATTATTATTATTATTATTGTTGTTCAATGATTCATTAATATAACTTATTATTATTATTACGATTATTATTTTTATTATTATTATTATTATTATTATTATTCAATAGTTACTGCGGTGATAATATTGTCAGCGGGCCAGGCACATACGAATAGACACGCTATCGAGATTATGGCAACTGGTCCGAACTGCATTTTCACGATCATTGGTTCATCCTTTAAATGAAAAAAAAAAAAAAAAAAAAAAAAAAAAAATTAATTCATCGCACCTAATTAAATAAAATACCTCAATTCAATTATGTCAAAAATGTCACAATCCTTTCCGGTTGATTTTTCCATATTTTCTTTTCCAATACAAAAAATATTGAAAATGATATTTTGTTGAGGCAATGATTTTTGGAATTAAATAATAATAATAATAATAATAATAATAATAATTTGAATAAAAATATTGTATTTACTGACACTGACGAGTTGAAGACAACTGCATACCGTTGCAATGCCACTGGTCGTCGTAGTGGACAATGCAATATACGACATGGTGCTCTTGGCTTCGTCGGCGAGTCTGGAAAAAAAGTATTCAACAAATGTTAATTTATTATATATAACATATACAAATATATATATATATAAAGACATATTCCATATTTCATGAATATAACAAAACTTTACCCGAGTAATTTTTGATGTTTATCAATGAGTTTGCGCAGCGTCGATGAGTCGCAAATATTTTCGAACTCTTCGGCGAAAATTTCAAATCTCGCACCGACGTACCAAACGATCATTGCCGTTTGACAATCCACGGTTGCCCCGGCCGAGCATTGAAACGCGGCGAAGCATTGATGAGCACAAACGAGATAAATCGCGAATCCGGAATCAACGAAAAACGGATAGGCCGCCGGGGCCGGAAATATCTCGTCGGGTTTGACGATAGTTCCGCAGAACACGAGAACGGGGGTCAGATAATTAATCAGAGTTATCGTCACGTGAATCGGCATGCATCGATCGACGTAACGCTGAAGAACCGCGCGTTCCTTGATTCCCGCATTTTTTCGAAATTCTTCCATCTCGTGAATCGCATTCTATAAAATTTTGATTTGAAATTGTTGTGATTCGGAGATTTCGAGTGCACGACTGGTCGAATGGCCAAATTAAATTAAATTAATTTTATTAAAAATATTTATTTCAATTAATTAAATTTTTTAATTAATAAAAAACAATATTAAAAATTATTTATATTTATTTATTAATAATGAATTTATTATATATTGAGAATAATTTTTATTCAATAATATATAATATATTTAATAATATATAAATAAATGATAATTTTTATTCATTTATATAAAATAAATTTATTATGTATATAAATAAATATAAAACGATTTATAAAAACTAATTCAACCATTTGGCCATAAATATTCCCTTGAGGAGGCTGAGTCACCCAAAGAATGGGATTTTCATTTTTTTTTTTTTTTTTCGTGACACCATCGATCCAAATTCAAAATCGATGATCACTAAAATGTCACGAATTTTTTTTTTTTTTTTTTTTTTTTCTTTCTCAATATTTTAGGTGACTCAGGCCGTTCGAATGCACGTCACACACGAGACTTTCGAACCTGTATGCGTTTGCTGTGAAATCTGCACACAACAGTTTTCACGATGAATCCCGAGATGGCTCCCACACACGTTATCTTCGTTATCAGCATGGAATCCGACGGATATTCGTGTATGGCGTAGATCAAAGAAGCGAGAAATCCAAAAGCATTCAAGATCGAGAGAACCCACAACACGTGAAATTTCGTGTTCTGCCATTTTGTGGAATCGGGCGATGGGGGCCAAGAGTTGGCCAAAAAAACGCTGAGTTTCGTAAAATTAACAGCACCTTTCAAACTCGCGTCAAAAACCATTGTGTCGATTACGAAATTGCATGAAGCAAAAAAAAAAAAAAAAAAAAATTTAATTAAATTGAAAAAGAAACGCAAAAAATAAATCTTAACAAGAATAAATAATAACCAATAAAAAGATAAAACAAAACGAAAATTAGAAAAAAAAAAAAAAAAACAAATCGAATAAAATTGAAAAAGAAACGCAAAAAATAAATCGTAACAAAAAAAAATAATAATAATCAATGACAAACTGTCGATTGTATTTTAAATTCTTTGGAGTCACGAGACTTTGCTATACATTCGTTGCTATATTCACACTGATGGCTGAATCACTTCTGGTCGATCTGAAATTATTTTCTTTCGTGGCTTGTGAAAATTAATTCACCACCGAAGAATTCGTAATCTTCGTAATTGAATCGAACCCCACAATTTTCCAAAACGTTTTGCAAAACCGTGGTTTCATTCTAATTTGAAATAATCATCGCTATCAACAGTGTCTGTCGTTTAATGCAATTTTGTTGCAGCATTTTGTGTGGAATAATCATTGTTGCCGACTTCGTAACGTTCGATGGA